>CM022297.1:71437867-72037867 GCA_011799875.1 Thinopyrum elongatum
ATCCCGTTCTGTGTGAAAGTCAAAGGGCTAGATCTCGTGGTCAACGCTATAGGGTTATGCGGGTGGGGGCCCTGGGGGGGTAGCAATGCCACCGGAGCGTCGCAGTGGGCCCTCATACATGCCGTACGGTGTGGTGGCATGTCTGAAGAGGCGGCACGCGTCTCCGGGTGTGCCCCCCTCACGGACGGCCGCCGCCCGCACCTAGAGGGGGAAACGGCCGCGTCGGGTCTACACAGAGGGGATCTTGCTGTGGTTTGGCCCGGACGTTGCTCCCAAGTGTTCGTAATGGGCTGACCTACACAACCGGGTGGAGAGGTCCCTGGTCAGCCCATCCGTGGAAAGTCAAAGGGCTAGATCTCGTGGTCAACGCTACAGGGTTAGGGCGGGGGGGCCCTGGGGGGTAGCAATGCCACCGGAGCATCGCACCAGCCCTCATACACATGCCGTACGGTGTGGTGGCATGTCTAAGAGGCGGCACGCGTCTCCGGTGTGTGGCCCCCCTCACGGACGGCGCCGCTGCCGGCACCTGGAAGGAGGAAACGGCCGCGTCGGGTCTACACGGAGGGGATCTTGCTGTGGGTTTGGCCCGGACGTTGCTCCCAATTGTTCGTATGGGCTGACCTAACCAACCGGGTGGAGAGGTCCCTGGTCAAAGCCCTCCGTGGAAAGTCAAGGGCTAGATCTCGTGGTCAAACCTACAAGGGTTTGGCGGGGTGGGGGCCCTGGGGGTAGCAATGCCAACGAAGCGTCGCACCGGGCCCTCAGACATGCCGTACGGTGTGGTGGCATGTCTGAAGAGGCGGCACGCGTCTCCGGGGTGTGGCCCCCCTCACGGACGGCGCCGCCGCTGGCACCTAGATGGGGGAAACAGCCGCGTCGGGTCTACACAGAGGGGATCTTGCTGTGGGTTTGGCCCGGACGTTGCTCCCAAGTGTTCGTATGGGCTGACCTAACACAACCGGGTGGAGAGGTCCACTGGTCAAAGCCCGTCCGTGGAAAGTCAAAGGGCTAGATCTCGTGGTCAAACGCCACAGGGTTAGGCGGGGCGGGGGCCCTGGGGGGTAGCAATGCCACCGGAGCGTCGCACCGGGCCCTCATACATGCCGTACGGTGTGGTGGCACGTCTGAAGAGGCGGCACGCGTCTCCGGGGTGTGGCCCCCCTCACGGACAGCGCCGCCACCGGCACCTGGAGGGGGGAAACGGCCGTGTCGGGTCTACATGGAGGGGATCTTGCTGTGGGTTTGGACCGGACGGTGCTCCCAAGTGTTCGATGGGCTGACCTAACCAACCGGTGGAGAGGTCCACTGGTCAAATCCCGTCCGTGGAAATCAAGGGCTAGATCTCGTGGTCAAAACGCACAGGGTTAGGCGGGCGGGGGCCCTGGGGGGTAGCAATGTCCACCGGAGCATCGCACTGGGCCCTCATACATGCCGTACGGTGTGGTGGCATGTCTGAAGAGGCGCGCACACGTCTCCGGGTTGGCCCCCCTCAGACGGCGCCGCCGCCGGCACCTAGAGGGAGAAACGGCCGCGTCGGTCTACAAAGAGGGGATCTTGCTGTGGTGTTTGGCCGGACGTTGCTCCCAAGTGTTCGTATGGGCTGACCTAACACAACCGGGTGGAGAGGTCCACTGGTCAAAGCCCGTTCGTGGAAAGTCAAAGGGCTAGATCGCGTGGTCAAACGCTACAGGGTTAGGCGGGAGGGGGGGCCTGGAGGGATAGCAATGCCACCGGAGCGTCGCACTGGGCCCTCATACATGCCGTACGGTGTGGTGGCATGTCTGAAGAGGCGGCACGCGTCTCCGGGGTGTGGCCCCCCTCACGGACGGCGCCGCCGCCGGCACCTAGAGGGGGGAAACGGCCGCGTCGGGTCTACACAGAGGGGATCTTGCTGTGGGTTTGGCCCGGACGTTGCTCCCAAGTGTTCATATGGGCTGACCTAACACAACCGGGTGGAGAGGTCCACTGGTCAAAGCCCATCCGTGGAAAGTCAAAGGGCTAGATCTCGTGGTCAAACGCTACGGGGTTAGGCGGGGCGTGGGCCCTGGGGGGTAGCAATGCCACCGGAGCGTCGCACCAGGCCCTCATAAATGCCGTACGGTGTGGTGGCATGTCTGAAGAGGCGGCACGCGTCTCCGGGGTGTGGCCCCCCTCACGGACGGCGCCGCTGCCGGCACGTGGAGGGAGGAAACGGCCGCATCGGGTCTACACGGAGGGGATCTTGCTGTGGGTTTGGCTCGGACGTTGCTCCCAATTGTTCGTATGGGCTGACCTAACACAACCGGGTGGAGAGGTCCGCTGGTCAAAGCGCGTCCGTGGAAAGTCAAAGGGCTAGATCTCGTGGTCAAACGCTACAGGGTTAGGCGGGGCGGGGGCCCTGGGGGTAGCAATTCCAACGAAGCATCGCACCGGGCCCTCAGACATGCCGTACGGTGTGGTGGCATGTCTGAAGAGGAGGCACGCGTCTCCGGGGTGTGGCCCCCCTCACGGACGGCGCCGCCGCTGGCACCTAGAGGGGGAAACAGCCGCGTCGGGTCTACACAGAGGGGATCTTGCTGTGGTTTGGCCGCGACGTTGCTCCCCAGTGTTTCGTATGGGCTGACCTAACACAACCGGGTGGAGAGGTCCACTGGTCAAAGCCCGTCCGTGGAAAGTCAAAGGGCTAGATCTCGTGGTCAAATGCCACAGGGTTAGGCGGGGCGGGGGCCCTGGGGGGGTAGCAATGCCACCGGAGCGTCGCACCGGGCCCTCATATAGGCCGTACTGTGTGGTGGCATGTCTGAAGAGGCGGCACGCGTCTCCGGGGTGTGGCCCCCCTCACGGACGGCGCCGCTGGCGGCACCTGGAAGGAGGAAACGGCCGCGTCGGGTCTACACGGAGGGGATCTTGCTGTGGGTTTGGCCCGGACGTTGCTCCCAATTGTTCGTATGGGCTGACCTAACACATCCGGGTGGAGAGGTCCGCTGGTCAAAGCCCGTCCGTGGAATGTCAAAGGGCTAGATCTCGTGGTCAAACGCTACAGGGTTAGGCGGGGCGGAGGCCCTGGGGGTAGCAATGCCAACGAAGCGTCGCACCGGGCCCTCAGACATGCCGTACGGTGTGGTGGCATGTCTGAAGAGCGGGCACGCGTCTCCGGGGTGTGGCCCCCCTCACGACGGCGCCGCCGCGTGGCACCTAGAGGGGGGAACAGCCCGTCGGGTCACGAGGGGATCCTTGCTGTGGGTTTGGGCCCGGACGTTGCTCCCAAGTGTTCGTATGGGCTGACCTAACACACACGGGTGGAGAGGTCCACTGGTCAAAGCCCGTCCGTGAAAGTCAAAGGGCTAGATCTCGTGGTCAAACGCCACAGGGGTTAGGCGGGGCGGGGGCCCTGGGGGGTATGCAATGCCACCGGAGCGTCGCACCGGGCCCTCTACATGCCGTGGTGTGGTGGCATGTCTGAAGAGGCGGCACGCGTCTCCGGGGTGGTGGCCCCCCTCACGGACAGCGTCGCCACCGGCACCTGGAGGGGGGAAAACGGCCGTGTCGGGTCTACATGGAGGGGATCTTGCTGTGGGTTTGGACCGGATACGGTGGCTCCACAAGTGTTCGTATGGGCTAACCTAACACACAACCGGGTGGAAGGTCCACTACTGGTCAAAGCCCGTCCGTGGAAAGTTAAAGGGCTAGATTTCGTGGTCAAAAACGCGACAGGGTTAGCGGGGGCGGGGGCCCTGGGGTACAATGCCACCCAGGGAGCGTCGCACTGGGCCCTCATATGCCTACGGTGTGTTGGCATGTCTGAAGAGGGCGGCACACGTCTCCGGGGTGGGCCCCCCTCACGGACGGCGCCGCCCAATCCAAACTGTCACCTAGAGGGGGTGAAACGGCCGCGTCGTTCTACAAAGAGGGATCTTGCTGTTTGTTTGGCCCGGACGTTGCTCCCAAGTGTTCGTATGGGCTGACCTAAACACCACGTGGTGAGATTGTCCACTGGTCAAAGCCCGTTCATGGAAAGTCAAAGGGCTAGATCGGTCGTGTCAAACTGATAGTTTAGGGCGGGAGGGGGGCCTGGATGGATAGCAATGCCACCGGAGCGTCGCACTGGGCCCTCATACATGTCCGTACGGTGTGGTGGCATTCGAAGAGGCGCACGCGTCTCCGGGGTGCCCCCCTCACGGACGGCGCCGCCGCCGCGCCCCTAGAGGGGAACGCGCCCGTCGTTATCTACACAGTTTTATTCTGTTTGTTTGTCCCGACGTTGCTCCCAAGTGTTCGTATGGGCTGACCTAACACAACCGGGTGGAGAGGTCCACTGGTCCAAGACCCATCCGTGGAAAGTCAAAGGGCTAGATCTTGTGGTCAAACGCTACAGGGGTTGGCGGGGCGGGGGCCCTGGGGGTAGCAATGCCACCGGAGCGTCGCACCAGGCCCTCAGAAATCCGTACGGTGTGTGGCATGTCTAAGAGCCGGCACCGTCTCCGGGGTGTGGCCCCCTCACGGACGGCGCCGCTGCCGGCACCTGGAGGGAGGAAACCCGCATCGTGTCTACACGGAGGGACCTTGCTGGGGTTTGGCCCGGACGTTGCTCGCAATTTTTTTCGTATGGCTGACCTAACACAACCGGGTGGAGAGGTCCGCTGTCAAAGCCCGTCCGTGGAAAGTCAAAGGGCTTGATCTCGTGGTCAAACGCTACAAAAGGGTTAGGCGGGGCGGGGGCCCTGGGGGTAGCAATGGCAACGAAGCATCGCACCGGGCCCTCAGACATGCCGTACGGTGTGTGGTGGCATGTCTAAAGAGGTGGCACGCGTCTCCGGGTTGTGGCCCCCCTCACGGACGGCGCCGCCGCTTGGCACCTAGAGGGGGGAAACAGCCCCCGCGTCGGGTCTAAACAGAGGTATCTTGCGTGGGTTTGGCCGGACTTTGCTCCCAAGGTTCGTATGGGCTACCCTAACCAACCGGGTGGGAGGTCCACTGGTCAAAGCCCGTCCGTGGAAGTCAAAGGGCTAGATCCTCGTGGTCAAATGCCATAGGTTAGGCGTGGCGGGGGCCCTGGGGGGGTAGCAATGCACACGGAGCGTCGCACCCGGGCCCTCATAGTACCGGCCGTAACTGTGTGGGTCCCATTCTAAGAGGTGCACGCATCTCTGGGGGTGGCCCCCCCTCACTGTACGGCGCCGCCCTGCCGCACCTATGATGGGGGAAACGCCGTGTCGGTCTACATGGAGGGGAAGCTGTGCTGTTGGTTTGACCGCGGTCTCCCAAAGTGTTCGATGGCTGACCTAACACAAACCGGTGAGAGGTCCACTGGTCAAAGCCCGTCCGTGGAAGATCAATATCGGGGGCTAAGATCTCGTGGTCAAGCCGCTACAGGCGTAAGGCGGGGCGGGGCCCTTGGGGTAGCATGCCACCGGTGAGCGTCGCATTGGGGCCCATAAATGCCGTATCGGTGTGGTCCGCATTTCTGAAGAGGCGGCACGCTCTCCGTGGGTTGGCCCCCCTCCCGGACGGCGCCGCCCCACGTCACCCTAGAGTGGGAACGGCCAGCATCTTGGGTCTACAAGAGGAGGAATCTGGCGTGTTGTGTTGGCCCCGGACGTGCGCCTCAGCTGTTCGTATGGGCTGACCTAACACACCCGGTGGAGAGGTCTACTGGTCAAGCCCTCCTGAAAGTCAAACCGGCTAGATTCGTGGTCAACGACCTACAAGTTTTTAGGTGGGCGGGGGCCCTGGAGGTAGCAATGCCCCAGACGCGTCCGCACCGGGCCCTCATTACATGCCGTCGTGGTGGTGCATGTCGAAGTGGCGGCACGCGTCTCCGGGTGTGCCCCCCCACGGTACGGCGCCGCTGCCGGCACCTGGAGGTTGGAACTGGCCGGCGTCGGTCTACACGAAGGGGATCTTGCTTGTTGGGTTTGGCCCGGACGTTGCTCCCAATGTTCGTTGGAATGGGCTACCTAACACAACCTGGTGGATGGGTCACTGGTCAAAGCCCGTCCGTGGGAAAGTTCAAAGGGCTAGATCTCGTTGTCAACGCTACAGGGTTATGGCGGGCGAGGGCCCTCGGGGGTAGCAATGCCACCGGAGCTCGCACCGGCCCTCAGACCTCGTACGGTATGTGGCATGTCTTAAGTAGCGCTCACGCGTCTCCGGGTGTGGCCCCCTCACGGACCGCCGCCGCGCCGGCACTAGATGGGGGAAACGGCCGCGTCGGGTCTACACAGTGGGATCTGTGCTGTGGGGTTGGTCCCCGGACGTTCCTCCCAAGTGGTTTCGTATGGGCTAACCTAACACAACCGTGTGAGAGGTCCAATGGTGAAAGCCCGTCCGGTAAGTCAAAGGGCTATCTCGTGGTCAACGCCACAGATAGGCGGGCGGGTGCCCTTCGGGGGTAGACAAATGCCAACCGAGCATCGCACCAGGCCCTACTAGCACGTCACGGTGTGGGCATGTCTGAAGAGGCGGCCACGCGTCTCCCGGGTGAGTCCGTCCTCATGTGACGGCGCCGCCGCCGGCACTTGGAGGTGGAACGGCCGTGTCGGGGCTACGATGAGATGGGGATCTTGCTGTGGGTTTGGACCGGACGGTTGCTCCCAGTGTTTCGTAGGGCTGACCTAACACAACCGGTGGCGAGGGTCCCACTGGCCAAAGCCCATCCCGTGTAAGTCAAAGGGCTAGATCTCGTGGTCAAAGCGTACAGGTTAGGCAGGCGGCGGCCCTGGTGGGGGGTTAGTAATGCCACCCCGGACGTCGCACCTGGGCCTATACAGCTTACGGTTTGTGGCATGTCTAAGAGGTGGCACTGTCCTCCGGGTGGTGGGCCCCCCTCACAGATGGGCGGCGCTCCCCCCCCGCCAGGCACCTGAGGGGAACGCGGTCGGGAAACGGGGACAGACTGAGTGTGATGGGTATAGTAATGGGGATTTGTTGTGCGGATTGTGACCTACGACAGAGGGATCTTGCTGTGCGTTTGGCCCCAGACAGTTGCTCCCAGTGTGTCGTTATGGGCTACCTAACACACCGGGTGGAGGATCCACTGTCAAGAGCCCGTCCGTGGAAAGTTCAAAGGGCTAGATCTCGTGGTGAAAAGCTCACAGGGTTAGGCGGGGCGGGGGCCCTGGGGGTAGCAATCCACCGGAGCGTCGCACCGTGCCCTCATACTGCCGTGATGTGTGTGGCATGTCTGAAGGAGCGTCGGCACCGTCTTCGGTGGTGGCGCCCCCCTCACGGACGGGCGCCTGCGCGCGGCACCTAGAGGGGGGAAACGGCCGCGTCGTGTCTACACGGATGGGATCTTGCTGTGGGTTTGGCCCGGACGTTTGCTCGCAATTGTCGTATGGTGCTACCTAACACAACCGAGGGAGAGGTCCGCCTGGTCAAAAGCCCGTCCGTATGTAAGTTCAAAGGGCTAGCTCTCGTGGGTCAAAACACTCGTACAAACGGGTAGCCACGGCGGGGGCCCTGGGGTGTAGACATGCCACCGCGAGGCGTCGCAACCGGGCCCTCGGACAATGCCGTACACTGATCCGTGCATCGTCTGAAGAGGCGTGCACGCCTCTCCGGGTGGTGGCCCCCCTCAGGCGGACCGCGCGCTGCCGGGCACCTGGATGGGGGAAACGGCCCCGTCCGGGTCTACACGAAGGGGATCTTCTGTGGGTTTGACCCGACGGTTGCTCCCAATTGTTGTCGTATGGGCTGACCTACACAACCGGTGATAGGTCCGCTGTCAAAGCCCGTCTGTGGAAAGTCCAAAAAGGGCTAGATCTCGTTGTCAAAAACAAACGCTACAGGGTTGGCACCGGAACGGGGGCCCTGGGGGGGTGCATTGCACCCGAGACGTCGCACCGGGCCCTCATACTGCCGTACGGTGTGGTGGCATGTCCGAAGAGGCGGCACGGAACGTCTCCGGGTGTGGCCCCCCTCCGTGACGGCGCCGCCGCCGGGACCCCCCTTCACGGTCGGTGTGCCCCAACCGGCTGGGCACCCGTAGATTGCTTCAATTTGCTGTGGTTATGTTCGCTCGGTGTGTCGTCGAGGTAAGGAAGGTCTCGTCTATCATTCACATATGGAACAGAATTTTTTTAGAAAAAGATTAATGTTATTGCATAAAAGGAAAAAAAAAAAGAAATATCTATCCTACGGCTTAGCCAGCGGCAATAGATCATGCGCATGTTTTCATCTATGCTGCACGGCTAACCGTCGGCAATTATGCCTTATCCCCTCGCTGCGCACCCCCTCCACTCGTTCCATCCATTCGTCTCCCCACCCCCGCCGCCCCCCAATCCTCCCGCGCCGCCGCCGTCACCCGCGCCGCCGTCCACGGACCGCCCACCCCAGTCTACCCGCGTACCGCCTTCCACGCCGCCTCCTCCTTCCCACCTTCCCTCTTGCCACCCCGCTTCGTCTCGCCCACCTCTCTCTCCTCGACCGCCTGGAAACACCAGCCTCACCCTCTTCACCCCTGCCCGCTTCCCCCCAACCCCCCCTCTCCCAGCCCCTCCCTTCTCTTCCCGACCCGATTGTCCTTCCTCCTCTTCTTCCCCTCCCTTTCTCGGTCCTCCAGCCCTTTCCCGGCTGCCGCCCCAACCAGCACCGTGCCGTGGCTCGGCCGCCCTGCTGCTAGCACTCGACGCCGCTTCTTCTCCGGCCGCCGTGTTTACGTAACACGCCCCGGCCCTTCCCCTGCCCTCCACCGCCGGACCTCCCCCCGCCCCCCCCCCGCCCCCCCGCCCAAGTGAGCACCCCCTCCCACGAACCCTTTTTTCGCTGTCTGCTCGTCGGGCTCATGGTTGGCTCGCGAAATAATAGATGATCTAATAGATGGATGGATTGCTAGATGAATAATAGATCTGATAAAGATTTATTTTTTTTGTTTGTTGGTTGTTAGTTTTATATTAGGGTATTTAGTACATACTAGGATAGTTTTTACTAAGTTTTGTGAATATAGATGACATAGATTTGGTCAAGTTTGTGGATCGATGGATGGTACTATGGTCAGTTAGTTTTGGTCAAGTTAGTGTTTAGGTCTTTGATTCATATATAGAAAGCATTCGGCACTTAGTTTTCCTAAATAGTTTAATGAAGCTTTTTTTGCAATTTGACATGTTGTTTCATGTTGATTCATAATGTTGTGCCAATGCTTAATGTGAGTTGATGACCTAAATTTTTTTTCACTCGGTGGAATTAATAGGATTTTTGGTGTTCCACTCAATGAGTGATCGTCGACGTTGGAGTGGGTTAGTCCACATCATCCCTCCTTTGATCGACTCAACTCTCTACAATCGGGAGTGGTGAGGGCAACAATTCCCATGACCTCGTCTGCTTTTTTTTCGCATGTCTATAGATTACAATTTTTCACATCAAGTCGCGTAACCTAGGCGTCTCCCGTCCGAAAGGGTTTCATCGATTAAATATGGCATTCATTGCATATTATGATCCGGCAGTGTCTCTTTCGGATTGTTTCCAGCTGTTTTTCCACGTGACGCCGCGAGATATGTAGATTGGGTACGCTTTCCATGCTGCTACCCCTCGTTCCGAGACAAAGGATTTCGGCGGCGCTCCCGTTGTTCCGCCGAGCACATTCTCCCCGCATCTCTGCCGATACATTGCAAAACTGGATCCTTCCGAAAGGGACCGTAACCGAAGCGGCCTTATCACAGTCTTGTTGAAGATTCTGGCGCGGCCTATTCGTCGCCCCGCGACCAAACAGGGACGAGGAGCTTGGGTCGGTGTTTTGGCCACGAGCTGGGCCCACTACGGCTTCGCACCACGCGGAGTACGGGACGGCCCGCTAGGGCCGTGATCAACAATTTTGGGTAAGTTCTCTTCTGAATCAACTTGTCTCCCATTTCCGTTCATAGTTTACATTAATCACTCAACTCATAGCCTTGTTTGCTTGTGGTTTTTTGGATGATTGTCGGCAATTCTATAAGTTCTTGACGAGCACAAGGCCGAGTCCCGACGTGGTCTGTGCTGGCGTGCCTGCGAAGAAGAAAGCTCTCAGTTTTTGCAAGTCGAGGGTGCGCATGGGTTGCGCGTCTGGCACTACTACCACACCACCTTCATCCAAAAGTGGAGCAAAACTGCAAGCGCAGAGTCAACGACTTACGGCTTGAACAGGAGCAGTACATGAAGAGTAGCCAGGGGGGGGTAAGGAGAGCAGGGAGGAAGGGAGGGATGGGGGTGGTGGAAAAACGGGAAGGGATAGAAGGGTATTACTTTCTTTTTCATTCCAACTCTATAAGCATTTCATGTAATTGTTTCGTCTCACATGTCATGTTGCCATTATTTAGTTTATTCCTCTTGGTGGCTTTTGGGGAAAGGATGATGGATGGGGTCGATTTGGTGGATAGGTGGCTCGGCGAGGATGGCAAAGTTGCTGCCAAGAGCAGCAAGGCCCGGGCTAACTGCGTGACATAGACGGGACAGAGCAACAACGGCCAAGGAAACAGAACCGAGTGGTGCGTCAAGGCCTGAAGGTATATCTATATGCAGGATTGCATTTTTGTTCTTTCTTTATACAGCTATCCGTCATGTTCTATGTATGCTAACTTTTGTTTTGACGTTGGCATGATGAGGTGACAAGTGTGAAGAGGCCGTTTTTCTCTCAGCCATGGAGTCGTGGAAGCTGGCGCTCGTGGAGCGGAGTGATCGTCAAGGCCGGCAAGAGGCTCAGTACTAGACGGCAAGAACTGAGGAGCACCTGAGTTTAGGCCAGCCTCAGTCAGTTTCAGAGTTGCATCCCTGGTCCGGATGTTCCGTTGACGCCGTCTCAGTCTCAAATCGACGAGAAATCGGTTGGTGGCATCCAGGCCGAAGTCCCATGCATGGCCGCTACCCCGGTCGTCGTGTTTCGATGGCTTGATCACTCCTTCTGTCTCATACACAACGGCTTCGACTACCAACCGCGAGCCCGTTAGAGGAGTACGGGGCGTTCCGCCAGCCTCCTTCTTAGAAGCCGGGCGCCAGGCATGTTGTTAAGTACTAATCCCCCTTATCTACTTTCTCTCATCACTTCCTCAGTTTATTTTCAGCATTGCCCACTTAGAAACAACCTAATTTTGGTAGGCATATCAAGCCTTTGTCGGTCGAGCATGAGATCTCGAGGTCGGGAGTACTTGACAAAACGAGTGAAGGCAAACGATGATTACAACTGTCAGATGATGACGGTTAGTGATGCCCTCTTCAAAACCAAGCTAAAATTGGCACTTTCAGTCTTCTGACTTCTAATTTGGCTTGTTAATCTCACATCGCAGCTATGTTGGCGCTTGGACTAACCGCCCGTGATCCCACCACAATATTGGACCCCACACCACCTGGCTGGAGACCACCCCACACGTGTCCACACGTTTGATGAATGGGTGGCACTAGGCAGTGATAGCCCGGTTAGTACATTTGGCCCTAACTACTGACAAACTGAGTTTCTCGTTCATCCTCACACTATCAGATCATATTTACCCTTAGAATCCCATATCATATTTACACTCTTAGAATCTCTTCTCCAACATGAGGGGACCGGGGCCTCGAGCTTCCTGGCTGTCGTCGACCCACCAGTCACTCTCTCCGATCTGGCATAAGTGGTGCTGGTTCTTGGCGGGGCGGTCTTTGCGGTGGGCTTTTCTTGGCTGAGGTCGCATGATGATACCCGTGTTGCCTAAGTTTCGACTATGATGATTGTGATGATCTTTAGATGATGAACTGAGTATCTTTAGATGATGAATTGAGTATCTTAGTATATGATGTGATCTTGAGTATCTCTATGATGATGATGATGATGATCTTGATTATCTCTATGATGATGAACTGTGATGAGCTAGATCTGTCTTATTTCGGTGTATATATGGATATTGGTCATATTTCTTTTCTGGATTTAAGATGGCTGCTTCCAAACTTGATTGAACAGAGAAAACAGAGCAAATAAAAAACAGAACATTATTCTACGGGGCGCGACGGTCTGCCAGTCGAATAGCCATGTCCGCAGGAGCGCCGCAGCAGCCGCGCCACGTGGCAGAGGTATGCCGACGGGCCTGGCCGTCGGCATAGATGCAAATCTATGCCGGACGGCCTAGTGGGCGCGTGACATAGCTCTGCTGCGCAGGAGGCGCCCAGCGGCTGCCACGTGTCAGAAGTATGGGCTGACCGGTCCTGGCCGTCGTCATATGATAAAATCTTTCCGACGCCAGGCGTGCGGGTCATACTTCTGCCACGCGCAGCTCGTGGTTGGTCAGCGTGTGTTGACGGCGTCCGTCTGTTGCCTCGTCTGGTGATAATCTCTGCCGGATGAATATATATTCCGGACGGCGCGTAATACGGACGCCAGCTCGGCGAATATGGCCTATGCCGACGGCTTTTTATTGCGACGTCTGACACCAGTAACGCTGACTGGTGATCTACGGCCAGACGGGTGTATGCCAGACGGTGGCCCAGTCGCATAGACTGCTACGAGAGCCGACGCAAAAGGCCTATGCCGTCGGCCGGAGGCGCGTCGGCTTAGGAGTCAGTCCGGTAGTGCGAGGTCATCTTTCCGGGCGTTTGGATGTACCCGTAGCGCGGTTGTTACTTCAGGCCATGCGGACATCAGGAAGGCATATGGTCTTAATGGGTGTAAAAAAGCAACCGTTGAGAGAGCCGGTAGGCAGCGGATAGCTTACAACCGATTTAGAGACTAGGGTGTTTAGTCATCTATCCTATTTTCGCTGGTTTTGGTGCTTTTTCATTTTATTATTTTTGCTTGAGCGAACTTTTGTATTGAACTACGTATTTTGTGGGGCTACGACTTTGTTTACAATAACATGATTGTGGCGCATCAATTGATTCACATGCGGGGTAATCATTCTTTTCAAACAAAAGATAATGTTCCGCGTTTCTATCCTCCATCAGTTCCTCGCTTTGTATCCCTCTTTGTTTCTTAACTTTTCTTTTTTTGTCGCTTCCATTTGTATGTCTTATATTTGTCCGCTATGATGCTCTATTTTATCTTCTTTTTTTGGGGGGGGAAATGCTCCATTTAATACTGTTATACTAATGCATCAATAGAGATGTGTCTCGACTTGAAAAAATTGAGGCAGAAGAAAAAACAAATAGATGAAGCAACGGACATATTTTCTTTCTCGAACGCCAGAAGATTATCAGATGCCAAGATACATCAGCCTATAGGCCAGCCGGATAGGCCCCCCAAATGGGGCAGTCACAACCAATAAAAAGCGGCTAATGTATCTCGCTGAGACAAAGAAAAGAGGAGCTCCATCACAAATCTCCACTGACGGCAACCACCACTGAGTCATGCATTGAGCACCGTAAAGCTCACTCACGTCACGTGGCTTCTACAGCGAGAAATCAATTAGGCAAGGTCAGTAGCTTACATTTTGCGTTCTGAACTCTGTAAACAACGGATGAGATAGGGAGGGGCAAAATGTGCGTTACCGGCTCGGATAAGAGATGCCTGTCGATCTCGCAACCTTGGCTCCAGGGCCAGACAAGTGTTATTCTTGGGCTGAAAATTAATGCGGAAGAAAGTGAAGATCGATCGCTGCAAGCTTAGCGAGAACATTTATTAAAATCAATCAAATTAAACCACACGGCGGCTCGAGTGTGTGTTTGTGAGGATGATTTGGAGAGAGAGAAGGAGAGAGAAAGAGAGGGCATACGGTTCGCTATCGGTCGGCGCCGTCGTGATGGAAGTGGCTGTCGCCGACCCCGCCCTCGCGCGTATGAGGTGCGTCGAGATCGTGATCTTCTCCCTGAGTCGGCAGGCCGGGTCGCCCACCGTCATGATCACCTTCTTCCGCGACCTTCTTCCCTCGGCAGACGGATCGGCAAGCCACGAGGGGTAAGGATGCAGGTAGAAGAAGACGGAGGGAGGGTTAGGTGGAGAGCCGAGGCGCCATGGCAGACTACAGCGACGGGTTGAGGACGTCTACTTCTTGCAACTTGCAACTGCGTGCAACTAACTCGTGCTCGGCCAAGGCGAACGAGAGAGAGGGCATATAGGGACGGCGGATAGTAAGAGGCATTAGCCGCGTGAGCTCGTGAACTATGGCCGCGGATGGCATAGTTCCTTCACTACGCCTATGGATTTCCAGGGAGGGACGTGGTGTTCTGATTTGTGTTCTAGCCGGTGATCCCAGTTGTGATTTTAGGGCTTCTTGTTGCTGCGTGTAACTTGGTATGGGCGTTCCACCACGCATTGTCGCGCCTACTCAACTGGCCAAACAAATACCAGCCGTGGCATGTGGCATGCATGTTGTCCCAAAATGATTTTTGCCAGTCAGGTCAGCAGCATCATGCAGTGTGTGGCTCCAATCTACTATCCGTAGTGTTGGGCAGGCCGTAGGGCGGCGTCATGCATGTACCAGCAGTGTCTGTCTAACCAGCTCTTGGCACGTGGCGAGTCTAGCGTGGGTGTCATCAGCAGCAGCTTATGGTCCATGTCATGTATGGAGCGCGTTCGCACTCAGCTGGGAGTTTGCTCCCAGAGGTGTGTTGAATCAATGCATGTGGTTCTTTTTTGCTTTGCTCAGTCAGTAGTAGTTGGACTTGGAAGTTGACACAGAGCGCTTGTAACCTTGTTTCAGGGCAATACAAAGCCTTTTGGGGAATCACTGTAAAAGGCGTCCGTCATATCATTTTGTAGGCTGTAGTTAAATTTGCACTCCCCCCCTCCGCTGGCACTCATGGGATGTTTGTGAATCTTTTTAGTATGAACCACATACAGACTGAAATAGTAAAGAAATATAGTAAAATGTGTCTATAATATATACTACAAAGATCCGATTCAGAAAAGAACATCTTATAATTCGGAACGGATGGATAGTAACGCAAGATGATTTTATTATTTCGTTCCATTTGATCTAACAACCTCTCTCCTGCGCTTCTCTCTTTCTGTTTTCCTATATCCCATTATTTCCTTTATTGTGCTATAGGCATTTTATGTCTGCTGTATATATGGTTTTGATGCTAATAACTGCTAACTAACATTTTCAGAAAATGATGTTGATATTTCTAACCAAGCAAAGATATTAAGGAAGCATCTAGATCTGGGACAGGATTTCGGCAGCGGAAGTGTGGGGGCACTCAGGTCTCTGGTGCGGCCTTTATTTTGGCTTCGCGATTTTCAAAGTTCTATACTTTTGAACAAAAATTTCAAATTAATTTATGTTTTTCATATTCGTGTTTAGTCATGACGCAGGGCGCTTTGAAATAAGATCCATTTTAAATATATTTTGATGAATTTTAAAAATCTATGTCAAGTTGCAATTATAACTAGTACGAAGCGACCGATAAAGAAATGCAATTATTTGTGCTCTACACGACAGAAAAAAATTGTTTAAATTATTCTCTGAAACTTGTTGTAAACTGGGTGATTTTTAGTATGGCAAAACTGGAAGTTTATCGTGAAACTTAAGCTTTTTAGGGATTTTCTTTTTTTTTCACTGTGCCCTCATGCGGGATTCCATTACTTTGTGAACGCGAGACAAATCGAGCAGGGGACAGGCTTGGCAGGTAGTGTGCGCCCACACTATTGCCCTGTGAATTTCCATATCACTGGCGCTAAGTTCACTTTGTATTGAGCCTCTTCTGCGCAACTGTCTCATGTCATGGGAAGTACCGCAAGCACCCAAGTGTGTGTTGAATGCATGTGGCTTGGTGCTTGTAGTTCTGTCAGTACACGGTAGCAAAGTTCAAACTAGATTCTTTGTTTCACGGTAACAAGGGTTGTTCAGCCTAATGTTAATTGGATTATTCACAGGCGCGTAAAATTCTTTACTCGCTCATTAGTTTGTCTTTTATTTCATGGACCTCTGCATCCTTGTTCCGCTTTTTTTATGCATGTACCGTTGTCTTTTCTTTCCTTTTTTTTTTGCACGATGTACAGTGTCCCTTTGTTGTGTAGCTAGCTCCCCATCCCATAAAATTGACATTCTGAGATCATATTTTGTTCGCCCCAAACATGTCATTATCCACTCTTTAGGCAATGATTTCACATTTGCTTATTTAGCTAAGATCAACATTCTAGAAGTATAGAGATTGTTCTAAATAACCAAATATAATTTTTTAACAGGACTTGCAGGAGAGTATTTGTCGCTTTATATTAGGCAAGCCAAACAAGGCAGCAATTGCAAATGGAGACCAGCGCCACACCGTAATAAATAAACCACAACAGATCGCTGCAACAACTATATGATGAATTCGATAATATCTCCGAGGACGTCCTACGGGCTGCGATGCCATACGAAGCTACTAAAAAACCGATTATCAAACACACGCTACTAAAAACAGGCTAGTGATACATCGACAGCCACTCCTTGCTGCCATCCTTTGACCAGTGGACCTCTCCACCCGGTTGTGTTAGGTCAGCCCATACGAACACTTGGGAGCACCGTCCGGTCCAAACCCACAGCAAGATCCCCTCCATGTAGACCCGACACGGCCGTTTCCCCCCTCCAGGTGCCGGCGGCGGCGCCGTCCGTGAGGGGGGCCACACCCCGGAGACGCGTGCCGCCTCTTCAGACATGCCACCACACCGTACGGCCTGTATGACGGCCCGGTGCGATGCTCTGGTGGCATTGCTACCCCCCCAGGGCCCCCGCCCAGCCTAACCCTGTGGCGTTTGACCACGAGATCAAGCCCTTTGACTTTCCACGGACGGGCTTTGACCAGTGGACCTCTCCACCCGGTTGTGTTAGGTCAGCCCATACGAACACTTGGGAGCAACGTCCGGGCCAAAACCACAGCAAGATCCCCTCCGTGTAGACCCGACGCGGCCGTTTCCTCCCTCTAGATGCCGGCGGCGGCGCCGTCCGTGAGGGGGGCGACACCCCGGAGACACGTGCCGCCTCTTCAGACATGCCACCACACCACCCGGTTGTGGTTGGTCAGCCCATAGAAACAACTGGGAGCAACGTCCCCTCCAGGTGTCGGCGGCGGCGCCGTCCGTGAGGGGGGCCACACCCCGGACATGAGGGGGTCACACTCCGGAGAAGCGTGCCGGGCGTTTGCAACCGCCATGTAACACCCCCAGTGGTTAGCCACAGTAATCCCACTTTTGATAATGCCATGTCATCATGATCAATAGTGCTTAAACATCATTTGGATCCTATCTCTTTTCAAATTCAAATTCAAATGGAAATTCAACCTAAAAGTGGAAACAAAAGTTGTTCAAATTTGAAAACCAAAATGTTCATAATATTGTAAATATTCCAGAGATAATTCTAAAATTATAAACAACATATACTAAATTAATTATATGCCTCCAACAGCAACAAAACAGAGGTGTTTAATCCATTTTCATTTATTTAAAATCCAAATAAAATTCAATTGCCCCCAAACCTTTTTATAACAAAGCTAGAAGTTGCACTATAAAAATGTGGCTAGTTCACCTATTTTACAAAAGTCTATTTGGGGCTAAACAATTTGCAAAATAGGAGCTAAAAGGAAAAATAGGAAAAGAAAATAGAAAAAGGGGAAAGCAGCCCACAGCTACTGGGCCTAGGTGGCAACAGTGGCCCAGCCCGCCTGGCCTTTTCCCTCACCTCCCGCACTGCTCCCCCTGGAGCGCTGTCGAACACAATGTGTTTACGCGCGCGCACAGCCAGACCCCCCTCTCCCCTGCACGACAGCGCGCGCCCGCGCCCGTGGTGGATAAGGGCCGAGCCCCCTGCCTCCCTGGCCTCCCCTCGCCTCACTTCCCCGTCTCTCTGCCTCTTCCCCGTTCTCCCCACCGCAGCAGGGCGCAGCCATGGCCGCCATCGCGCCGTAGCCACGGCCACCAAGCCCTCCTTGCCGCTCCGCCATGTCCAGCAGCACCGCCTGCGTCGACTACGCCGACTACGAGGACGGGCCCGAGCTCTACGCCACTACAACACCTCCACGCCACCCTCTCCCTCCTTGGATCACCGCCACACGCCGTCGACGATTCCGGTGACCCCGAGCTTCCCCGAGCCCTCTGCCAGTTCCCTACAGCTCCGCGATGAGCAGCCGCACCGGAACCCCCTCCTCCCTATCCTTCCCCGTAGCCGTAGCTAGCCGCTGCCGTGCCCGTACTCTGTCCACCGCCGTCGCTACCATTGCCGTGCTCCCAGAGCCGCTCGGCTCGGTCCAGCAGCGCCGGCGTGCTTCTGGTGAGCTATAGAGGCCGCCCCCCCTTTAGTTTGCTCGCTAGCCCACTGCAGCCACGCGCCCGAGCACCACCCGAGAGCCCCGCCGCCAACCATCGTCGCCGGCGTCGTTCCGGCCACACCCGAGACCAACCACCACCACCACGCAATGCGGCTCGCCGCGCCCGTTCTAACGAGCCAAACCACAGCCCCGGGGATGCCCTGTGGGCGAATCCCGAGCCTCGCCGGTGCGCCCCGCCGCGATGGAGCTCGCCGGAGTGCCCTCCGGCCGGCGTCCGACGTGGCCGACCGGGCCCCATCGTTGTGCCGCTGACTGCTGGGCCCCGCGGGCCCAGTTGACCCGGTCAGCCGCTGACTGGGCAACTCTGACCCACTGACATGCGGGCCCCATCACCTAAAAACATTTTATAAATAATTAAAACTGTTAATTAAAATATGTAATTAATTAATTAGTTAATTAGTCACTAACAACTCGGGCCCACACCCCTAATTAGTTCTGTTAGTTTTAATTAACCCACTGTTAATTCACAGAGGCTGACAGGTGGGCCCCACCTGTCAGGTTTGACTCTGGTCAGCCAGAGTTAACTGCTGATGTCATCTTTTCGTCATGCTGACATCACCGTTTACTATTCTGGATAATTCGAATTTAAATAATTAAATAAAATTCAGAAAATCAATTAAACTTTAGAAAATCATATCTTTTAAACCGTAACTCCGATGAAAATAATTTATATATGAAAGTTGCTCAGAATTTCGATACGAAGCTGACTACGCCCTCCGTATTCATGTCAGATGCCCCTATCTAGATGAACATGGAACTTTTTGCCTGTTTTCAATAAATGAATAGTGCCTGGCTTTTATAAAATAAATCCAAACAAATTCCTAAAATAACTAAATGACTTAGACATGTCTTTAGGCAACCTTGCACTGCATGTTAGCATAGCCTGCTTTGTGTTAATCATGTTTGCTGTGTATTTATACTGCTTCCACCCCCTCTTCTCTCTCGTACAACACCTCAAGTGTGAACCCAGCGAGGGTGATTCCTCCGAGTTCACCTTGACGGATATATCGGGTAGGAATCCAACGAGGGTGATACCTCGGATTCCTCCTGATGTTATGGACACACAGATACTTGGACTGTACTATTGTTACTTGGAAAGGCGGGTCGACCCTGAGGGGTACCCGCGTGTGATGTGAAGACGGGTTGCCTGGATGGTGCCCGAGTGAGAATATGAGGTGTGGCCGGGCATTCTTGGCCCTTGCCGCAAGTCCTCGAGACGGGGCGACGAGGTCACATCGATCATGAGTCTCTGCTCGTTACCGCACTACCAACACACTACGATTTGGATATTTGATTCGAGTGGGCCTCTGGCCCGATAGCACTAACCATCACGCGGGAAAAGTTATGGGCACTCTGCATCTATTCATCAGCCGAAAGCTTTGTTAGACGGCCAGTTCAGCATTGTGGCCGGGTCGGATCGTGCCGTTGGCGCTGGTATCCACCCTGCTCGCAACGACCCGGAGAGCACAGGGCGATGGCCCAAGACCCCTGAGCGCTTAGGTTGTAGACCGGCGGGGACCTCTCTGCTGAGCTCTGGGTAGGGCTACGCTGTGTCGTTTGGCCGAGGTCGGGCATGACCCGGAAAAGTGTGTCCGACCGGAGTTAAGCGAGTGTGGTGGGTAAGTTGGTGCACCCTTGCAGGGAAGAACTAATCTATGCATAGCCGGACCCTCGGTAACGGACACTCGGAGTTGTATCCCGATCGATAAAATTATAACTGGTTA
This sequence comes from Thinopyrum elongatum, assembly GCA_011799875.1. NCBI lineage: Eukaryota > Viridiplantae > Streptophyta > Magnoliopsida > Poales > Poaceae > Thinopyrum > Thinopyrum elongatum. The sequence goes on from CM022297.1 coordinate 71,457,748, forward strand.
CTTGTGATGAGTATGGCTCTGGGATTGCTTCTCGCAGGGAGTCGAGAAGGGATCTCAGGACGAGGATGATGACTATATGGCTCTGGGATTGCTTTCTCGCAGGGAGTCGAGAAAGGATCTCTGGGTGAGGTTGATGACACTACTACTACATTATACTGTGCTGATCTACTCTCTTCTATTGCTGCAAGACCGCTGAAGATGCTAGTCTTCGATAGGACTAGGCCTCCTCTCTAATTCTGGCATTTCTGCAGCCCAGTCCACATATACAGCCGTTCTTTGATAATGTTGCATATGTAGTGTAGATCCTTGCTTGCTGAGTACTTCGGATGAGTACTCACGGTTGCTTTGCTTTCTTTTTTCCCCATATCCTTTTGATGCAACCAGATGATGGAGCCCCTGAGACAGCTGCCCCCGCCGACGATCGCTACCACTACCCCGAGGGTGGATACTACTACGAGTTGGCCGACGACCAGGAGTAGGTTCGGAGGGTCCCAGGCAGGAGGCCTGCGCCTTTCGATCGTAGTGTTTTCTTTTGCCCCGCCTTCTAAGGGCTTATCTGTATTTTCTTTTATGTCTGTACTCAGATATCTGATGCTTCCGCTGACGCTTGTATGCGAGCTTATGTATTCGAGCCCTCGAGGCCCCTGGCTTGTAATATAAAGCTTGTATGACTTTATTTATGTTTTAGAGTTGTGTTGTGATATCTTCCCGTGAGTCCTTAGGCTTGATCGTGTGCATTTGCATGTATGATTAGTGCACGACTAAGCCGGGGGCGTCACAAGTTGGTATCAGAGCCGACTGCCTCTAGGAACCCCCCCTTTCCAACTCCTTGGCCAAAGTTGAGTCTAATAACCGAAAACTGTTTTACTAACTTGGCTGTTTCGCTTACAGGCCCACGTCGCCTATTGGGTGGTATTAGGATCTTTTACTCCTCGACCTTTACTCTGGGACTCTGATCTCTCCTCTATTCGGGTTAAAATTTTAGTAACTCCAACATTAGGTTCTCGTGATCACATCCACCAGTTGTTCTGAAAATTTCCCCCCTTCCTTCAAGATTGCGGGCCAGGTTCTGCTTGCAGGATCCTTTTATCGAGGGCACCCTGTGTTGTCACTTGCAGATTCCTCGCTCCAGCAGTTTTCTCCGACGTGATGTAGCCTTTGCTATGTCACGTTGTGTACTTCCTTACCGCGTGCCTGCGCGCCGCCTAGTTTGTCTAGCTGCGAGCATTCCCGAGCGCGTACTATCCGTTTGAATCTAACTCTGAGCATGGATTGGTATGTCTTTGATGACTACTATTATATAACTAATGCCTTCTTGATCATTTCCCGTGTTACATCATGAATAACTCCATACACCTGGAGTTTTACTTGCTAATCTGCCCTGTTGATTTGTCAGGATGGCTGATGATCCTCCACCTCCACCTTATATTGCCGCAATGATGCAGCAGTTTGAACTGAACCATCGGGTTATGACCGGGATATTGGCTCAGTTCCCAAACCAGAATGCTCATCAACAGCCTACACCAATAACTCTGCCAGAATTTGTGCGCCTTAACAAATCTATTTTACGCAACTCCACCAATCCTATGGATGCTGATGACTGGCTTCGTGACATCCTGTTTGAGATGGAATCAGCTAAGGTTGCTCCTAACAGTTACGTCACCTTTGCGACATTTCACTTGAAGGCTCCAGCTGCTCAATGGTGGGAAAGCCACAAGGGTATGTTGCCTGCTGAAACTATAACTACTTGGCAGGAATTTCAGTCAGCCTTTTGTGCAAGGTACACCCCTCTAGGTCTGATCGACCAGAAGAAGCAGGAATTCCGCAAACTCACCCAGGGAATAATGACTGTGGATGAATATCAGAGGAAATTCCTTGAATTGTCCCGCTATGCTGAAGATGATGTCTGCACTGACGCACATAAGCAGGAGAAATTCCGTGAAGGACTGCGTACTGATATAAACCTTGCACTTGCTGTCCATGATTGCACAGACTTCGCAACGCTAGTCAGCCAATCTTTCCAAGTTGAAACTGCTCTGACTAAGTACCAGGAGTCGCTCAAGCGCACTCGTGATGATGGCTCATCCTCGGGTCAGCCTGTTCGGAAACGTCGAGTGTGGATTCCACACAATGTTCATCACCGACCTGCCCCTGTACCCAGGCCATTTTATGCTGCACCTCGTCTGCCTCCACCACCAAGACAACTGAACATTGCAAGTGGACAGCCCAATGTTGGTGTTTCTTCCCATAATGATGGTCTGTGCCGCCAGTGTGGACAGCCAGGGCATCGTACTATCAACTGCCGTCAGAGTCAGCCTCAACACACATCCCGTCCTTCTGTTGATTGCAGGAAGAGCCGTCGAAAACATCCTTCCAGGAACATTGAAACCAGACCACCTGCTAATCAGCTTGTTCATGTCAACCAAGTCAACATTGAAGAAGCTCGACAGGACCCCAAAATTGTGATGGACACCCTTCTAGTGAATTCAATCCCAGCTTCAGTCCTCTCTGATTCTGGAGCATCGCACTCCTTCATGTCTGAAAGTTTTGCGTGAAGCCATGATATACCTTTCGAGGAGATGTCCACTCCATTAGTAATCCAGTCACCTGGGGTAATTGGCAAACTACCATGGTAAGCCACGGTAACCACATTGTGATTGGAGGATTGATGTTCCCCGTTTCTCTCATTGCTCTCAAGACCTCCAACGTAGACATTATTCTGGGTATGGACTGGTTGAAACCTCATAAAGCTTTGATTGACTGTGCCACTGAGTCAGTCCGCATCGCACACCCTTCCGGCCAAACCGTCAGATACTCAGCTCGAACAGTTCAGAACGCCGAAGCTCAGATTTATGCTCTAAATGCGTTGAATGCTTCACCTCTCGAAGGCATCGAGAACGTTCCAGTTGTTCGTGATTTTCAAGATGTCTTTCCAGACGAACTTCCAGGAATACCCCCTGCTAGAGCTGTCGAGTTTGTTATCGACTTGAGACCAGGCACTACCCCTATTGCGAAGCGTCCTTATAAAATGCCTCCGCACCACCTTCTTGAACTTAAGGAGGAAATCGACAAGTCACTTAAGAAGGGTTTCATCCGCCCCAGTTCCTCTGCTTGGGGAGCACCTTCACTCTTCGTTAACAATAAGGATGGAACTAACCGATTGGTTCAGGATATCGGCCCATTAACCAAGCCACAATCCAGAACAAATATCCGCTTCCCCGGATCAATGATTTGTATGATCAGCTTGCTGGATCCTCTGTGTTTTCTAAACTCGACTTGAGGTTGGGTTATCATCAGATCCGTGTTCGTGAAGAGGATAATCCCAAGACTGCATTTGTTACTCGCTACGGCTCTTATGAGTACACTGTAATGTCATTTGGCTTAACAAATGCTCCAGCCACATTCTCCCGTCTGATGAATTACATCTTCATGGATTACCTCGACAAGTTCGTCGTGGTTTATCTAGATGATATTCTGGTATATTCGAAGAATAAGGAAGAACATGCCGAACACCTCCGTCTTGTACTGGAAAGGCTTCGAGAACACCAGTTGTATGCCAAATACTCCAAATGTGAATTCTGGCTTTCTAAAGTAACCTACCTTGGTAATGTGATTTCCAAGGATGGAATTGCTGTTAACCCGGAACGAGTTCAGGCTATTCTGGACTGGACTCCTCCGAAGAACTTCAAGCAAGTGAGAAGTTTTCTTGGCCTTGCAAGCTATTGCCGTCGGTTTGTTAAGAATTTTTCTAAGATTGCTAAGCCTTTGACTGATCTGCTTCACAAGGGCGTTAAGTTTGAATGGACAGAAAAATGTCAGGAAAGATTTCAAACACTCAAAGACAAGCTGACATCTGCCCCAGTACTTGCTCCTCTAGATTCCCGCAAAGATTTTGTGATCTATTGTGACGCACCCCATGAAGGATTGGGCTGTGTCCTAATGCAAGAGTGTAAGGTGATTGCCTATGGCTCTTGTCAGTTGTGCCCACATGAAGAGAATTATCCGGTACATGATCTAGAACTAGCTGCTGTCATCTATGTATTGAAGTTGTGGTGACATTACCTCCTCGGTAATCGTTGCGAGATCTACACGGATCATAAAAGTCTAAAGTACTTGTTCACTCAGCCATCTCTCAACCTCCATCAGCAAAGATGGATGGAGGCCATTACGGACTATGATTTGGGTATTTCTTATACCCCTGGCATGGCTAACGTGATGGCTGATGCCTTAAGCCGCAAGTCCTATTGCGACAACCTCATGGTTAGGTGAGCTCAACCTTGTCTTTTTGAAGAACTGTGCAAGCTGAATCTGCGTATTGTTCCACAGGGTTCTCTTAATAACCTTGTGATACAACCAGATCTCGAGAAAGCTGTTAAGAATGCGCAAGCTAAAGATGCTGAAATTGATCTGATGAAGAAAAATCTTCACCTTGAAAAGTACAGGGATTTCTCGCTGTCTGGAGATGGAACCTTGTATTTCAGAAACCGCATTGTGGTACCTCACTTCGAGCTTATGACTGACAAAGTCATGAAGCAGGCACATGATACCCCGCTGTCTATTCATCCGGGTAGCACCAAGATGTATCATAATCTCCGTCAAAGGTATTGGTGGTAAAAAATGAAGCAGGATATTGCTCGGTACGTTGCTGAATGTGATGTGTGTCGTCGCGTTAAAGCAGAACATCAGAAGCCGGCTGGAATTCTGCAACCACTTCCTATTCCTCTATGGAAATGTGATAAGGTTCAGATGGATTTCATTACAGGACTTCCCAGGTCACAGAAGGGTCACGATGCTATTCTTGTAGTCGTCGACCAACTTTCTAAAGTTGCACACTTTCTGCCTGTCAAAGAGACTATCACTGCTAGTCAGTTAGCAGAGTTGTATATCTCCAGAATTGTTTCACTCAACGGTATTCCGAAGGAGATCAGTTCGGACCGTGGCGGCCTTTTCACTTCAAAGTTCTGGGAAAGTTTCCAAGAAGCTATGGGAACTCATATTACCTGGAGTTCAGCTTATCATCCCCAATCCCATGGCCAAGTTGAGCTAGTCAATCAAGTGCTTGAAGACATGCTTCGAGCTTGTGTCATTTCTTTCGGCAAAAAGTGGGAAGAATCTCTTCCGTATGCCGAGTTCTCTTATTACAACAGCTATCAAGCCAGCTTGAAAATGGCTCCCTTCGAAGTACTTTATGGACGTAAGTGTCGAACCCCTCTGAATTGGTCAGAAACTGGGGAACGACCGATCGTGGGTCCGGATATTATTCAACACGCCGAAGAACAAGTTCGTATTGTCCGGGAAAATCTCAAGGCGGCTCAGGACCGCCAGAAGAGCAATTATGATCACAAATGATGGGGTTTGACTTATCAACCTGGTGATCAAGCTTATTTGCGAGCCACTCCTATGAAGGGCACTCACCGTTTTGGAATTAAGGGCAAGTTAGCTCCACGCTACATTGGTCCTTTCCGCATTGTTGCAAGACGTGGTCAGGTGGCATATAAGTTGGAGTTGCCACCGCAATTCTCTCATATCCACGATGTCTTTCATGTGTCGCAACTTCGTAAATGCTTCAAGGAATCTCCGCACCGAGATGTGGATCACGAGATGCTCGAATTGCATGATGATCTTTCTTATAAGGAGTATCCGATCCGCATTCTCGACGAAGCTGAACGTCGGACCCGTCAGAAGGTTACCAAGTTCCTCAAAGTTCAGTGATCAAATCATACTGAAGATGCAGCCACTTGGGAACGCGAGGATAGCCTCCGTGCTGAATACCCCGAACTTTTCCCTTCTACCTCTTAATTCTCGGGACGAGAATTCTTATTAGTGGAGGAGATTTGTAACACCCCCAGTGGTTAGCCACAGTAATCCCACTTTTGATAATGCCATGTCAGCATGACCAATAGTGCTTAAACATCATTTGGATCCTATCTCTTTTCAAATTCAAATTCAAATGGAAATTCAAACTAAAAGTGGAAACAAAAGTTGTTCAAATCTGAAAACCAAAATGTTCATAATATTGTAAATATTCCAGAGATAATTCTAAAATTATAAACAACATATACTAAATTAATTATGTGCCTCCAACAGCAACAAAACAGAGGTGTTTAATCCATTTTCATTTATTTAAAATCCAAATAAAATTCAATTACCCCCAAACCTTTTTATAACAGAGCTAGAAGTTGCACTATAAAATGTGGCTAGTTCACCTATTTTACAAAAGTCTATTTGGGGCTAAACAATTTGCAAAACAGGAGCTAAAAGGAAAAACAGGAAAAGAAAATAGAAAAAGGGGAAAGCAGCCCACAGCTACTGGCCCTAAGTGGCAATAGTGGCCCAGCCCGCCTGGCCTTTTCCCTCACCTCCCGCACTGCTCCCCCTGGCGCGCTGTCGAACAAAGCGCGTGCACGCGCGCGCACAGCCAGACCCCCTCTCCCCTGCACGATAGCGCGCGCCCGCGCCCGTGGTGGATAAGGGCCGAGCCCCCTGCCTCCCTGACCTCCCCTCGCCTCACTTCCCCCTCTCTCTGCCTCGTCCCCGTTCTCCCCACCGCAGCAGGGCGCAGCCATGGCCGCCACCGCGCCGTAGCCACGGCCACCGAACCCTCCTTGCCGCTTCGCCGTGTCCAGCAGCACCGCCTGCGTCGACTACGCCGACTACGAGGACGGGCCCAAGCTCTACGCCACTGCATCGCCTCCACGCCGCCCTCTCCCTCCTCGGATCGCCGTCACACGCCATCGACGATTCCGGCGACCCCGAGCTTCCCCGAGCCCTCTGCCAGTTCCCTACAGCTCCGCGGTGAGCAGCCGCATCGGAACCCCCTCCTCCCTGTCCTTCCTCGTAGCCGTAGCAAGCCGCCGCCGTGCCCGTACTCTGTCCACCGCCGTCGCTGCCATTGCCGCGCTCCCAGAGCAGCTCAGCTCGGTCCAACAGCGCCGGCGTGCTCCTGGTGAGCTGCAGAGGCCGCCCCCTTTACTTTGCTCGCTAGCCCACTGCAGCCACGCGCCCGAGCACCACCCGAGAGCCCCGCCGCCAACCGTCGTCGCCGGCGTCGTTCTGGCCACCCCCGAGACCAACCACCACCACCACGCGATGCGGCTCGCCGCGCCCGTTCTAACGAGCCAAACCACAGCCCCGGGGATGCCCTGTGGGCGAATCCCGAGCCTCGCCGGTGCGCCTCGCCGCGATGGAGCTCGCCGGAGTGCCCTCCGGCCGGCGTCCGACGTGGCCGACCGGGCCCCACCGCTGTGCCGCTGACAGCTGGGCCCCGCGGGCCTAGTTGACCCGGTCAGCCGCTGACTGGGCAACTCTGCCCCACTGACATGCGGGCCCCATCACCTAAACATGTTTTATAAATAATTAAAACTATTAATTAAAATCTATAATTAATTAATTAGTTAATTAGTCACTGACAACTGGGGCCCACACCCCTAATTAGTTCTGTTAGTTTTAATTAACCCACTGTTAATTCACAGAGGCTGACAGGTGGGCCCCACCTGTAAGGTTTGACTCTGGTCAGCCAGAGTTGACTGCTGATGTCATCTTTTCGTCATGCTGACATCACCGTTTACTATTCTAGATAATTCGAATTTAAATAATTAAATAAAATTCAAAAAATCAATTAAACTTTAGAAAATCATATATTTTAAACCGTAACTCCGATGAAAATAATTTATATATGAAAGTTGCTCAGAATTTCGATACGAAGCTGACTACGCCCTCTGTATTCCTGTCAGATGTCCCTAGCTAGATGAACATGGAACTTTTTGCCTGTTTTCGATAAATGAATAGTGCCTGGCTTTTATAAAATAAATCCAAACAAATTCCTAAAATAACTAAATGACTTAGACAAGTCTTTAGGCAACCCTGCACTGCACGTTAGCATAGCCTGCTTTGAGTTGCTCATGTTTGCTGTGTATTTATACTGCTTCCTCCCCCTCTTCTCTCTCGTTAGACTCCGACGCAGTTCCCGGTACCGACGCAGCTCCGGAGCCCGACGCCACCATTGACGACTTTGCCTTTGCCGCCGAGCAACCAGGCAAGCACCCCCCCCTTGAGCATACCGATATCGCCTATTATTTCTCTCTCATGCTTGCATTAGAATTGCTGCTGCTGCTGCTTTACCTATTCTGATGCATAGCCTGTTTATTGTAACCTGCTATTGAAACCTTACCTGCTTATCCTAAACTGTCTAGTATAGGCTGGGTAGAGACCTATCAGTGACCCCACTTGTTTTGATTGCCCCGCTGGATTATCAGAAGACCCGATCGACGGGATTGAAGACCAGGCCCCGGCACCGCACATCGCCCCCCCCCCTTAGTTGTAACGACACTGCAGCGTTACTATCAAGTGCCGAGGGTGAAACCTCCTGTAGCACTTATGATGTTAACTCTGTAGAGTAGCTATTCGGTCGTGGTCATCGAGGGTGATTCCTCCTTCACCGCTTTCGATAACGACGCCGTCGTACAACACCTCAAGTGTGAACCCAGCGAGGGTGATTCCTCCGAGTTCACCTTGACTGATATATCGGGTAGGAATCCAACGAGGGTGATACCTCGGATTCCCCTGATGTTATGGACACACGGATACTTGGACTGTACTATTGTTACTTGGAAAGGCGGGTCGACCCTGAGGGGTACCCGCGTGTGATGTGAAGACGGGTTGCCTGGATGGTGCCCGAGTGAGAATACGAGGCGTGGCCGGGCATTCTTGGCCCTTGCCGCAAGTCCTCGAGGCGGGGCGACGGGGTCACATCGATCGTGAGTCTCTGCTCGTTACCGCACTACCAACACACTACGATTTGGATATTTGATTCGAGTGGGCCTTTGGCCCGATAGCACTAACCATCACGCGGGAAAAGTTATGGGCACTCTGCATCTATGCATCAGCAGAAAGCTTTGTCAGACGTCCAGTTCAGCATTGTGGCCGGTTCGGATCGTGTCGTTGGCGCTGGTATGGCCCAAGACCCCTGAGCGCTTAGGTTGTAGACCAGCGGGGACCTCTCTGCTAAGCTCTAGGTAGGGCTACGGTGTGTCTTTTGGCCGAGGTCGGGCATGACCCGGAAAAGTGTGTCCGGCCGGAGTTAAGCGAGTGTGGTGGGTAAGTTGGTGCACCCTTGCAGGGAAGAACTAATCTATGCATAGCCGGATCCTCGGTAACGGACACTCGGAGTTGTATCCCGATCGATAAAATTATAACTGGTTACTTGTGATGAGTATGGCTCTGGGATTGCTTCTCGCAGGGAGTCGAGAAGGGATCTCAGTACGAGGATGATGACTATATGGCTCTGGGATTGCTTTCTCGCAGGGAGTCGAGAAAGGATCTCTGGGTGAGGTTGATGACACTACTACTACATTATACTGTGCTGATCTACTCTCTTCTATTGCTGCAAGACCGCTGAAGATGCTAGTCTTCGATAGGACTAGGCCTCCTCTCTAATTCTGGCATTTCTGCAGCCCAGTCCACATATACAGCCGTTCTTTGATAATGTTGCATATGTAGTGTAGATCCTTGCTTGCTGAGTACTTCGGATGAGTACTCACGGTTGCTTTGCTTTCTTTTTTCCCCATATCCTTTTGATGCAACCAGATGACGGAGCCCCTGAGACAGCTGCCCCCGCCGACGATCGCTACCACTACCCCGAGGGTGGATACTGCTACGAGTTGGCCGACGACCAGGAGTAGGTTCGGAGGGTCCCAGGCAGGAGGCCTGCGCCTTTCGATCGCAGTGTTTTCTTTTGCCCCGCCTTCTAAGGGCTTATCTGTATTTTCTTTTATGTCTGTACTCAGATATCTGATGCTTCCGCTGACGGTTGTATGCGAGCTTATGTATTCGAGCCCTCGAGGCCCCTGGCTTGTAATATAAAGCTTGTATGACTTTATTTATGTTTTAGAGTTGTGTTGTGATATCTTCCCGTGAGTCCTTAGGCTTGATCGTGTGCATTTGCATGTATGATTAGTGCACAATTGAGCCGGGGGCGTCACAAGTTGGTATCAGAGCCGACTGCCTCTAGGAACCCCCCCCTTTCCAACTCCTTGGCTGAAGTTGAGTCTAATAACCGAAAACTGTTTTACTAACTTGGCTGTTTGGCTTACAGGCCCACGTCGCCTATTGGGTGGTATTAGGATCTTTTACTCCTCGACCTTTACTCTGGGACTCTGATCTCTACTCTATTCGGGTTAAAATTTTAGTAACTCCAACATTAGGTTCTCGTGATCACATCCACCAGTTGTTCTGAAAATTTCCCCCGTTCCTTCAAGATTGCGGGCCAGGTTCTGCTTGCAGGATCCTTTTATCGAGGGCACCCTGTGTTGTCACTTGCAGATTCCTCGCTCCAGCAGTTTTCTCCGACGTGATGTAGCCTTTGCTATGTCACGTTGTGTACTTCCTTACCGCGTGCCTGCGCGCCGCCTAGTTTGTCTAGCTGCGAGCATTCCCGAGCGCGTACTATCCGTTTGAATCTAACTCTGAGCATGGACTGGTATGTCTTTGATGACTACTATTATATAACTAATGCCTTCTTGATCATTTCCCGTGTTACATCATGAATAACTCCATATACCTGGAGTTTTACTTGCTAATCTGCCCCTGTTGATTTGGCAGGATGGCTGATTATCCTCCACCTCCACCTTATATTGCCGCAATGATGCAGCAGTTTGAACTGAACCGTCGGGTTATGACTGGGATATTGGCTCAGTTCCCAAACCAGAATGCTCATCAACAGCCTACACCAATAACTCTGCCAGAATTTGTGCGCCTTAACAAATCTATTTTCCGCAACTCCACCAATCCTATGGATGCTGATGACTGGCTTCGTGACGTCCTGTTTGAGATGGAATCAGCTAAGGTTGCTCCTAACAGTTACATCACCTTTGCGACATTTCACTTGAAGGGTCCAGCTGCTCAATGGTGGGAAAGCCACAAGGGTATGTTGCCTGCTGAAACTGTAACCACTTGGCAGGAATTTCAGTCAGCCTTTTGTGCAAGGTACACCCCTCCAGGTCTGATCGACCAGAAGAAGCAGGAATTCCGCAAACTCACCCAGGGAATAATGACTGTGGATGAATATCAGAGGAAATTCCTTGAATTGTCCCGCTATGCTGAAGATGATGTCTGCACTGATGCACATAAGCAGGAGAAATTCCGTGAAGGACTGCGTACTGATATAAACCTTGCACTTGCTGTCCATGATTGCACAGACTTCGCAACGCTAGTTAGCCAATCTATCCAAGTTGAAACTGCTCTGACTAAGTACCAGGAGTCGCTCAAGCGCACTCGTGATGATGGCTCATCCTCGGGTCAGCCTGTTCGGAAACGTCGAGTGTGGATTCCACACAATGTTCATCACCGACCCGCCCCTGTACCCAGGCCATTTTATGCTGCACCTCGTCTGCCTCCACCACCAAGACAACTGAACATTGCAAGTGGACAGCCCAATGTTGGTGTTTCTTCCCATAATGATGGTCTGTGCCGCCAGTGTGGACAGCCAGGGCATCGTACTATCAACTGCCGTCAGAGTCAGCCTCAACACACATCCCGTCCTTTTGTTGGTTGCAGGAAGAGCCGTCGAAAACATCCTTCCAGGAACCTTGAAACCAGACCACCTGCTAATCAACTTGTTCATGTCAACCAAGTCAACATTGAAGAAGCTCGACAGGACCCCAAAATTGTGATGGACACCCTTCTAGTGAATTCAATCCCAGCTTCAGTCCTCTCTGATTCTGGAGCATCGCACTCCTTCATGTCTGAAAGTTTTGCGTGAAGCCATGATATACCTTTCGAGGAGATGTCCACTCCATTAGTAATCCAGTCACCTGGGGCTAATTGGCAAACTACCATGGTAAGCCACGGTAACCACATTGTGATTGGAGGATTGATGTTCCCCGTTTCTCTCATTGCTCTCAAGACCTCCAACGTAGACATTATTCTGGGTATGGACTAGTTGAAACCTCATAAAGCTTTGATTGACTGTGCCACTGAGTCAGTCCGCATCGCACACCCTTTCGGCCAAACCGTCAGATACTCAGCTCGAACAGTTCAGAACGCCGAAGCTCAGATTTATGCTCTAAATGCGTTGAATGCTTCACCTCTTGAAGGCATCGAGAACGTTCCAGTTGTTCGTGATTTTCAAGATGTCTTTCCAGAGGAACTTCCAGGAATACCCCCTGCTAGAGCTGTCGAGTTTGTCATGGACTTGAGACCAGGCACTACCCCTTTTGCGAAGCGTCCTTATAAAATGCCTCCGCACCACCTTCTTGAACTTAAGGAGGAAATCGCCAAGTCACTTAAGAAGGGTTTCATCCGCCCCAGTTCCTCTGCTTGGGGAGCACCTTCACTCTTCGTTAACAATAAGGATGGAACTAACCGATTGGTTCAGGATATCGGCCCATTAACCAAGCCATAATCCAGAACAAATATCCGCTTCCCCGGATCAATGATTTGTATGATCAGCTTGCTGGATCCTTTGTGTTTTCTAAACTCGACTTGAGGTTGGGTTATCATCAGATCCGTGTTCGTGAAGAGGATAATCCCAAGACTGCATTTGTTACTCGCTATGGCTCTTATGAGTACACTGTAATGTCATTTGGCTTAACAAATGCTCCAGCCACATTCTCCCGTCTGATGAATTACATCTTCATGGATTACCTCGACAAGTTTGTCGTGGTTTATCTAGATGATATTCTGCTATATTCGAAGAATAAGGAAGAACATGCCGAACACCTCCGTCTTGTACTGGAAAGGCTTCGAGAACACCAGTTGTATGCCAAATACTCCAAATGTGAATTCTGGCTTTCTAAAGTAACCTACCTTGGTAATGTGATTTCCAAGAATGGAATTGCTGTTAACCCGGAACGAGTTCAGGCTATTCTGGACTGGACTCCTCCGAAGAACGTCAAGCAAGTGAGAAGTTTTCTTGGCCTTGCAAGCTATTGTCGTCGGTTTGTTTAGAATTTTTCTAAGATTGCTAAGCCTTTGACTGATCTGCTTCACAAGGGCGTTAAGTTTGAATGGACCAAAAAATGTCAAGAAAGATTTCAAACACTCAAAGACAAGCTGACATCTGCCCCAGTACTTGCTCCTCCAGATTCCCGCAAAGATTTTGTGATCTATTGTGACGCACCCCATGAAGGATTGGGCTGTGTCCTAATGCAAGAGTGTAAGGTGATTGCCTATGGCTCTTGTCAGTTGTGCCCACATGAAGAGAATTATCCGGTACATGATCTAGAACTAGCTGCTGTCATCTATGCATTGAAGTTGTGGTGACATTACCTCCTCGGTAATCGTTGCGAGGTCTACACGGATCATAAAAGTCTAAAGTACTTGTTCACTCAGCCATCTCTCAACCTCCGTCAGCAAAGATGGATGGAGGCCATTACGGACTATGATTTGGGTATTTCTTATACCCCTGGCATGGCTAACGTGATGGCTGATGCCTTAAGCCGCAAGTCCTATTGCGACAACCTCATGGTTAGGTGAGCTCAACCTCGTCTTTTTGAAGAACTGTGCAAGCTGAATCTGCGTATTGTTCCACAGGGTTCTCTTAATAACCTTGTGATACAACCAGATCTCGAGAAAGCTGTTAAGAATGCGCAAGCTAAAGATGCTGAAATTGATCTGATGAAGAAAAATCTTCACCTTGAAAAGTACAGGGATTTCTCGCTGTCTGGAGATGGAACCTTGTATTTCAGAAACCGCATTGTGGTACCTCGCTTCGAGCTTATGACTGACAAAGTCATGAAGCAGGCACATGATACCCCGCTGTCTATTCATCCGGGTAGCACCAAGATGTATCATAATCTCCGTCAAAGGTATTGGTGTGTGACGACCCCGGCTTAATCGTGCACTAATCATACACGCAAATGCGCACGATCAAGCCTAAGGACTCACTTGAAGATATCACAACACAACTCTAAAACATAAAATAAAGTCATACAAGCTTAATATTACAAGCCAGGGCCTCGAGGGCTCTAATACATAGCTCGATGGCATACAAGCGTCAGCGGAAGCATTAGATATCTGGGTACAGATATATTACATAGAGAGAATTAGGCCTTCACAGAGGCGGGGTAAAATAAAATACTACGATCGAAAGGCGTAGGCCTCCTGCCCTGGACCCTCCGATCCTACTCCTGGTCGTCGAACGGCTCCTCGTAGTAGTAGTACTCGCCAGGCGGGTAGTAGTACTGGTCGTCGGCTGGGGCTTCTGGCTCAGGGGCCCCGTCGTCTGGTGGCATCAAATGGAATATGGGGGAAAAAAAGAAAATAAAGCAAACGTGAGTACTCATCCGAAGTACTCAGCAAGCAAGGATCTACACTACATATGCATCATTGTCAAAGGAATGGTTGTATATGTGGACTGGGCTACAGAAATGCCAGAATAGAGGGGGAAAGCCTAGTCCTATCGAAGACTAGCATCTTCAACAATCTTCAGCAGTCTTTCAGCATGAGGAGAGAGCAGATTACATAAGTAAAGTAGTAGTAGTAGTATCATCAACCTCGACCTGAGATCCTTTCTCGACTCCCTGCGAGAAAGCAATCCCAGAGCCGTACTATCCAATTCTCACCACATGTTCTAGTTGTACCGATCGGGATACAACTCCGAGTGTCCGTTACCGTAGGACAGGCTATCGATAGAAGTTTCTTCCTTGCAGGGGTGCACCAACTTACCCACCACGCTCGCTTAACTCCGGCCGGACACACTTTTCTGGGTCATGCCCGGCCTTGGCTAAGCAACACGCCGCAACCCGACCAAATACCTAACAGAGAGGTCAGCACGCCGGACTAACCTATGCCCCCAGGGGTCTTGGGCCATCGCCCCGGGAACTCCTGCATGTTACGTGCACCGCCGGTGAGCAGACCTAGCAACCCCTTATACAAGCGCGGTTGCGTTCCCAGTCCAACCCAGCGTGTGCCGCATCAGTCGCTGACGTCCATTAAGCTCCGGCTGAAGTATACGACGCAGAACGCCCATACTATGCCCACGTGATGGTTAGTGCTATCGGGCCAGAGGCCCCTCGGATCAAATATCCAAACCGTAGTGGATTAGGAGCGCGCGGAAACGAGCAGAGACTCACGATCGATGTGACCCCGTCGCCCCATCTCGAGGACTTGCGGCAAGGGCGAAGAATGCCCGGCCACGCCTCGTAGTTATCTCGCGGGCACCATCCAGGTCAACCCGACTCCACATCACTTCGCAATAAGCTCGCGCGGGTACCCCTCAGGGCCGACCCGTCTTTAGTATCGTGGTTCATAGTCAAGTCATAATATCCAAGGTAACTGTGTGTCTGACACCGAAGGGAACCATGAGGAATCACCCTCGATGGAGTTCCCGCTCGATGTTATCATCAAGGTGAACGAAGGAGGAATCACCCTCGAGGTCCACACTTGAGAGGTTGCGCGACGATGTCGTTATCGGGGGTGGTGTAGGAGGAATCACCCTCGCTTACCACGACCGAGTAACTAACCTAAAAGGTTAACATCAGAAGTGCTAACGAGGTATCACCCTCGGCACTCGACGGTAACCCAGCAGTGTCGGCAACTAAGGGGTAGTGATGTGCGGTGCCAGGGTCTGGTCTTCAATCCCGATGATCGGGTCTTCTGATATCCAACAGGGTAGTCGGGATCAAGTGGAGGTCTCTGTCGTGTCTCTACCCACCCTATACTAAGCAGTCTAGGATAACCAGTAAGGTAACAAAGCAGGGTACAATAATCAGGCTATGCAGCAGATATAGGAAAACAGTAGCAGTAGCAGTTCTAATGCAAGCATAAGAGAGAAGAGAATAGGCGATATAGGCATGCTCAAAATGGGGGTGCTTGCCTGTTTGCTCGGGGGCAAGGGCAAGGTCTTCAGTAGTATCATCGGGGACGTAGTCGTACTCCTGTACGGCGTCTGCCTCGAGAGCTACGTCAACGTCGGGGTCTACCGAGAGAGAAGAGGGGGAGGAAACAGGTAAACATAATGCAAACAAATGCAATACGGTGCGTGTGATGCTATGATGCAGTGCAGGGTTGCCTAATTATGCATCTAAGTCATTTTAGTTATTTTTAGAATTATTCTGGGATTTAATATCCGACGTGTGTGCACTATTCATCTGCCGGATTCGGGTCCGGAGTTACGAGTTCTTCTACGTAGGAGGTTCCGATGGAGAAACAGACGGCACGATCAGACTCGGCTCGTCGTTCTGAGCAACTTTCATGTTTTAACTTTTTCGATCCGAGCTACGGTTTAAAAGTTATTAATTTTTAAAGATTATTTAAATTTTCTGAAATTTATTTATTTACAGAAAATGAATTATGACGTCAGCATGACGTCACTGTGACGTCAGCGGTCAACAGCGCCGCTGACCAGTCAAATATGACATGTGGGTCCAGTGGGACCCACATGTCAGCCTCTGTTTAGGCTAATCAGTGGATTAATTTAATTACCAGGGTTAATTAGGGGGTGGACCCCACATGTCAGTGAGACATTAGGTTAATCTAATTAGTTTCTAATTAATTAAATCTTTAATTAGGTTAATTAGTCGCGGGGCCCATATGTCAGCGGCCGTAGTTGCCACGTCATCATGGTTGACTTGGTCAACAGGTCAACGCGGGCCCCTGGGCCCACGGGTCAGTGACCCAGGGCGACACACGTGGCGGCCACGTCGGCGCCGGCGCCGGAGATCGCTCCGGCGACCAATTTCGCGGCGGCCGCTCGCCGGAGTTCGTCGGATTTGCGTTTTAGCGCACCATTTCGCGCGCGGTTGACAGCATTCGAACGAGGACTCGACGCCGCGTCCATCTATGGTGTCGGAACAGACCGGGGAGGCCTAACGTGACGGCGGCGTCCTCATCGGCGGCGATGGAAACTCGGTCGTGCTCGGGTTCGAGCATAGGGGCTCGCCCGAGCCAAGCTGCTGCTTGCAAGCGACGCGCATGACCACCAGAAGCTCGGCGGTGCCACCAACGCGGTGTGAGGTGCACTGGAGCGAAGGCTGTGAGCTCGCCGGCGGCGACCATGGTGCGGCCATGGTGATAAGGTGGCTACGGCGAAGAACGCAGCGCGAGGAGAGAAGAGGAGGGAGGGAGGAGCTCACCGCGCGGTCACGTAAGACCCGTGGATGCTTTGGAGCTGCAGAGGCGTCGCCGGAGACGACGAAGAATGGCGGCGACCGAGGAGGAAGACGACGGCGCGAGCTCGATGCTGAGGCACCCAGCTCCTCCAGGCGGTGCCAGTCGAAGCAGCAGTCGCCTGCGGAGCTGCGGGGCACGGAGAGGCGGCGTGGGGAGGCCAGTGGCCACGGCGGCGGCGATTCGTGGCGACGGTGGCGTTCGGCCACCGGATCTGAGGAGGGGAGAGGAGGCGAGGCGAGTGAGGGAAAGAGGGGAAGAGTGCGCGGGCGACCAGGGGAGATGGATGGCTCGTCCTTATCTCCTCGCCGTGCAGTGGGGTGTCGCGCTGCGCCGTTCGCCGGTCGGTGCCGGCGCAGCCATGCGCGCGGCTGACACGGCATCGGAGAGAAGGGAGAGAGCTAGGTGATGGGCCAGCTGGGCTGGGCCAATGCACTGTGCACTTGGTCTCAGTCCAGCTTTAGTCTTTTTCTTTTATTTCTTTTCCTTTTCTCTTTTCTTTTCTGTTGCGAAATGATTAGGCCACTTAATGTCTTTTGTAAAACAGTGAGTTATGCCACATAAATATGTTGCAATATCTAGCACTGCCAAAAATTGGTTTGGACAGAATTGAAGTTTGTTGGGATTTGATATGATTTTAAATATATCAAATATTCTATTTTTGGGGCTGTTTCATCTCGTTAGAGTCACTTGTCCAACTCCAATTATTTTGATATTGGTTTTAGAAATGTTCCTGGATTATTGGCCATTTAATGAACATTTTCCCAACAGAGTTTGAACAACTTTATATTTCACTTTTGAATTTGAGTTGATTTTCAGATGTGAATTTGAATTGGATCATTAACCCTTATGACTTGGCACTGCAAATGATCATGACTTGGCAGTTTTAACAGAGTGTCACAGAGTTATTACAAGGGGGTGTTACAAGTTCTCCTCCTCTAAAAGAAATTCTCGTCCCGAGAATTTAGGAGGTAGAATGAAAAAGTCCGGGATATTCTTCCCGAAGATGATCCTCGCGTTCCCAAGTGGCTTCGTCTTCAGTGTGATTCGACCATTGCACTTTTAGGAACTTGGTCGTCTTCTGACGAGTACGACGTTCAGTTTCGTCGAGGATGCGAATCGGATGCTCCTTATAGGAAAGATCATCTTGTAGCTCGAGCATCTCATGATCCACTGCACGGTGCGGGGATTCCTTGAAGCACTTACGGAGTTGCGACACGTGGAAGACATCATGAATATGGGAGAATCGCGGTGGCAACTCCAATTTATATGCCACCTGTCCCCGTCTAGCCACGATGCGGAAAGGACCAATATAGCGAGGAGCTAGCTTGCCCTTAATTCCGAAACGACGGGTGCCCTTCATTGGAGTGACACGAAGATAGGCTTGATCACCAGGTTGATAGATCACACCCCATCGCTTGCGATCATAATTACTCTTCTGACGGTCTTGAGCTGCTTTGAGATTCACCCGGACAATTCGGACTTGTTCTTCGGCATGCTGAATAATGTCCGGTCCAACAAGAGGTCGTTCCCCAGTTTCTGACCAATTCAGAGGGGTTCGACATTTTCGTCCATAAAGAACCTCAAATGGGGCCATTTTTAAGCTGGCTTGATAACTGTTGTTATAAGAGAACTCGGCATACGGGAGAGATTCCTCCCATTTCTTACCGAAGGATATAACACAGGCTCGAAGCATGTCTTCAAGCACTTGATTAACGCGCTCAACTTGGCCTTGGGATTGGGGATGATAAGCTGAACTCCAGGTAATATGAGTTCCCATTGCTTTCTGGAAACTTTCCCAAAAATGGCCAGTGAAAATGCTGCCACGGTCTGAACTGATTTCCTTGGGAATACCATGGAGTGAAACAATTCTGGAGATATATAGCTCTGCTAACTGACTAGCAGTAATAGTCTCCTTAACTGGCAGAAAGTGTGCAACCTTGGAGAGTTGGTCGACGACGACAAGAATGGCATCGTGACCCTTCTGAGACTTGGGAAGACCAGTGATGAAGTCCATTTGCACTTTATCCCACTTCCATAGAGGAATAGGGAGCGGTTGCAGAATTCCAGCAGGTTTCTGATGTTCGGCTTTCACGCGACGACAAACGTCACACTCGGCAACATAACGAGCAATATCTTGCTTCATTCTAGACCACCAGTACCTTTGACGAAGATCTCGATACATCTTGGTACTACCCGGATGGATAGATAGCGGTGTATCATGGGCCTCCTTCATGACTTTGTCAGTCATCAGCTCGAAGCGAGGTACTACAATGCGGTCTCGGAAGTACAAGGTTCCATCTTCAGCAATCGAGAAATCCCTGTACTTTTGGAGGTGAAGCTCTTTCTTCATTAGGCCAATTTTGGCATCTTTAGCTTGCGCAATCTTGACAGCTTTCTCAAGATCTGACTGTATCACAAGGTTATTAAGAGAACCTTGCAGAATAATGCAGAGATTCAGCTTGCGCAATTCTTCATATAGCTGGGGTTGAGCTTGCTTTACAATGAGGTTGCTACAGTGGGACTTGCGGCTCAAAGCATCAGCCATCACATTAGCTTTGCCGGGAGTGTATGAAATTCCACAGTCATAATCGGTGATTGTTTCCAACCAACGCTGCTGACGAAGATTAAGTTCCGGTTGAGTGAACAAGTACTTCAAGCTCTGATGATCGGTGTAAATCTCACACCGATTACCAAGGAGGTAATGATGCCACTGCTTCAAAGCATAAATGACAGCAGCAAGTTCGAGGTCATGCACTGGGTAATTCTCTTCATGTGGACGCAGTTGTCGCGAAGCATAAGCAATAACTCTTCGCTCTTGCATTAGGACACAACCTAGTCCTTGGCGAGAGGCGTCGCAGAAGATCACAAAATCTTTGCGGGAGTCTGGAGGAGCAAGGACTGGAGCAGAAGTCAGCTTGTCCTTGAGGGTCTGGAAGCTTTCCTGACATTTGTCTGTCCACTCAAACTTAACGCCTTTGTGAAGCAGATTAGTCAGGGGCTTGGCAATCTTGGAGAAATTTTCGATGAATCGACGACAATAACTTGCAAGCCCGAGGAAACTTCTGACTTGCTTGACATTCTTCGGAGGGGTCCAGTCAAGAATAGCCTGAACTCGCTCCGGGTTAACTGCAATACCATCCTTGGAGATGACATGTCCAAGGTAGGTTACCTCGGAAAGCCAGAATTCGCACTTAGAGTACTTGGCATATAATTGGTGCTCTCGAAGTCTCTCCAGAACTAGTCGAAGGTGCTCAGCATGTTCTTCTTTGCTCTTCGAATAAACCAGAATATCATCCAGATATACCACGACGAATTTGTCGAGGTAATCCATGAATATGTAATTCATTAGGCGGGAGAATGTAGCTGGAGCGTTTGTTAAACCAAACGACATGACTGTGTACTCGTAAGAGCCATAACGAGTAACGAATGCAGTCTTCGGAATATCCTCTTCGCGAACACGGGTCTGGTGATAACCCAACCTCAAGTCGAGTTTAGAAAACACCGAAGATCCAGCGAGTTGATCATATAAATCGTTGATCCGGGGAAGTGGATATTTATTCTGAATGGTTGCCTGGTTGATAGGACGATAATCTTGGACCAACCTATTCGTTCCATCTTTCTTCTTGACGAAAAGAGACGGTGCTCCCCATGCAGAGGAACTGGGGCGAATGAAACCCCTCCTTAAGGATTTATCAATTTCCTCCTTAAGCTCGATGAGGTGGTGCGGAGGCATCTTGTAGGGACGCTTCGCAATAGGAGTGGTGTCAGGCTTCAAGTCGATGACGAACTCGACAGCTCTAGCAGGGGGTATTCCTGGAAGTTCTTCTGGAAAAACATCTGGGAAGTCACAGACCACTGGGATATTCTCGATCCCATCAAGTGGAGAAGCATTCAACGCGTTCAAGGCATAAATTTGAGCCTCAGCGTTCTGGGTAAGGTGAGCTTGATAGTTCACTATCTCGTTCGAGGGATGTAGAAGGTGTACCACTTTAGTGGCACAGTTGATTGAGGCGTAGTGGGCCTTCAACCAATCCATTCCCAAAATAAGATCAATACCAGAGGAGTTTAGAATAATGGGGGATGCTCGGAACTCTAACCCTTCGATATTAATCACAACATCAGGGCTAACCAAGGAGGTTTGACAGTGTCCCGCGGGAGTATTTACTCGTATCTTTTGGGGTAGCATATCACATTTAACTTCATGCATGAGTGCGAATTTATCCGACATAAATGAATGCGATGCTCCTAAATCAAATAAAACGGATGCAGGTACTGAATTAACGAGAAGTGTACCGATCACAGTATCTGGTTGATTTGGAGCTTCAGACATGTTGACGTGGTAGTACTGCCCACGACCATAAGAAGGTCTGGCATTATAGTTGCGCTGTTGGGGAATACCACGGCCAATACCACGGCCAGCAAAAGGGAGAGCCAGTTGATTTTGATTCTGAGAACAATCTCTAGCACGGTGACCTGGCTTGCCACACTTGAAGCATAGTCCGCTGTCAGGACGAGGTGCTGGAGCTCGAGGTGCTGGAGTTGGCAGAGGCTGTCTCGGTGGTGGAGGTGGCAGGCGTGGTGCAGCATAACAGCGCAAATTGAAAAACTAGAGACACACTAGGCGGCACGCAGGCACGCGGTAAGGAAGTACACAACGTGACATAGCAAAGGCTACATCAGCGTCGGAGAAAACCACGGAAACGGGGTAACTGCAAGTGCGGACGACGAATGTTCGTCGCGGCAGGATCCTGTGCTCCATGTGCACTCTCATGCAGAACCCGGTCTCGAACTGTAAGAAGAGGTCCACGTGCAGGCGTGTGACCTCCCACTGCAGGCCAATCAATACCTGGCGGCATCTCGGTCCTGCGTGGGTAAAGAATATCCTCCGGATGTATCCCTGCACGAACAGCTGGTAGCAACTGTGTCATTGCCTCGTAGTAGCGTGCTCGAGTAGCGAACAACTCGACGGCCAGAGCCCGAACAGTGCGATCCAGAGCCTGAGTGCACTGAATCAGAACCTGCGGGTCGTAGCGTCGAGACTCGTACGGGGCACAGATAGCTGTGTAAAATCCAGTTGCATCTCCAACAGGTGCATACGGAATGTACCGAAACACAGTATCATCCAAGTTAGCATTGTGCTCTCCTCAGAGACGTGCGACAGCAGAGTAGGCGGCATCATGTACTGCCATCTCAATCGTCACGCCTAATCCATGAAAAAGGTGTAGCTCAGTGTCTGAGTTGTTCTGCTGATCATAAATCCGAACTTCAGCATAGTACTGTTCCTGGTTGAACTCGCGGTAAACCTCATAGACCATGTACTCGGGATACCAGCGGTAACCCAATCTACTCAGGAGGGCGATCAGAACAGCTGGAAATCCAGGGGCATCACGAGCCCAAGTGCGAAGCACAAGCTGGGTCGTAGGCCGCGGTGGAAATAGTCGATCCATCTGAAACAGAAAGGTTCAGGGTTGTCATAAGACAATGAGAAATATAACCGATCTCGGAAGGAAAGGTTAAACAAAACAATGGAAAGGAAAATGATTATCAGACTAATCAGATCAACGTCAGGGAAATCGCACTGAATCCAGCTCTCCGGGTGGATAGAATTAACGAGAACCTAAATGTCGGTGTTAGTAAATTTTATTAAACCCGAATAGATGAGAGATTAGAATCCCAGAGTAAAGACGAGGAATAAAAGATCCTAATACCACCCAGTTGGCGACGTGGGCCCGTAAGCCACACAGCCAAGTTAGTAAAACAGTTTTTGACCACTAGACTCAACTTCGGCCAAAGAGTTGGAAAGGGGGACCCCGAGAGGCAGTCGGCTCTGATACCAACCTGTGACGACCCCGGCTTAATCGTGCACTAATCATACACGCAAATGCGCACGATCAAGCCTAAGGACTCACTTGAAGA
Organism: Thinopyrum elongatum; assembly: GCA_011799875.1. Classification (NCBI taxonomy): domain Eukaryota; kingdom Viridiplantae; phylum Streptophyta; class Magnoliopsida; order Poales; family Poaceae; genus Thinopyrum; species Thinopyrum elongatum. The sequence goes on from CM022297.1 coordinate 71,480,773, forward strand.
TATCACAACACAACTCTAAAACATAAAATAAAGTCATACAAGCTTAATATTACAAGCCAGGGCCTCGAGGGCTCTAATACATAGCTCGATGGCATACAAGCGTCAGCGGAAGCATTAGATATCTGGGTACAGATATATTACATAGAGAGAATTAGGCCTTCACAGAGGCGGGGTAAAATAAAATACTACGATCGAAAGGCGTAGGCCTCCTGCCCTGGACCCTCCGATCCTACTCCTGGTCGTCGAACGGCTCCTCGTAGTAGTAGTACTCGCCAGGCGGGTAGTAGTACTGGTCGTCGGCTGGGGCTTCTGGCTCAGGGGCTCCGTCGTCTGGTGGCATCAAATGGAATATGGGGGAAAAAAAGAAAATAAAGCAAACGTGAGTACTCATCCGAAGTACTCAGCAAGCAAGGATCTACACTACATATGCATCATTGTCAAAGGAATGGCTGTATATGTGGACTGGGCTGCAGAAATGCCAGAATAGAGGGGGAAAGCCTAGTCCTATCGAAGACTAGCATCTTCAACAATCTTCAGCAGTCTTTCAGCATGAGGAGAGAGCAGATTACATAAGTAAAGTAGTAGTAGTAGTATCATCAACCTCGACCTGAGATCCTTTCTCGACTCCCTGCGAGAAAGCAATCCCAGAGCCGTACTATCCAATTCTCACCACATGTTCTAGCTGTACCGATCGGGATACAACTCCGAGTGTCCGTTACCGTAGGACAGGCTATCGATAGAAGTTTCTTCCCTGCAGGGGTGCACCAACTTACCCACCACGCTCGCTTAACTCCGGCCGGACACACTTTTCTGGGTCATGCCCGACCTCGGCTAAGCAACACGCCGCAACCCGACCAAATACCTAACAGAGAGGTCAGCACGCCGGACTAACCTATGCCCCCAGGGGTCTTGGGCCATCGCCCCGGGAACTCCTGCACGTTACGTGCACCGCCGGTGAGCAGACCTAGCAACCCCTTATACAAGCGCGGTTGCGTTCCCAGTCCAACCCAGCGTGTGCCGCATCAGTCGCTGACGTCCATTAAGCTCCGGCTGAAGTATACGACGCAGAACGCCCATACTATGCCCACGTGATGGTTAGTGCTATCGGGCCAGAGGCCCCTCGGATCAAATATCCAAACCGTAGTGGATTAGGAGCGCGCGGAAACGAGCAGAGACTCACGATCGATGTGACCCCGTCGCCTCGTCTCGAGGACTTGCGGCAAGGGCTAAGAATGCCCGGCCACGCCTCGTAGTTATCTCGCGGGCACCATCCAGGTCAACCCGACTCCACATCACTTCGCAATAAGCTCGCGCGGGTACCCCTCAGGGCCGACCCGTCTTTAGTATCGTGGTTCATAGTCAAGTCATAATATCCAAGGTAACTGTGTGTCTGACACCGAAGGGAACCATGAGGAATCACCCTCGATGGAGTTCCCGCTCGATGTTATCATCAAGGTGAACGAAGGAGGAATCACCCTCGAGGTCCACACTTGAGAGGTTGCGCGACGATGTCGTTATCGGGGGTGGTGTAGGAGGAATCACCCTCGCTTACCACGACCGAGTAACTAACCTACAAGGTTAACATCAGAAGTGCTAATGAGGTATCACCCTCGGCACTCGACGGTAACCCAGCAGTGTCGGCAACTAAGGGGTAGTGATGTGCGGTGCCAGGGTCTGGTCTTCAATCCCGATGATCGGGTCTTCTGATATCCAGCAGGGCAGTCGGGATGAAGTGGAGGTCTCTGTCGTGTCTCTACCCACCCTATACTAAGCAGTCTAGGATAACCAGTAAGGTAACAAAGCAGGGTACAATAATCAGGCTATGCAGCAGATATAGGAAAACAGTAGCAGTAGCAGTTCTAATGCAAGCATAAGAGAGAAGAGAATAGGCGATATAGGCATGCTCAAAATGGGGGTGCTTGCCTGTTTGCTTGGGGGCAAGGGCAAGGTCTTCAGTAGTATCATCGGGGACGTAGTCGTACTCCTGTGCGGCGTCTGCCTCGGGAGCTACGTCAACATCGGGGTCTACCGAGAGAGAAGTGGGGGAAGAAACAGGTAAACATAATGCAAACAAATGCAATACGGTGCGTGTGATGCTATGATGCAGTGCAGGGTTGCCTAATTATGCATCTAAGTCATTTTAGTTATTTTTAGAATTATTCTGGGATTTAATATCCGACGTGTGTGCACTATTTATCTGCAGGATTCGGATCCGGAGTTACGAGTTCTTCTACGTCGGAGGTTCCGATGGAGAAACAGACGACACGATCAGACTCGGCTCGTCGTTCTGAGCAACTTTCATGTTTTAACTTTTTCGATCCGAGCTACGGTTTAAAAGTTATTAATTTTTAAAGATTATTTGAATTTTCTGAAATTTATTTATTTACAGAAAATGAATTATGACGTCAGCATGACGTCACTGTGATGTCAGCGGTCAACAGCGCCGCTGACCAGTCAAATATGACATGTGGGTCCAGTGGGACCCACATGTCAGCCTCTGTTTAGGCTAATCAGTGGATTAATTTAATTACCAGGGTTAATTAGGGGGTGGACCCCACATGTCAGTGAGACATTAGGTTAATCTAATTAGTTTCTAATTAATTAAATCTTTAATTAGGTTAATTAGTCACGGGGCCCATATGTCAGCGGCCGTAGTTGCCACATCATCATGGTTGACTTGGTCAACAGGTCAACGCGGGCCCCTGGGCCCACGGGTCAGTGACCCAGGGCGACACACGTGGCGGCCACGTCGGCGCCGGCGCCGGAGATCGCTCCGGCGACCAATTTCGCGGCGGCCGCTCGCCGGAGTTCGTCGGATTTGCGTTTTAGCGCACCATTTCGCGCGCGGTTGAGAGCGTTCGAACGAGGACTCGACGCCGCGTCCATCTATGGTGTCGGAACGGACCGGGGAGGCCTAACGTGACAGCGGCGTCCTCATCGGCAGCGATGGAAACTCGGTCGTGCTCGGGTTCGAGCATAGGGGCTCGCCCGAGCCAAGCTGCTGCTTGCAAGCGACACGCATGACCACCAGAAGCTCGGCGGTGCCACCAACGCGGTGTGAGGTGCACTGCAGCGAAGGCTGTGAGCTCGCCGGCGGCGACCATGGTGCGGCCATGGTGATAAGGTGGCTACGGCGAAGGACGCAGCGCGAGGAGAGAAGAGGAGGGAGGGAGGAGCTCACCGCGCGGTCACGTAAGACCCGTGGATGCTTTGGAGCTGCAGAGGCGTCGCCGGAGACGACGAAGAATGGCGGCGACCGAGGAGGAAGACGACGGCGCGAGCTCGATGCTGAGGCACCCAGCTCCTCCAGGCGGTGCCAGTCGAAGCAGCAGTCGCCTGCGGAGCTGCGGGGCACGGAGAGGCGGCGTGGGGAGGCCAGTGGCCACGGCGGCGGCGATTCGTGGCGACGGTGGCGTTCGGCCACCGGATCTGAGGAGGGGAGAGGAGGCGAGGCGAGTGAGGGAAAGAGGGGAAGAGTGCGCGGGCGACCAGGGGAGATGGATGGCTCGTCCTTATCTCCTCGCCCGTCAGTGGGGTGGTCGCGCTGTCGCCGTTCGGCCGGTCGGTGCCGGCGCAGCCATGCGCGCGCTGACACGGCATCGGAGAGAGAGGGAGAGAGCTAGGTGATGGGCCAGCTGGGCTGGGCCAATGCACTGTGCACTTGGTCCAGTCCAGCTTTAGTCTTTTTCTTTTATTTCTTTTCCTTTTCTCTTTTCTTTTCTGTTGCGAAGTGATTAGGCCACTTAATGTCTTTTGTAAAACAGTGAGTTATGCCACATAATTATGTTGCAATATCTAGCACTGCCAAAAATTGGTTTGGACAGAATTGAAGTTTGTTGGGATTTGATATGATTTTAAATATATCAAATATTCTATTTTTGGGGCTGTTTCATCTCGTTAGAGTCACTTGTCCAACTCCAATTATTTTGATATTGGTTTTAGAAATGTTCCTGGATTATTGGCCATTTATTGAACATTTTCCCAACAGAGTTTGAACAACTTTATATTTCACTTTTGAATTTGAGTTGATTTTCAGATGTGAATTTGAATTGGATCATTAACCCTTATGACTTGGCACTGCAAATGATCATGACTTGGCAGTTTTAACAGAGTGTCACAGAGTTATTACAAGGGGGTGTTACAAGTTCTCCTCCTCTAAAAGAAATTCTCGTCCCGAGAATTTAGGAGGTAGAAGGAAAAAGTCCGGGATATTCTTCCCGAAGATGATCCTCGCGTTCCCAAGTGGCTTCGTCTTCAGTGTGATTCGACCATTGCACTTTTAGGAACTTGGTCGTCTTCTGACGAGTACGACGTTCAGTTTCGTCGAGGATGCGATCTTTCTTATAATGAGTATCCGATCCGCATTCTCGACGAAGCTGAACGTCGGACCCATCAGAAGGTTACCAAGTTCCTCAAAGTTCAGTGGTCAAATCATACTGAAGATGCAGCCTCTTGGGAACGCGAGGATAGCCTCCGTGCTGAATACCCCGAACTTTTCCCTTCTACCTCTTAATTCTCAGGACGAGAATTCTTATTAGTGGAGGAGATTTGTAACACCCCCAGTGGTTAGCCACAGTAATCCCACTTTTGATAATGCCATGTCAGCATGACCAATAGTGCTTAAACATCATTTGGATCCTATCTCTTTTCAAATTCAAATTCAAATGGAAATTCAAACTAAAAGTGGAAACAAAAGTTGTTCAAATCTGAAAACCAAAATGTTCATAATATTGTAAATATTCCAGAGATAATTCTAAAATTATAAACAACATATACTAAATTAATTATGTGCCTCCAACAGCAACAAAACAGAGGTGTTTAATCCATTTTCATTTATTTAAAATCCAAATAAAATTCAATTACCCCCAAACCTTTTTATAACAGAGCTAGAAGTTGCACTATAAAAATGTGGCTAGTTCACCTATTTTACAAAAGTCTATTTGGGGCTAAACAATTTGCAAAACAGGAGCTAAAAGGAAAAACAGGAAAAGAAAATAGAAAAAGGGGAAAGCAGCCCACAGCTACTGGGCCTAAGTGGCAATAGTGGCCCAGCCCGCCTGGCCTTTTCCCTCACCTCCCGCACTGCTCCCCATGGCGCGCTGTCGAACACAGCGCGTGCACGAGCGCGCACAGCCAGACCCCCCTCTCCCCTGCACGACAGCGCGCGCCGCGCCCGTGGTGGATAAGGGCCGAGCCCCCTGCCTCCCTGGCCTCCCCTCGCCTCACTTCCCCCTCTCTCTGCCTCGTCCCCGTTCTCCCCACCGCAGCAGGGCGCAGCCATGGCCGCCACCGCGCCGTAGCCACGGCCACCGAACCCTCCTTGCCGCTTCGCCGTGTCCAGCAGCACCGCCTGCGTCGACTACGCCGACTACGAGGACGGGCCCGAGCTCTACGCCACTGCATCGCCTCCACGCCGCCCTCTCCCTCCTTGGATCGCCGCCACACGCCGTCGATGATTCCGGCGACCCCGAGCTTCCCCGAGCCCTCTGCCAGTTCCCTACAGCTCCGCGGTGAGCAGCCGCATCGAAACCCCCTCCTCCCTGTCCTTCCCCGTAGCCGTAGCTAGCCGCCGCCGTGCCCGTACTCTGTCCACCGCCGTCGCTGCCATTGCCGCGCTCCCAGAGCAGCTCAGCTCGGTCCAACAGCGCCGGCGTGCTCCTGGTGAGCTGCAGAGGCCGCCCCCCCCTTTACTTTGCTCGCTAGCCCACTGCAGCCACGCGCCCGAGCACCACCCGAGAGCCCCGCCGCCAACCGTCGTCGCCGGCGTCGTTCCGGCCACCCCCGAGACCAACCACCACCACCACGCGATGCGGCTCGCCGCGCCCGTTCTAACGAGCCAAACCACAGCCCCGGGGATGCCCTGTGGGCGAATCCCGAGCCTCGCCGGTGCGCCTCGCCGCGATGGAGCTCGCCGGAGTGCCCTCCGGCCGGCGTCCGACGTGGCCGACCGGGCCCCACCGCTGTGCCGCTGACAGCTGGGCCCCGCGGGCCTAGTTGACCCGGTCAGCCGCTGACTGGGCAACTCTGACCCACTGACACGCGGGCCCCATCACCTAAACATGTTTTATAAATAATTAAAACTATTAATTAAAATCTATAATTAATTAATTAGTTAATTAGTCACTGACAACTGGGGCCCACACCCCTAATTAGTTCTTTTAGTTTTAATTAACCCACTGTTAATTCACAGAGGCTGACAGGTGGGCCCCACCTGTAAGGTTTGACTCTGGTCAGCCAGAGTTGACTGCTGATGTCATCTTTTCGTCATGCTGACATCACCGTTTACTATTCTAGATAATTCGAATTTAAATAATTAAATAAAATTCAAAAAATCAATTAAACTTTAGAAAATCATATCTTTTAAACCGTAACTCCGATGAAAATAATTTATATATGAAAGTTGCTCAGAATTTCGATACGAAGCTGACTACGCCCTCTGTATTCCTGTCAGATGTCCCTAGCTAGATGAACATGGAAATTTTTGCCTGTTTTCGATAAATGAATAGTGCCTGGCTTTTATAAAATAAATCCAAACAAATTCCTAAAATAACTAAATGACTTAGACAAGTCTTTAGGCAACCCTGCACTGCACGTTAGCATAGCCTGCTTTGAGTTGCTCATGTTTGCTGTGTATTTATACTGCTTCCTCCCCCTCTTCTCTCTCGTTAGACTCCGACGCAGTTCCCGGTACCGACGCAGCTCCGGAGCCCGACGCCACCATTGACGACCTTGCCTTTGCCGCCGAGCAAACAGGAAAGCACCCCCCCCCCCTTGAGCATACCGATATCACCTATTATTTCTCTCTCATGCTTGCATTAGAATTACTGCTGCTGCTGCTTTACCTATTCTGATGCATAGCCTGTTTATTGTAACCTGCTATTGAAACCTTACCTGCTTATCCTAAACTGTCTAGTATAGGCTGGGTAGAGACCTATCAGTGACCCCACCTCTTCCGATTGCCCCGCTGGATTATCAGAAGACCCGATCGACGGGATTGAAGACCAGGCCCCGGCACCGCACATCGCCCCCCCCCCCTTAGTTGTAACGACACTGCAGCTTTACTATCAAGTGCCGAGGGTGAAACCTCCTGTAGCACTTATGATGTTAACTCTGTAGAGTAGCTATTCGGTCGTGGTCATCGAGGGTGATTCCTCCTTCACCGCTTCCGATAACGACGCCGTCGTACAACATCTCAAGTGTGAACCCAGCGAGGGTGATTCCTCCGAGTTCACCTTGACGGATATATCGGGTAGGAATCCAACGAGGGTGATATCTCGGATTCCCCTGATGTTATGGACACACGGATACTTGGACTGTACTATTGTTACTTGGAAAGGCGGGTCGACCCTGAGGGGTACCCGCGTGTGATGTGAAGACGGGTTGCCTGGATGGTGCCCGAGTGAGAATACGAGGCGTGGCCGGGCATTCTTGGCCCTTGCCGCAAGTCCTCGAGACGGGGCGACGGGGTCACATCGATCGTGAGTCTCTGCTCATTACCGCACTACCAACACACTACGATTTGGATATTTGATTCGAGTGGGCCTTTGGCCTAATAGCACTAACCATCACGCGGGAAAAGTTATGAGCACTCTGCATCTATGCATCAGCAGAAAGCTTTGTCAGACGTCCAGTTCAGCATTGTGGCCGGTTCGGATCGTGTCGTTGGCGCTGGTATGGCCCAAGACCCCTGAGCGCTTAGGTTGTAGACCAGCGGGGACCTCTCTGCTGAGCTCTAGGTAGGGCTACGGTGTGTCGTTTGGCCGAGGTCGGGCATGACCCGGAAAAGTGTGTCCGGCCGGAGTTAAGCGAGTGTGGTGGGTAAGTTGGTGCACCCTTGCAGGGAAGAACTAATCTATGCATAGCCGGATCCTCGGTAACGGACACTCGGAGTTGTATCCCGATCGATAAAATTATAACTGGTTACTTGTGATGAGTATGGCTCTGGGATTGCTTCTCGCAGGGAGTCGAGAAGGGATCTCAGGACGAGGATGATGACTATATGGCTCTGGGATTGCTTTCTCGCAGGGAGTCGAGAAAGGATCTCTGGGTGAGGTTGATGACACTACTACTACATTATACTGTGCTGATCTACTCTCTTCTATTGCTGCAAGACCGCTGAAGATGCTAGTCTTCGATAGGAGTAGGCCTCCTCTCTAATTCTGGCATTTCTGCAGCCCAGTCCACATATACAGCCGTTCTTTGATAATGTTGCATATGTAGTGTAGATCCTTGCTTGCTGAGTACTTCGGATGAGTACTCACGGTTGCTTTGCTTTCTTGTTTCCCCATATCCTTTTGATGCAACCAGATGACGGAGCCCCTGAGACAGCTACCCCCGCCGACGATCGCTACCACTACCCCGAGGGTGGATACTACTACGAGTTGGCCGACGACCAGGAGTAGGTTCGGAGGGTTCCAGGTAGGAGGCCTGCGCCTTTCGATCGTAGTGTTTTCTTTTGCCCCGTCTTCTAAGGGCTTATCTGTGTTTTCTTTTATATCTGTACTCAGATATCTGATGCTTCCGCTGACGCTTGTATGCGAACTTATGTATTCGAGCCCTCGAGGCCCTTGGCTTGTAATATAAAGCTTGTATGACTTTATTTATGTTTTAGAGTTGTGTTGTCATATCTTCCCGTGAGTCCTTAGGCTTGATCGTGTGCATTTACGTATATGATTAGTGCACGATTGAGTCGGGGGCGTCACACGCCACAACACTTCTGTCGGCACATAGCTGTTTTTGATTTTAATAAAATATAAGGACCTATATTCAAAAGAACATGACGGCACATTATTAACGTACTCAAAAAAATATACAAACTACATATATATTCATAATCTATGGAAAAAATTTCTCCAAATCGATAAATAATGTATGTATGTTTATATTTACACATGGTACATGTAAGTTAATCAAATAATAATACATGAAAAAACATTAAAAACTGTATATGCAAAATATATATATATATATATATATATATATATATAACTATGCCGACGGCACTACCGTCGGCATAGCTGCGGCAGGGGCAGGTGGCCGGCGCGCCGCGGATCGATGACGTGGCGGCTATGCCGACGGCAGCCGTCGGCATAGACGCTGGTCGGTGCACTTCGGATCGATGACATGGCGTGCAAATCTATGCCGACGGCCGCCCGTCTCTGTCATCGGCATAGTTTAAACGTCGTTAGCCGTCGGTTACGAGAGGGGTCGCCGGGCCCACAGCTATGCCGACGTCCCATGTATGCCGACGGCGGGTGTAGGCGTACGCGTAGATAGGCCGACGGCATTTCTGTTCCGACGGGGACCGTCGGCATACATACGGATAGACCGACGGCCTTATTACGCCGACGGCCTGGACCTGGCTGTCGGCATAGCCCGGAGTAGACCGACGGGGGCCGTCGGCATATCTTCGGCCGTCGGGGTAGTGCTCTGTTCCGGTAGTGTCGTACATTAGCTAATAACTCCTCTTACGCTCGCTAGTAATGCTACCATGACAGAGTCAACTTATTATCCACATATCTTTTTTCTTAAGTTGGACCTTAGGACTCGATTTGTTAAACAAAACGGAAGAGAGATGTCTGGTTAATTTGTGGAAAAGCGGGTAGAAACTGTTACAACACATCGACGTGGCATCCCGCCTCCACCCTGCCTCACCTCCGGCAAGCTTCTAGCCATGCCTCGCCGTTGTGTCCCTGTCTCCAGCTCGGGGTCCGTTTAATCCAGTCAGGGGTCAAAACGAAAAGGCTGTCCCACCTGCACCCGTCAAGCCTCGAGCTCGCTCCGCCTTGGATGTTGTGGTGAGATGCAGCACCGCCAGCTCCGGCTTTGCTTCCGTCTTGGCCTTGCTAGTTAGCGTCCCCTCGCTTCGCTGCCACTCACAGTGGCGCTCCCATCTCGGCCTTGGGGCTTCGCTCCTCTCCCATCAAAATTCGACTCACACAGTTTGTAATCTTAGCCAACTGAGAATTAGCAAAATCAAAATTCATTTGGTTATAGAAAATATGAATGAACAACCCTTTTTAGCATGAAACAAAGAAACTCTGTTTCAACTTTGTACCGATGAGCAAACCGAAGCCACATGCGTTCAACACACACTTTTACCGAGAAACGAGAACCTGGCCACCAGCAACCGTCTGGTAGACGGTACTACTTGTCCTGAGGCAGTTGAGGCAGACGCTCCATGCATGTGCATGAGTTGATCGATCACACCAAAGATGAAGTAGCACCGGTGACTAGTGCATGATCGGTCTGTACATGGTGTATATGGGGTTTTGGATCATGTATGTCTGCTTAAACATCATTTATACATATGACACTCCAAAACCTTTCAAAAGGACATGAATCGTAAATGACGTGCAGACCACTAGCATTTTATGTTAGACATATAAAACTTCATTGTTGTGTAAATTTAGTGGGGTTCATGAAATATGAACCAAGGGAGATGTACATTAAAAAGGAGAGGGAGGACTGGCTTACAGCAAAGAAAAAAAAGTGAGAAATATGTAGAAACTGCCTTTTGCTGCGAAATATCAGGTCTGTTTTGACTTTCAAGTGTACTACCGATGCGCAAACAGAAAGCACATGCATTTACTCGACACACTTTTCAGACAGAGAATCCACAAGCCTGCAGCGTCAAACTGTCAAACTGTCAACTTTTCAGACAGTTGAGGCAAACGGCTCCATGATCATATGCTGATGACACCCACGTTGAACTACGGCCGGGTAGATCAGGTTGACAGCTGAGTGGCGCACACTGCGTGAGTGGCCACACAAAGTTACACGAAGAAACAAGAACTCAGCTCTTCTGCGTTCATGCGTTTATGTATTTATAACAGATGCACGGCACGCACCGCGTGAGAAGGGCACAGAGCCATGATGGGCCTTCTGCGTTCATGCGTCTACTTTGAAGTTCAATGGTAAATTTGCCCTCAATTTCAACTTTGTGATTTTGCCTTTGCTCGGGCAGTAGTTGAGGCAAGCGGCTCCATGACCATAAGCTGATGACACCCACGTTGAACTAGCAGTAGCAAGTAGCAGCTTGTACGCACATGATCATCCTACAGCCCGCACTGACACTACGGCCGAGTAGATCAGATTGACAGTTGAGTGGCACACACTGCGTGAGTGCCCACACAAAGTTACACGCGGAAACAAGAACTCAGCTCTTGTCTTGTCCATTAGAAATCTAATCCATTTGTCTTTTTTTTTCCCAGGGTTAAGACAGAGGCCCTTTTCAAAAAAAAAAAAAGAACACCAGTGTCTGTAAAACCATACTGGCAACTCGTGCATCAACTCGCACCAGTTCACACAGCTCTGCTCTTACCTGTCCACCATATATGCGTGCTTGGCCGGCCACATTTCGTTCACCCAGTTGAAGTAGCAAGCAGTAGCAGGTTCTGTGCACTCCTCAGCCCGAAGTCTGCCATGGCTCGGCTCTACCACCTCACCCTCCTCTCAGTCTTCTTTCTGCTCATCATCACCGGCCTCGTGGCTGCCGATCCGTCCGGAGGGAAGGTCGGCAAGAAGGTGACCATGACCGTCCAGTTCCCGCCTGCCGACTCGCCGCCGGGGGTGATGATCACGATCTCAATGCAATATGTCCGCGAGGACGGGGTGCACGACAGCCACGTCCATCTCGACTGCGACGACCACGAGCCGTATGCCTCTCTCTCTCTCTGACTCCGACGAGCCGCCGTGAAATTTAGCTTGATTTGATTTCTAGCTAATCTTGCGGTTGATCTCCAGCCAGCTCGATTCCGCCGCAAAATACCTTGTCAGGAGCCTGGAGAAGATACTAGATGAGGAGGCATCTCTATCCGAGGTAACCTGTAGATTTTGCCCCTCCCTATCTATCCATCGGTTCATTTCTCAGAACTCAGAACGCAATGCAACTGCTCACATTTGCCTCCTTGTTTCTGAGCTTTAGGCCTACATGAACATGCCCAGTCAGTGGATGGACGTCCTCTTTGAATTGGTCTCAGGGAAAATTAGGCGCGATTTACTTTATTATCGTAGTTTTGTCTCTGCAAGGAGCTCGTTCGCTCGTGCCAACAATAACTCGGTGCTGGGAGCCCTATCCACCTCTCACTACTAACATAGGGTGAAAAATCTTCTGCGTTCAGTCTATGGAGTGCCCATTCGGTAGCGTGCACTGTGCAGGATGATGGAGTACATCTACCTTCAGTTATCTCTGTATAACTTGGATTCTGTAGCTTAACATATCTTTGGTGTTCGAGAAAGAAAATATCTTCTTGTTCTTCTATTTATGTATTTCGGCAGAATTTCCGTCAACTGAAAGAACTCTATTGTGTTGTACTTGTACAAACAGATTAATAGAGCGTAAATGCACAAGTATAAAAAGCCATGAAAAAGTAGACAAGAATACAAGCAGGGACCTGTGTACGCTAGCTAGCTAATGTTGGCGACGAACCCTAAACCGTAGCTAGCCCTAGCTCCTCTCTAGCTCTCCCTCTCTCTCTGCCACAGACCAAGGAAGAAGAAGGAAGAAAGAAGAGCACACGGTGGACACGATGGGTTTTTTCCCGCGCACGAACGCCCGCTGCACGAACAGCTTCTCCTCGAGCACGAACTCGACACCCACAGCCATTACAATGAACCCCTCGAGGGCTTTATACCCGGGGCAGGCGCTGCACACGATCCCCACGCCTGTACCCGCCCGAGCGCTCGGTCCGGCCCGCTCTGGCCGCGCCCACCCTGCGCACGATCGCGCCCGGGTCACGGCGAGCCCGCAACGGCACGACTCGGTCACCCTGACCTGCTCGCCAACGGCTGCACCAGGTCCGGCGCCACGCGCGCCCCTACCCTACTCTACGCATGAACACACGCACGCCAACGCAGCGGACCCGACGTGCCCGACACGCTCAGCTCGCGCCCATACACGCGCTAGACGTGCCCGACGTGTCGCCGCGGCTTATTCATCCAACACTTCACCCCCTAAGCCGCGGCTCAGAGCAGGCCGTCTTCCTCGACGCCGGCGTCCTCCAGCAGCGCGCGCCCAGCCGCCGGCTCCTTCCGCAGCTGGGGGCACTCCCTTTTGAAATGGCCGCGCTCGCCGCACTTGTAGCAGCGGACGCGCCTGTTGCCGCCGTTGCCCGACGCGACGCTCTTGCCATCGTCGTCGTCCCGATCGCCGCCGTGCTGCCGCTCCCGTGCCCGCCACTGTGCCGCCGTGAACATGAGCTGGCCGTCCGCCTGCTCGCTGCCAGCTTGTCCACGTCGCCGCAGCCGCTTGTCGAAGGCCTTCAGGCGACCCATTAGTAGAAAACGGCCCATTTATCCCGGTTCCAGATGCCCTTTAGCCCCGGTTCTGGAACCGGGACTAAAGGGTCGGGACTAAAGCCCAAAACCTTTAGTCCCGGTTCGCTTACGAACCGGGATAGAAGGGGCTCCACGTGGCCGCTGCGGGGAGCCCAGGCAGGAGGACCTTTAGTCCCGGTTGGTAACACCAACCGGGACCAAAAGGCATCCACGCGTCAGCAGCTGGCAGGAGCTGAGGTTTTTGTTTTTTTTGAAAGGGGGGGGGTTAGGGGTTTTGGAGGGTTAATTTAGAGGTTTCATATTGTGTTAGCTAGCTAATAGAGAGAAGTGACCTCTCTTTATCTCCGTGCTTGGTCGACGCTATCTACTATACGTATAGAGAGAACTCGACACGCTAGCTAGTAAGCAAATGAAGGAACCATTAAGTACACAAGATCGTCATGAACATATACAGAGAGAAGTGATCGACCTCTCTTTCTTCGAGAGATTGGTCGAACAACAAGTTTTCGTATATCTATCCGATGCTACTAGCTACATATATACAATATAAGATCTCTTACAATCCCTAACATCTAAAGTCTGTATCAATTTCCACATGGTATTCTCCGGCTTTATGTATAACGTGGTCAAGAAAGAATCCCGCCAATTCCTCTTTAATTGCTCGTATGCGATCATGTGGTAAGAGTTCATACCGCATTTGCCACATCTAATTTAAAAAAGGGGGTCAATACATATATATGAATGAAACACAACACAAATGATGGTTATAAAATAAAATTGTGAATATTATTGTTTACGTACTTCATATTGTTTTTCAGAGTAGCCCCGCTGACAGGCCGTCGCGTTGTAGATGAACTCGCAAACGTAGTATCCACAAAAATCATTCCCGGCTTCCTGCCACAAGCACTTTACGAGAAATAGAGTTCAATCAAACTGATAATCAAGCATGATAAATGGTATTGATGAAACTAGAATCAATGGGAGATACGCGGAACTAGCTAGTAGTACTTACTTTCGGGTGTGTAAATCGCAGCTCTCTCGGCAGTCCCGGAACAATTCCGGTGAACTCTTTCCAAACCCAACCAGACAAAGAAAATAATTACTTGATATCAGGAAATGAACAAAGTTGCCGATATGGTGCGATAATGATCGATTGAACTTACTTCTGGAGCATTTCAGTCATGTCCGCATAGTCCAGGGGATCTTTTCGTCTCGAGTCTAAGACAGTTACTACTCCCCGGTCAAGCTTAATCTCTAGCAGAATAAAGTGGAACCTGCGCACGCATGCATAACTCATCAATTACATTACTATAACCTCGAGTAAGGGAAACCGAATATGCACAAGACAGTAACACTCACTTGAAGTTGTAAGGAAAGAGTATTTTCTTTGTTTTGATTTTAAAGCAACGATTGTAGCAAGTTGTCCTCGGTATCCGTGACTCTGTTTTTAACCGTCCATTCATGTATGATATTTGGGTTAATGAACCCAATGTCATAGATTTGTGCTTTTATGCATTCGACGATCTTCAATCCGCATAATATAGTGAGGATAATTATATATACATGCAATTAAAGAGCTGAGCTATATATAGAGACTTAATTACAGAAGTAGTACTTACAGACAGTAGCAAGTCATGAGTTGTTTGTCGAGGGCCATTTGATTGTATAACTAGAATAACTCGTCAAATTCAACAGGCAACAGCTCAGTTCCAACGAGGTCGTGCTCCTCTTTAATTCTCAGCATCAAAGTATCCTTCCCAGACTCGCTGCAGGTTTTCATGTACGACTCATGCAATCTTCGCATCATCGTTGTTAGAGGAGGATGATCAGGTTTGACGAGAGGCTGCCCGTACTGGTATCTGAATTGGTCCACCTTCATTGTTTCAAACTCTACATCATCACTCAGGTAATCAGCAGGATTGGTACCGGGCACCATCCCCGGCTGATTAGCGACGATATCGCTAGACACCTTGAGCGGGGGGCATGATTGGTTCGCCTGTTCGCCGAGCTGGGGAATTTTTTTTCCCACTTCTTCGTTCTGCTAACCTTGCATCACTGCAAGTACTTCCCGACCGCTCCGCTTCCTTATATGTCCTTTCAATAATGCGCTCATAGTTGGATTGCGGCGGAGGCGGTGGTGGTCGCTTCAGGGCGTCGATAGTGCGATTTACTTTCACCGGATCTATCGTCTCCTTCGGAGGTGGAGGTTTCTTTTCAAAAAAAGTCCCTCAGTTCGGCAGCACAGATTTGCTCGCTTTCCTTGTCGGTCCTCTCATATGGTAACTTTTCCAGAGGCTTGAGAGATGGACCGTATCTGAATTGCCTCCCGCCTCTGCTTGTACTGCTAGCCGCCGGAGCGGCGGCATCTCTCCTCCGTCGTGGCTGACGCGGCGGAGAAGGAGGCGGAGTGCTCCGACGCGCCGGAGGAGCCGGAGCGGCGGCGTTTGTCTTCCGCCGTTGCTGACGAGGCGGAGGAGGAGGCGGAGTGCTTCGACACGCCGGAGGAGGCGAAGGAGGAGGCGGAGTGCCCTCACGCGCCGGAGGAGGCGGAGTGCCCTAATCACTCACCGGAAGAGGAGGAGGAGGAGGAGGCGGAGTGCTCTGACTCACCGGAGGAGGAGGAGGAGGAGGCGTCCAGATTGGAAGCTTGATGTACTCCTTCCTCCATAGACATGTACTCCTCAAAGCATAAACCAGCAGATTCTCCCCTTCACCTGTAGGGTGGTCAAGCTCCAGCTCCTCAAATCCCTCCATTATTTCATCCACCGTCACAACAGCATAGCCATGTGGAATCGGATGGCAGTGAAAAGTTCCGTCAGCTAGAGGAGGTGCAACAGAGCCGACAGCCGCCTTCAAAGTCAGGTTCTGCCATTTCTTCATAAGCTCGCAATGTTGAGCCTCCGTGATAGTATCCACGGGGTTGCGAGGAGCCGTGAAATCAGGCTGAACGAGCTCTGTGGAAGCCACGATGTTTCTCCGCTGAGATGGTGGGGTAGCTTCTGGGGCAGGATCTTCGTGCCGCTGAGATGGTTGGCCGGCAGCTGCAAGTTCCTCTAGCTTCGCTATTCTTGCATTGAGCTTCTGCATTTCGCTCAGCTTCGCTTTCCTCCTTCTCTCTTGGCTTCTGTAACCGCCTATGCCGGGAAACCCAACCACCCACGAAACGGAGCCTTGTGTGCCTCGTGTTCGTCCAGGGTGCTCAGGATTCCCGAGGGCCTCAGTCAGCTCGCCCTTCTCTCTGTCGGGAATGAACGTCCCTTCCTGCGCTGCGGTGATATATTCCTAAAGCTTCTTCATTGGTATTGCAAGTTCCTCGTCTGTCCAACGACACTCCCCTGTTTCTGGGTCCAAAGTTCCCCCAACCCCGAAGAACCAAGTCCTTGAACGGTCTGGCCAGTTCAATGTCGCTGGTTGGACCCCTTTAGCAAGCAGGTCTTGCTCAACTTTGTCCCACAACGGCCGGGCTTTGTAGTAGCCACCTGACCCCGTGTGATGGTGATACTTCTTCTTTGCAGCATTTTTCTTGTTTGTCTTTGACCTTTTCTTACCCTTCTCCGAATTCTTGTAGGCCACAAATGCGGGCCAGTGATCTCTTATCTTCTCATATCGGCCGGTGAATTCTGGAGTCTTCCCTTTGTTGACAAACTTTGTGTTCAACTCTTTCTTCCAGTTTCTGAATAGATCTGCCATCTTCTTAAGAGCACACGCCTTGACCTTTGGCTCTATAACTGGCTTATTCGGATCCTCCTCTGGCGGTAGGGTGAAATTTGCCTTCAGCGAGGTCCAAAGGTCATCTTTCTGTCTATCATGGACATAAGAAACTTCAGGGTCATCCTTACTCTTATTCCATTGCTGGATGCTGATCGGGATGCTGTCCCTAACAATAGCTCCGCACTGAGCAACATATGCGTCCTTGGTCCGCTTGGGTTCAATCGGTTGGCCATCATCCGCGATTTGTGTGATCGTGAACCTTTCATCCTAGCGCAACCTTTTCTTCGGGCCTCGTCTCGTTACGGAAGTTTGGCTCGATCCGGAGGGCTATAAAAGAAGAAAGAAGCGTTAATATATGTACATAGCAAAACAATTAATGCATCAATTAGTCAGCACAGGCTTAATTAATATATATACCTCGCTAGACTTTGCAACAACTCCCTCCTCCGTTCGGTCATCGGAGCCGTCATCATGATCTCCTTCTTCCTCCGCCATTCGGTCACCGGAGCCGTCATGATCATCTCCTTCCTCCTCCATTGTTCGATCACCGGAGCCGTCATCCTCTCCTTCCTGACCATCGGTGTCATTGAGAAACGAAAAGGGATCACCTCCGCCGAGGATTATATCCCCCAACAATTGCTCTTGTTCCAAGTCTCTTTGATCCATAGTTTCTGCAAATATTACAACATGGCAATATACAAACATGAGAGATGGATATATTAGTGGCAAACATAGACCTAGCTAGCTAATCACAACAAGGAATCATATGCACAAACATATACCTAGCTAATGACAACAATGAACATAACAATTACGGGTAGGGGTGGGAGGGAGTAGATCGACAACGCTCTTTCTTCGTCTACGGTTTGAGTGGCCACGAGAGTTGGTCGGGCGAGCGGACCACCTCTCTCATGCATGTTCGACGTCCCCCCTCATGTCGAAGTTATCGGGGTTATACTTTCAGAAGAGGATACTTTGTGGAAAATAATCACTATGAACATAACAATTACGGGTAGGGGCAGGAGGGGTTAGATCGATAACTCTTCTAGGGTTTGGGGCGGCCTCGACAACTCTTCTAGGGTTTGGGGTGGCCTCGACAACGCTTTTTTAGTCCCGATTTGGGTGGACTCGAGAGTTGGTCGGGCGAGAGGGGGTTGATCGACGTCCCCCCTCATGTCGAAGTTACCGGAGTTTTCTTTTAGGGGTTTGGGTGGCCTCGAGAGTTTGTCGGGTAGGGGCGGGAGGGGGTAGGAGATCGACAACGCTTTTTTTCTAGGGTTTGGGTGGCCTCGAGAGTTGGTCGGGTGAGAGGGGGTTGATCGACGCCCCCCCTCATGTAGAAGTTATCGGAGTTTTCTATATGAACAAAAAAAATTCCACATGACATGTCCGACGAGCGGACCGCCTCTCTCTCATGCATGTCCGACGTCCCCCCCTCATGTCGAAGTTATCAGGGAGGGGGTAGATCGACAACGACGCTCACCCCTCATTTTAACTTATGAACATTTGAACAAAAAAAAGCTATCCATCCATACATACTTAGCCACATATATACATGGAAAAAAATGCTATGAAAAAAAATACATATAGCCACATATATGAAAAAAAATACATATATGAACAAAAAAAAGCTATGAAACAAAAAAACATCATATATACATCCATCCATACATACATATAGCCACATACATACATTATATATGAACAAAAAAATCAACATATATATAAAAAAATCAACATATATATATAAAAAAATCATAATGCAGCGAGCCGGGGCGGCCGGTGAGGGCGACGGCGGGGGCGGCGAGTGCGCCGGCGACGGTGACGGTGACGGCAGGGGCGGGCCGGGGCAGGGGCGCAGCCGGGCGTGCTCGGGAGCGGGGCAGGGGCGCGGCGACGGCAACGGCGGGGGCGGCGGACGGTGTCAGGGCAGCCTGGCGGCGTCGATGAGCTCGGCGTCGTCGGGGGGAACTGGCAATGAAATTGTGAAATTTTGCTAAGTATGGGTTTATATACCCACACCTTTAGTCCCGGTTGGTGGCACCAATCGGGACCAATACCCCCTTTTGGTCCCGGTTCGTGCCACCAACCGGGAACCAGAGGTCGAACCGGGACCAAAGGTGGGTAATGGTCCCGGTTTGTGCCATCAACCGGGACGAAAGGGTGGTGCTGCCCGGGGCCAAATATTTAGTCCCACCTCGCTAGCTGAGAGGGCTCGAGAGTGGTTTATAAGCGCTGCTGCGCCAACCCTCTCGAGCTCCTCTCAACTGCAGGCTTACGGGCCTAATCGCATACTCCTCTGCCTATGGGCCTACTGGGCCTGCGGCGGGCCTGAATCCTGGCCCAACTAGCTGGTTGGGTTTCTAGTCGTATTCAGGCCGTGGTGGCCTAGTAGGCGGCATTAAAAAAAACAGTTTTTTTGTTTTATTTATTTTCTTTTGTTTCTACTTACAGCTAAATACTTACAGTTTTTCAGTGATTCTTTTTGCTTTTAGGTCACAAAAATTATAAACTTTATGTTAGTGCCATTAGTTTTCAAATTTGAATAGTTTAAATTTGAATTCTTTTAAATTTGTGTGAATCACTAGTTTGTGAATAACTTTACTAAAAAATAGGTTTTTGAGTGATTCTTTTTCCTGCTATTTAATATTACTGTGTTTTATCATTGTATTCAATTTGGTAATTTTTAGGTTATTTTAAATGTCTGTTTTAATCAAAAACAAATTTTGTTATTTTAGTTTGCTATTAAAGTTTCTAACAAAAATATTCTTTATGAAAATTATTTTTTCTATTAATGTTTTGAACAAAAAAATACTTGATAATTTAGTTGCATAAATTTTATATAATTTTAGTTTCAAAAATACTAGAGGTTTATAAAATCTTTTTATTTGATCCTTTTGCTATTAGAGTTTTATAAAAGCTTTTTAGTTGATTCTTTTTGCTATTGAAGAATATTATAGTTTTGTTTTAGTTCATCATAACAGAATATTTTAATTGATTATTTTTAGTTCATTATTTTTGCTATTGGAGTTTCATAAAAGTTGTCTAGTTCATTCTTTTTGCTATTAGTTCATTCTTTGAGCTAAATGGCCCTGAAATTGAAAAGCACTACAAATGAACTCTGAAAATGTTGAGAGTTGGCAATGTATCATCATTTCACTCACATAGCATGTGCTAAAAAGTTGAGAGGGTTACAATAAAAGTTGGATGCACTTCGTGTACAAAATGGACAATCTCTTTCGAAGTATCATGGTTTCATACGAAAACTCATCTGTTACAAAGGGATTTCATTTTTTTGAACTAATTTGAACTCCAGACTTTTTGTGTGTTCAAAATGCACCATTCAAAGCCACATCATCAATTTTCAACCCTTTCTGACTTCATTTGGTATTTTTCATGCATTTACTGTTTTTTTGAGCTAAATGACCCTGAAATTGAAAAGCACTACAAATGAACTCTAAAAAGGTTGAAAGTTGGCATGGTATCATCATTTCACCCACATAGCATGTGCTAAAAAGTTGAGAGGGTTACGGCAAAAGCTGGATGCCCTTCGTGTACAAAACGGACAATCTCTTTCAAAGTATCAGGATTTCAGACGAAAACTAATCTGTTACAAAGGTATTTCATTTTTTTGAACTTATTTGAACCCCAGACTTTTTGTGTGTTCAAAATGAACCATTCAAAGCCACATCATCAATTTTCAACCCTTTCTGACTTCATTTGGTATTTTTCATGCATTTACTGATTTTTTTAAGCTAAATGACCCTGAAATTGAAAAGCACTACAAATGAACTCTGAAAAGGTTGAAAGTTGGCATGGTATCATCATTTCACCTACATAGCATGTTCTAAAAAGTTGAGAGGGTTACGGCAAAAACTGGATGCACTTCGTGTACAAAATGGACAATCTCTTTTGAAGTATCAGGGTTTCGGACGAAATCTCATCTGTTACAAAGGGATTTCATTTCTTGACATGTAACTGCAGTGATATTCTAGATCAAAGGCATCATCATAGTAGTTGTGGAGAGAAAGTCTTCACTTTTTCTTCGCTTGTGTCCTTTGCTTATTGCGCCGTAACCATGGATAATCTTCATCGTTTAACAGGATGCTTGGGTCAGCCTTGACTTTGAAGGGAGGAATTTCATGAAACTTTTCATAATCTTCAGACATGTCTATCTTGCCCTCCACTCCCACGATGTCTCTTTTTCCTGAAAGAACTATGTGGCGCTTTGGCTCATCGTATGATGTATTCGCTTCCTTATCTTTTCTTTTTCTCGGTTTGGTAGACATGTCCTTTACATAGAAAACCTGCGCCACATCATTGGCTAGGATGAATGGTTCGTCTGTGTACCCAAGATTGTTCAGATCCACTGTTGTCATTCCGTACTGTGGGTCTACCTGTAACCCGCCTCCTGACAGATTGACCCATTTGCACTGAAACAAAGGGACCTTAAAATCATGTCCATAGTCAAGTTCCCATATGTCCACTATGTAACTATAATATGTGTCCTTTCCCCTCTTGGTTGCTGCATCAAAGTGGACACCACTGTTTTGGTTGGTGCTCTTTTGATCTTGGGCGATCGTGTAAAATGTATTCCCATTTATCTCGTACCCTTTGTAAGTCAATACAGTCGAAGATGGTCCCCTGGCCAACGAGTACAGCTCATCAGAAACAGCGTTGTCACCCATGAGACGTGTTTGCAACCAACTGCCGAAAGTCCTGATGTGTTCACATGTAATCCAGTCGTCACACTGCTCCGGGTGTTTGGAGCGCAGAATATTCTTGTGTTCATTGACATACGGGGGCACCAAGGTCGAATTCTGTAGAACTGTGTAGTGTGCTTGAGACCAAGAATGCCCGTCCCTACATATTATTGAGTCCGCTCCTAGCGTGCCTTTTCTAGTTAGTCTCCCCTCATACCGTGATTGCGGGAGACCAATCTTCTTAAGGTCAGGAATGAAGTCAACACAAAACCCAATGACCTCCTCTGTTTGATGGCCCGTGGAGATGCTTCCTTCTGGCCAAGCACGGTTACGAACATATTTCTTTAAGACTCCCATGAACCTCTCAAAGGGGAACATATTGTGTAGAAAAACAGGGCCCAGAATGGCAATCTCGTCGACTAGATGAACTAGGACGTGCATCATGATATTGAAGAAGGATGGTGGGGACACCAGCTCGAAACTGACAAGACATTGCGCCAGATCACTCCTTAACCTTGGTAGGATTTCTGGATCGATCACCTTCTGAGAGATTGCATTGAGGAATGCACATAGCTTCACAATGGCTAATCGAACGTTTTCCGGTAGAAGCCCCCTCAATGCAACGGGAAGCAGTTGCGTCATAATCACGTGGCAGTCATGAGACTTTAGGTTCTGAAACTTTTTCTCTGCCATATTTATTATTCCCTTTATATTCGATGAGAAGCCAGACGGGACCTTCATACTGAGCAGGCATTCAAAGAAGATTTCCTTCTCTTCTTTGGTAAGAGCGTAGCTGGTAGGACCTTCATACTGCTTTGGAGGCATGTCATCTTTTTCGTGCACACGTTGCTGGTCCTCCCGTGCCTCTGGTGTATCTTTTGTCTTCCCATACACGCCCAAGAAGCCTAGCAGGTTCACGCAAAGATTCTTCGTCACGTGCATCACGTCGATTGCAGAGCGGACCTCTAAGTCTTTCCAGTAGGGTAGGTCCCAAAATATAGATTTCTTCTTCCACATGGGTGCGCGTCCCTCAGCGTCATTCGGAACAGATAGTCCGCCGGGAACCTTTCCAAATATTACTTGTAAATCATTGACCATAGCAAGTATGTGATCACCAGTACAGACGACGGGCTTCTTTCGGTGATCTGCCTCGCCTTTGAAATGCTTGCCTTTCTTTCGACATTGATGGTTGGTCGGAAGAAATCGACGATGCCCCAGGTATACATTCTTCCTGCATTGTTCCAAATATATACTTTCGATGTCATATAAACAGTGCATGCATGCGTGGTATCCCTTGTTTGTTTGTCCTGAAAGGTTACTGAGAGCTGGCCAATCATTGATGGTTGCAAACAGCAACGCATGTAGGTCAAATTCCTGCTCGTCGTGCTCATCCCACACACGTACACCTTTTCCATTCCACAGCTGTAAAAGTTCTTCAACTAATGGCCTTAGGTACACATCAATGTCGTTGCCGGGTTGCTTAGGGCCTTGGATGAGCACTGGCATCATAATGAACTTCCGCTTCATGCACAGCCAAGGAGGAAGGTTATATATACATAGAGTCACGGGCCAGGTGCTATGATTGCTGCTCTGCTCCCCAAAAGGATTAATGCCATCCACGCTTAAACCAAACCATACGTTCCTTGTGTCACCTGCAAAGTCCCCCCACTTTCTCTTGATTTTTCTCCACTGCGACCCGTCAGCGGGTGCTCTCAACTTCCCATCTTTCTTACGGTCCTTTTTGTGCCATCGCATCAACTTGGCATGCTCTTTGTTTCTGAACAGACGTTTCAACCGTAGTAGTATAGGAGCATACCACATCACCTTGGCAGGAACGCTCTTCCTGGGGCGCTCACCGTCAACATCACCAGGGTCATCTTGTCTGATCTTATACCGCAATGCACCGCATACCGGGCATGCCTTCAACTCCTCGTACGCACCGCGGTAGAGGATGCAGTCATTAGGGCATGCATGTATCTTCTGCACCTCCAATCCTAGAGGGCATAGAACCTTCTTTGCTCCGTATGTACTGTCGGGCAATTCGTTATCTTTTGGAAGCTTCTTCTTCAATATTTTCAGTAGCTTCTCAAATCCGTTGTCAGATACACCATTGTCTGCCTTCCATTGCAGCAATTCCAGTGTGGTACCGAGCTTTGTGTTGCCATCTTCGCAATTGGGGTACAGCCCTTTTTTGTGATCCTCTAACATGCGATCGAACTTCAACTTCTCCGTTTCACTTTCGCATTGTCTCTTTGCATCAACAATGACCCGGCGAAGATCATCATTGGGCACATCGTCTGGTTCCTCTTGATCTTCAGCTTCCCCCTTTGCAGCATCACCGTATTCAGGGGGCACATAGTTGTCATCATCCTCTTCTTCTTCGTTGTCTTCCATCATAATCCCTCTTTCTCCGTGCTTGGTCCAAACATTATAGTGTGGCATGAAACCCTTCTCAAGCAGGTGGATGTGAAGGGTTTTCGCGTCAGAGTAAGACTTCGTATTCCCACAGATAGGGCATGGACAACACATAAAACCATTCTGCTTGTTTGCCTCAGCCACTTCGAGAAAATTATGCATGCTCTTAATGTACTCGGAGGTGCGTTTGTCACCGTACATCCATTGCTGGTTCATTGGCAAAAACCATTACAGAACATCATGAATAGAGAAGTGACCAAATTAATAGAAGTTCATCATCACATTAAAACCAAAGTACAGTAGTGATCAAATGTTATTACTAAAAAAATAAATACATAAAGTTCATACATAGTTCTCATTGAACAACATATAGCTCTCTAGAGCATCTAATTAAACCATTTCAATGCAACAACAAATGCGATCATAATCGCAACTAAGGTAACAATTGATCCAACGGCATAATGATACCAAGCCTCAGTATGAATGGCATATTTTTTAATCTCTCTAATCTTCAAGCGCATTTTATCCATCTTGATCTTGTGATCATCGACGATATCCGCAACATGCAACTCCAATGCCATCTTCTCCTCCTCAATTCTTTTTAATTTTTTCTTCAAGTAATCATTTTCTTTTTCAACTAAATTTAACCTCTCGACAAGAGGGTCGGTTGGAATTTCCGGTTCACATACCTCCTAGATAAAACAACTATGTCACGTTGATCGGCATAATTGTCATCAACACTAAATGAAACAAATAGTTATAAAAGATAATATATACCACATCCGAATCATAGACAGGACGAGGGCCGACGGGGGCGGATACCAAAACCATCGCACTATATAATAACAAACAATAATAAAAGTAAGAAAATTATACAAGTATCAATCTAAATCATACAAGTAAGAATTTTTTTTCTTTTAGAAAGAAGATAAGAACAAGAGGCTCACCACGGTGGTGCCGGCGACGAGATCGGCGCGGGCGATCGACGAAGGTGAGGACGGGGACAGGACAGGACGGACCGCCAAACCTAGACAAATCTTGACGAAAATGGAGTTTGGACAAGGAGCTTCGAGAGGAGAAAGCTTAAGTGTGGCTCGGGCATTTCATCGAACACCTCATGTGCATAGGAGGTGAGCTAGAGCACCACAAAGCTCTCCCACGGCCGTAAAAAAAACAGAGCAGTGCACTGCTTTGCTCGCGGGCAGGGGGTATATATAGGCCTCTCTTTCATCTCGGTTGGTGGCTAAAACCGGGACTAAAGGAACACATTTGGTCCCGATTCCAGCCACCAACCGGGACTAAAGGTTGTGGGCCAGGAGCGAGGCCCATTGGTCCCGGTTCGTGTCTGGAACCGGGACCAAAGGGGTCAGACGAACTGGGACCAATGGCCCCCGAGGCCCGGCCGGCCCCCTGGCCTCACGAACCAGGACTGATGCCCCCTTTGGTCCCGGTTCGTGAGTGAACCGGGATTAATGCCCTTACCCAGGCATCAACCAAAGCCCTATTTTCTACTAGTGACCCAGCGCCTCCTCGAACGCCATGGTGGAGACATCACATAACTGCTCGATTCCGGCCACCGCCACGTACAGGCGGTCCGGCACGGAGTCGAGGAGTTTCTTCACCAACGCGGCGTCGTCCAGCGTCGACCGAAGCCCCGCGAACCGCGCTGCCATGCCACCGAGCTTGCCAGCGAACGAGTCCAGCGTGTCGGCCTCCGCCATGCGCAGCAGCTCGAACTCTCCCCGGAGAGTGCCCAGCCGCGCCGCCCGGACTCGATCTGCACCAACGAACCTCGCCTTGAGGCTGCTCCACACCTCCGCCGCCGTCTTCTTGGATGCCACCTACAGCAGAAGATCCTCCGCGAGCGCCCCGAGCAAGTACGCCCTCGCTGGCTTGTCCTTCTTGGCGATGACCGCCGCGGCCGCGTCCTCCGCCGGAACGCACGCCTCCCACTGTCCAGCCACGTCGAGGTTGGCCTCGACCTTGATTGCCCACGTGGTGTAGTTATCACCAGTGAGCACCGGGACCGGCGTTGGCAGCGAGCTCCCTGACCCGCCGTCGTACAGCACGATCGACATCGCCGGCGATCCCCTCCTGCAACGTGGCTCTGATGCCAATTGTTGGCGCCAAAACCCTAAACCGTAGCTAGCCCTAGCTCCTCTCTAGCTCTCTCTCTCTCTGCCACAGACCAAGGAAGAAGAAGGAAGAAAGAAGAGCACACGGTGGACACGATGGGTTTTTTCCGGCACACGAATGCCCGCTGCATGAACAGCTTCTCCTCGAGCACGAACTCGACACCCACAGCCATTACAACGAACCCCTCGAGGGCTTTATACCCGGGGCAGGCGCTGGACACGATCCCCACGCCTGTACCCGCCCGAGCGGTCGGTCCGGCCCGCTCTGGCCGCGCCCACCCTGGGCATGATCGCGCCCGGGTCGCGGCGAGCCCAGAACGGCACGGCTCGGTCACCCTGACCTGCTCGCCAACGGATGCACCAGGTCCGGTGCCACGCATGCACACACACGCGCGCGCCCCTACCCTACTCTACGCACGCACACACGCATGCCTACGCCGCGGACCCGACGTGCCTGGCACGCTCAGCTCGCGCCCATACACGCGCTGGATGTGCCCGACGTGTCGCCGCGGCTTATTCACCCAACAGCTAATCACACCACAATGAAAGAGTTGTCTTATTATTTATATATCTTTTTTCTTAGCTCCAACCTTAATTAGGAATCGATTCATTAAAAACTACTCCCTCCGTCCCACAATATAAGACATTTTTGCACGGACAGAGTAGAAAGAGAGATGTCCAATTAATTTGTGAAACCAACCCACAAGACCCACACGCATCGCCAAAAAGTGGAACGCTGTCCGGGTTGCTACACAGTACAAAGTGTCATCGCCATCACATCTTCCCGAGCAAGTGACTCCGACTCCACCACAGGCAACTGAACAAAAGCCCTTGGAACAAACAATACACGAGAACACTACCGACCTATGCCAAACAATCTGTTAGACTATTTCTTGGATCACAAGTTTCCTAGTCCAAGTCGGTTTGTAATACCTAGTATAAGTTGGTTTGTACCAATATATATAGCCATGTACCTTGTACTAAACATAATACAAGCAATAGTTTTATTCATCTATCATGGTATCAGTTTTTCGATCCTAGAGTTTAGGGTATGGCTCCACTCACCCCAACACCACCGCCGCCGACCGGCTACTTCGAGCGCTGGGATGCTATCATCGCCAGAGACGCCGCCGCGGCGGCTTCTTCTTCCTCTACTCTTTCCCTAGCACCACCAATACCTCCTAGTACTCTTCTGGCTACACCTATGTCGCTCGCCGACACCATCATCGATGTTAGCCCTTTCATCCCCATCGTCCTCGACCTCGCCGCCCACAACTATTATCATTGGCGCCACCTCTTTGATCTCCACCTGGGACGTTGCAACCTCCGCTCTCACGTCGCCGCCAACAGTCCTCCTCGCCCTGATGATCCTCAATGGGTGAAAGACGATCTCGCAATTGTCCAGTGGTTCTACAACCGCATCACCACCGAGATCTTCAACATGCTTGATCACGACGGCGCCACTGCCGCCAACATCTGGGGCTCTCTTCGCGAGCTTTTTCAGAGAAACAACGACGCTCGGAAAAATGCTCTGCACACCAAGCTTCGTAACCTGTACCAAGGCGATGCCCCGGTAAATCTTTTCTGTCAGCGCATCAAGGCCATCGGTGACAAGCTTCGCTAACTCGGCGATCCTGTGAGCAACACACAGCTCATCAACATCATCGTTGTCGCGCTGAGCGAGGATTTCAACAAGGACTCCGATGATGCGGCCTCCTCCAACCTTCGCCGAAGTCTGGTCCATGCTGCAGCTCGCGGCGGACACTCAAGCTCGCAAGGACTCTCGCCCAAGGGTCTTCCATGCTGCGGCTCATCCTCCTACGCCGTCTCCATCAGCGTCTCCCATGCCAGCTCCTGCCGCCACGCCGCCCCCGACGCCATCCGTGCAGCCACCTCCAGGCTGGCGCCCCAGTCCCAACTACCGCGGCAAAAACCCCATCTACAGGCTACCCTCGATGCGCTCGGCGCCTCCTTCGACACCACCGCCTTCAAACCCTGCGCCGGCTCCGAGTGCTCCACCTGCGGCTCCATCCTGGCGTCCTCCTCATGATCCATGGACCGGGCTTGTCCAGGCATGGCCTATGCCCTAGTCTGCCCCGTCCCCCCTTGGCGCTCCACCTGCCTACACCGGTGCTTGGCAACCCGGCCTTCGTCCGCATACTGGTGCCCCTGGGTTGCTTACCCCTCAACAGCCGGCGAACACATATCATGCCGCTCCATCGTATGCTCCGTACGGTGCTCCCTTGGCCTCTCCTGCTGACGGAAGTCTCTACTACATGCCCTCGTCGGCTCTCCTGCCTTCACCGGCATATCAGCCGGCGCTGCTGCCAACACCAACTTCACCTGCACCGCCGAGCTGGGATCAAGCCGCCTTTCTCCAGGCCATGAACAACTTTGCTGCCCAAGGAAACTCAGGTACGGACTGGATTTTTGATTCTGGTGCCTCTAGTCATATGTCTGCATCAAGTAATTTCCTTTCTTCTTGCACTCCTTCTCCGTTTCCTTCCATTACTCTTGGTGATGGTTCATCTATTCCCATATAATGTGTAGGTCAAGCTCAACTTCCCTCTCCCACTAAACCACTTCTTCTTCGAGATGTTCTTGTTGCACCCGCTCTTATTAAAAACCTAATTTCTGTTCGCCAATTTACTCGCGACAATCTCGTTTCTGTTGAGTTTGACCCTTTTGGTTTGTCTGTGAAGGATTACCAGACCAAGGCCAAGATCGCCCGCTTTAATAGCTCCGGTGAACTCTACTCTCTTCATGGTGTCCCTGCCGCCGCTCCTCCTACATCCATGGTGGCCTCCGTCGACCTTTGGCATCGTCGTTTGGGTCATCCCAACCCTACTGTTTTAGCATCTATGCTTAGTGAATTTTCCATACCATGTAATCGTGATTCCCACAATTCTTCGTTTTGCGAGTCTTGTCAATTAGGCAAACATGTGCGTCTTCCCTTTAGCTCCTCTAGCTCTTCTAGTACTTATCCTTTTGAATTAATACATTGTGATTTATGGACATCACCCGTTGCAAGTGTTTCTAGTTTTAAATACTATCTTGTCATACTAGACGATTTTACTCACTTTGTATGGACCTTTCCTCTCCGCAACAAATCCGATGTTTACCCTCTTTTTCTACATTTTCAACGCTATGTTTTTGTCCACTTCTTCCTCCCTATTCGTTTCATTCAGTGTGACAACAGCCATGAGTTTGACAACATTCAAAATCGTACCTTCTTCTTAAAACATGGCATCCTTCTTCGATTCTCATGTCCCTACACTTCTCCTCAAAATGGTAAAGCCGAGCGTTCTCTTCGCACCATCAATGACATTTTTCGTACACTTCTCGTTCAGTCCTCCATGCCATCAAAATTCTGGGCGGAAGCACTCCACACGGCCACCTTTCTTCTCAATATTCTCCCCTCCAAAACCAATCCAAATACCACTCCCTATTACTCTCTTTTCCTTTGCCATCCCAATTACTCCGAGGTTCGTGTTTTCGGCTGTCTTTGCTTTCCAAATGCCTATGCCACCTCTGAAAACAAAGTTTCTCCACGATCTATCCCATGTGTCCTCCTTGGTTTTTCTGACGAACACAAAGGTTACCTCTGTCTTGACTTACACACTGGACGGGTACACGTGTCTCGCCACGTTACATTCGCCGAACATATTTTTCCTTTTGCTTAACGAACCGGAACACCATCAATCATCCCTACCTCCGCCACCACCTCTTCTCCCCGTCCATTCCACCTCTACACTCCTGTCACGGCAGCCCAACCTGCCGCACCTACTGTCACGGCAGCACCACCCAACCCGCCATCAAACACCCCGACACAACCCAACCCGCAACCAAACAACTCGCCACCACCCAACTCACCACCACCCAGCCCGCCACCACCCAACCCAACACCCAACCCGCAACCACACATCCCAACACCACCCAACCCGCCACCACCCCACCACCGTCCGCATCTTCTCCTACACTAGAAACCCCCGTTTCCATCCTATCAGTTAAAGTTGTTCCTACCGTCGCCCCTGTCAATGATCATGGCATGCGTACTCGCGCCAAATCAGGTTTTCGTCAGCCCACAGATTGCCTCAACCTACATGCTATCACATCTCTCTCTTCCATCCCCAGAACTTACAAAACTGCTCTTCTTGATCCGAATTGGGCTGCTGCCATGCAAGAAGAATACGATGCTTTAATTGAAAACAATACTTGTCAGTTAGTTTCTCGTCCTTCCAATACAAATATCGTTTCTGGCAAATGGGTCTTTCGCCAAAAATTCCACTCTAACGGGAGCCTCTCCCGCTATAAAGTCCGTTGGGTCTATCGTGGTTACTCTCAACAACATGGCATTGATTATGATGGAACATTCTCTCCTGTTGTCAAGCCCAGCACCATTCGTATCGTTCTTAGCATCGCTGTTTCCTCCGCATGGCCCATCCATCAACTAGATGTAAAAAATGATTTCCTCCATGGTTCTCTTCAACAGACCGTCTATTGTCAGCAACCTCTTGGTTTTGAAAATCCTTCCTATCCAAATCATGTCTGTCTTCTCCAAAAATCTCTTTATGGTCTCAAACAAGCTCCACGAGCCTGGTTTCAACGTTTCTCTTCTTTCATCCAAACGATAGGTTTCACTTCTTCCCTTTCTAACACTTCTCTCTTTGTGTACCACCACAATTTCGAAACTGCCTACCTCCTTCTTTATGTAGATGACATCATTCTCTTCGCATCTTCTCAAACCTTTTTAGATCACATTATTACCCTTCTTCGTTCTGAATTCTCTATGACTGATCTTGGTACTCTTCATCACTTTTTAGGCATTGCTGTTCTTTGTGATTCTTCTGGCCTTTTTCTTTCCCAACGTCAGTATACTCTTGATCTTCTTAATCATGTTGGTATGCTTGACTGTCAGTCCTCTCGCACCCCTGTTGATACCAGTTTGAAACTATCAGCTGATGGTGAACCTTTCCATGATCCTAGTCTGTACCGTAGTCTAACCGGGGCTCTCCAATATTTCACTATCACTCGTCCTAAAATTTCCTTTGCTGTTCAACAAGCATGTCTCCATATGCATGATCCACGGCTTCTGCATTATAATCATGTCAAACGTGTTCTTTGGTATTTGAAAGGTACTCTTGATCATGGTCTTCACATCAATAAGTCCACTCCTCATTCTCTCACCGCATACTCTGATGCAAATTGGGCTGGTTGTCCAGACACTCGACGATCCACATCCGTTTTTTGCGTTTTTCTCGGTAACAATTTGATTTCTTGGTCCTCAAAAAGACAGGTTACGGTCTCCCGCTCGTCCGCTGAAGCTGAGTACCGTGCTGTGGAACATGCTGTCGCTGATACAATTTGGGTTCGTCAGTTGCTCTCAGAACTGCACCGACCGATTGAGCAGGCTACCATTGTATATTTGTGAATTTTGATAATATTTCAGTTGTTTACATGTCTGGGAATCATGCTCTGCATCGCCGGAACAAACACATTGAGATTGATATTCACTTTGTTCGAGAGAAGGTGGCTCTTGGACAAGTTTGGGTGCTCCATGTTCCTACTACGGCTCAATTTGCTGACATCTTCACCAAAGGACTTGCTACTAAGCCATTTCAAGACATATGTTCCAGTCTCAACGTCATCGAGCCTCCCGTTGATACTGCGGGGGGATGTTAGACTATTCCTTGGATCATAAGTTTCATAGTCCAAGTCGGTTTGTAATACCTAGTCTAAGTTGGTTTGTACGAATATATATATCCATGTACCCTGTACTAAACATAATACAAGCAATAGTTATATTCATCTATCACAATCAGGCAAAAACGTGGAGGACTCGGCGGCTCCGACTTCGACAACAAGCCTCATAGGAGCAAGATGCACGTGATGCACCAACATAGAACGAACTACCCATCACATGGCATCCTTGTCGCCGGGTCACCTCACAACGTAACGGCTCCGACTTCATGCCTAGGGACATGTCGAATATCCAATGACAAATGACATGCCACGACCCCACTTATGTTACCACCATCGTTGTTGCGGCACCATACGCAACCCGACCGGACGTAAGGCAGCCACTACTACAGAAACGGGTGTTAGAGGCGTCCCTCGGAGGTAGTTTTGACCCAAAGTAACTGATAAACCGCATGTAATGTTGAACATCAGAGGCGTTTCCTCGAAAGAAACTGCCTTGAATACCAAAATTGCCTCTAATACTTCCATAGTACAGGTAGTTATAAAGACCCTGGGTTCAGTAGGAAAGTGTCTGTTCACTGGTCACCAATATAACGACTCGAAAGGTGGTTTCAGAATGACTAATAATGTCAAGATCACTTAAGATTGGATATAATATAAGCAGACCCATATACAGTGTTGAAATACATGAAGAAGGTGGACATTTATTTAGAATACAACTTGCAAATTCTGCGTGCTAAGTGCAAATAGGACATTCTGTGGAGAAATTGCAGGCTACAAAGTTCTTTAGTAGGTCCAGAGAACACTTCTGTGATGTTCAAGTAATTGATCCGGATCTTGCTGATTTAGAGAGGCCCAACATGGCAAGTTAGACAATATGAAGGGTATGTAATCCATTGTTACACGCTTGCTATGAAAGAAAAGGATGGTAGGTCAAAGCCTCAGAATTCAGGCGTTACCCTACAAGCTCTACTGTGAAATAAGAAAAACAAACTTATATATTATAGGTACATATATAAGATATGGAAGCTGGACTATGTGGACTCTTGAATTCCATTGTTTCGATGTTAGTGTGTTAGCAAAATTTGAGTCAACTGTAAAGATAATGGTCATACTAATGTGAACATCAACAAGGTTGCCTACAAAAATGATCCATTCGTATTTGCTCAATTTGCTCATCAACTCTTCTACGTTGAACACAGGAGAAATAAAAGCTGACTCGTGGTAATGCCCTAAAAAAAGTATCCCGGTGTGGAAGGTATAGTTGATGAAGACGATTACAATGGAGTTGATGATCTTGTGCCTACCATGCCCGAATCAAGAAAAGAGGGTGGTGAAGCATTGTCGACGGAGCCTTACCTTCATGATGATCACCACGATGATGTAATTGTCTAATATGCATCTCTTTTAATGTTTCTTGATTTCGAGTCGACTTGTGCAAGATTATTATTTGCATTGTACGGTTTAGAATTGAAATGTATATGTACATTTTTTTTTTTGCAATGTATGATTTTGAGTTGAACTGTGTCAGTGCATGTACGGGCAATATTAGGGTGTCGTGTGTAGCCAAAAGTACAGATGAGAAGCCACACAGAGCTTTTACCCAGGTTTGGGCCCTCACGGTGGAGCTAATACCCTAGTCCTGCTTGATTGATTGATGGTCTAAACGCCTCGTATAAGGGTGTGTGTGTCTGGGGGGGGGGGGGGGGGGGGGGTTAATGGTGTATCATAGGTGTATCGAGACTAGATTGGATGCTATGAGCTAGCCCTAGCCTTGCCTTATAAAGGGGGACGAGGCCTATGGGTTATGGGAGTCCTAGTTGGTTACGACCAACCTAGGAGGCCACCGTGATCTTCGGGATCATCTTGCATACCAAGTTTGTGGAGTCTTCTAGAGGAGGCCTACCGGTAGTGTAAGGGACATGGGCCAAGTTATGACTTGTTGGTTCCCGGTTCCGGCTTGGTGGGCGGACTTCTGTCTTGTGATATACCCCTGATATGTGGTAGCATCAGTAGCCCCTGAGCTTGTCAAGAGCTCTGTTGCGTCTGGATTGAAGTGAAACCTTGCACCCCATCTTGGACATCTTGGCGAGGTCATGAAGGGCTCCCGAGGATTCCTGAAAAGCAAAAAAATATTGTCGGCTCTCCTGCGAGGCACGAGAACGAGATGATCTGCAGGGCTTGGAAGCTGGAGAGGGAAGCCGAAGCTAGCAACACGGGGCATACGACCTCCTGATCTTGGTTTCTTGTCGAACATGTCTTACTTCTGAACTGATTTTAGTGAAACCACGCAGCGTCATGAATCTTTGAATGATGTCATAACGAACGTTAGGCCTGAATGTGCTAGGCCCAGTTGGCTTGGTCCCCGCGTGGAGACACAATGTACCCACACTAATCGAGTCTGGAACGGTCAAGCGTGTAGTGCGAGCCAGCGTGGGTCCTAGTGAAGGTCGCAACCCATTGCCTTCTGCATTTACCGCCTCCTATACTTTGCTATTCCGCCAACCTGGAGTTCACTGAGAAAATGTCCATTCACTTGCGTTGCTCACAATTTTGAGGTGGTGGGTTGTCACTAGGAACCGATTGGGGGGGGGGGGGCTAGGCACCATTTTGATGGTGAGGGTTGTCGTTGGGCACCATTTTTTGGGTGAGGGATGTTGTTGCCCTATCTGTAGGTGTGAATGGAATGTATACGTACTACCTCTGTTTTTATTTACTCTCCGTATTAAATATTTAGGTAAAGCAATGATGAATTTAATGGTAAAACTTTTGTCCTCACAATGCGTGGCTGGCCATACAAAGTCACGCGCAGTAACAAGAGCTCAGCTGTGCACCGAGGGGTATCATCGCCTTTTATCTGCTGCTTGGCGCTGCTCTTTTGGATGTACTGCTGCTGCTCATGTATTTGTAACAGATGCATGGCGTGCACCACGTGAGTGGGCTTTTGCGTTCATGCCCCTAGTTTGATCAATGGTGATTTAGCGCCTAAAACCGTACTGGCAACAGCAGTACTCAGTCCTGCTCTTACCTGTCCATATATACATATGCTTCTCTCGCTTGCTTGGCCGCCCAAGTAGCAGGCAGTAGGTCCCTAGCCAGTCTGCGAGTCGCTCTGGGAAGAAAGGCATCCTTTGTCCGCATTAGCCCCTTCCAAAACGGCAAATCGTTAGGTCTGATGGTAACCTGGGACAAAGACTTCGATAATAGGTATTTGTTATGTAGGATCTGTGCCCACATACAGTCGGTCTCAACCGATAACCTAAATACCCATTTGCTTAACAACCATTTGTTTTTGATCTCTAGGTTCTCAATCCCAAGCCCCCCTTGGTCATTGGGTCTGCAAATAATATCCCACCTGATCAATCTGTATTCCGTCTTTACTTCATCACATTGCCAGAAGAAACGAGATTGATAGAAATCTAACCTTTTACACACCCCTATAGGTACTTCAAAGAAAGATAATAGGAAGATCGGCATACTAGTTAATACTGAGTTTATTAACACCAGCCGACCTTCATAAGACATAAGCTTGCCCTTCCAGCAGCTTAGCTTTTTTTCAAATCGATCTTCAATACATTTTCACTCTTTATTTGTCAGTTTGCGATGGTGAATTGGGATTCTGAGGTAGCTAAAAGGCAAGGATCCCATTTCACAACCGAACAATTGTCTGTACGCATCTTGTTCCTCTTTGGCTCTTCCAAAGCAAAACAATTCGCTCTTGTTAAAATTAATCTTTAACCCCCACAATTGTTCGAAAAAGCAAAGTACTACCTTCATATTTTTAGCCTTTGGGAGATCATGTTCCATGAATATTATAGTGTCATCAGCGTAGACCCCCCCCCCCCCCCCCCCCCCCCCCACCCCCCCCCCCCCCCCCCCCCCCCCCCCCCCCCCCAGCCGGTCAACGAGATGAAGGCATTCTCCTTGGCCCTACATCTCAGGGTGGACACGGTCCGGGCCGGTCCGGTCCCGGTCCGAGCCGTCGTTTGGACCGGCCGCCGGCGGTCCGGGCTGGACCTGACCGAGCAGCATCACGGTCCTGATCTCAGGGACCGGACCGGCGGCGACGAAGCCCGGGCCAGACCGAATGCACCGAAGGGACCGAATGGGCGGGGTCGATGTGTGCGGGTGCAGCGGCAAGTTGGGCGGCGTGCGTGAGTGATGGGACGAACTGGACGACGTGCGCGAGTTGGGCGACGTGCGCGAGTGAAACTGACGAACTGAATTTTCTGAAACTGACGAAACTGAATTTTCTGAAAATTTGACAGCACGTATTTAACTGACAATCTTCGCGCTCGTCCAGAAGAAGCACAGAAACGCATCGAACAACAGCTGCTGCTTCACCATCAGAGCGTTCGGGATCGTGCCCCAGTATTTCCTGGTGGCGCCGGCGAGGCGCAGAGCGTTCGGATTGTGTCCTTTAGAGCTGGTGCCCGGTGTGCATGTTTACTGCTTAATTTTCCTTTAGTGCAGAAATCACTCGCCATGCAACGTGTGCATGTCCACCTCCTCGATTAGTTTCAGGTTAGTTAGATGAGGCCATTGTGGGAGCTCGTGGCATGGCACGATTTGAGCTCATGCAGCGGCAACATAGCTGCGTACTGGTGGACGTTGGATGGCATGGCCGCAATACTCGTTCCTGGCTATTCTTTCGTTCCATTCAGTTGCAAGAAAAACGTCTTGACCCGCAGCTCGTGTCATGGCACGATTTCAGCTCATGCAGCCGCAATACCCGCAGGAATTGGTGCCACGGTTGGGGTCGATGCCATGTTCGAGAACTCCAGATCGGCGGGAGTGCACGCACGACAGCGATGGCGACCGGCGGCAAGAGGATACGGCGCACGGGGAGGAGAGGAAGGAAAGAGAGGGGAAGCTCGGAGACATGGTGGTTCACCCGGAGGCTGCCGGTGGCCGCGACGACGAAGAATGGCAGCGGCGGTGACTGCGTTTTCTCGGTCCGACCGAGCGGCTCGGTGAAAGACTGGACCGGACCGACATTTTTTCGGGCCAAATATTGCAGCCCGGACCGTCCAGCTTGCCTACCGGTCCTGGACCGTACGGTCCGGTCCTGAACGGGCCACGAGCGGGCCGAAAAGCCCGCTCGTTCCGTCCAGCCCTACCTACATCCATGGGTTGACATGTTTTCTGAAAACATCAGATCAAGATATATAGAGAAGGAAAGTGAAATGGATATGTTGCCTATGTTTGTGTTTGAATGTATGAAAAATTTGTGTTTGAATCTCAGTGACTGAACAAATCTAGAACTTCGAACATCTCCCACCTATACTGAAGCACTGTAATTCAAATCTTACATAATTGTACTGTTATTTTTTAATCATTCCAGTTATTCTTGAATCAAGATGAGCACCCGTAAACACTGTTGCTGCTTCTTTTTGGGCACACACTCACACCGCTGGCATTTCTTTGACGGTTGAGTAGCGCACAATTCGTGGCTGGCCATACAAAGTCACGCGCAGAGCTCTGCACCGAGCTCGATCATGGAGTACTTTGGGTATCCTCGCCTTTCATCTGACCGGGAGTCAAAGCACATGACCCTGCTTGGCGCTGCTTTTCTGGATGAGACCCTGCTGATGTAGTGCTGCTGCTCATGTACTGTATTTGTAACAGATGCACGGCGCGCACCGCGTGAGGGGGCATAAAACCGTGATAGGGCCTAGTTTGAATATGGTTCATCAATGGTGAGATAGCCCCTAAAACCATACTGGCAACAGCAGCACTCAGTCCTGCTCTTACCTGTCCATATATACATGCTTCTCTCGCTTGCTTGGCTGGCCAAGTAGCAAGGAGTAGCTTCTTCTGTGCAAGCTCGCTCACTCCTCAGTCCTAGTCTGCCAAAAGAGAAGAGACATGGCTCGTCCCTGCCACCAGACCCTCCTCTCCGTCTTCTCCTTCCTGCTCCTCACCGGCCTTGTGGCTGCTCATCTGTCCGGAGGGAATAAAGTCGGGAAGATTGTGACCATGACCGTCCAGTACCCGGCCGCGGGCTCACTGCCGGGTGAGAAGACCACGATCTCAGCGCACTAGGTTGACGAGCACGGGGGCGGCGACCGCCGCTTCGACCTCGACTGCGACGATGACGAGCCGTACGTCTCTGTCCGTCTCTCTGTCTCTCTCCGTGTGATTTCGCTTGCTTTAAAAAAAATTCTAGCTAAGCTTGCTGCTTGCGATTGAACTCCAGCCTCGGTTTCGCCATGAAGTACCTTATCACGACCCTGGAGGGGATACGAGATGCGAGGGAGTCTCGATCCGAGGTAACTAATGTAGAGTTGGCCCGCCCTGTTCCGTGTTCTTGCTGATTTCAGAACGCAATGTGAAGTGCTGACCTTTGCCTTCTCATTAATTGTTTCTCAGCTCTAGTAGTACGTGGACCTTCACGTACGGTGCTCAGAGTGGTGGATCGTTGCATGTCCAGTGACCAGCGGAGAGATTGGAGAAGGAGCTCCTCTTTTCGTCTGGGAAATATATTAGGCGCCTTTTATTTTGTGTTGTAGTATCTGCAACCAGCAGTTCCCATTCGGCGAGGTAGTACCGTAGTAGTGTGGTAGTACTAGTCTAGTAGTGTGCAGGGTGCTGTGTACGCCGATCTTCAAGTATCTCTGGTATATCATGGATTGTGTGTGCCTCTTAACATAAGAGGCGAAAATCATATTCTCGTGGATTCTATTTTATGCATTTTCTACCTAATTTCTGTCGAGTGGAAGAAACTAATTTTGCTTCAGAAAAACAATAACTAAATATAGCATAACTTCAAAGTATAAAAGACAACGAAGGATACGAGCGAGAATGTCATTAGCCAGTACTGAGATTCGATGATGAAATAGGGTATGTGGGAGAGAGGGATACATGGCTCTCGGCAAAATCTGCATGCGGGCAGGCAGGCACGCAAATGCGAAATCATGTAAAACACGGTAATGGAAAACTCGCAAGGGAAAAAAATGAATCTTCATGTTTTTCGGGACGGTGATAGTACACAACAAGGACAATTGTACATGCAGCAAAAGAAAAAAGGGAAACATGCTGGAGGTTGATGAATAAAAGAAATAATGAGTGCATAAATTGCTCAAAAAAAAGCGTGAGTAAAGAATTTTATGGGTTGCGAAAATCGAGCAAATATACCATTTTCGCGCGAAACAAATAATCTGTTTCAACTTTGTACTGACCAGCAAATACAAGGTACATGCATTCAACACACACTTAGGGTGGAGTACTTCTATTGAGACAGTTGGGGCAGACGCCCATAACGAGTAGATCGATCACACAAAAGTTGAAGCAGCACCATTGACTCGTGGATGAATGCCCACCAAAAGCACATGAATCGTAAACGATGTGCAGAGCACTAGCATGTTCCTATAAAATCTCATTTTCTTTTGAAATATCGAATATCATTGTTGTGAAAATTTTGTTAAGCAGATATTAAATCACGTACATCAAAAGCGACAGTGAAACCCACTAAAGAAATATGAAATGCATACGCAATAAAGGAAATAATGTGTATAGGAAAACACAAAAGGAGACAATAATATAGGTAGCTAGGAGAGAGGGCTGGTTTAGATGAAATGAAATCATTTTGGTAGGTACAACCTTTTACAGTAATACCCCTAAAAGAGAGCTTTCTGCTCTGAAACAAGAGTACAAGACGTCTGTTTCGACTTGGAACTACTCCATTGACGAGCAACCAAACAGAAAGCACATGCATTGATTCAACACACACTATGTGAGTCAAACTGTCAGCTCGGCGCTGGTCTTGGGACAGTTGAGGCGAACGTTGAGATAGCAATAGCAAGTCGTAGCCGCTGGTACATGCATGATCACACCCTACGGCCTGCAACACTAGGGCACACAGCGCATTGATGCTACTGCTGCTACTTCTTTTGGGGCACATGCACATGCACATGCAGTGCTGGTATTTGTTTGGCCGTACAAAAGTTACACGCAGGAAAGAGCTCAGCTCTGTACCGATCGACCTAGTTCTTGTATCCCAGTTTAATTTGTGTATGTATATGTTATCTGTAGTTGAATGGAGTGCTCTTTTTATTTTCTTGGTTGACTTTTCTTCTTTTAAATTTCTCAACTATTGAAGATCTCGAACAGCGGAGTAGGCCAGAATGTTTTATCAATAATCGATAATCTTTTTCTTCAGCAAGCAAACAACTTGCCCGGTGTTTCATTGCTTTGAGCATCTCCAACAGCCCTTTGTATATTTGCTCTCACTTGCTATTTTAGCGATCTTGGTCAAAAACCCTTCTCCAACAGCCTTTGTATAAGTGCTCCTAACCAAATTTTTTTACAAAGCTTGCTATACTTGCAACTTTGTATATTTGCAAAGTGGAGAGACAACTTGCTATAATTTTACAAAGCCTCCTGAAGTGGAGCCCTTCATTTTTTTTTTTGCCTCACCCATGCCATGCCTCACAACAAAAATTGCAGATGTACACTGCAGCTGTTGACGCGGCTCACGCAGCTCTCCTCTCTAACCTATCCGGTCCATATATGCTTGTCTAGTTTGCTTGGCCGGCCACATCTCGTTCACGCAGTTGAAGTAGCAAGCAGTAGGTTCTGTGTACTCCACCCGAAGTCTGCCATGGCTCGCCCCTACCACCTCACCCTCCTCTCCATCTTCTTCTTCCTGCTCCTCACCGGCCTCGTGGCTGCGGATCTGTCCGGAGGGAAGAAGGTCGGCAAGAAGGTGACCATGACCGTGTGGTACCCAGCTGCCGACTCGGGGGAGAAGATCACGATCTCGACGCACCTAGTCGGCGAGGGCGGGGTCGGCGACAGCCACTTCCATCTAGACGGCGACGACTACGAGCCGTATGTCTCTGAGTCTCTCTTAATTTCCCTCTCTCTAACTCATCCTCACAAAGCAGAGCACACACTCGACCGAGCCGTGCGGTTTTGCTTGGTTTAATAGATTTTTAGCTAAGCTTGCGATCGATCGATCTGCAGCATGATTTTCGCCGTGAAAAACCTTGTCTCGGCCCTGGAGAAGGTAGGAGATCCGCAGACCTCTCTATCCAAGGTAACGCCCTCCCTATCTCGTCCATAGGTTCAGATTTCAGAACGCAAATGTAAGCTACTGACCTTTGCCTAATTGTTTCTCAGCTGTAGCTTCACGGTGCTCAGTGGTTGCATGCCCAGTCAGTGGACATTGGAGATGGAGCTCCTCTTTACTTTCGTCTTAGTACTAGCGAGAATACATTAGGCGCCTTTTACTATTTTGGTGCAGTTCCTTCTGCATGCAGCAGTGCCCATTCGGGGAGCGTGTCCAGTGGGCCTATTATTTAGGCTGTAGTAAAGTGGAAGTGTCCGGGCTCGTCATTTGTGGCTTTCTATTTCTCATGACCCTATTTGTATCCTATGAATGTTAGTATTGAGCAATAATTTTGGTTTACCCCTAAAAAAGTTGTCTCTGTATATCCGCTTGGATTTTGTAATCTTCCGTGTCCGAGCAAGAAAATATCTTTTTCTGCTCAATTTCCATCCAGTGAAGGACCTCTAGTGCGCTTTAAAAACAGATTAAATATAGCATAACTGCACAAATGTAAAAAAAAGAACAGATGGGAAGGACAAAATGCGATTGAGATAGAAAACAGAGGGATGCATTAGCTAATAATGCCACGAACGCTAGAAAATAATGCTACGATGAGAGAGTCGGCTTATTATTTACATATCTTTTGTCAGAACTTAGGACTCAATTCATTACATTAAAAATAAGAGAGATGTCCGATTAATTTGTGGAAAAGCGGGCAGAAACCATTATAATAACACACTCACAAGATGTGACATCCGGCCTCCGCCCTGCCTCCCCTTCGGCAAGCTCGTTTCAAAGCCTCGCCGCATCGTCTGTGTCTCCGTGTCGGGCTCTGTCTAATCCAAATGGGGTTAAAGCAAAAAAGGATCCCCCACCTACACCTGTCAAGCCTCGAAATCGCTTCTGCTTAGGACAATATGGCAAGACGCATCGCACCAGCTTCGGCTTAGCCTTACTAGCGTCCCCGCGGCTCACTGTCGCTTGCCGCGGTGCCCCCATCTCGGCCTTGGGGCTTCGCTCCTCTCCCATCTAAAATCGACTCACACAATTTGTAATTTTAGTCAACTGAGAATTAGCAAAAGCAAAATTCGCTCGGTTATAGAAAATATGAATGAACAAACCTTTTAGCGTGAAACAAAGAATTTCTTTCAACTTTGTGCTGATGAACAAACAGAAGCCACATGTATTCAACACACACTTCAATCGGGTGG
Source organism: Thinopyrum elongatum (assembly GCA_011799875.1). Lineage (NCBI taxonomy): Eukaryota > Viridiplantae > Streptophyta > Magnoliopsida > Poales > Poaceae > Thinopyrum > Thinopyrum elongatum. The sequence continues at coordinate 71,522,978 of CM022297.1, forward strand.
TGATACTTCTCATGAGGCAGTTGAGGCAGACGCTCCATGCATGAGTTGATCGATCACAACAAAGTTGAGTAGCACCGGTGACTCGTGCATGATCAGTCTGCACAAGGTGTATGCATGGGGTTTTGAATTATGTATGTCTGCTTAAGCATCAATTATACATGACACTCGAAAACCTTCCAAAAGGACATGAATCGTAAATGGTGTGCATATCACTAGTTGCATTTTATGTTAGACATGTCATCATTGTTGCGAAAATTTCACTAAGCGGATATTAAATCACGTCAAAAGCAACAATGAACAGAACCCCCAAAAGAAACATGAAATCAAAAAAAGAAAAGGCGAGGAGGGAGGAAGGGGGGGGGGGGGTTGTTGATTTAGGCATATGCACAAAGCTGCAGCAAATATCTACGAACTGCAGCAAAGAAATAATTGCGAGAAATCATTTTTTTAGGCATATGCACAAAGCTGCAGCAAATATGTACGAACTGCAGCAAAGAAATAATTGCGAGAAATCATTTTTTAGGCATATGCACAAAGCTGCAGCAAATATCTACGAACTGCAGCAAAGAAATAATTGCGAGAAATCATTTTTTTAGGCATATGCACAAAGCTGCAGCAAATATCTACTAACTGCAGCAAAGAAATAATTGCGAGAAATCATTTTTTTTAGGCATACGCACAAAGCTGTAGCAAATATCTACGAACTGCATGCAGCAAAGAAAGTCTGTTTCCACTTTCAAGTGTACCAGTAGTACCGATGAGCAAACAGAAAGCACATGCATTGATTCAACACACACTTACTTTGTCAGACAGAGAATCCGCCTGCACTGCAGCGTCAAACTGTCAGCTCGGCGCCGGTCTTTGGGGCAGTTGAGGCGAACGGCTCTATGACCATAAGCTGCTGATGACACCCACGTTGAACTAGCACTAGCAAGTACTAGTCCCCCGCGCAAAAAAATGTACTAGTAGCAGCTTGTACTGCATGATCACCCTACAGCAAAGTAGCACTGACACTACGGCCGAGTAGATCAGGTTGAGAGTTGAGTGGCGCACACTGCGTGAGTGGAAACAAGAACTCCGCTCTGCACCGAGCTAGCTCTTGTGCATTAGAAACCAAATCCATTTGTGTTTTTTAATTTTCCAGGGTAAAATCGTAGCTGGAATCCACGGTAGGGGTAAGAACACCCATGTCTGTAAAACCATACTGGCAGAACTTTCGTACATCAGCAGCAGTTCACACAGCTCTGCTCTTACCTATCCTCCATATATGCATGCTTGGCCGGCCACATTTCCTTCACTCTTTACTCTTTAGAAGTAGCAAGCAGTAGGTTCTGTGCACTCCTCAGCCCGAAGTGTGCCATGGCTCGGCTCTACCACCCGTACCACCTGACCCTCCTCTCCGTCTTCTTCCTCCTGCTCCTCACCGGTCTCGAGGCTGCCGATCTGTCCGGAGGGAGGAAGGTGACTATGACCATCCAGTTCCCGCCTGCGGACTCGCCGCCCGAGGAGAAGATCACGATCTCAACGCACTACGTCCGCGAGGACGGGGTAGGCGACAGCCACGTCCATCTCGACTGCGACGATCACGAGCCGTATGCCCTCTCTCTCTCTCTCTCTCTCTCTCTCCCCCCACCCGACTCCGAGCCGTGTGATTTTTAGCTAGATTTGATTTCGGGCTAATCTTGCGGTTGATCTCCAGCCAGCTCGGTTCCGCCGCAAAACACCTTGTCACGAGCCTGGAGAAGATACGAGATGAGGAGGCGTCTCTATCCGAGGTAACCTACATTTTGGCCCTCCTATCTATCCGTCGGTTCATATCACAGAAGGCAATGCAAACTGCTGACATTTGCCTCATTGTTTCTGAGCAGTAGGCCTACGATATGCCCACTGAGTGGATGCAGGTCCTCTTTCATTTGGTCTCAGGGAAAATCAGGCGCGATTTACTTTATTACCGTAGTATTGTCTCTGCAAGGAGCTCCTTCGCTCGTGCGAACAATCACTCGTTGCTGGCAGCTCTATCCACCTCGCACTACTAGACCCAGGCTGAAGAAATCTTCCGCGTTCAGTCTGTTGAGAGCCCATTCCGGGAGGGTATCTATCGTGTTCGAGAAAGAAAATATGTTCTTCTTCTTCTTCTTCTTCTTCATTTATTTTTGCAGGAAACTTGTTCTTCTATTTATGTACTTCTGCTCAATTTCCGGATCTTTATTGTGTTGTACAAACTGATTAATATAGGCTAGCTGCACAAGTATGAAAAAGGCATAAAAATTAGAAGAGAGATTTCCGGTTAATTTACGACAAAATGGGTAAGAATCGTTACAATACACCCGCAAGACATGGCATCGCGGCCGACTTGGCTCCCGACAAGACCACACTCATCGCCAAAAAGTGGAACACCGTCGAGGTTGCCTACAAAGTGTCACTTTCATCGTTTTTGCCCGACCAAATGACTCCGACTCCTCCAGAAACGACCGGCAAAAAGACCTCGGAATAGACAATACACGAGAAGGCTACCGACCTAAACAATCATCCAAAAACGTCAAGGACTAGGCGGTTCTGACTTGAACGACAAGTATCGCAAGAGAAAGAGCACGCCTTGCACCAACCTGCCCCAAACTACCTATCACCTGGCATCGTTGTCGCCGGGTAACCTCACAACGCTACGGCTTCGACATCATGCTCAGGGACATGCCGAACATTCGTCGATGAAGGACATGCGATGACCCCGCCATCATGGTTACCACCATCATGGTTGCCACACAATACGCGACGCCACCGGACGCGAGGCAACCACTACTACAGAAACGGGCATTAGACACACCCCTCAGCCACAATTTTGACCTTCAGTTATCTCTGTGTAGCTTGGATTCTATAACTTAACCCAACTTTCGTGTCTGAGAAAGAAAATATCTTCTTGTTCTTCTATTTATGTGCTTCTGCTCAATTTCTGTTAAATATTGTATTGTGTTGTACAAACAGATTAATAGAGTGTATCCGCACAAGTTTAAAAAAAGATGTAAGAAAATAGAGAGGGATACAAGCAAGGAACCCTATCGCTGAGAAAGAAAATATCGCCACGACCAAAGATTCGGCTTATTATGTACACATCTTTTTTTTCTTAAGTTGGACCTTAGGGCCCGATTTCATTAAAAAAATATAGAAGAGAGATGTCCGGTTAATTTTTGGCACATCGGGGTAAAAATCGTAACAACACACCTGCAAAGATTTGGCATCACGGCTGACCTGGCTACACACGAGACCCACACTCATCGCCGGAAAGTGGAACACCGTCGAGGCTGCCTGCAAAGTGTCATTGTCATCACTTCTCCCCGAGCAACCACAAATGACCAACCAAAGGCCCTCAGAACAAACAATACATGACAACGATTGCCGACCTATGCCAAATAGTCAGCCAAAAACGTTAAGGATTAGGTGGCTTTGACTTTGTCAATGGGCCTCGTAGGAGAAAGAAGCACACCTTGCACCAGCATGGCCCGAACTACCCATCACATGTCATTGTTTTCGCCAGGTCGCCTCATAATGCAACGGCTCTGACTTCATGCCCTAGGACGTGTCGAACATTCAACGATGGAGGACATACCACCACCCGTTTATCTTACCACCATCATTGTTGCCACACAATACACACCACCACCAGACATGAGGCAACCGCTACTATATATAGAAATGGGCATTAGATTCGTCCATCAGAGATAGTTGTGACCCAAAGTAGCTAAGCCGTGTGTGATGTTGAACATCGGAGGCGGTTGCACGGAAGAAACTGCCTGCAATACCAAAATCACCTCTAATAGTTCTGTATTACATGCGGTTATAAAGACCCTGAGTTCAATACGAATGGAAAGGTGGTTTCAATATAACTAGGAAGGTCAAGATCACTCAAGATTGGACAGAATGTTAGCATGCGCATTATACTATGTTGAAACATAAGAAGGAGCACGTTTATATAGAAGAATACGAGCAAATTCCGCATGCTAAGTATCAACACAACGTTCTGTGGAAAATTTGCAGGCTACCAAGTTCTGTAGTAGATCCTGAGAATGTTTCTATGATGTTCAAGGAATTGATCCAGATCTTGCTGATCTAGCCAGAGGCCCAACATGGCAAGTTAGACGATATGAAGGGTACGTAATCAATGGTTACACGCTTGCTATGAAACAAAAGGATGGCAGGTCAAAGACTCGGAAATTAGGCGATACCCTACATGCTTTGCTAGGAAATAAGAGAAACAAACATATTAGTATGGGTACATAAATAATATATGGGAGCTGGACTATGTGGACTCTAGAATTGCATTGTTCCGATGTCAGTGGGTTATCAAAAATTTAGTCCATTGTAAAGATAATGGTTGTACTAATGTCAAATTCAACAAGTTGCCTACAAGAATGATCCACTCGTATTTTCTCAATTTGCTTATCAAGTCTTCTACACCGACCAAACGAGAAATAGAAGTTGGCATGTAGCATCCTCGACGTGAAAGGTGGGACGAGGCCTAGGGTTTACGGGAGCCCTAGTCGGTGAGGACCGACCAGGGAGGCCGCCGTGATCTTAAGGATCATCTTGCATACCAAGTTGGTGGAGTCTTGTAGAGGAGGCCTACCGACAGGGTGCGGGAACTAGGCCAAGTTGTGGCATGCTTTGTCCCAACGCCGGCCTGGTGGGCCGGCTTACCGTTTTACGATATACCCCTGATATGTGGTAGCTTCAGTTGCCTTGGAGCTTTTCAAGAGCACACTGTGTCTGGGTTGAAGTGAAATCTTGCGCGCCATCTTGTACTACTTGCAAGGCCTTGAAGGGCTCCCAAGGATTCCTTAAAGGAAAAATTGAGTGTCGGGTCTTCCGCGAGGCAGGAGAACAACATGGTATGCAGGGCTTGGAAGCCTGATGGGAAGCCAAAGCCAGCCACCTGAGGCGTCCGACCTCTTGATTTTGGTTTATTGTTGGAGATGGCCCACTTCGGAAGGGCATGTTACAGCGAAACTATGAAGCATCGTTGAATGATGCCATCATGAACGCCAGACCTGAATGCACTAGGCCCAGTTTGGCTTGGTCTCCGAGCGGAGATGCAATGTACCCACCCGAACCGAGTTTGTAATGGTCAAGCGTGTGGTGCAACGCAGCGAAGGTCGCATCCCATCACTCGCCGCATTTAAACCGCTTGCAATACATTGGTAGCAGTATATAACCAACTAGATGACACCCCGCGCGTTGCTGCGGAGACTTGTTCGAGTAAAAGAAATTAGACTAAACTGAGACAAAAGTTACATTCGGTAGACATGAAAAGGCTCGAGATAAATAGATCAAATGTAATGAAAGAAAATCATCAAGAAATACTTCTACTTTTCTTGCCATAATATATAGTGCATGACTGGCATGATAATGAATATTGCATGTATTAGAGTAAAACATGCATCAGAATCTCACACCAAAATCATTGAACTGCTCAACTAAACACTCAATATTGCTAGAATCAGGTGGCGATGGCTATCTATCAGTTTACATAAACGGGGAAGAGATGATTCATGAAGAGTATCATTGAAAGGAAAGGAACAGAAGTTACAGATTTCAATCTTTCAAGCTAAAAGGGCTTATGAAAGATCAGCCAAGAAGTGATGAAAGATTGTGATACCACACTGAAGGTTCCCAATCACAAATTTACGATACACCAAAAGTATAATAACTTGCGTTTTACTCTCTTCACAAACTCAGCTGTAGACCAAAACAAAAAAAACTAAATATGTGGCGCTGGATGAATATGAACGGCTGTCAGGTAATAAAAATCATTTTCAAAATGGGTAACCAACATACCATATTGTTAATGGAAAATCTGAAAATGGTTTGGAATATCACATATCTAAAACAAAACTCTGCAAGTCAATTCACCAGCGAGGTAGCCAGATACATCCCCTTAACCTATATAGGTGAAAAAAGTGTGTTCAGTCAGATATATCTTTATATTCGCGTGGAATGAAATAATCAACCGAATAAATGTAAACATGGACATAGCTAGCCTATTTTTGTGGGACATGGCTGGCCTGATTCAATGTTGGAAGGGATTACATATGACCAACATTAACCACCGACAAACGACATGCAATGTTTGGCCATTGATGAAAAAGAAGTTCAAAAACGATGAAATGGATGATTGATTGCAGGTTGCATACAAAACATAAGAAACTGGAGATCACAAAAATGATATATTGCGAATGTTAAATTGAGGTGGTAAGTTTTTCCTTATATATTGGCATGAACCAATTTTTTGTCGCCAACAGGTTACCTTAGCTCTTCTTCTTTACTTATGATGAGCAAACATATGCCAAATGCAGTACGTTGACCAACATCTCTGCATGACTTTTACAAAATAAACAATCATACAATGAGAAAAATATGTTATGGAGATAATTGACAAATAAATGTCGTCATTCACAATGCAATTTACTAAGAAAATCTGAAGGTACTCATGATTTGCTATAGTGTTAAATATAAACTTAGATCCTTTATTTACACCTTTAACTACAGTGCAATGTTGAAAGATAAATTTGCAGCATAAACTTAAGATGCGTAGGTAAAAAAAATTGTAACCCTTTGGAGGCAAAGATATACCTGACAGTGGCGGAGCTATAAAAGACTTGTTGGGCGGGCCAAGGTAGGCCAAGCTCAAGGAAACACATTTTTCTCTCTCAAAAGGCCCAGTTTTTTCTGTACTCTGATATAGTGATATGACTGATACATGAATCGTCAATTACAATTGTCACGCAAAATAAAAGGCAGTGATATAGAAGGTGTGTAAGCTGAAGCTTGCAGCAGCACCTCTGGAGCCCGATACCTTGAAAATAACAGGTCAGTTTTAGCCTTTTAGGTACAATAATCTCTGTCAGGAGGAAATATAATCTCTGTCAGGAGGACTGGAACATACTTCTCTTGCCATCCCAAAGCTGGCAGATTTAACAATACCATTTGTCACGAATAGATTTTCTGAAGAACAAAACTCTCCTTAAATTGTAGTCGTTTTACAGGTATCGGGGCAACATCGTTCAAACAGCATATAGTCCACCAAATTATCAAATTTGAGGCCAAAATATCCATCATTATTCATGTACATATATCTCATCGAACCATCTGGTACGGACTATATAAACCACAGTAAGAGCACCTTACCTGCAACTTTTTTACTTTTGCTAATTCAGATCAAAGCTTCAATCCGGGCGAAGGCAATGATGAATCTAAAACAACAACAAAACTGGTTCATAATTAAATTCTTAAAAAAATTATAATTCTGATACTACATATGTGAATTTGGGATTAACAATGCATAAGATGGAATGGGGCATGTGACGTTCAGAATATCCATACCCGAACATGCTGGAGCATCGAGGGGGCTTGGTTATCCTTGAACTACACGACTATGGTGGCCAGCAGTCAAATTCAATTGTTCAAAGGGGGTACTGTCAAGAGCTCGGGAATCGACATGAACCAAAGCACCTTGTCTTAGGCGATGAGAAGGAAAGGGAGATTGTACGACTTAGCGGGAGAGTCTTCGCGGCTGCGATCCAGATCTTGGCGTGGCGACCTGACGCCCTTCAATGGATGTCAGGGACAACGGCAAGACAAAGGAAGGGACAACAAGATTGGAGTAGGGCGTCGCCACCGTAGACGCAGGTAAAGCTAGAGGGTCTACCGGTGGCAGTCGGACTGGCGGTCATGCCGGTGGAGCGCATGCCGCACGGAATGAATCCAGCCGCCGCACTGTACTGTATACAGGGAAACGGTGGGTGTTTTAATAGGAAAAACGATTTGTATTCTGATCGGTTGAAAGAGGATCCGATCGTTTGGTGTCCTTTTTTCTTTTTTAGAGAGACTAGCAAATATGACCGTGCGTTGCAACGGGAGATAAAATAGTATGCATTTAAAGTCAGTGAGAATTATATGTGCAAGTAAAACCCTGTGTGCACACAAAAAATGAACATTTAGCTTATCGGTTTTGCCGCGTGTGAAGGAATCAATCCGCTATTTTTTCATTCATTGATCGAGGTCATTTAAGAGTTTTGTTACATCATCATACGTCAGAGAAGGCCTATGAGTTATTCAATCTACTCTTCGTTTCAATCCTTTCAATCGAGGGGATTTTAAGGTATGAAGTTTCTGAATATTCTAGGAAACATGAACAATTTTTTAAATCTTGAACAGTTTTTTAAAAATTATGTACACTTTAAAAAACGTGAACAAACTATGAAACGAAACATCTTTGAAAATTCACAAACATTGTCTGAAAACACAATATTTTTTTATAAAAACAAGAACATTATTTGAATTTGTGAACATTTTTTTAAACAGATATTTTCCAAGTTCCGAATATTTTTTTAAACATGAAAATTCACAAACATTGGCAACTTTTTGCAAGTTCCGGATATTTTTCAAAATAGAAAAAAAAAATGGAATTCTGGACATTTTCCAAAATTTGCTTTTATAAAATAAACTTGGAAGGGAAAAAAGATATAGGGAAAGGAGAATAAAAATTGAAGTAAAACACAGAAAAAAAGAAAAATGGGCCAGCCCATTACTGGTTGTCCTGTGCGAAAGTCCGACTATTTGTCGCCCAGTGCGTAAAAAAGAATTTTCCCAACTACGTGGGCAGAAAAATAAGGGGTCTGGCTTTGCTGGGCCACCGCGCGCGGCCCACGTATGAAAATTCTTTTTCTAGCACACAAACACATAATAATTTAGTACCACCTCGGGTAGATTTTTTTTTTTTCGACGGTGAACGGATGAAAAATTGCCGAAACGCACTTTGCTTTATTAGTAGGTATAGAAGAGGAGGAGGGTCCGTGCTTTTACTTCTGGAAACGCAGAGGGAGAGAGGTCTTTGACGATATGTTCAGTGCGCTGTTAATGGAACATTACAGAACATTTGTTGGATTTTTTTTTCTGAGATGGATGTGCGGGGGCATGTGTGATGAGGTGGATAGGCTGCATGTCAAGAGAAATAGCTTAGTGGGGATGAACTATTTAGGTATTATAGATTCCACATACCCCGAGTTCCCTGGGAAACTGTCAATTCACCGGGCACCAACTTGAAGGGAAGTGTTGCGTTGGCCACCATTTTGAGGTAGTGGGTTATCACTGGGTACTGTTTGGAGGGGGAGGGTTGTCGCTGAGCACCATTTTGGGAGTGAGGTTTTTTTTAAGCACTAACCTGTTGGGGAACGTTGCATGGAAAACAAAAAAATTCTACGCACACGCAAGATCTATCCATGGAGATGTATAGCTACGAGAGGGGGAGAGCATCTAAATACCCTTGTAGATCGCTAAGCGGAAGCGTATATAACGCGGTTGATGTAGTCGTACTCTTCGCGACCCGATCACAATCTAACCGATCTAGTGCCGAACGGACAGCACCCCCGAGTTTAGCACACGTGTGACTCGATGACATTTCCTCCTTCTTGGTCCAGCAAGCGGGAGAGGAGAAGTAGATGCGATCACAACCAACATGACAGCGTGGTGATGATGGTGGTGGTGTAGCACCGACAACGCTTCGCTAAGCATCGCCGGGACGAGGCGGTGAAACTACTGAGTAACGGGAGAGGGAGGGGTGCCAAGGGCTTGGTGTATCCTCTTGGGGCGCCCCCTCCCCTCTATATATAGGTGGAGGGGCGTGGCTAACAGCCCCTCCAAACCCTAGGGCGCAGCCAAGGGGGGAGGAGGTGGAATCCTAGTCCTCCTCCTTCCCTTCCATACAAAAGTGGACTTTCCACCTTTCCCAACTGCATGGGCCTTGAGGGACTTGTGTGCGCCTGGCCCAATAAGGCCAGGGCGCCTCCCCTCAGCCCATGCTGATCCTTGGGACGTGGTGGAACCCTTGGTGGACTTGCGGACTCCTCTGGAAGTTTTCGGAATCTTCTGGAAACTTCCCGGTACAATACCGAAAAAACTGAATCTTTTTTCGGAACCCTGAAAACAACTTTTCATATATAAATCTTCACCTCCCGACCATTCCGAGACTCCTCGTGATGTCCGGGATCTCATCCGGGACTCCGAACAACATTCGGTTACCACTCATCAAATATCCCAATACTACTCTAGCGTCAACGAACGTTAAGCGTGCGACCCTGCGGGTTGGGGAATCATGTAGTCATGACCGAGACACCTCTCTGGTCAATAACCAATAGCGGGATCTGGATGCCCATATTGGTTATTACATATTCCACGAAAATCTTTATCGGTCGACCTTTATGACAACATACGTAGTTCCCTTTGTCCGTCGGTATGTTACTTGCCCGAGATTTGATCGTCGGTATCTCCATACCTAGTTCAATCTCATTACTGGCAAGTCTCTTTACTCGTTCCTTAATACATCATCTCGTAACTAACTCCGTAGTCACTTTGCTTGCAATCTTCTTGTGATGCTGTATTACCAAGAGGGCCTAGAGATACCTCTCCGATATACGGAGTGACAAATACCAATCTTGATTGACGCCAACTCAACAGACACCTTCGGAGATACCTGTAGAGCATCTTTATGATCACCCAGTTACGTTGTGATGTTTGATAGCACACAAGGTATTCCTCCGGTATCCGGGAGTTGCATGATCTCATGGTCGAAGAAACATGTATTTGACATTAAGAAAGCAGTAGCAATAAACTGAACGATCATATGCTATGCTAACGATTGGGTCTTGTCCATCACAGCATTCTGCTAATGATGTGATCTCGTTATCAAATAACAACTCATGTCTATGGTTAGGAAACCTTAACCATCTTTGATCAACGAGCTAGTCTAGTAGAGTTTCACTAGGGACACTGTATTTGTTTATGTATTCACACATGTATTTAAGTTTCCGGTCAATACAATTCTAGCATGAATAATAAACTTTTATCATGAATAAGAAAATATAATAATAACAACTTTATTATTGCCTCTAGGGCATATTTCCATCACAACCGTAGAACAATTATTCTACGGTATTTTCTATTAATTAACAAAGGTTATAATATGTACAAAATAAAGAAGATCGATCATCCCTATCCACGCCAGTTTTTTCTAACATGGATACAAAAGTTTTACTATGATTCTTATCAAGGAGTCGAGAGTGAGGGTTGTTGATGGGCACAAGTAAGGGTTGTTCTTGCCCTATCTGTAGGTGAATGGAAGGTACGTACTACCTTTGTTTCTATTTACTCTCCATGTTACTCCTTCCGTTCCTTTATGTTAGGTGTATTATTTTCGGCATGGTGATCAAGGCACAGAATTATTGACATGTTAGGACAAAATTAACCTTGGCAAATTTATTGTTTAGTGTGGCAAGTAAATCAGTTAGTCCAGAAAAGTAAGAGATACATGCAATCGGCAGAGAGATATTTTTCTTCTTTTGATACAAGGAAAGATACATACAATCAAAAGAGAGATACTTTCCCTTTTTCTAAAGGGCTAACAAGGGAATTATGAGGAATTAGAAGAAATGCACCTTACATTCTGAAATTTTATCAAAAACAAATACACCTTATATAAAGGAACAGAGGGAGTAGTTATTAAATCTTGGTCCACGTCTAAAACGAAAAGATAACACGCAGGGATGAAAATTGCAGTCTACCAAATCTTGCACGACTGCAAGGTAATCGCAGCGTGGCCGGGGCCGACGTCGGCACATCGACATCCTCCACGAGGCTCTCTGCTTCCAGGGCCGGGGCACCTGCACCAGGGAAGCCTGAGGTGGGGCGGCCGGCTGCCAGTAGACCTTGTTGTTGTGAGAAACGGCTCCACCATCGATTACCCTGCCAATTGTCTGCTGGGGAAGATCAATTCAGTGATAAAATCGACAAATAAAATCGTTAGTCACGCTGCCTCTGTCCATGCATCATAAGTTCATGACAAGCCAGTGCTATTAGAATTGGGGTGAAGGGCACCAAGACAGTGGCTTCATGATAGCTCGGTGATTGTGGCAAGGCCAAGATGCAGGAGGTAGATGGACAACGGGAAGAGGAAGGAGAGGGTGAAGAAAAGGAAAGCCTGCAACATGCAATTTCTGAGCGGTAGATCAAGGGAATGGATGACCTGCGGCAAGGCGCACGGGGGCGGCAAAAGGAGGTGAGGGCGGACACCGGGTGCTCCACGAGGCAGCCCGCAGCGTGCGCCGTGGAGAGAGAGAGATGCAGCCTCGGTAGAGAGAGAGTCAGGGGAGCGAAGTAATTATTTATGGAAGAGGAAATCGCTAGATTGACTCGTCAGTTACAGCAAACGGCAGAATAGGAAGCGGCGCTCGCTCTCTCTCTGATAGGTTTGGGAGTGGATATGAATGGACACGGGATAGGAAAAAATAGATGGGGAGAGCAACGGAATCACCGAGGAAAATCTGCAAGTTTTAAGCCTTTCCTTTTTTCTTATCTGTTGGACCACGCGGAAAGGAAACATGCAGGCAAATCGTAAGTGTGCGTTGGATGATGGGGGTTGCACGGGCAGCTGAATCGAGCGAGACAAACGCAATTGTCGGCATGTGAAGGAGAATTACGTGCGTGGTCAGCGTATGGTGGACCTCCTATTGGTAACTGAACGCTAATGTGGCAGTGGTGGGTCCCTTCTGTAAGCATGTAGCAAATGCTGATGTGGCTTGGCTGGTGATGTGGATAGTTTGTATGTTTAGATAAAGAGAAAAGTATGTTTTTGGTCCCTCAAGTTCCCAAAAAGTACAGACTTGGTCCTTTAAGATTTTTTGGTATACATTTGATCCCTCAAGTATCAAAACCGGACAAGTTTGGTCCTAAACCAGATTTTGACCCCGTTGACCGGGTTTGACCGCCACAAAACCGCCTGATGACAGTAAATTCGAGTTTTTTTTCAAAAAATCTTCAAAAAAATCTGAAATTTTTTGGGGTCCAATATGCTTACATGCACAAGGTGCGACCAAATTTTCGTAGTCTTTCGACACTCGAGGAGCTCGTGAAAAAAAAAATCTGTCCGATGAATAGTAAATTCGAAAAAAAAATTCAAAAAATTCTGAAATTTTTTGGGGTCTAATATGGTTACATGCGCAAGGTTCGACCAAAATTTGGTGGTGTTTTGAGACTCAAGGAGCTCGTGGCCAAAAAACAAATTTTCGCTCACAAAAAATAGCCAAAATTTGTTTTTTTTGCTAGAGCCCGTCCTACGTCATTTCATGACAAAATGTTGGTCGCACCTTGCGCATGTAACCATATTGGACCCCAAAAAATTTTTGAATTTTTTTTCGAATTTACTATTCATCGGACAGATATTTTTGTTTTTTTTGTTACGAGCTCCTCGAGTGTCGAAAGACCACAAAAATTTGGTCACACCTTGTGCATGTAAGCATATTGGCCCCAAAAAAATTCAGATTTTTTTGAAGATTTTTTGAAAAAAAACTCGAATTTACTGTTCATCGGGCGGTTTTGTGGCGGTCAAACCCGGTCAACGGGGTCAAAATCTGGTTTAGGACCAAACTTGTCCGGTTTTGAGACTTGAGGGACCAAATGTACACCAAAAAATCTTGAGGGACCAAGTCTATACTTTTTGGGAACTTGAGGGACTAAAAACATACTTTTCTCTTAGATAAATAGGATAATGGGGGTGGATCTCTTAGGTATATAGGATGCGAACATCGATGGGTTGACAGGATTTTTGGAAACATCTGAACAAAGATAGATTGAGAAAGAAAGTAAAATTGATATGTTGCCTATGTTTGTGTTTGAAGTGTGAAAATTTGCGTTTGAATCTCAGTGACTCTGAACAAATCTAGAACTTTAAACATCTTCCCTCCTATACTGAAGCATTGTAATTCAAATCTTACATAATTGTACGGTTATTTTTTAAACAATTTCTGTTATTCTTGCATGAAGATGAGCACCATAGTTTTAAATAGCCAGCTATAGCCTGCTATAGCCTTTTTAGTAGGGTGCTGCTAAATGGCCGCCTTCACAAATAGACAGCTATAGCCTGCTATAGTCCGCTACAGCTCCGCTATAGCTAATTTGGAAGCCCGCCGCTATTTTCCATAGCCCGCTATTTAAAACATTGATGAGCACCCGCACACACTCTCTGCTGTCTTGTATCTTGTGTCTTCCATTTTATGCATTTTCTGCTCATTTTATGCATTTTCTTGTGTCATGTATTCTTGTGTCTTCCATTTTATGCATTTTCTTGTGTCTTGTATCTTGTGTCTTCCGCGGGAGTAACTAACGTAGAGTTTGCCTCACCATTTTCCGTGTTCTTGCTGATTTCAGAACGCAATGTGAAGTGCTGACCTAAACCTTTGCCTTGTCGTTTCTCAGCTCTAGTACTACGTGGACGGTGCTCAGTGGCGGATGGTTGCATGTCCAGTGACCAGCGGAGATTGGAGAAGGAGCTCCTCTTTTCGTCTCAGGGAAAATATATTAGGCGCCTTTTATGTTGTGTTGTAGTATCTGCAACCAGTGCCCATTCGGCGAGGTAGCACCGTAGTAGTGTGGTAGTAGTGTGCAGGGTGCTGGAGTATGTCGATCTTCAGGTATCTCTGTAGTATATCTTGGATTGTGTGTGTCACTTAACATAAGAGACGTTCGTTCGAGAAAGAAAATCGTATTCTTGTGTCTTCCATTTTATGCATTTTCTGCTCAATTTCTGTCAAGTGGAGAAAATTAATTGTGCTTTAGAAAAACATTAACTAAATATAGCATAAATTCGAACACAAGATGCCATAAGCAGCCAGTTAAAATAGCACCTATGACCGGAAGAGAAGAAAATTAAGAATGCAACAAAAATTCAATTAATTAGGACCAGCTTTACCATCTCTATGAGTTATCCAATACCCGACTTCAACAAACAATTCAAAGAATACCTCAACATAGTTAAGTTGAATGCACTAGGAGAACACTACCCAAAACCGCATACATAAAGGAATAATAACCATGCTCAAGCACAGTATATGAAGTTCGCCATGCCAGGCCAAAATCAGAAGTTTGACCTTTTTGGAAAAGTCTAGCACAAAATGACCATGTTCGAAATGTTTAACCAAAATCTGACCCTTTTCCGAAATGCAACAAAAGGCATCGTTTTGTTTGAACTACACAACACCATGGTCAATGTGTTGACACTCAAATGTAGCCACAGAAGAACAAATAGGAAGTATTACAAATATTTGCTTGAACCTCGTCGTAACAAGAACTTGCAAACTCGGGTCCATCCAATTCAATACTCTTTTACTCTTTCCATAACCTCATCAAGACAAAAGACTTGTCACAAATGCCATGACTTTCTCCTCGTTGTCAACAATCTTGGCATTGTTACTAAGAAAAGTCGCCTTGTCCACGTAATGAGCATTAACAAGTGTCGCTATCTAAAAACAATGGCCAGAAACATAATGCATCAACAAAAAATCTACCGCATAATATTTAAAGCACGTTGCAAGAATATAGCTTCAAGGAATAAACCACTACCAGAATAACTGCCTACGCCGACGGCTTGATCTATGCCGACAGCCCCCGTCGGCATAGATGGAGATATCCCGACGGCCTAGGTCAAGCCGTAGGCGTAGACAGACCGTCGGCATATATCAATCTATGCCGACGGGGGCCGTCGGCATAGGTAGGCTATCGGCATCGATGGCTATATGCCTACGGCGGCCGTCGGCATAGGAAGCGTCGTCGGCATACCTGTGGGCCCGGCTACCCGGGCGGCGATGGTCGTTTGACGGCGTGAGGCCTACCCCGACAGGTCTAACGAGGGCCGTCGGCATAGCTATGCCGACGGCAAGGCCGGCATAGGAAGCGCCGTCGGCATACCTGTGGGCCCGGCTACCCGGACGGCGATGGTCGTTTGACGGCGTGAGGCCTACGCCGACGGGTCTAACGAGGGTCGTCGGCATATCTTTGCCAACGTCATCGATCCGCGTGCTCTGCCACGTCAACAATCCGAGCCCCTCGCCGATCCATGGGGTGGCATAGGTATGTCGACGGCCGTCGGCATAGGCCTGGCCCATGCCCTCTGCCACGTCATCGATCCATGCCCTATGCCACGTCATCGATCCAGGGCACTGCCGATCCGTGGCCGTAGCTATGCCGTCAGCATAGATTTCTACTAATTTTTTCCTGTTTTATTTATTTTTTCTTATTTACTTTTTTTCTTTTTTTTTCAAAACTAATTTGATTAACTTAAATGTGCCTTATGTAACAATACATACCTCGATTATATATCTATTGCCCCCCCCCTCACGGGCGTCGCTGCCGCCGTGTCACGTAGGGGGGAAACGGCCACGTCGGGCCGACACGGAGGGAATCTTGGGGTGGGTTGGGCCGGGACCGTGTTCGGGGGTGTAGCTATGGGCTGGGCTATGACAACCCGGTGAAAAGGTCCACCGGTCAAACCCCGTCCGGCGAAAGTGAAAGGGCTAGATCCGGCGGTCGTTTGTGTTAGAGTTAGACAGGACGTGGTACCTGGGGGGTAGCAATGCCGCCAGGTGTTGCGGTGGGCCCTCCTACGCTTGTGGAAGCGTGGTGGCAAGCGCAAGCACCCGACACACGGCTCCGTAGTGTGCCCCCCCTCACGGGCGTCGCTGCCGCCGTGTCACGGAGGAGGGAAACGGCCACGTCGGGCCGACACGGAGGGAATCTTGGGGTGGGTTGGGCCGGGACCATGTTCGGGGGTGTAGCTATGGGCTGGGCTATGACAACCCGGTGAAAAGGTCCACCGGCCAAACCTCGCCCGGCCAAAGTCAAAGGGCTAGATCCGGCGGTCGTTTGTGTCAGGGTTAGACGGGACGGGGTACCTGGGGGGTAGCAATGCCGCCAGGTGTTGCGGTGGCCCTCCAACACTTGTTGAAGCATGGTGGCAGGCGCAAGCAACCAGCACGTGGCTCCGTGGTGTGCCCCCCCCTCACGGGCGTCGCTGCCGCCGTGTCATGGAGGGGGGAAACGGCCACGTCGGGCTGACACGGAGGGAATTTGGGGTGGGTTGGGCCAGGACCATGTTCGGGGGTGTAGCTATGGGCTGGCCTATCACAACCAGGTGAAAAGGTCCACCGGCCAAACCTCGCCCGGCCAATGTCAAAGGGCTAGATCCGTCGGTCGTTTGTGTCAGGGTTAAACGGGACGGGGTACCTGTGGGGGTAGCAATGCCGCCAGGTGTTGCCTTGGGCCCTACTACGCTTGTGGAAGCGTGGTGGCATGCGCAAGCACCCGGCACACGGCTCCGTAGTGTGCCCCCCTCACGGGCATCGCTGCCGCCATGTCACCACTACTAGGGAAAACCTTATACACAGAACCTTACCAGCAGCGCGGTTCAAAACTAGGCGCTACTGCTACTTATCAGTCGCGCACTTAAAAAAACGGCGCTACTAACAACCCCGTAGCAGTAGCGCGTTCGAAAAAACAGTGCTACTACTACAAATGGCACGACGTTGCCGCCGGAGTAGGTTTAGTAGTAGCGCCTATTTTCTAAGAGCGCTACTGCTATTGATCTTAGCAGTAGCGCTTTTCCCTAAAGTGCGCTACTGCTAAGGCAGCTCGGTTCTTCTTCGCCCGGCCGCCCGCCCCTCACTCTCCCCTCTCCACTCCCTCCTCCCTCCCTTTCCCCCCCCCCTTCCCGCCCTGCTCCTCCTCCTCCTCCTTGCATTTGCCTTCATTCTTCTTCCACCTCTTTCGTCCCCCTGTCCCCTCCTCCATCCCGCCACCGTCACCCCCTCCCTCCCTAGCTCCCTCGTCCATCCCTCCTCCATCCCGCCGCTGTCGCCCCCCCCCCGCGCCGTCACCGCCACCGAAGTAGCTCCTCCTCCCTCCCCCGTCCTTCCCGCCTCCTCCCTCCTTCCTCCCCCTCCTCCCTCCCTCCTTCCTACCCCTCCTTCCTCCCTCCCTTGTCTTTATTCTTGTAGAATATAGGTAATTTAAATATAGATTTTAGAATGTAGACATTGTAGAATGTAGGTTTTTTAATAGAATAAATTTTTTTAGATTATTTTAGGTGTTTTGAATAGAATAGGAAATTTTAGGTCTTTTGATTAGAAATTTTATTTATAGTAAGTGCTTAATATAACTAGTTCTGTTTATAGTAAGTGCTTAATAGAACTAGTTTATTTATAGTAAGTGCTTAATAAAACTAGTTTATTTAGTAAGTAGTTAATAGAACTAGTTTATTTAGTAAGTGCTTAATAGAACTAGTTTGTTTATGCAGAAATTAAGTATTTGCCCCTGCCTCGTCCCCGCAGTCGTCCCCATCGCCGACCCCTTAAGACCTCTAGGTGAGAATAGCCAAATCCCCATGTTGTTGATATAGATGATAATGTGTTGTAAATGCCGATGATGAAAATGCTAGTGCTAGTCGCCATGTCATTGATGTCGATGATGATGCATTCTGAATATAGATGATGATGATGATGATGCATTCCGAGTGGCCTATGTTTTGCCAGAATGTTGATTCCTTTCCGTCTCGGCAAATTTCAGGCGCTCGATATGTCCTGTCTTTAGCAAAGGTCATGCCGAAATTTTAGCATGACTTGTGCTACAATGTAGGGCATATCGAGTGCTTGTGATTTGCCAGAATGGGAATTCAATGATATTTCGGCAAAACATAGGGCATTTTTTCTATGTCATTGCTCGATATATGGAACGTGTTGACTTTAGGTCTGTTTCGGCTCCTTGTGTGTCTTTCAGTGAGGGAGAGTGTCCACGATATATATATTTGAGAGAGGAAGAAAGCCGACTGTTGTCGTGGGGGTCGCTTCTCCTTCTTCCCTTTGTGCTAGACCTTTGTTACGCACTAGGGGAAGAAGGAGTAGCGACCATCATCGACGGTCGAAACGGTGAGGGAGTGTCCACCATATATGAGAGAAGAAGAATGCCGACTGTTTTCGTGGGGGTCGCTTCTCCTTCTTTTCCTTGTGCTAGATATTTGTAATGCACTAGGGAAAGGAGGAGTAGCGACCATCACCGATGGTCGCAATATCAGAGAGGGAGTGCCCACCATATACGTGAGATGAGAGTTTAGGAAGGAAGACTCGACAGACCTAAAGTCAACCCGTTGCATATTGAGTAATTGTGATCTGTGTGTTGAGCTTCCTGGTAGTTGCCTTCGACCGATTTTTGATTAATGTTTCAACTATGAACATAGGAAATGTCTGACGACGAAAAGGATTTCGGTATGTGCGAATACTGCGAAGACGAGCGCGGCCTGTGCGACAGAAATTTCTTAGTTGGTGGTAGGCGCTTCAGCATCAAGCTGGATGAGACCTTCGAAGTGGATACAGTAAGTCACAACGACAAGTCTGTTTTCATAATTAAGCATGACTTCTGCTTCTTTTGCTTCAACTTATAATTTTAATTTTTTACTATTCTACTAGCGTATCCCCTGCCATGCAAGAATTTATGTCTTGGATAAGATTGGTTTCAGTCCTATGGAAACTATGGAGGTGAAGAGAGTTCACTTGAGGACCGAGCATGGTTATACTTTTGCCGCAAAATTATACAATGCAGACACCTACACCTATTTTGAATGCAAAAATTGGAGATCACTATGCAAGGCTTATGCATTTGAGCCTGATATGCTTATCACCTTTGATATTCATCCGGAAGTTGATATTGAAGGTAATATCGACATCTGGGTCGATGTGCAGACGCCTCCAGTTCTACCATTATGTGAGTTTCTCAACCATATTTATGTCTTGGATATTGTTTATTCAAAAATAGTTGACAACTAATTTCTATTGACAGCTTATTTCCATTCAAGCAAACATGTCCGGCGCTTGGTAGACATGACCTACTACTGTCCCGGGGCTGAACTAAACTGCGAGGAGATAAGTCATTATGTTTCATGGCTTGAGGAGCTTGATACTGTCAAGACAAATTATTTTCCTGGACTTGAAAATCTTAGTACTCAAAACGTGCGACCAATAGCGTGCGTATTGAACTACGGTAACATCTATTTAGGAAAGATGGTAAGATTTTAACTATTTGTCCTCAGTGCATCTTTTGCATACATTATTTTTTAAGCTAAACTTCATTGCTAAGTATGTTACTACGATGTTCTTCAACAGGGACTCCCGATGATAGTTGTGCCTCATTGGATCGAGCCTAAAGGTCGCATGGCAATGGTTAG
The DNA here is from genome assembly GCA_011799875.1 of Thinopyrum elongatum. Classification (NCBI taxonomy): domain Eukaryota; kingdom Viridiplantae; phylum Streptophyta; class Magnoliopsida; order Poales; family Poaceae; genus Thinopyrum; species Thinopyrum elongatum. Next base: position 71,543,064 of record CM022297.1, read on the forward strand.
CTTACGGCCAAGACATCCTACATTGCACATGAGTGCATTCAGGATTTCTAAAAGCGAGCAAGTCTTAATAGTCAAAGACTGGAGCAAAATTGTGAAGGATCGCAGAGAAGTACTAGGGGGCAGCAATCAGAAGCGCAACCCACAATTAGGAGACAGGTTCATCTGCATGCTCCAATATGATGAAGCAGGAGTGCTACACATGTTCTATGCTATTTTACCTGAGAGAGAGCAGCAGGAGTGATTAGCTAGCTAGAATGAGTTTGAAGATGATGATGTGCTACACTATGACTATGATGATTAAATAGCTAGTGTTGGTGGTAATGACTATGATGATTATTATTAGCTAGTGTTGGTGGTGATTAGATAGCTACACTATGACTATGATGATTAAATAGTGTTGGTGGTAATGACTATGATGATTATTAGGTAGTGTTGTTGGTGATGATATGATGCAAGAGTTTTATATTAATATGATGATGATGACTTATTATATCATTGGGTGAAAGAACCGCAGATTAGTTTCAAGTGGATGGATCCTAAGTGATCAAGTCATGGATTATCGTGATAATCCATGACTTGGTCACTTAGGATCCATCCACTTGAAACTAATCCATGACTTGGTCACTTAGGATCCATCCACTTGAAACTAATCCGCGGTTCTTTCACCTAGTGATTTAATAACTCATTATAATGTAAAAACAATCTCTAAATTGCTACTGTATGAAAACTTGTATAAAGGTGTATGAATACGACATAAAATAAAAAAGAAATAGAATACAGAATAATAGTAGTAGCGCGGGCAGTGAGACGCGCTACTAGTAATTACCAGTGGTGCCTTCTGGAGGAAGCGCTACTACTAAGTGCATATAGCAGTAGCGCGGGTTAACCAACGCTACTGCTAACCTTTAGCTGTAGCGCCGTAGCAGTAGCGTGGTCACCCGCGCTACTGAAAGTACATGTAGTCCCCATGTGTGGTTTTGGTAATTGATGACAATCCTTATGGACTAATGTTTTCATTGAGATATACATTTGAAGGTTAGTCCCATTGGAAAATGTTTGAAGAATAATGGAAGTCAACTCCTTTGAAGCAACAATTACATTGAGATGATCAAAATGAAGTTCATTGGAGTATCTTAAGGGTTGCCATGCTTAGAGCTATGGTTTGAGCCATAATGGATCAAGATCTTAAAAGGATGATTTGAATGATGAATTCTAGGAGTGGCTCAAAGATATGATCATAATGGACTCATGTGTTGAGTCATGATTGATCAAGTATTCAGGTGATTCTCATGGGCTCGCATCGAGAGAGAGATTTCAAGTGTCTGTGAGAGGATGACATCAAGTGTTGGTGATCATGGATGACAAGGGCAAGTTCAAGATAACCATCCCAAAGGATTACATGCTTGAAGCTTGTGGATGATCACATGATGGACAAGTGAAGATGAATACAAAGCAAAGCTTCCCACATTGTGTATGGGGGAGAGACTTGAAGACTTCACCAATGTCTTGCCTTCATCTTGAGCCAAGAAGAAACATCAACATCAAGCTCAAGTGAACGGCTCATGTCAAAGGTATTAGTTCCTTTGACGTTAGTGTTGTGGAGTGATGACCACCAAAGAAACATATACACTCAAGAATGGATTCTCGATAGCTATGTAGTGTAGCTCTTTTATGATTCTTGAGTTATAGGGATCCCGCACTATTAAGAGGGGATCAAAGGGGTTTGTGATGGATTTGCTCAAGTCAACATCTTCTATACACAATTCCACTCATATCCTATATACCAAAGAAAAGCCAAAGTCAAATAGTTTCCCCAAAATATATGATCTAACCTTTGCATACTTTGCACCCTCCTTTTTGGTTTATCTTGGGTGGTTCTTTATGTGAGGACCTGGAGATTTTCCATAGCTTCAAAACGAGCCCAAGATCATCAAAATCGGAGTCCGTATGAAAAAGTTGTGCATGTTTTAGTTTTGGGGTTCCTGCTGTTTTTTATTGGCCGGACGTCCGGTAGCGTCCGGAAATCCGGTGGCCATATCCAGAAGCAAACGGACGGATTTCCGGTACTTACCGGACGTCCGGAAAGTGTCGGATGTCCGACAAACCTGTTTCGCAAATATCCTGCTACTTTCGTCTGATGGCGTGCTACAGCCGTCGGACGTCCGGTGTTCCACCGGACGTCCGGTACTTACCGGACGTCCGACACTTTCCTGAGCAGAATTCCGCCCCAACGGCCACATTTGGGGCCACTCTATAAATACCCCTTCACTACTTCGTGGAGGGGTTGAGCAACACAACTATCTTGACCCACACTTGAAGAAAAGCTCCCTCTCCTTTCTCCTACCTCAAATCTTAGATCCCGAAGAGATTTGTGAGAGTTCTTGAGAGAGATTTCAACCATTGATAGATCCACTCCCTCTCCCTCTCTTGACCAAAGGAATTCGTGATTTGAGCAAGTCTTGAGCATTTCCCCCTTGATCTTGTTACTCTTGGAGGTTGGAGACTCCTAGGCGGTAGGAGTGCTCCGGTGAGGAATCAACTTGTGATTTGTCCCCCGGAAAGTTTGTGAAGGTTTGGAGGCCGCCTCAAGGTCTAACACTAGTGGTTGGGAATCGCCTTCGTGGTGATATCTCAAGGAGAATAGGGTGAGCCTTCGTGGCGTTGGTGTGCCTTCGTGGTAACATCCACCTCTCTAACGGTGACTAGCTTCCCTCCAAGGAAGTGAACATCGGGATACATCATCGTCTCCGTGACTTCGATTATCCCTAACCCTAACTCCTTACTTGTGGTTTACCTTGGTCACTTGACCGTGCATTCACTATTCTTGTTGTCCTCATTATATTGTGTTGGTTACCATATCGTAGAGATTATTTAGGCCAACACTTTATAGTCCGCAATTCATACTTCCTACTATTGTTCTATCTTGTGTTTAGTGTGATTTGGTAGCTTGTAACATTCATTTCCATATCTTGTAACATAATTTGTGTAAGCTTGTATTTCCTACTTGTGGATGTGTGCATTATTCATTTCCATATCTCGTGATATACATTGAGTAAGTTTGTGTAACTTACTTGTGCTTACTCATATCCTCGTTGTTCTCATCTTGTTTATAATAAGTTGTTGGTGCACTTAGTGAGCCTAGTATATTTAGGATTTGTGCTTGAAAAGTATCCGCTTAGTTTATTTCCGCATTAGGATATAGCCAAATCCGTAAAAGATTTTAAAACGCCTATTCACCCCCCCCCTCTAGGCGACATCGTGGTCCTTTCAGCTACTGGTAGGCCAAAAATGCGCGCTACTGCTAGGCTTTTCCCTAGTAGTGCACGGAGGGAGGAAACGGCCACGTCGGGCCGACACGGAGGGAATCTTGGGGTGGGTTGGGCCGGGACCATATTCGGGGGTGTAGCTATGGGCTGGCCTATCACAACCAGGTGAAAAGGTCCACCGGTCAAACCTCGCCCGGCCAAAGTCAAAGGGTTAGATCCGCCGGTCGTCTGTGTCAGGGTTAGATGGGACGGGGTACCTGGGGGGTAGCAATGCCGCCAGGTGTTTCCCTGGGCCCTCCTACGCTTGTGGAAGCGTGGTGGCAGGCGCAAGCAACTGGCACGCGGCTCCGTAGTGTGCCCCCCCCCCACGGGCGTCGCTGCCGCCGTGTCACGGAGAGGGGAAACGGCCACGTCGGGCCGACACGGATGGAATCTTGGGGTGGGTTGGGCCAGGACCGTGTTCGGGGGTGTAGCTATGGGCTGGCCTATCACAACAAGGTGAAAAGGTCCTCCGGTCAAACCTCGCCTGGCCAAAGTCAAAGGGCTAGATCCGCCGGTCGTCTGTGTCAGGGTTAGACGGGACGGGGTACCTAGGGGGTAGCAAACACGCCAGGTGTTTCCCTGGGCCCTCCTATGCATGTGGAAGCGTGGTGGCAGGCGCAAGCACACGACACGCGGCTCCGTAGTGTGACCCCCCTCATGGACGTCGCTGCTGCCGTCGCACGGAGGGGGGAAACGGCCACGTCGGGCCGACACGGAGGGAATCTTGGGGTGGGTTGGGCCCGGACCGTGTTCGGGGGTGTAGCTATGGGCTGGCCTATCACAACCAGGTGAAAAGGTCCATTGGTCAAACCTCGCCCAGCCAAAGTCAAAGGGCTAGATCCGCCGGTCGTCTATGTCAGGGTTAGACGGGACGGGGTACCTGGGGGGTAGCAATGCCGCCAGGTGTTGCCCTGGGCCCTCCTACACTTGTGGAAGCATGGTGGCTGGCGCAAGCAACCGGCACGCGGCTCTGTAGTGTGCCCCCGTCACGGGCGTCGCTGCCGCCGTGTCACGGAGGGGGAAAACGGCAATGTCGGCCCGACACGGAGGGAATCTTGGGGTGGATTGGGCCGGGACCATGTTCAGGGGTGTAGCTATGGGCTGGCCTATCACAACCAGGTGAAATGGTCCACCGGTCAGACCTCGCCCGGCCAAAGTCAAAGGGCTAGATCCGCCAGTCGTCTGTGTCAGGGTTAGATGGGACGGGGTACCTAGGGGATAGAAAACACGCCAAGTGTTGCCCTGGGCCCTCCTACGCGTGTGGAAGCATTGTGGCAGGCGCAAGCACACGATACGCGGCTCCGTAGTGTGACCCCCCTCACGGACTTCGCTACCGCCATCGCACGGAGGGGGGAAATGGCCACCAGAGCTGAGCACCGGGTGCTCATACACACGGCAAACTAAAAAATAGTAATAATTGAATTTATAAAAAACACCGGCATCCATCATGGAAAACGGACCATCACTGTGAAACCTTCAGTACCCGGGCACCGGGCCGAGCACTAAAAGTTTCACAGTAATTGTCTGTTTTCTTAACAGAAGTCTAATGAATACCGGAGCATACTTCGTATGGATTAGCCAACTATTTAAATTGGTCATGTTCCTTGTCTTTGGGTGAGGTGGTACTATTTTTTGAAGTTTGCTGAGAGTCACACATATGCCGTAATAAAAAAACAAAGTAAATATTTAAAAAAATGAAGATTATATCTATGCCGAGATTGACACGTGGCATGTCCATCTATGCCGATGGCTAAGCCATCGGCATAGGAACACCTTATCCACACCGGCCCGACCCCCTCCACACATTCTTCCTCCCCGACCCCGCACCGTCTCCCCCCCCCGCCCGCACGCCGACCCGTACCGCTGCCGTCTCTGCCCGGATCCGCCCGTGCTGCCTCACTCGTAGCCCGTCCCGACCTCCCTCGATGCATCCCCGCGCACGGCCGGCCCTCCCCTACGCCACCCCGGCCGGCCACTTCGTCCCCACCCCGACCTCCATCGACCCCGCCCCGGCCACACCGCCGCCCCGCCTCGGCCACCCCGTCCCTGCCCCGACCGCCCTCGCCACTGCCCCGCGCGCGGCCGGCCCTTCCCTGCGCCAGGCGATCACCGCGCCGGCCCTCCACCGCCTGCTCCGGCCCTCCATTGCCCGTGCCTACCCCTCCCCCCGAGCCGGCCCTCCCCCACGGTGAGCTCCCTGCCTCCCTGTCTGTATAATTTTTTTTGTTAATTTAGTTGATGTTCATAGTTATGTAAGTAGATGGATGGTTAGACGGATGGATGCATTATGTATGATGATAGATGATTTGATGATAGTTAGAAATGCAAGAAATGCCAAAAATATTAACAAGAATGCAATAAATGCAAATGTATGATGATTGTTAGATGATAGATGATGATGTTGATGTTGATAGATCATGATGTTGATGATAGATGATGAGGATTTTTTGTATGCCTTGATAATTTTTAGATGATGATGATGATAGATGATAATTTTTTTTGCGGAAGAGATGATAGATGATGATGATTGTTAGATGATGATAGATGATGATGATGATGATGATTTTTTTATGCTTCGATGATTGTTAGATGATGATACATGATGATGATGATGAATATATTGTGATGTTCTTCATTTTTGTCACGGTGCAGGTTCTGTGGTGTTCCATCTCGGTGGACTGATCATTGTAGGAGCTGTTGGTCGCCGATCGTCCCTCCGCTTTTGGCTACTTCCTCTACGGCCGAGGGTGAGCTATGAATCATGTCACTAGATTTCGTTCTCAAGTTAAGTCGTGCAACCTAGGCGTCTCCCGTCCGAAAGGGTTGCATCGATAAATATGCATTCAATTGCATATTTATCACCGCATCTCTTTCGGATTGTCCAGCGTTTTCCACGGACAGCCCGAGGACGTGTAGATTGGGTACGTTCTCCATGTTCTACCCCGTTCCGAGACAAGATTTCGTCGGCGCCTCCCCATTGTTCTCCGGAGCACATTCTCTCGGCTATTTGCCGAGACGTGTATCTGGAGAACAGCGGGGACGTGCTGCCGAAATTTTGTCTCAGAACGGGGTAGAGCATGGAGAACGTACTCAATCTACACATCCTCGAGTGGGATTAGGACCCATCTTTACATATTAGAGATGTAGGTGGATTCAACGCGGTAGAAAATAAAAATTTGATGTGATAAATTTAAATGAATCCTTAATTTTGTTGTGTGGCTCCCAATAAAGCAGAGGATGGCAGATAATCAGTGGATGTACAGTGGTTTTATCCGTCGGAATCGAGTAACATCAGAGTGGATCGCGAAAACCGATGTGTATTTGAAGGAGATATTTCGTAGTCCAATGAGAATTATCCCACAATGCCCCTGTGCGAGATGTGCCAGACGTCACCGTAGAAATCATAAGGACATGATTGACCACCTTCGCACGCACGGATATATGCCAAACTTTGACATGCCGCCGATAAACTTAGCGAGCAGGACCATGGTAGAGAGGAGGTGATGCGACAACGCATCGATGGTTATGCGGACGACGGGGCAGGGACATGCTAGATGATGTCATTGCTGCAGAAACGGCACATGCCACACCTTCAGAGAATGAACCGGAGGAGCCGGAGGCAACCGCAAAGGCCTTCTTGGAGGTCTTAGCCTCGTCGAAGAAACCTCTTTATGGGGATGCGAAAATATCTCAGCTGGATGCCATCTCGCAACTGATTGCAGTCAAGGCTGAGTACGACTATAGCCAGAAATGCTTCGAAGCATTCCTGGGAGTATGGGTAACAGCCTCCCTGAGGGTCATGAACTGCCAAAAAGCATGTACACTACAAAGAAAATCATGAAGGCACTCTTTATGGATTATGAGAAAATACATGTTTGTCCGAAGAATTGCCTTTTGTTTAGGCACGAGTATGTGGATGACAAGTACTGTAGGGAGTGCGGTTCGTCTCGGTACCTTGAGGTGGTCGGTGAGGATGGTGAGAAAAGGTAGCTAGCCACCCCCGCTAAGGTTCTTCGGTATCTCCATTTCATAGAAAGACTGCAGCACCTTTTCATCACGGAGGAGTCTGCCAAAATGATGATGTGGCACAAGGAAGGTATAAGGTACCATCCAAATAAAATTGTACATCCATCGGAAGGCGAAGCATGGAAGTCGTTCGATGAAGAATACCCCGAGGAAGCAGCTGAGGCTGGGAATGTCAGAATAGCAATATCAGGTGATGGGTTCAATCCATATGGTATGTCGTCCAATCCATACAGCTGCTGGCCCGTGTTTGTAATTCCGCTCAATCTCCCTCCCGGTGCCCTAATGCAACGCAAGACCATGTTCTTGTCGCTCATCATTCCGGGGCCTGAATACCCGGGGAAGCAATTGGGTGTGTTTATGCAGCCGCTGGTGGATGATTTGCACCATTCTTGGTACTTTCCGAGGTTGACATACGACCGGGATCTGCAAAGAAATTTCTTGATGAAAGTTTGGTTGCACTATTGCATGCATGACTTTCCCGGCTAAGCTCTATTCTGCGGATGGTGTACAAGTGGGAAGATGCCATGCCCAGTGTGCATGCAGGCTCTGCGTTTGATTTGGCTGAGTAAGGGTGGCAAGTATGTAGCCTTTGACCTGCATCGATAGTTCCTCCCTCCAGACCATCCAGACAGGGAAGACAAGAAGAACTTCACGAAAGGCCGGGTTGTCCATGAAGTAACCGAGATTCCAACATTTTCGGGGGCAGATGTTCTTGCTCAGCTAAAAGATCTCAAGCCTAAAGTCAAAGGCAAAGCCAAAGCCAAAGGCTTCGAGGGATATGGTGAGACGCACAACTGGATTCACATTACCCCCTTCTCGAAGCTTCCCTATTTCAAGGACCTCAAACTTCCTTACAACATCGATGTGATGCACACCAAAAAGAATGTCGCAGAGTCCCTTTTCCGCACGATCCTCAACATTCCTGATAAGACGAAGGATAACGTTAAAGCTAGAGCCGATCAACAGAGAATTTGTGATAGACCACGTCTAAACATGAACCCTCCCACAGGCGGTCGAAGAAACTGGTTCAAGCCAGATGCTGACTTTGTCCTTAAACCGCCAGAAAAGAAGGAAGTACTTATCTGGCTGAAACTCATTCTGAAGTTCACCGATGGTTATGCATCGAATATAAGTAAGGGAGTCAATCTTTCAACGGGCAAAGTGACCGGGCTCAAGAGTCATGACTACCATGTATGGATTGAGCGGATAATGCCGGTGATGGTTCAAGGCTATGTCCCCGAGCATGTCTGGCGAGTGCTTGCCGAGCTAAGCCATTTCTTCCGCACGCTCTGTGCTAAAGAAGTAAGTAAAGACGTGATTGAACAATTGCATAAGAAGGCACCGGAGTTGATAGTCAAGCTAGAGAAGATCTTTCTGCCAGGCTTCTTTACTCCGATGACATATCTCATTCTGCACCTCGCGAACGAGGTATTGTTGTGGGGCCTGTGCAGAATCGTTCGCAGTACGGCCCTGAGATGTGGAAACAAAGCTAAGATTAAAGCTTCCATAGCTGAGGCAGTTATCCTAGAGGAGGTGTCGGACCTCAGGACATCGTACTATCCAGACCACGTTCCCCATATGCATAATAAGGTGCCTCGATACAATATAGAAGAGCCCAAGTATCAACCCAAGCTCCATCTATTCAACGGGCAAGGTGGCAGGGCTGGGGCCTCGAAATCTTATAACATGCCATGACAAGAGTGGGAGGACCTCATGTTCTATATCTTGCACAACATCAAGGAAGTTGAGGAAGTGTTGATGAGGTAATACCACTACACCATTCCTTTATGTCTTGCACAGCATCATGTTCTATGCTCACTTAGTCCCGGTCTAACATCGATTTTCGTCTTTTAGTGATTTCGTTCAAGAGGAATGGACGGGAATGAATCCTCCTATTTAGGCGGAGGCACTTACTCTTCTCCGTCATGGAAACCCTGGACGTAAAAATTTTGTTGCTTGGTTCATGGTGAAAGTAATTTTCCACATTCCCCTATTAAAAACCTAGTTCAACATCTATTAGTTAACCGAACTAATGCACCCAGCAATTTCAATTATACTTGTAGGGAAAAGATCCGAACATATCTATGGATGACGAATTGAGATGGGTTTCCATGGGTTTTGACCCTGCCGTCATGACATGTAAAAAGTATGATGTGAATGGGTATCGCTTCCATACAGAGGAGCACTAGAACAGCCGGCCTGATCCCAAAACTATAAATACCGGAGTGTACACCCCCGATCAAAATTCAGTAGACTACTACGGAAGGGTACAAAATATATACGAGATTACATTCCGCAAAGGGCGTGAAACCCTAAGTCTGCCTGTGTTCAAATGCTGATGGTTCGATCCGCGGGAGGGGGTAAAACATACGCCTTCCATTAGTTTGGTCGAAGTTACACTACTAGGAAAAGGCATACTAATGGCGCACCAGTTTTGCCTACTAATGGCGCACTACCGGTGCGCCATTAGTATCACGCCACTAGTATTTTTTACTAATGGCGCACCACTGGTGCGCCATTAGTATCTGGTATACTAATGGCGCACCACGCAGTGCGCCATTAGTATAGAACACCATGCGCCATTAGTATGCCTCCCAGGGGGGCCATATTTAACCATGTGCTTTGGCATACTAATGGCGCACTGCGGGGTGATGCGCCATTAGTATCCTTTGGCATACTAATGGCGCACTCTGTAGTGATGCGCCATTAGTATCCTTTGGCATACTAATGGCGCACCTTGAGGTGATGCGCCATTAGTATGAATATTAGGTTTTTTTTTTTACTTTTCTGATTTTTGCACAGGTTACAAAATATATTATTGGACAGAATATAGACAGCAGCACACAACAACAGCAAATTCATCGAATACAATAGAAGATTAGTCTCTGAATACAATTCATCATATTAGTCTCCGAATTCAAAAGACCGAACAAAGATAAAACATTACAAGTCTCGAGACCGCGAGTATCGAGTTTGTCTTCACATTACAAGTCGATATCGATCATCTAAACTACCATCACATATAAGAGAGCTGCGGTCATCACGATGAGCATCATCGCGATGAAACTGGTCTTCATCCGGTTCCTCCAACGCTCCCTCCTCTCTCCCGCTAGATAGCGGGCGTATCTAGATTCCGCCTCCGCCCTAGTGGTGTACCCTTTGTAACTGTTACCGCTGAAACGGTGAACCTGTCTCCAACACTCCTCCCAGTCGTCGTAGACTCCGGGAACCTTACCCTTGTACACGACATACGACGGCATCTCTATGCACAAGCCAAACAACAGACAATACATAAGCAATATATAAGTATGCAACAAAAGGATCGGAAGAGAAAAGCAAGACATTAATAGCACGATTCATGGTCCTACTAATAAATAGCATCGATTACATCTAAGTTGAACGACTGTCCAAACCAAAGAGACATACAATTCATTAAAGTTTAATTACAACATGAGCCAATCAATGTTTCAGAACTACACATCACTACTTTTGACTCGACTCATGGGACAGGAGCGTGGATGAAGCCGCCGTCTGTCGTGATGGTCATGAAATCGCGGGCGTTGTCAGCCTGCATTTGTAGCGTTCCGTCTATCTCACTGTTGGACGGTTGATATCTGAGGAAGAACTGCCCCGAGGTATGAAGGACATCTTGATGGATGATGTTGGCAAACTCCGACTGGATGCGAAAAAATTCTTGTCTGATGTCCGCGTCCTGGATTGCCGACAAGCTCGCGGCCCAATCTTTGAGATTATCTGGTAGCAGAAGGTGATGATGGTCCCTTACGATCGCCCGCATGTGATGGAGGGCGTAGTAGGCATCCTTCTGACCACCAGGCGGCTGCTTGACGCAGCAGAACGTCGTATTGTGGGCGAACACGTGCTTGCCGTACTTACGAACTGCCCTGGTGAAGGTGCCTCCAGATTTGGCGTAGCCGGGGAGAACATCATCAAGAACTTTCTTGATATTTCTGTAGTCTATCTTGGAGTCACGGTTCGGGTCGAAATACGTGGCCATGGAATATTTCGGGCTTAAGAGGATGAGTGTGCAATGTGTGTCACTGCACAGAACACGGAATGTTAGAAAAAAAAAGAACGATCGAAATCTAAGAAATCATATGTTACAGGGCGGTTAAGGGATGACTTACTCGGGAAAGTAAGCCACAAGGAAGTTATCCTTATCTGGGTTTGCCAGAATGACGCCTTCGAGGTGTGAACTCGCGACTTGGCGGTCCCCAGCTCTGCTCAAGAGCTTGGCACGCATGTAGAAGGGGTCGACTATCATGATGTCCGGGGTCTTGTCTCTAATGATCCGCATCTCCATACTCAGCGAAAACAGCCGAACGAAGGTGTAGTGCAGCGGATGAAGGTTAAACATAGCAAAGATGTCATAAAACCGCAGGACGATCGTACCCCCGATGTCGCCATCCACAAAGCCCTTGCCCTCTGGCACCTTGGCCACGAAAACCGGGTATGCCACATCATTCTCTCTGAGACGCCGCTTCTCCAAAGAAAGAACACTGTCGTGCAAACTCCGCATAGCACCGGTTGCAGCATTGAGCATATTTGTCGGTAGCATCGCCCTACCCGCCACATGCACCCTCCTCGAGATATCCTTAGGTGAAGGTGGCCCGTCCTGAGCACGGATCGTACTCGGTGCCGGCTGGCTCGCATCGGTGCCCTTTTTAGTCTTTCGTTTCCGGCTCTTCTTCTTGATCTGCTGTAATGGGACCGAGTTCTGCTCACAGACCGCCTTCTTGAGCGTGTTGGGGCTGATAATATTTCGCACCTCAGCTATCTGAGGCTCGGTGAAGGCGGCAGCTGGAGGCGTCTCCTGAGATCTGAACGCCAGACGACGCCTGTTGCAGCTGGGTTTCTCCGTCGTACCAGCTAGATCGCGGTCTTCTTGGTTGGGTTCTTGAGAAGGAGGCCCGCAGAACTCGTCACCGTACCCATGTTCGGCAAAGTACTTATCGACGTTGGTAAATGTACCGTCGTCGTTGTCGTCGTCGTCCGGATCCTGTGCCATATGCATGTCCGGATCCTGTGCCATAGGGATGTCCGGCATGTCCGGTAGCATTGCGGCGTTCTTGCCATGGCTTGGCGCCGGCACGACTGGCGGTCTTGTCTGTGGGGTGGTGTCCCCCGCCCCCAAACGAATCTGGCTCTTCGGCCAAAGCAGGGGCCAGCTTACGCAGGCGCTGAGGGTCATCTCATCTTCTTCGTCGGCCCCAGCGGGTCGAATCAGAGGTAACAGCTCGTCGCAGCCTGGCAGCACCCGAACCACTTCAACCCTATACACTGTGGGTGGCATCGGATTACCGTGGAACACGGGGTTGCCCGGTTGAACGATTCTGCCCTTGGCGACATCGACCAACTCGCCGCCCACGAAGTGCAGGAGAGTGCAAGGAACGTCGGCGGCGCCCTGCGAAAACATGTAGGGCGTCAGGGATGCCCAGTCAAAGGCAAGGAGATGAAGTCATCGGCCGAGAGACTTAGTTACCGTGATGCCGTCGAGCTCGGCTAATGTCGAGGCACCGCCAACGGCGGGCGTGCAACTGACGGAGGGGCCGCTTGCTGGCGAGGTGCCGGCCGGCGTACACCCGGGTGCATTAAGCTCCAATGCCCGTGCCGGCGCCGGAGACACGAATACCGCCTCCGCCGGAGACACCAATGGCGCCGCCTGCGCGCTGTGCGAGTTGCTGGCCGTGAAGCTGGGAACCGGGGGAGGCCCCTGTTGGCCGCCCGCAATCCACGTCGTCAGCCCATGAATCAACGTAGGCACCATGGCGTTGAGCTTCGTTCCCAGTTGTTGTTCCACTTGCTCTTGGAAAAGCTCCGGAATCCGCGCCACTTGTGCCTTGAGTGCTTCAACCTCGCGCGACTGGCTTTCTGAGCTGGTCTTTTTCTCCTTTCGCCCACCAGCGGTATAGTATGACAACCATTTTGTGGACAAGCCTTTGCCGGCCACACGACCAGCTGACGTCGGCTTACTGAGCTTATCCTTGTTTTTCATTATGTTCAACGCCCTATTCAAAGGGGTGTCGAAAGGGGAGCTCTGAGACGACCCCGCGCTACTGCTTTCTTTGTCCTACGGAAGGAACGTGAACCATTTAGAAATATTGGGGATTAATTAGAATGCAACCATATGGAGCTAATTACGCGGGGGTGTATTCCTTACCAAAACAAGCTCAAGCTCCTTGGTCTTCGGATCCGTGGTAAGCTCCTTTGTTACCGGGTCCTCCTTGTACCGGGCCCTGAGAAAGTTCCTGGTCTGCTTGTCACTGTATTTCTCGAAGCGGGGCGGTAGGCCTTGCTCGGCACGCTCCGCGTCCTCCTTGTCCCATATAGGCTCCGCCACTCTGTAACCGCCGGGACCGAGTTGGTGGACCCCTAAGTTCAACTGCCGCATTTCTTTCCCCCACTGACTTGATTCGGAGGTTGCGGGGCTCTCGCACTTGATCTTGAAATCCTTGTAGTCATCTTGGCTCATCAAAGGATATTTCGCCTTGATCTTGTCATAACTATCACCTTTATCAATCATTGCCTTCACCGTGCTTCTCCAAGTAGACAGGGCCGTGCTCATCTTCGTGAGGGCGGCACTGTTCACTTTATTCCCTGAGAGGCGTGTGTTTGCAAACTCAGCGGGGAACTTGTATCGTTCGTGCAGCTTCGTGAAGAGGAGGCTGCGCAAACTCCCTCGGTCCTTATGCCTTAGGTTCTCGGTGTTGATCGAGACGGTGCTCCGGAGAATGCACCCGAGCTGAACCGAGTACCCCTTGACTACTTGTTTGGGCGTCGTCGGATGCCCGTCGGAGTTCACTTCAGTAAATTCCTCCCTGACGGTGCCGAGCACGCTCGGGCGCCGGTCCTTCCGTTGCCTCTTCGGTTGGCTGCCATCTGTGCGTGCGCCGCCATCATCAGTGGTGGCATCCTCGGCGGCGCCATCAGTGGTGTCATCCCCGACACCACTAGTGGTTGTGTAGTCAGGATCGGTGTCTTCCGCGGCGTCCTCATAGCGGTGAGGTTGTTCCTCCATCTCCTGGGACAGCTCCCAGAATTGCTTGCCGCCCGAACCGCCGGCCTCATCGTTGTGGGCCATGTTTCGCTCTAAATAGGAAAAAAGTTTGGTCAAAAAGTTGGTTATTGTCAAGGAACAAGATCATGGTCTCATCATTTAGGGTTTGTCGACACCGAGGCATCCTAAAAGCTAAGCTTTTATCATTTAGGGTTTGTCGACGCCGAGGCACCCTAAAAGCCTAAGCTTTCATCATTTAGGTTCTTATCGACACCGAGGCACCCTAAAAGCTAAGCCGTGAAGGAGAATTCTAAGTTGGGCACCCTAAAGGAAAATTTCAGCATGACCTTTGCTGAAAATAGGACATATGGAGTACCCGAATTTGCCGGAACGGAAGTTAATCGACATTCTGGCAAACTCAAGGGCCTCTCAGGGTACCTGCAAAATCATCACGACACGATGGTCGGAGACAAAACCCAGCAAACTAGCACCACAAATATGGGACAAGTACAATAGTTTAGCCAGCTCACAGTATGACATTTCTCTCAGCAGAGCACAAAATCAAGAACCAAAACTGCTCCCTTGTCATTGGTTCTAAAATCTTAACTTATATGTTCCTCACATGGACTTGACCACAACCTTGGAAGTAAAAGGTGTGAAGAAATTCAAAAAACAGTCTATTAGTCATTACTATCATAGTTGCATAATTATGAATGCTACTACCAAAATGGATACTTTGAGCAGCTATGATGTTACAAATTTGATGAGTTAAAACAATTTAGGGGAAGGGCTAGAGATGCTCTTACCCATTGAGGTGGGGGATAATAGTTGAAGTATGTTCATAATTATTTAATGCTTACAGTTTATAAGGTCACCTAGGACCCGCATTTTCATAGCCGTTCAAATGCTACCATTTCGTGATTGTTCCAATACCAATAATTATATAGCTGATCCAAGGCTAGTAATTCGAGTTGAATTTCTGTGATATTCTTAGAACAATTTGGTTAGAGATTGACGGCTTCCAGTCCCCTGGTAAAACTGAGAACAACCTTGTACACATGGGAGAAATGTCGCCATGTTGGTCTTCCGATAAATCGTACACTCTACTCACCGCTGAACTAAGTAAATCTAGGTTGCTGCCAATTACAAAAAAAAGGTAGGTTACTATAGTAAGCGCTGCTATACTCTAATTCTGGATATTGTTGCCATGTGTGGTACCATTCGAAGATCCTAGTAACTGGTATTGAACTCACATGGCTATGCTCGGTACCATTTACACAACTACACTGAACCCTAAACATTGGGCCGTCTTTCTGGATGTTGAATTGAATTGAATTGAATTGAATTCGAAGATTTGACAAAAAAATGTATGCCACCGAAATGTCGATTCACTGGCATTATGCCTCTTAAATTTCAGAGAAAATGGCAGGCAACTCTGTCTGGATTGCAAACTAGGAGGAAGGAGGAAGGAGGAGAGGTACCTGGGCGGGCGCGGCCGGTCGCCGGAGGGGTCGGGGTCGGCGGCGGCGGCGGCGGCGTCGAAGGGATGGCTCGAGGGCGTCCGAGCTCGTCCGGGTCCTCGTAGTCGAAGAAGAAGACGGCGGCGGTCCTCCTGGGCACCTCGGTTGGTCGTGGGGAGGCCGGCGGCAACGTGCTTCGCGGGTCGGCGGCGGTCGTCGTCCTGCACCCCATGCCCGGACTGAGGTAGAGGCGGCGCAGGGCAGGGGCCGACGCGGGGAGGCTGTCGGCGACGGCGAGGTCGCGGAGGCGTCGGCGATGGCGGAGCTGCAGTGGTGGGGGGCGTGGGGGCGCGGGGGCGGCGGCGCACGTAGGGGCGGCGGCGTCGTTGGTCGGGGAAGCGCGCGGGGGGGGGGGGGGGGGAGTGGATCTGGCGAGAGGGAGGGACGAAGGGGTCGGGCGAGTTAGAGCTAGGGGGGAAGCTTACTAATGGCGCACCCCCGAGCGGTGCGCCATTAGAAATCTTTTTTTTATAGCAATGGCGCACCCCCTAGCGGTGCGCCATTAGAAATCTTTTTTTAGATAGCAATGGCGCACTACCCGAGCGGTGCGCCATTAGTATGTTTTTTATTATTATTTTTTGTTGCTATTTTTTAATATTTTTTTATAAAAACAGTAATAATTTTTTTATGAATATGAAAAAATATCATCAAATTTGTTATTTGAAAATATCATCAAATGGGGGTGCTCGGCGGCGGCGGTGGAGCGGGGGAGGGTGCGGTGGGCCGTCGGCGGCGGTGGAGCTAGCGGGGGAGCGGGGGGGATCGAGATCGAGATGGAGGGGGATAGCGATCGAGATGGAGGGGGATAGCGATCGAGATGGAGGGGGATCGAGATCGAGTGTCCTCATGAATATTCAATATTTTTGCCCATGAAATTTGAAAATATATTCATGAATTCAAAAAGTGCCCATGAAATTTAAAAATATTCATGAATTCAAAAAGTGCCCATGAAATACAATCGAGAAATGAAGACTACGATTTAAATACAATCGATCTTAGCTAGCTATCTGTTCACAATCTTCTTGCCCTTCTTTTTCGCAAATGGAGTTCTTCTGTGGAACGGACGTCCTTTAGGTAGGGTGGTCCTGCTTCTTCTTGGGTGTATGCTGCTACTTCATCGTCGTCGTCATGTTCCATCTTTGGGTCGCGTACTTGTCGAAGTCTTGCTCATTGGCGACTCCATCCATTCCGATGATCTTCCTTTTGCCTCTCCTCACGACAACACGACTGAGCTTTGACGGGTCGGTAATGAAGAAGCATTGGTCCACTTGGGAAGCCAGTACCCATGGCTCATTTTTCGCGGTGACGTTTGTGCCCGCGGTCTTGGATTTGGCTTCGGGTATAACCATGGTGGTGAAATACGGTCTTCTTTTAGGACGCTCTTGGCCCATCTGACACGGAACTCGGGACCTTCTCTCCAGCGTAGCTGAGCTCCCAGATCTCCTCGATCTTCCGTAGTATCTGCTTGTCGTTACCGGTTGTAGGATTCCATCGTTACCCCGGAGTTCTGAAACCATCGCTTTCATGTCCTGTCCTCGGTGTGTAGAATGTGTAGCCGTTGATATCATACGCCTCATAGGTCATCAGGTTGTGCTCGGCGCCCTGTGACAAGGCGAATATGAGTTGTTCTTCCGCGGAAGAATCCTCATGTAAAGGGTACAACAGAAGCTTCTGCTTGAACCAACGAGTGTAAACATGAGTTGTGCTCTTTGATTATATCTCCGTCCGTCCTCCTGTTGGCCTCGGTCATTGTACGTCTTCTCAATAAAGGTTTTGTGCTCTACCACCCAAGGATCGACCACGTCTATGTGTTGTAGCGCGACTAGGTTTGCTCTTTCAAAGTCGGCGAGTCGACCCTCGAAGTCGACATGCATTTCGCGGGACCCTCACGGTGACCCCATCCAGCGAGCCTGCCGAGGTGCCTGTTGACGGGCAGACCAACGGGGTTCTCGATGCCTAGATAATTCGTGCAGTAGGAGATTCACTCTTCGGTCAGAAAGCCCCTGGCTATGCTTCCCTCTGGACGTGACATGTTGCGAACATATCCTTTGATGACACCATTCATCCTTTCGAACGGCATCATGCTGTGCAGGAACGTCGGCCCGAGTTGGATGATATCCTCCACGAATGGACCAGCGTGCACCATAACGTCATAGAAAAGATAAGAATGCGGGCGGGAAGTACATCTCAAGCTCGCATAGTATCACCACGATCTCTTCCTGTAGCCTTCTGAGTTGCCTCACGCCAACCGACTTCCGAGAGATGACGTCGAAAAAGTTGCATAGGCCAAATAGCGTTTCACGGACGTGCGCGTCCATGATCCCACGGATTGCAACTGGAAGTATCTGCGTCATCA
Organism: Thinopyrum elongatum; assembly: GCA_011799875.1. Taxonomy (NCBI): domain Eukaryota; kingdom Viridiplantae; phylum Streptophyta; class Magnoliopsida; order Poales; family Poaceae; genus Thinopyrum; species Thinopyrum elongatum. The sequence goes on from CM022297.1 coordinate 71,561,289, forward strand.
GCACGTGACAGTCGTGAGACTTCATCCCGCTGAACTTCTGCTTCGCTGGGTCTAGGTATCTGCTTATCTTCCCCGCGTAACCGTAAGGAAGTTTTACTCCTACGAGGCAGGTGAAAAACTGCTCGATCTCCTCCTGACTTAGAGTGAAGCACGCGGGAGGGTAGTCATTTCCGGTCTTCTTGGCCTTTTTGCCTTTGCGACGACTTTCTGTGTCCTGCTTCGCCTCATCATCATCATCATCATTAGCGTGAAGCTCCTGCCTGATGCCCATTGATTTCAAGTTGCCCTTGCTTTCAGCCCATCTTTGGTCCTCTCTGGCATGTTGAGCAGGGTACCAAGCAGACTCTCGCACACGTTCTTCGTGATATGCATGGCATCAAGGCTGTGAGGCACACGGAGGATCTTCCAGTACGGCAAGTCCCAGAAAACAGACCTTGTTTTCCATACCTTCAGCAGCGGCTCTGGCGCCTTTCGCTTCTTTCCCGGCTCTGGCGCCTTTTGCTTCTTTCCCGGCAGTGGGCAATCTTTCCAATTTTTCAATAGCTTGTCTATTTCCTCGCCGCTCCTCGTACGCGGGCGTCTTCGGGGTTCGGTTTCACCATCGAACAGATCCTTGCGTTTCCTCCACGGGTCATCGTCGCGAAGCCACCTTCGATGTCCCATGAACACGGTTTTCGAAGACCCGGGATCTCTATCTAGCTGGAGATACGTTGTGTCATCCATGCACCTGACGCATCCAGAAAATCCGTGGACCACCTGCCCCGCGAGATATCCGTAACCGAGATAGTCGTGCACCGTCGTGAGCAGTGCGGCTCTCATAGGGAAATATTCTTTCTCTGCGGCGTCCCACGTATTGGCTGGCGTTTTCCACAGCGTGTCTAGCTCCTCTTTCAGCAGCCCCAGATACAGATTGATGTCGTTCCCTGGTTGTTTCGGCCCTTCAATTAGCATACTCATGTGAATGTACTTCCTCTTCATGCACAACCAGGGGGGAAGGTTGTACATCCACACAAACACAGGCCAGGTGCTATGTGTGCTTCTCTGGCTGCCAAACAGATTGACTCCATCGGTGCTCGCGCCCAGCATGATGTTCCTTGGATCCTTCCCAAATTCTGGGTGTTCGTAGTTCAACGCTTGCCACTGGCTCCCATCCTTAGGGTGACTCAGCATCTTGTCTTCTTTATTTATCTCCGGATCATTTGCGTCATCTTCTCGCTTCTTCTCCTCCCTATCCGCGTGCCAACGCAGGAGCTTTGCTACCTTAGGGTCCGCGAAATACCGCTGCAGACGAGGAGTGATCGGAAAGTACCACACCACTTTTCGAGGAGCTTTCTTCCTCTTCTTGTGTCGAGTGACGCCGGACACCGGACATATGGTAGACTCCGCGTGCTCGCCCCGATAAATGATGCAATTGTTCATGCACACATGGTATTTCACGTGCGGTAAATCCAGAGGACACACGACTTTCTTCGCCTCCTTGAAACTGGTCGGGCACTTGTTCCCCTTGGGAAGACGTTCGTGCCAGAATGACATGTTCTCGTCGAAGCATGCGTCGGTCATTTTGTGTTTTACCTTCATCTCCAGAGCCATGAGCATTACTTTCAGGCGGGTATCCTCGGGTCTGCATCCTTCATACAATGGAGTAACCGCGTCTATCTCCAGTTGATCCAGCTTGGCTTTCTCTCGGGCGGCAGCTCTTGCGTTATCCGTCTGCTTGAGAAGCAGCTCTTGAATATGAGGGTCCTGCACCCAGCCCATCGATGGTCCATCGTCGTCTGCTCCGCCGGCATCTTCATCTTCATGATCATGCCCTTCGTCTGCTCCGGCATCTTCCTCATCATCATGTCCGGCATCTTCTACATGATGACTGTGTACAAGATCACCGTCGTGATCATGTCCTGGAGATTCTTCGTCTTCTCGCCCGCCCGAGCCGCGGTGGTTGTCTTGCTGCCCTTCCTCATTTCTTGCCCGGCCCCCATGGACGACTTCATAGTCATCTTCATCACCTTGCCACCGATAGCCATCCATGAAACCACGCAAGAGCAGGTGGTCCCGCACCTGCCCGGAATCCGGGTCCGCAATAAGGCTCTTCAGCTTGCATCTTCGACACGGACATCTTATCTCCGTCTCGTTCTTTTGAAGCATCTCGGCCTTCGCGGAGCTCAAAAACCTATTCACGATGCCTTCGGTCATCGTGCGGACCATGGTCGCCTGCGGGGTAGAGCAAAATGATATTTTAGAACCAAGAAAAAATTTGGCATGACTTTCCCTAAAAATAGGACCAAAAAGAATGCATAGTGCCAAAATTCTCGCCGAAACGGAAATGAATCAACATTCCGGCAAAATATTGGCAACTATCGCATTTCAAATACCGGTACCTGCAAACACAAACATATATGCAACACCACAAACATATGCAACACCACGAACATACATAGATCTAGCTAGGCCACAAAAAGTGCATGTGCACATTGTTGGAGCGAGCTAGGGAGAAAAAAAGTAGATCTACAACATGAAGATAGCTTTCCCCTTACTTACCTATCAAAAAAAGGTAATTTCACCACTTAATTTTGATGAATCTATGGTGCAAATGAGGTGAGGAGGAGGAGGCAACCGACAAGCTTGGAGAAATAGGTGGAGGGAATGAAGTGGGGAAAGTGAGTGTGTAGGTGTGGCTGTCCAAAATATCTAGCTGGTCCCAGGTTACTAATGGCGCACCACACAGCCATGCGCCATTAGTAACACAACATACTAATGGCGCACCTGCTGGCCGTGCGCCATTAGTAGTTTTGCAAAAAAGTAAAAAAAAGTATATATATACTAATGGCGCACCGCGGCATAGTGCGCCAATACTAGTTTAAACTAGTAATGGCGCACTTTGCCACGGTGCGCCATTAGTAGTTCTGCAAAAAAAAGAATAAAAAAAAATACAGTACTGGCGCACTCTGTGGCTGGTGCGCCATTAGTATGTTTGGAAAAATGAAAAAAAAATTGTTACTAGTGGCGCACCTTGTGTCTGATGCGCCATTAGTGTCATCGACACTAATGGCGCATCACCACATGGTGTGCCATTAGTATATAGTAGTGGCGCACCACTTCTCTGGTGCGCCATTAGTGTCAATTTCATCTATAGCCCTTTTCCTAGTAGTGTTAAACCATCAACCGTCTATGCCGGAGCCGATCTCTTCATTGCGGCTACCCAAGCTACACAAGTTTATTATCTGCCTTACCCATGCTAGAAAGAGTACCTAAAGGGTTGGGAAGTTGTGTTCAAGGTGTCGCCACATGGTAAGCTACCGGACCCGAACGAAGACAATTACTACACCATTAACCCCATGACATACGAGGGAGTGTTCTATCAAGAGCAACCTGATGATGATGTGGTCAGAAACGATGATGCTAGACCATTGGGTGATGACGATGTGGATCCAAACGATGACGATGCACGGAATGATGGTGAGACCATTGTCAATGAAAATGACATACTGATGCTAGAAAAGTTAAACGAAGACGCTGACGACAAGGAAGAGCCTCCACCTCCGTCAGACAACGAAGATGATATGATTGATAGTGATGATGAGACCGACCGAGAAATAGGTTACAACAGTGATGATTCGTATGGGTTCTAGCAGATGTACGTTTCAAGTCTTTTTTTTTCTATGGTTTAGGAATATGCCTTTTTATGCTTACTTATTAATGTGTTTATTATTCCTAATTATTATGCTTTTTCCTTAATTATTAATGTACTAATTGTTTATTCTCTTTTCAATGCAGGTTCATGGAACATGGGCAAGGGGAAGGCCAACGGCGTGGGTTTCTTACGCAAGGTCGTCGGCATGCCTAGTCGGAGTGGTCGAGCACATAATCCTACCCCCCGACTACTTGAGGATGACTCCTCACAGGGAGGTCGAGGGAGAGGTGCCCCTAGAGGAGGAGGGGGCGGGGGGAGAGCCCCTAGAGGGCGAGGGGTTGGGGGGAGAGCCACTACATGGGGTCGTGGCCAAAAAGAGCGCACCCTCACCGACTTAGGGGTGTTGTCTTCGAGGCCCTCCTCTAGTGAGGTACCCTCTGCCGAGGAGGAGGAGGACGAGGAGGTTTAGGAGGACGAGGAGGAGGTTCGGGATGGGGGCGAGGAGGAGGAGGAGGAGGTTCGGGATGGGGGCGAGGAGGAGGAGGAGGTTGGGGAGGGGAAAAAGGAGGAGGCAGGCGAGGAGGATGGTGCTGGCGGGGATGATGGTGCTGGCGGGGATGATGGTGCTAGCGGGGAGGGGGTTGGCAACAACAAGGGGTGGCTGCGTGGTAACGCAAAGCTCCCAAAGCAGATTCCTGCTATCGAGGAGCAGAAGTGGCTCATTGAGCCCACGAGGAAAGAGTAAGTGCCACTTAATAATAATTTCATTCTTTTGCTTGTCACATGCTTATATTTTTATTTATTTTGCTTGTCACATGCTAATATTTTCATTCTTTACATCTTTTGCAGCAACTGGATATATCCTAAAGGGGGCCGTCTTCCCAACGGCCTCATCACCGTCTTGCTGAAGGAACACTGGCTGGGGCTGTACTGTCCAGATCCAGTCAGGCACCCGGACCGTCGGGTTTTGGCCACGAGCTGGGACCACTAGGAAGCGGCACCCCACACAGACCATGAGACCCATGCTAAGGCTGTGATCACTAATTTTTGGGTGAGTTCTCTTCAGAAGCACAAGTCCATTCTGGTTTCATGACAGATTTAACTCATGGCTTCTTCCATTCTGGTTTCATGAATGATTGTAGAAATACTATCGAGTTCTTCAGGAGCACAAGGCCACTGCCAATGAGGTCGTGCTGCACCAAGCGAAGAAGAAGGCCCGCCAGATGCAGTACGAGGTGCGTTGGGTGGCCATCTCGCAATACTATCACGACGCTCTTGGTGTGAAGATGACCAAGGAAGAAGCACGGAGGGAGGACATTACCTTGGAGAGGCACGAGTACTTGGCGGTAAATATAAAAGATTTTTCATTCCGACGTTTGTGGTAAATTTCATCGTTTCATGTTGACATGCCATTATGCTTTCATTATGTAGGTGTGTCCAAATTGGTGTTATGGAAAAGACAAGTCCTGGGCGGCATTGGTGGATCTGTGGTGTGGTCAGGATGGAGCCTAGGCGGCTACGAGCATAAAAAACAAGGCTAATCGAGGGAAGGAGGGAGTACATGCTCAGGGAAACCGGAACCACTTTCTCCACAAGACACTTCATGTATGACTAACCTCATTAAACATTGCTCATTCTTCTATGTACCGTCACTTTCTTATGTATGACTAACCTCTGTTTGGTGGTGCAGAAGGAGAAACTGAAGCGGCCGCTCTCACACATGGAGGCGTGGGAGATCGCCCATACGCGTAGGAAGCCCAAGCCTGGCGAGGCCAAGTACTACGGCAAGACCGCAGAGAAGAAGAAGGCCTACACCGAGGGGTATCAGAGGTTACATCCTGACACACCTGACCCCATTAGGGCGGATCTAGATGAGAGGGTGGTGGTGGACATGGGGCCTAAGGAGCATGGTTGGCAGCCGGTTCTGGATGCTGTGATCACTCCTTCTATCTCCTACACACAGCTCCGAGCTACCGACCCGAGCCTGAGCCAGCGCACGACCACGACCAGTGCACAGTCACAGTCCCTCCTAGCCGAGAGGCACTCTGTAAGTATTTTCCCTCTTATCTTCATTGCTCACTTTATTTTTCGCATTGAGATGTTTTATGAGTTCCATCATGTCATACTGTAGGCCTACATGGAGTACACACGCCAGGAGACCATGGCGTGGCACGCGAGAGTCTTAGTAGCACAGGCGCACAACAGTCACATGATGGAGGTTAGTTTGGCCCCTTTCATTTCACTTATATATTTCCACTTGCATTTCTTCTGGCAATCATGTTTGCTTGGTCAATTAACATGCAGCGCGTTGTTGAGTGCATGGCGGCCGGCACGGTTCCTCAAATGGAACCACCACCACCTCCTCCTGGACCGGCTCCAGTGTTGCTTACCTATGAGGAGTTTCTGGCACAGCACCCGGGGACTACGCCGGTTAGTACATCCCGAAACTATTCAACCACTCCTTCTTACCATTTATTCAACACAATCATATATCCCCTTAACATGTCTTTTCAAACATCCAGGGAACCGGTGGATCTACCACTGGTGGTGGTGCCGGTCTTGGCATCACTCCCGACTCACGGAGCGCGGTCACTCCGATCCACCGAGGCGGTGGCGGTCTTGGCGGTAGCGCTGCCGGTAGCAGTGACAACCTGGGCTTTGGCGGACTTGGCGGTGACGACCTTGGCAGTGGTCGTGGACGTACTTACGCTTAAGCCTGTGACTTGTGTGCTCTTTTATGCTACTTCGGACGACTTGTGTGCTTCTTATGCTACTTCGGCTTCGGATGACTTGTGCTCTTAGCTAGATGCTTATGTTTCTGATATGCTTATGTTGCTCGTTGTGAGGACGTGATGGTTGTAACATCCCCAGATCTTAACCCTGTCATTAAGCTAATAAAGTTGCCTTGTCATCATGATCACTAAGCTAATCTGCCACTTGTCCAAAATCAAAGTCATTTTCCAATTCAAATTGCATGTCAAATAATTATTCCTTCAAATTGCAAAACTAAAATGTTCATAGTATTTCAAATAATCCCACAACAATTATAAAAATAAAACCAACATTAAGTAAATTCCCAAATTGCCCCTGGAAATTAATTCAGAGGTCTAACAACAATTAAACCGGTCTTTCCAATTTCTAATAATACCTAACCTTTTCCTTTTGCCTCCAAACTTTTTGTGACAGTGCTTAACATTACCTAATATTTGTTTTGACCACTTGTCTATTTTTACAAAAGTCAAACAATAGCTGTAGGAAATGGAAAAACAGTAGCTAGACCTAATACAGAAAATAGAAAATGGAAAAGGCCAAGGCGAACTGTGCACTTAAGCCTATGGGCTACAGTGCGGCCCAGCCCGCCTTCCCTCGTCTCCCCCCTCTCTCTCCTCCCCATGTCGATGCCGCCGTGGACGCGCGCTCTCGCACCGACGAGCTACCGACACGGCGACGCCCTTGCCCGGGCGAGAGGATAAGGGCAAACCCCCGTCCATCTTCCCTGGTCGCCCTTCACTCTCCCCCTCTTCTCTCCCTTGCGCGCTCGTTCCCCCTCTTCTTCCCCCTCCATCCTGAGCGCTGCCGCCGCCGTGCCTGACGTCGATCCGCGGCCACCGGCGTCTCTGCGCCCGCAACTCGTGTCTACGGGCCCTGCCTTGCTCGGTGCACCTTCTGACACCGTCCATTCGAGCAGGGAAGCCCTGATGCTGCCGGTTCATCGTCGTCCCCATCTCCGGCCACCGAGATGAACTCCGGTGACCCCGAGCTCCTCGGCGCTCCTAAGCTCCCACGGGCTTTTCGTAGCCGCGCGGTGAGCTCCTCCTTCCCTTCTTTTCTTCTCCCCGCGTCGTAAGCTCTCCCGTAGCGAGCCCGTCATCACGCCGAACTCCGGTCACCGCGGGACCTCGCCGTCCGGCCGCTTTGGTCACTCCCGTGGCCTCGCGCACGCGCCTTTGGATGCGGCGCTTCATGCACGTCCTAATGCGACCGAAAACGCGCGCGTTAGCTCGCCGTAGCCGTCCGCCCGATTCCACCCGAGAGCCACCGCCGCCAACGTCGATGGCGAGCTCCACTCCGGCCACCCCCGCACGTTAGATCGTCCTAGATCGACGCGGGTTGGACTGCACGTTCGAATGCCGCAAGAATCAAGCAAAACAGAGCACCGTAGACGATTCCCGAGCTTGCCGGAGAACGCAGCCGTGTCCGACGCTCGCCGGAGTAGATTCCGGAACCGGCGATGACCAGGCGAGATGCGGGCCCCGCCCCCAGTCGCTGTCATGCGGGCCCAGGTCGCAGTTGTCCGCGTTGACCACGGTCAACGCCACTGACGTGGTTGATGACACTACTATTACTTTACTAGTCAGTGTTAGAGGTGGCCACGTCAGCGGCGTTGACCGTGGTCAACGCGGTCAACCGTGACCCGGGCCCGCATGACAGCGACTGGGGGCGGGGCCCGCATCTCGCCAGGTCATCGCCGGCACCGGAATCTACTCCGGTGAGTGCCGGATGCGGCTGCGATCTCCGGCGAGCTCGGGAATCGTCTACGGTACTCTGTTTTGCTTGATTCTTGCGGCATTCGAACGTGAAGTCCAACCCGCGTCGATCTAGGATGATCCCAGGTGCGGGGGTGGCCGGAGTGGAGTTCGCCGTCGACGTCTGCGGCGGTGGCTCTCGGGTGGAATCGGGCGGCGGCTACGGCGAGCTAACGCGCGCGTTTTCAGTCGCATTAGGACGTGCATGAAGCGTCGCATCCAAAGGCGCGGGCGCGAGGCCATGGGAGTGACCAAGGCGGCCGGACGGCGAGGTCCCGCGGTGACCGGAGTTCGGCGTGATGACGGGCTCGCTACGGGAGAGCTTACGGCGCGGGGAGAAGAAAAGAAGGGAAGGAGGAGCTCACCGCGCGGCTACGAAAAGGCCGTGGGAGCTTAGGAGCGCCGAGGAGCTCGGGGTCGCCGGAGTTCGTCTCGGTGGCCGGAGATGGGGACGACGATGAACCGGCAGCATCAGGGCTTCCCTGCTCGAATGGACGGCGTCAGACGGTGCAGCCGAGCAAGGCGGGGCCCGCGGACACGAGTTGCTGGCGCAGAGACGCCGGTGGCCGCGGATCGACGTTGGGCACGGCGGCGGCAGCGCTCGGGGTGGAGGGGGGAGAAGAGGGGGAGCGAGCGCGTAAGGGAGAGAAGAGGGGGAGAGTGAAGGGCGACCAGGGGAGATGGACGGGGGTTTGCCCTTATCCTCTCGCCCGGGCGAGGGCGTCGCCGTGTCGGCAGCTCGCCGGTGCGAGTGCGCGCGTCCACGGCGGCATCGACACGGGGAGGAGAGAGAGGGGGGGAGACGAGGGAAGGCCGGCTGGGCCGCACTATAGCCCATAGGCTTAAGTGCACAGTTCGCCTCGGCCTTTTCCATTTTCTATTTTTGGTATTAGGTCTAGCTACTGTTTTTCCATTTCCTTCAGCTATTGTTTGACTTTTGTAAAAATAGGCAAGTGGTCAAAACAAATATTAGGTAATGTTAAGCACTGTCACAAAAAGTTTGGAGGCAAAAGGAAAAGGTTATGTATTATTAGAAATTGTAAAGACCGGTTTCATTGTTGTTAGACCTCTGAATTAATTTCCAGGGGCAATTTGGGAATTTACTTAATATTGGTTTTATTTTTATAATTGTTCTGGGATTATTTGAAATACTATGAACATTTTAGTTTTGCAATTTGAAGGAATAATTATTTGACATGCAATTTGAATTGGAAAATGACTTTGATTTTGGATAAGTGGCAGATTAGCTTAGTGATCATGATGACAAGGCAACTTAATTAGCTTAATGACAGGGTTAAGATCTGGGGATGTTACAATGGTGGTGGTGGTGGTGTTGGTTTGTGATATACTCATATGCTTATATTGTTTCTTATATTTATGATGCTCTTGATGGTGGTGCTGTTGGTTGTGATGGTGGTGCTGTGGATGTCTTTTTCTCCTATATATCTGCTATTTGATATGGTTTGAATTGAATTGATTTGAAACAGAAGAAAAAAAACACAGACAAAAACAACGCCGACGGCTTAGCCGTCGACATAGACCCCCCGCGAGTTACTAGTGGCCACCACGTGGAACCTATGCCGACTGCCTAGCCGTCGGCATACTTTTAACATATGACGACGGCTAGACCGTCGACATAGGCTCCATGTGGCGGCCGCTGGTAACTCCTGGGGCGAAGCTACGCCGACGGCTAAGCCGTCGGCTTAGATATGAATCTATGCCGACGGCTTAGCCGTCGGCGTAGCTTCGTCCCAGGAGCTACCAGCGGCCGCCACGTGGCTGTGCTATGCCGACGGCTAGGCCGTCGGCATAGATTTGAATATATGCCGACAGCCTGACCGTCGGCATAGCATCGCCACGTGGCCGCCACTGATTGGGTCGCTCTTGACGACGGGCCCCGTTGGCGTGGAACGGTGATGACGAGCCAGGCCGTCGGCATAGATGTACGGACACCGTCGGGGTAGACATCTATGCCGACGGGGCCCGGGGGTACGCTGACGTATATGTTGCCGACGGAGGCCTATGCCGACGGGAATCAGGCCTATGCCGACGGCCTGGGCCGTTGGCATAGGGGCTTAGTGTGGTAGTGAACAATCTATAATAGGCCATGCCATTATATATATTCCCCCTCTAACACAAACCCTAACCCTAACCGCGGTTCATTGATGTCACAAATCGTAGATATATTACTAATCCTAGTGCTTACTACACATCACAAAAAATTATAATGACCACTCTGTCACCACTTCAAGAGTGAATTTGGGAGAAATCCCCAAAACTAGAATTTGGGAACACTTGACCAATGCCACCAAACAAATGAATTCCAGCCAACCAAATCGTGGGAGATGTGAGAGGTCACCTCAACGGATGGAAAAGGGACCGAATCCACGGATAAATGTCACTGATATGAATGCGTTAGAGAGAAGTTTGAGCGGGGGAGAGAGAGGGGGAGGAGGTTGCAATTCGTGTGTGAAAGAGGAGGAAGACAGGTCAAATTTTGAATCAATTGGTGGAACCAAGCCAACAGGGTTCAAGTAGTAGACTTGGCATTGGTGCTCGCATTTTCGTGAATTTATTTCGGACTTTCCGACGATGTTCATTCAGTGGGAGTAGACCTTCCCATGGACTATGAGACGTCTATGGTGACTTTGTCAATCTCAAATTGTTAAGCGGGCACGGTACCTCGGAGGTGCTCATAGGGATAGTGTGTGCGTGCGTTCATAGGAGGGAGTGCATGTGCGCGTATATGAACTTCTACATTGTACCATGTTAAAAAAAGAGAAAAGTATGTTTTTGGTCCCTCCAATTCCCCAAAAGTATTGACTTGGTCGCTCAAAAAAATTTGGTATACATTTGATCCTTCAAGTCTCAACACCGCATAAGTTTGGTCCAAAACCAGATTTTAAGCATGTTGACCGGGGTTTGACTGGGTTTGACCGGGTTTGACAGATGAACAGTAAATTTTAAAAAAATAGCAAACAAATTCTAAAAAATCTGAAATTTCATGAAAACTAACTTGATTGGGTGCGCTAGGTGCATGTAAATGTTTATGGTCAAATAACATCCGAGGAGCTCTAGCAAAAAATAACAAAATTTGGCTTTTTTGTGAGCCAATTTTTTTTTTGCCACGAGCTCCTCGAATGTCGAAACACCACACAAATTTTCACGCACCTAGTGCACCCAAGCATGTTGGTTGCCACAAAATTTCAGTTGTTTTTTGAATTTTTTGCTATTTTTTGAATTTACTGTTCATCGGTCAAACTTGGTCAACATGGTGAAACTCGGTCAAATGTGGTGAAACCCGGTCAACATGCTTAAAATCTTGTTCTGGACCAAGCTTACGCGGTTTTGAGACTTGAAGGATCAAATGTATATCAAAAAATCTTTATATACTTTTGGGAAACTTGAGAGACCAAAAACATACTTTTCTCGCATCAGTGACTCGTAAACGATGTTCCTATAAAATCATTTTTTGGTTAGTAACATCAAACAACATTGTTGTGAAATTTTAGTTAAGCAGATATTAAATAATAGACATCAAAAGCAATATTGAAACCCGCAACAGAAATATGAAATGCATACGCAATAAAGGAAATGATGTGTATAGGAAAAAGCAAAAAGGATAAAATAAAGGTAGGAGAGGGCTGGGTTTATATCAAATGAAAAATCATTTTGGTAGGTACTCCCTCCGTCCCAACATTCTTGTCTTAGATTTGTCTAGATACGGTCCAACATTCTTATCTTAGATTTGTCTAGATACGGTACAACCATATCTAGACAAATCTAAGACAAGAATGTTGTGACGGAGGGAGTACAAATTAAGCTGCATGCTACAAATATGCACGAACAACCTCTTACAGCAATTTCCCCCAAAGGAGAGCTTTCTACTCTGAAGCAAGAGTACAAGACGTCTGTTTTGACTTCCAACTACTCCATTGACGATCAAGCAAACAGAAAGCACATGCATTGATTCAACAGACACTCTGTGAGTCAAACTGTCAGCTCGGCGCCGGTCTTGGGACAGTTGAGGCGAACGTTGAGAAAGTAGTAGCAGCTGATACTACATGCATGATCACACCCTACGGCCTGCAACACTACGGCTGAGTAGATCGGCGCACACAATGCACTGAAGCAGCTGCCGCTGCTACTAGTTTTTGGGCGCATGCACTGCTGGCATTTGTTTGACGGTTGAGTGGCGCGCACTGCGTGGCTTGCCATCACGTATTTGTACAAGTTTGCCCGTGTAGACTTTCTCTGGAAATTTTTGTTTTTACGCTCATTTTGTCATCAAGTATTTGGACAACACTTTGGCGTATTTCAAAAGATATTTGACAAAAAAAAGTTGACATTATTTGCTTATTCAAGTTTTGACCAAAAAAATTGTGCCTCTTCCATGCCCCCTTTATACAGCTTCGTAATTTTGCACCTGCTTTTTCAAATCTAGGAATTGCTCTGCTGTTAAGAGCATGTAACACACGGTGTCAGCTTCATAGTAAAAAGGCAAGTTTGCCCATGCGAACTTTCTCTGGAACTTTGTGTTTTTATTGTCATTTTGTCATCAAGTATTTGGACAACACTTTGGTGTATTTCAAAAGATATTTGATAATAAAACTTGACATTATTTGGCTATTCAAGTTTTGACCAAAAAAAAATAATTGTGCCTCTCCCATGCCCCCGTGTCTCAACTGGGCCGCACGCCTGCGCTCACCTAGCCTCCGTCCGGCATGCCGCACCACCCTCGACACTGCCGCATTGCCACCAACTGCCGTTCTCGCCAAGAGCAAATAGCCACGAAGAGCGGCCTCGAGCGTATTGGAGGGGGCTACGCCATTATGGGGAGGGCACTTTCTGTGGATAAGCAAGCTTGGGGGCAGTTTGGTCTTTATTATTTTCCGGAATATGCTCCCATATCTAAAAATTTGTTTAATCCGATTCCAAATAATGGAGGGTAAGCAAGGGGCAAATGGTATCTTCAATTGAGAAGGCAAAATCATCTCGTTAGATAAGCGAGGTAAAATTGCAATTGGAATTCAAGGTATAGAACACCAGTTAACATTGCCTCTCCCTGAAACTATAGTCGCAACGGCCAACAGTACATATGCAGCTGTTCACGCGGCTCACGCAGCTCTGCTCTAACCGATCCGGTCCATATATGCTTCTCTCGTTCGCTTGGCCGGCCACATTTCGTTCATGCAGTTGAAGTGGCAAGCAGTAGGTTCTGTGCACTCCTCAGCCTGAAATCTGCCATGGCTCGGCTCTACCACCTCACCCTCCTCTCCGTCTTCTTCTTCCTGCTCCTCACCGGCCTCATTGCTGCTGATCTGTCCGGAGGGAAGAAGGTTGGGAAGAAGGTGACCATGACCGTGCGGTACCCAGCTGAAGACTCGGGGGAGAAGATCACGATCTCGGCGCACCTCGTCGGCGAGGGCGGGGTCGGCGACAGCCACTTCCATCTCGACAGCGACGACTACGAGCCGTATGTCTCTCTCTCTCTCTCTCTTTCTCCAACTCATCCTCACAAATCACACACTCCAGCGAGTCGTGCGGTTTTGCGTGGTTTAATAAATGTTTAGCTAAGCTTGCGATCGATCTGCAGCATCATTTTCGCCGTGAAAAACCTAGTCTCGGCCCTGGAGAAGGTCGGAGATCCGCAGGCCTCTCCATCCAAGGTAACGCACATTTTGCCCCTCCCTATCTCATCCATTGGTTCAGATTTCAGAACGCAAATGTAAGCTACTAACCTTTGCCTAATTGTTTCTCAGATGTAGCTTCACGGTGCATGCCCAGTCACTGCCTCACTAGACACTGGAGATGGAGCTACTCTTTACTTTCGTCTCAGCGCGAATAAATTAGGCGCCTTTTACTATTTTGTTGTACTACCGTCTGCAAGCAGCAGTGCCCATTCGGGGAGCCTATCCGGTGGGCTGTAGTAATGTCGTAGTGTGCATGGTGCTGGAGTCTGCCTTCAGCTATCTCTGTGTATCTTGGATTATGTAATCTTCCGGGTTAGAGAAAGAAAATATTTCGTTGTTCATCAATTTATTTCTGCTCAATTTCCATCAGGTGGAGGATCTCTATTGTGCTTTATTAACAGATTAAATAGAGCATAACTGCACAAGTATAAGAAACAAATGGGAAGGACGTAAGAAAAGAGTAAAAAACAAAGAGGGATACAAGCGAGGAACGGGTTGAGATTAAAAACAGAGGGTTACACTAGCTAATATATAATAGAGTCAGCTTATTTCTTAAGTGAGACCTCGGAACTCGATTCATTAAACAAAATAGAAGAGAGATGTCCGGTTAATTTATGGAAAAGCGGGCAGAAGCCGTTAATACACACCCACAAGACGTGGCATCCTGCCACCACCCTGCCTCGCCTTCGGTAAACTCCTGTCGAAGCCTCGCCCTGGCGTCCCCATTTTCGGCTTGGGCTCTGTCTGATCTAATGGGGGATCAAAGCAAAAAGGCTCCCCCACCTGCACCTCTCAATCCTCAAACTCGCCTCCCCTTGAGACGTTGTCCCGAGACGCATCGCCACTAGCTCCGGCTTGCTTCCGGCTTGGCCTTGCTAGCGTGCTCGCTAACGCTTGTCGCGGCGCCCCCATCTCGGCCTTGAGGTTTCGCTCCTCTCCCATCGACTCGCAGAGTTTGTAATTTTAGCCAACTGAGAATTAGTAATACCGAAATTCATTTGGTTATAGAAAATATGAATGAACATTCCTTTTAACTAGAAACAAAGAACATGTTTTAACTTTGTACCGACGAACAAACATAAGCCACATGCATTCAACACACATCAGAAGTGAGAACCGGGCCACCAGCAAGCCTGGTAGACGGTACTACTTGTGTTGACGCTCCATGCATGAGTTGACACTAGCAACCGTCTGGTAGCCGGCACTACTTGTGGTGACCCTCCATGCATGAGTTGATTGATCACACCAAAGTTGAAGTAGGTGACTCATGCATGATCACTCGTACGGACTCTACATGTTTCTTTGTATTTCACCGTTTTATTTTTCGTTTGTGTGAGAGGACATTGTTTGGCTGTGTGCATCTTAATTATGCAGAAGCCGGGTATAATGCTTAAAACTTTGAAGTAATAAAATGCCCCTTTTCGAGAAAACATGACACTCCAAAACCATCCAAAAGTTCATGAATTATAAGCGATGTGCAGACCACTAGCATTTTATGTTAGACATATCGAACATCATTGTTGTGAAAATTTTGTTAAGTGGATATTAAATCACGTCAAAAGCAATAATGAGCGGAACCCCACGAAAGAAATATGAAATCAATATATAGCAAAGGGAAGGTGTACAGAACAGAAAGGAGAGGGAGGGCGGGTTTACAATTACAAAGCTGAGGCAAATATCTACGAACTGCTTTTAGGCTGTGAAACAACATGTCTGGTTCATGTAATACCGACGAGCAAACAGAAAGCACATGCAATCCACACACACTTTTTCAGACAGGGAATCCGCCTGCAGCGTCAAACTGTCAACTCGGGGCAAACGGCTCTATGACCATAAGCTGATGACACCCACGTTCAACTGGCACTAGCAAGTAGTAGCAGCTTGTACTACATGATCACCCTACAGGCACGGCCGAGTAGACCAGGTTCACAGACAGTAGAGTGGCGAACACTGCGTGAGTGGAAACAAGAACTCAGCTCTGCACCGAGCTAGCTCTTGTACATTAGAAACCTAATCCATTTGTTTTTTAATTTTCCAAGGTAAAATCGTAGTTGGGATTTCCCCACAAAAAAAAAAATCGTACTTGGGATCCACTGTAGTCTGTAGGGGTAAGAACACCAATGGCTATAAAACCATGCTGGCAACTGTACGTACATCAGCAGTAGTTCACACAACTCTGCTCTTACCTATCCTCCATATATGCATGTTACCTATCCTCAGCCCCAAGTCTGCCATGGCTCGGCTTCGGCTCTACCACCTGACCCTCCTCTCCGTCTTCTTCTTCCTCATCCTCACCGGCCTCGAGGCTGCTGCCGATCCGTCCGGAGAGAAGAAGGTGACCATGACCGTCCAGTTCCCCCCTGCCGACTCGCCCCCAGGGGAGAAGATCACGATCTCAACGCACTACGTCGGCGAGGACGGGGTGCACGACAGCCACGTCCATCTCGACTGCCACCACCACGAGCCGTATGCCTCTCTCTCTCTCTCTCTCTCTCTCTCTCTCTCTCTCTCCCGGACTCCGACGAGCGGCCGAGTGATTTAGCTTGATTTGATTTCTAGCTAATCTTGCGGTTGATCTCCAGCCAGCTCGGTTCCGCCGTAAATAACCTTGTCAAGAGCCTGGAGAAGATACGAGAAGAGGAGGCTTCTCCATCCGAGGTAGCGTACATTTTTGTCCCCTCCCCATATATCCATCGGTTCATTTCTCACAACGAAGTGCAAACTGCTGACATTTGCCACATTGTTTCTGAGCTGTAGGCCGACATGCCCAGTGAGTGGATGCAGGTCCTCTTTCATTTGGTGTCACCGAAAATTAGGCGCGATTTAGGGATAAGTATACTTTTCGTCCTCGAATTCTGCCGATAGTATAGAAATCGTCCCTCAACTATGAAACCATCAAAACTCAGTCCTCAAACTATCGAAACCGGATACTTTTCGCCCCTCGGACGGTTTTAGTACTTGGTGAACAGTAAAATCAAAAAAAAAATCAAAAAAATCTCAAATTTTATAGCATCGAACATACTCTGGTGCGCAAGGCACGTGCAAAATTTCGTGGTGTTTCGACATTCGAGCAGTTCGTGGCAAAGACAAAGTTGTAAATATGTACGTCGGTGAACAGTAAATTCAAAAAAAATAGCAAAAAAATTTCAAAACGATATGAATTTTTTTGGCATCAAAGACGCTTAGGTACGCAAGATGCGTGCAAAATTTCGTGATCAAATGACATACGAGGAGCTCTAGCAAAAAAAAATAGTGCACATTTTCAAAAAAATAAATCTGAGCCAAATTTTGTTTTTTTTGCCACAAGTTTGTACAATGCCCAAACACCACGAAAATTTGCACGCACGTTGCGCACCCAAGCCTCTTTGATGCCAAAAAAATTTATATCGTTTTGAATTTTTTTGCTATTTTTTTAATTTACTGTTCACCAACGTACATATTTACAGTTTTTTCTTTGTCATGAGCTGCTTGAATGTCGAAACATCACGAAATTTTGCACGTGCCTTGCGCACCAGAGTATGTTCGGTGCTGTAAAATTTGAGATTTTTTTGATTTTTTTTTTTGCTATATTTTTCGATTTAATTGTTCACCGAGTTACTGTTCACCACGTACTAAAACCGCTCGAGGGACGAAAAGTATCCGGTTTTGATAGTTCGAGGACTGAGTTTTGCTGGTTTCGTAGTTGAGGGACGATTTCTATACTATCGGCAGAGTTCGAGGACGAAAAGTATACTTATCCCTTTACTTTATTACCGTAGTATTTGTCTCTGCAAGGAGCTCCTTCGCTCGTGCGAACAATCACTCATTGTTGGGAGTTTTATCCACCTCTCACTACTAAACATAGGATGAAAATTATTCCGCGTCCAGTCTATGGAGTGCCCACTCGGTGGGATCTCCATTATTTAGGCTGTAGTAATGTGGTAGTGTGCACACTGTGCAGGATGCTGGAGTACATCAACCTTCAGTTATCTCTGTATAGGTTGGATTCTGTGGCTGAACATATCTTCCGTATTCGAGAAAGAAAATATCTTCTTGTTCTTCTATTTATGTATTTCTTCTCAATTTCTGTGAAATATTCTGTTGTACAAACAGACTAATAGAGTGTAACTGCACAAGTATGAAAAAGATGTACAAAAAATAGAGAGGGATACAAGTAAGGAACTGTATCACCGAGAAAAAAAAAACATTGCCACGACAGAAGATTCAGCTTATTATATATATATCTTTTTTCTTAATTTGGACCTTAATTAGGACCCGGTTTCATTAAAAACAAATAGAAGAGAGATGTCCAGATAATTTGCGGTAAACCGGGTAAAATCATTACAACACATATGCAAGACGTGGCATCATGGCCAACCTAGCTACCCACAAGACGGAATTCTCACAAGACTCACTCATCGCCGAAAAGTGGAACACCGTCGAGGTTGCTTGCAAAGTGTCATTGTCATCACTTCTTCCCGAGCAAGTGACTCCAACTCTACCACTGACGACTGAGTAAAAGCCCTTAGAAGGAACAATACACAAGAATGCTGCCAACCTACGCCAAACAATCAGCCAAAAACAATGGGGACTAGGTGGCTCCGACTTCAACAACGAGCCTCACTGGAGAAAGGAACTACCCATCACATGGCATCATTGTCGCCCGGTCGTCTCACAACGGAATGGCTCCGACTTCATGCTCAGGGACATGTCGAACATTCGACGACGAAGGACATGCCACGACCAGCTTATCTTACCACCATCATTGTTGCTACACAATACGCAACGCCACCAGACGCGTGGCAACCACCACAACAGAAACGGGCATTAGATGCATCCCTCAGAGACAGTTTTGACCCAAAGTAACTAAGCCACATATAATGTTGAACAACGGAGGCGGTTCCACAGAAGAAACTGCCCGCAATACCAAAATCGCCCCTATTGCTTTTGTATTACATGCGGTTATAAAGACCCTGAATTCACGAGGAAATTGTTTGTTTGCCGGGCACCAATATGTTGACTGGAAATGTGGTTTCAGATTGACTGGAAAGGTCAAGATCACTCAAGATTGGACAGAATATTAGCGTGCCCATTATACTATGTTGAAACACATAAAGAAGGTGGACATTTATATAGAAGAAGACGAGCAAATTCTAAGTGCCAAGTAAAACTTTTTGTGGTGAAATTGTAGGCTACCAACTTCTGTAGTGGGTCTAGAGAACGCTTGTGTGATGTTCAAGGAATTCATCCAGATCTTGCTGATCTGGTCAAAGGCCTAATATGGCAAGTTAGACGATATGAAGGGTATGTAATCAATGGTTACATGATTGCTACGAAAGAAAAGGATGGTAGGTCAAATACTCAGAATTTGGTTGTTACCCTACAATCTCTGCTAGCAAATAAGGAAAATAGACATATATACTATTACAATGGATACATAAATAAGATATGGGAGCTGGACTATGTGGACTCCAGAATTGCATTGTTCCGATGTGAGTGTGTTAGCAAAAACTAAGTCAATTGTTAAAGAAAATGGTCATACTAATGTAAATATCAACAAGTTGCCTACAAAGAACGATCCATTCATATTTGTTAAATTTGTCCATCTAGTCTTCTACATTGACCACAAGAGAAATAAAAGCTGACACGTGGTAATGCCCTCAAAAAGGAAAATTCTCGATTTGCAAGTTATAATCGATGAGGACAATCATAACCGAGTTGACGATATTGTGACCGTGCCTGGATCAACAAAAGAGTGTGGTGAAGTATGACCGAGCCTTATGATCATCACGATGATGTAATTGTCTAATATGCATGTCTTTTGACGTTTCCTGATTTTGAGTTGAACTATTTAAGATTATTATTTGCATTGTATGGTTTTGAATTGAAATGTGTTTGGATATTTTTTCGCACTATATGATTTTGAGTTGAATTGTTTATGATTTTTAGTTGAATTATGCCGTTGAATGATACTGGCAGTAGTCCTGACAGGGTGTCGTGCATAGCTAAAAATATAGATGGGAAGCCACATAAAGCTTTTACACAGGTTCTGGCCCTCACGGAGTAGCTAATACCCTAGTCCTGGTTGATTGATTGTTAGTATAAATGCCTTGTTTGAGGAGGTCATAATGGTATATCATAGGTGCATCCAAACCAAGGTTGTTTTTCTCTTGATTGTGATTTTTTTTCGGTAGGCACCGAAAAACCTGTTTCCAAAAAATCTCAGAATTTTTTGATATTTTTCGCCCGAATTTTGAATTCAATTTTTTTGCTTTAAAATATAAACTAGTTTAAGCCTAACTTTAAGTAGTATTGTTCCTGTACGATTGGTTAGTGCATCTTTCTGTCATTCTTTCTGTCATCTTTCTGTCATTCGTAAGCTCGTGGGATCGAAACACCCATCCATCTCTTCCCTATTATTTTTTTTAAACGGCAAAACACTTATTAAAAATCAGTTGGCAAAACTAGGATTTGATCCTGCGACCCCCTGAAGCTACGGCAAGCGCATTTCTACCACGCCAAGAGATAACTTCTGTTGAATAGCCATACAAGCGCTATTTGACATAACTTAGATGTTTAAATTAAAAAAAATCAAAATTTTCGTTTGTATTCAATTTTTTCGGTGGGTAGCGGAAGCTCCAGTTTTCAACCGGTTTCCAAAAATACCTGCCGAAAAAAAAACCCTGATCCAAACTACAGATTGGATGCTATGAGCTAGCCTTTGCCTCGCCTTATAGAGGGCTGGGGGAGGCCTAGTATTTACAGGAGTCCTAGTCGGTTACAACCAACTTGGGAGGGCGCCGTAATCTGCATCTTGCATACCAAGTTGGTGGAGTCTTCTAGAGGAGGACTATCGGCAGGGTAAGGGAACTAGGCCAAGTTACGGCATGTTGGGTCTCAATGCGGGCCTTTTTGGCCGACTTACCGTCTTATAATATACGCCCAGACCCCGGTATTGGTAGGGTCGGTACCCTGAGCTTGTCAAAAGCTAGACAGCGTCCAAATAGAAGTGAAATCTTGTGCGCCATCTTGGACTGCTTGCTCTTTCACAAGGCAGGAGAACGACATGATGAGAAGGGCTTGGAAGCCACGAGGGGGTAGGCAAAACATGCCAGGCGAGCGTCTAACCTCCTAATATTGGTTTGTCGTTCAAGATGGCCCACTTCCAGAGAGCTGGTTTCAGCGAACCACAAAGCATCATGAATCTTTGAGTGATGTCTTCATGAAAGTCAGGCCTGAATGCTCCAGGCCCAGTATGGCTTTGCCTTTGCGTGAAGATGGAATGTACCCACTCGAATCGAGTGTGGAATGGTCAACCATGCGATGCGAGGCAGCGTGGGTGCCAACGAAGGTTGCGCCCCACCGCCTGTCACATTTAAACCGCCTCCAATACTTTGGTAGCAGTATATTAGCAATTCCACATACCTTGAGTTCGCTGGCAAAGTATTCATTCACTGGGCACTAATATGAGGGGGAAGTGTTGCATTTGTCACCATTTTTAGGTGGTGGGTTGTCGTTGGGCACCAATTTTTGTGTGTGTGTGTGGGGGGGGGGGGGGGGGGGGGGGGGGGAATCAAAATAAACGTTGAAATTGTAGAGGAAATTTAAATCCAACCCTGAACTTTGTATCCCCGAAATCAGCACACCAAACTCTCTGATCCCAATCTATTTTAAACCTTGAGTGTGTTTCCAAACAAGGATTGTCGATGTGGTACCTCAAAGCCATATACCGGCATCCGGCCCACCATGCGCGAAGCGTGTTTTTTTTCGTAACGTGCGACTTACAATACCAAATGTGGAGTGATGGGTGGGAATCGTACTTGTGACCTGGCATCCCTAAACTAGTCGTGCTAGCCACTCTAATAGATGGCTGTTTTTTTTTTTGCGGAGAAACAGATGGCTGTTGTTGATAAAGTAGAACCATGAAAGTATTAACCACATAACGCAATGTCCAGATTTGAAAATTTTTGAAAAAAAATTGATACATTTTCCTGAAAGTATCAACAATTTTGAAGTGCGGACACTTTTTGAAAAAAAAAGCACAATTTAGGGACGTGTTCGCACTTATTTTTAAAAGTGCAAACAAATTTTTAAAAAAATCTTCCATTTATTTTAAGTTAGAACGTGTTCGCACTTTAATATTTTTACAGGTTTAAAAAATTGTTAGCATTTCCAAAAAATTGTTCATATTTTTCAAAAAATGTTCGGAGATTTATGTTTCATGTTTTCAAAATCTTTGTGTTTTTAAAAAATGTTTGTAATTCCAAAAAATCACTTTTTTGCAAAAAATATTTGGAATTTTAAATTATTTTGGTTTTAAGAATATTCGTGTTTCAAAAGTGGTAACAATTTTCAAGAAAATGTGTCGAAGATTTCAAAAAAAATAAATCAAATCTCAACGTTGCAATGTGTTGTTAAATAGTTTCGCACTTGTCTTTAATCACCAAAAGTCATATGTTGGAGTGGCTGGTGGCATTATCTCATAAGCATCAGGTCCCAAGTTGGAATCCCCGTGAGTATAAGTATTTTTTGGTATTTTTAGTTGTACGTTACAATAAGGAAAAAGATGCTTCGCGCCTGGTGGGCCGGCCCAGTCGTGTCCGGCTGCAGCCTTACGTGCCCCGTCCACAATCCCCTTGAACACGCTAAAGGTTCATAATAGACCGGGATCAAATAGTTTGCTGTGTTGACTTCAGGGATTCGAAGATTAAGGTTTGATTTAAATTTCGTCTACAAGTTCAAGGCTTATTTTAGACTTTTTCCATTTTAGGGCAACGGCTGTTTTTGCCCTATCTGTTGGTGAATGGAAGGTATGTACTACTGTACCTTTGTTTTTATTTTTTCTCCATATGAATTCTTTAGGTCAAGCAATGATGAATTTAACGCTACTGTTTCTGTACTGTGGATGCTAATAATTTTTTCTATAAAGTTGGTGAAAGTTTAGTAATATTTTCTTATGACAAAGGTAATATGCAGAGTAAGTAAAAAACAAAGGTGATACTTCCTCCTTTCCGGTTTATAAGGCTTATCTCAACTTTTTGTTTTTTCAATTTAGAGGGCTCATCTCCATCTCAGTTTTAGTTTCCAATGTGCATCAAATCTTTGCATGCAAGAATTAAAAAGGAACACACCAATGCATGTAATGTTCCTACTCATCTAGTGGCCAAGCATGCATGCACTGTAATTAATTCAAATTAATGCATGAGTTTAATTGGGGTAGTTTTATAAAGTACAAGATATATTCCTCCACTCACAAAATGCCTTGGTTGATGAGATTTGAGATTTGAGCCCTATAAACCGGAAGGGAGGGAGTATCGTATTAATTATTTAATTTTAATGCACACATAATTTCTTGTAATAGTAGGTTAATTATAAATGTGTGCTTTTCTGTTCTGTTAAAAAATGGGTCGAGCTTGGATGTACACACCAAGGACTGTTTGAGCGACGCGTACATCGATTGGTTGACATGATTTTTGAAAACATCCAATCGAGAAGACGCGTACTAACTGCGCTCTTTCCCCGCTCACAAGAAAAGCCTTTCCTCCTCCCGTGGGCGCCGCCACCGATCCATCTCATCTTCGATGGCCTTTGGGTCATGGAGGTGTAGAGGACCTCGGCCACCCGCCGGCGGGAGGGACCCTGTTATCGTTTTTGTTAGTTTCAGTGTCTTGGTTGGGGCAGTGTGGCGGCGGTGATGTCCCTTAGTAGGAATAATGTCTCGCACGCTATATCCCCGCTCTGATGGTGCGTCTAGCTTCGTTGGAGGGTGTGTGGAGGTGTGTTTCCGTCGGATCTCATATGATTCGGTCGGTGCTGGTTTTCGGTGGATCTATTTGGATCCGATCTTCGATTGTCTTCGTTTTGGTGTTTACAGGTTTGATCCTTCCAATCTACAACTTTCTTCATCGGCGATAGTTGTTGCTCTGGTGCGCCATAGCACGACGACTCCCCGACTGTCTAATACAACAAAGTTTGCCCGGCTCCGGCGAGGGAGGGGCGATGACGGTGGCGCTCCTTTGGCTCGCTCCAGTGCTTGTAGTCGTCGCTAGGTGGTCCATGGACCTGGTTGTAATTTGTATTATCTCTGATGTTCTTTGTACTGCCATGATTGAGAATGAATAGATTGGAACTTTTCTCGCAAATAAAAAACCGAGATAGATTGAGAAGGAAAGTGAAATGGATATGTTGCCTACTTTCGTGTTTGAAGTGTGAAAATTTGCGTTTGAATCTCAGTGACTCTGGATAAATATAGAACTTCAAACATCTCACACCTATACTTAAGCAATGTAATTCAAATCTAACATAATTGTGCTGTTATTGTCTTAATTATTTCAGTTATTCTTTCATCAAGATGAGCACACGCACACTCACACCCCTGGATTTGTTTGACGGTTGAATGGCGCACAATGCGTGGCTGGCCATACAAATTCACTCGCAGTGCTCTGCACCGAGCTCGATCAGATGCAAGGATGGAACACCAGACCCTGCTTGGCTCTGCTTTTTTGACCGCAACGTCCCCAAAGCATATGATGTACTGCTGCTGCTCATGTATTTGTAACAGATGCACGACGCGCACAGCGTGAGAGGGCGGCATACAACCGTGATGGGGCTTTTGCGTTCATGCCCCTACTTTCAGTATGAAGTTCATCAGTGGTGATTTAGCCACTAAACCCATACTGGCAACAGCAGCACTCAGCCCTGCTCTTACCTCTCCATATACGTATATATCAGTGGGTTCTTCTGTGCAAGCTCGCTCACTCCTCAGTCCCTAGCTACGCTGCCAAATGAGAAGAGGGAAATCTACCATGGCTCGGCGCTACCACCTGACCCTCCTCTCCGTCTTCTCCTTCCTGCTCCTCACCGGCCTTTTGGCTGCTCATCTGTCCCGAGGGAAGAAAGTCGGGAAGATAGTGACCCTGACCGTCCAGTACCCCGCCGCGGACGAACCGCCGGGGGAGAAGATCAAGATCTCAGCGCACTACGTTGACGAGCACGGCGGTGGCGACCGCCACTTCAACCTCGACTGCGACGACGACGAGCCGTATGTGTCTCTCTCTGTTTCTCTCTCCGTGTGACTTCGCTTGGTTTAAAAAAAATTCTAGCTAAGCTTGCGATTGAACTCCAGCCTCGGTTTCGGCATGAAGTACCTTCTCTCGACCCTGGAGGGGATACGAGATGCGCGGGAGTCTCGATCCGAGGTAACTAACGCAGAGTTTGCCCCACCCTGTTCCGTGTTCTTGCTGATTTCAGAGCGCAGTGTGAAGTGCTGACCCTGACCTTTGCCTCGTTGTTTCTCAGCTCTAGTAGCTGGTGGACCGAAGCAGTGGTGGATGGTTGCATGTCCAGTGCCCAGTGGAGATTGGAGAAGGAGCTGCTCTTTTCGTCCCAAGGGAAAATATTTTAGGCGCCTTTTATTTTGTGAAGATGGATCGGTAGTACTAGTATGGTAGTACTGTGCAGGGTGTTGGAGTATCTCTATGGTGTATCGTGGATTGTGTGTGTCGCTTAAGAGGCAATTGTGTGAATCTCTTCCGGGTTCGAGAAACAAAATATATTCATGTGTCTTCTATTTTATTAATTTTGTACCCAAACTCTGTCAAGTGGAGGAAATTAATTTTGTTTCAGAAAAACATCAACCAAATATAGCATGACTTCACAAGTGTCAAGAAGAACAAAGGATACGAGCGAGAATGTCATTAGCCAGTATTGAGAGTCGAGGGTGAATAGAATAATGACCATTTTTACCGTACCCTATATTGCTAGGGGTGAGGAGAGCGGTATAACAAAATCCCACTGTTAATTTCCCTGGGTTAGTATAGGCATTTCCCTTATATTAAATTAACGTGAAAGGGTTTTAGCTGTAATCCCACCGGGTTGATAGATGATCACCTCTGACCGCAAAAAAAGAAAAAGAAAAAAGATAGATGATCACCTCGCCATGCAACTGTGCACATTGTTGGGTAGGCCGTTGAGTAGCCCCTCTCCCAGGAGACGGGAGTTTTGGCACCCGGGAGCATATGCTTCTGGTTTTTATAAAGTATTTTATATGTATTTTGAAATGTCACAAAATTCTGACAAAAAGTTTCGCACGTACATCTCAACATTCTACATGCTCACAAAGTCATTTCACGAGACAAATTTTTTTACACCGGCCACAAAAAATGTCGGTTTTCTGTGAAATTTGGTGTGCGGACATAGAATGTGACACGCCAAATTTTTGTTCGGATTTTTTGTCAGTTTGAAATATTTTTACCGGTGACAGGAGCATATGCTGTCATGTGCCAAAGTGAATTGCTGCTTTCCCTAGCCCTCCTTTCCCACCGTTGGCCCCCGGCCGGCGATGGCCACTGCCCCCTGACGCGCACCACTCCAGCCGTGTCAGCCACCTACACTCCCTGAGGGCGATTACTCGATCCCTTCAGCCACCAACATGGCGCTCTCGGATCTTGTTTTCCAACATGGCTTGAATTTTGAAGACAAGATGCGTAGAAGTTTCGGGACAAAAATTCCCCTCCCCCTCCCGCGAGCATTCGGGAGGCGAACCTTAGCGCTGCCGTCGAGACTCCCCTCCTCCCCTCCCGCGTTCCCCGCCGCCAGAGGGCGCAAGCGGTCGAAACTCGGTCGTCACTAGGGGCTGGGGGGGGGGGGGGGGGGGGCTTCATCTCTTCGCGCAGAGGATGCGGCGCTTCAGCGCGGCGGCGCTCCGAAGCTGGCCGACAATGGAGGCGTGTTGGCGGTGCGATAGGCGGCATGGTGGTGGTGCGGGGCGTGAGGTTGGTGATGGCGGCGGTTGCAGGTTGCGGCGTCCAGATCCAACTCAGGCACTGCGAGCCACGGGCGGCCTCTGTTGCCGTGGCGATGCTGGTGGGAGGGGGCGGCAACAGCTCGGTGTCTGTGCTTGCGGTCCGGTCGGGCC
Organism: Thinopyrum elongatum; assembly: GCA_011799875.1. Taxonomy (NCBI): domain Eukaryota; kingdom Viridiplantae; phylum Streptophyta; class Magnoliopsida; order Poales; family Poaceae; genus Thinopyrum; species Thinopyrum elongatum. Next base: position 71,588,034 of record CM022297.1, read on the forward strand.
CTTGCGGCTGGACATCGGTGCATGGTGCGGGAGTGCCTCCCTGGTGGCCATCCATGGTTGCAATGGCTGCTGCTCTGCTTCCCTCCTCTTCGGCGACAGGCGGCTGCCGATGGTCTCTCCCTGTTTCGGGCCAGCGGCCATGGTGGGGCGAAACATGTGGTTTCGGTGGGGGATGCTGGTAGGAGGGACGGGGGCTCTAATGCGGTCGAGCCTCCCGTCGCCGACACAGGTGTATTGGCCGTGGCCGTGTGCCGCTCCTTTCCCTTCCCTCTTTTCTCGGTTTGGTGTCTCTAGTCATGGATCTGGCGTTGCTCGAGGCGGGTGGTCGCTGGCAGTCCCGATGTCGGTTGGGGTACCGGATCTGGCCAAAGTCGTGGCCTTTGGTGGCTGTCGGGGTGGTCTGGTTGTAGGGCGGCGGCTCTGGCGGTGGGAGGCGCGTTGGTCATGGGCTGATTGCATGGCTTGGGTGTGGGCAGGCAGCCTTGGCCACTTGGGTGGCATGGCTATGGGTAGTTTGCAGAGCGGGGATGCAACGGAGGGGTATGCACCGGTGTACATCACTTGCCCAGTCCCTGTACTGGCCAACTGCGGTGGTGTCCGTGGACGTCGTTCTCCTCCATGTAGGCTCCGTTGCGGTGCTCGCTCTCCTTTCATGATGCTCCATGTGAAAACTTGATCTTCGGGATAAGACGGTAGCAACTTTCCGTGGTCGTTTCCTTCTTGAAGGCATCGTCTCGAATCCCTCTCTCCGGCTTTGTCCGTCTCACCTCTCCTTAGTGGATCGCTCATCTCGGTGGTGGTCTCCATCGACTCTAGTGTTTCTTCTTCACTCATCTTTAGGATTCTTGGTTGTCATTGGGGTGGTGTGTCGGTGTCCAACACCTTTATATCTTGCCTTGGGTGTGTGCATTGTCTGTGGTGGTAGAGTGCATTTGTATTGATTGATAGAAGTTTTGGGACTCAGGTGAACTTCTTAGAAGGTGTCAATGCAAGAGAAATATTTTTGGTGGCTCGGCTCTCAAGATCTAAGATTTGCCTCAATACAGATTCGGTGGGATCATCATGCAATCTTGCCAATCTTGCTTTGGAGGAAGTAAAAATGGTGGAAGCAACTACCACTATCGCTCATGTGCGCGCCAGGCGTCGGCGAGGAAGTTGAACTACGCCCTTTGCTCCTGGTACTCAATAGCCATGGCATTCGGCGGGCGCCACCTCGTCGGCCATGGTGAACGTGCCGAGCCATTGGTTTTGCCACCCACTTGTCACACATCTGTCCAAAAACACCGCGGAAATTCACGTGCGGTGTCAGCCCTGGCCTGTCCGACGAGAGATAACTCTCTAAAAGAGAACATAAAAAGTTGAAAATTGATGAAAAATTGGACATGAACTTGCTAAAGGTTGGACATATTGAGTACGAGAAATTTGACGAAACAAAAACTAATCAACGTTTCGCCAAAACATTTGCACTCACTATGAATCCCTGCAATATTGATATGTTGTATCTGATGGTAACCAATCATGTATTATGTGAAAACTGAAAATTAATTGCTTATTCTGTCCACTAGAATGCACGTCGCTGCCAACTGCTCTCATTCTTTTCCTAGTCCTATCAAGTTACTAGAATAAATATGCTACACTACATCTTATAACAGCTACAAAATTTTGCTTGAAGAAATAGACTACACTACATTTTATAACAACTACAAACTTTTACTAAAAGAAATATTCAACACTACATCTTATAAACAACTGCAAAATAGTACTAGAATAAATATGCTACACAATGGTGGCGGGTGGCCCTGGCTGTGGTGGGTGACGGCGGCGGGTTGGCTGCGGTGGCTCCCTGCCCATAGCGCAGTGGCACTCGTGTGTCTATCTACGAAGAGAGAGAGAGAGAGAGAGAGAGAGAGAGAGAGAGAGAGAGAGAGAGAGAGAGAGAGAGAGAGAGAGAGAGAGAGAGATGGAGAGATGGAGAGGGAGGGAGGGAGGGAGAGAGGGAGAGAGAGAGAGGTGCTTACCACGGTGGCATCGGCGGATGTTCAGAATGGCGAGGGCGAGTGGTGGTGATGCGTACGGCGAGGACGATGACAACGGGAAGGCGAGGGCGACGGTGGTGATGGGGACATCGAAGACGAAGGTGGCGGCGGATGGTAAGGACGACGGCCGTGACAAGAGTTGGGGGGAAAGGAGGATAGGGTTTGTGTGGATAAGCCAAACTCCCGTGTGGATGTGAGCGGTTTTGTGTAGGGTCCGGATAACAGTGACGGCGGCACAAAATGCCCACCATAGCTCAACTTTTTGTAAATCTATCATATTGTATGGTTCTGTTCTTTTCATCGTTTTCACTTCAAATTTTTCTATGTTTAATACCCACCATTGGAAGTTCTATACTCAAATTTGGCCACTTTTTGAGTTGATTTGCTATTTTTTAAGCACTACCTGATTTTTCACCCACTAGAAAAGGCAAAAAACTCTTCGATTCTACATAGCGTGTAAATGAGCTCTGAAAGGGATAAAACTTAACATGGTGTCTTCTTTGGACCCATGTAGGGTTATTTGAGAGCGTTACGATAAAAACATGATGCTCTTCGTGTACGAACCAAACACTCTCCGACGAAGTGTCTGGGTTTCGAATGGAAACCGCCCCCTTCCAGACACAACTATATTTTTTACATGATTTCAACTTCAAACTTTTGATATGATTAATACACACCATTGGAAGTCTCATGCTCAAATTTAACCAATTTTTTTGTTGGTATGCTATTTTCGAAGCACTAGCTTATTTTCTGGCCACTCAAAGGAGAAAAAAGCTCTTTGATTCTACATAGCGTGCAAATGAGTTTCGAAAAGAATGAGACTTGGCATGGTGTCTTCGTTGGACCCCATGTAGGGTGTGGTAAAAATTTGAGAACTTGATGGCAAAAACAACACTCTCCGGCGAAGTTTCATGGTTTCGAACGGAAACCACCGGGTGCAACACACAAATCAATTCACTACCGGACTGCCCCTCTAAGCCGACGGCCGCCGGCCGTCGGCATAGGCCCCCATGCCGTCGGCTTAGGTCTATGCCGACGGCCCCCGTCGGCATATCCCCGTTGGCGTAGATCACGTCAGCGTAGATGTGTCAGACCATCGGCATAGGAAAGCCGTCGGCATAGGCATATATGCCAACGGCGTCCGTACGGCCGTCGGCATACATACGTCGTCGGCAATGATTTTCACCTGACGGCAACCGACGGCGCCGTCAAACGCGCTGACAAACCACGGGCTGCCATGTGGCAGGATATGCCGACGGCTTTGCCGTCGGCATATCCCTGCCACGTGGCAGCCGCTGGGAGCTCCTGGCAGCAGAGATATGCCGACGGCGGAAATCTATGCCGACGGCAAAGCCGTCGGCATATCCCTGCCACGTTGTGACGCCCCCGGTTCAATCGTACACTAATCATACACGCAAACGTGTACGATCAAACCCAGGGACTCACGGGAAGATATCACAACACAACTCTAAACACAAATAAACGGAGGTCCACAATATTACAGACCAGGGATCCGAAGATCCGAATACATGAGTCAGTCATACAAATAATATCTGGGTACAGACATAGTTAGACAAGTTCTGCCTTAAGAAGGCTAGCACAAACAGCGACACTAGATCGAAAGGCGTTGGCCTCCTGCCTGGGAGCCTCCGATCCTACTCCTGGTCAGATGGCTCGATCCAGTAGTACGTGCCCTCTGGACCTGCCTGGTAGTAGGCTCCGGTGGTGGCGTCTGGCTCCTGGACTCCATCGTCTGGTGTATCATCAAGGTGGGGTATATGGGGGAAAAGAGAAAATAAAGCAACCGTGAGTACTCATCCGAAGTACTCAGCAAGCAAGGATCTATACTACATATGCAACATTATCAATGGAGAAAAGGCTGTATATGTGGACTGGGCTGCAGAAATGCCAGAATAGAGAGAAAGGCCTAGTCCTATCGAAGACTAGCATCTTCAAACATCTTCTCAAAGCCATCATCTTGCAGCAGTAGAAGAGAGTAGAATAGCATTTTATTTAACAAACATGTTGAAGTACAGCTCAAAGATCCTTCCTCGACTCCCAGCGAGAAAGTAATCCCGAAGCTTCAATTAAGTAACAAGTACCCAGTTTAAGTAGTAGATCGGGATACACAAACTGAGCGTCCTTTACCGTAGGACCGGCTATCGATAGAAGATTCATCCCTGCAGGGGTGCACTACTGTTACCCAACACGCTCGATCAACTCTGGCCGGACATACTTGCTGGGTAATGCCCGTCCTCGGAAGATCAACACGAAGCAGCGCTCTACCTAGGCTCAGCAGAGAGGTCAGCACGCCGGACTAACCTATGCACCCAGGGGTCTCGGGCCATCGCCCTGGGCACCCTGCGCGTTGCGTGGCTGGCCGGGGTGCAGGCGCGACACTAAACTCGCCAGTGAAGTATCCAGCCCAATCCCGACGATCAGCCCGCACGGTGAATCGTGACGTCTGATAAGCTTTCGGCGAAACGTACATCGCAGAGGGCCCCATAACCATTATCCCGCGTGGTGGTAGTGCGTATAGGGCACGTCGACCCACTCAGATCACACACCCAAATCCAATAGGCTCAATTAGTATCAAGCGGAGACAATCAGAGTCTCTGATGCTCCGCCACAATGTCACACTCGAGTGCCCTTCCGGCACACCCGAAATCATAGATCCCCAGCGGGTACCCACCAGGGTGGACCCGCCTGTGAAAAAGGTCAAGTAACCCTGTGGTCATAATCATCAGGGTGAACGTAAGAGGTATCACCCTCGAGGTTCACACTGAGGGGTTGCACGACAGAGTCGTATCGGACATGGAGAAGGAGGAATCACCCTCGATGACCACGACCGTACAGCTATGCTGCAGAGTATTCATCAGGAGTGCGTTACGAGGTATCACCCTCGGCACTCGATAGTTACTACGCAGAGTCGTACAACTAAGGGGGGTGTGAAGTGAGGCGTCTGTCTCTGATCGACGATCACGTTGATCGAGTCGTTGATGAACAAGAAGGGGCGACAAAGTAAGGTGGTGGGGTCACAGATGGGTCATACCAACCTATACTAAACAGTTTATCATAGGCAGGTAAGATAGCAATGAACAGGTTACAACAGCAGGCTATGCATCAGAATAGGAGCATACATTAACAGTAGCGAAATCTAATGCAAGCAGGAGAATAGAATGGGCGATATCTGGAATGCTCAAGGGGGGGCTTGCCTGGTTGCTCTGGCAAGAGAGGGAGGTCGTCAACGGGCTGCTCGTCGGTAGTGTAGTCGTAACCTGGTGCAGCGTCGTCGGTCTCGGCGTCTATCGAGAGAGAAGGAGGGGGAGAGAAACAATAAATTCACGGCAATAATGCAAACAATGTGTATGACATGCCTAAATGATATGCCGGGGTGTTCTACTGCCTAACTAAACGATTTAGTTAATTTAGGAATTTATTTGGATTTATTTAATTAAAGTTGGGCACTATTCATTTACTGAAATCGGTCTAAAAGTTCAATGTTCTTATAGCTGCGGGCGTCTGACGGGAATACGGAGGGCGTATCCGGGCTCGTATCGTCGTTCTGAGCAAGTTTCATGTATAAAATATTTTCATCGGAGATACGGTTTAAAAGATATGATTTTCTAAAGTTTTTATTAATTTCTGAAATTTAATTAATTATTTAATTCAACATTATCCGAAACAGTGATTGATGACGTCAGCATGACATCATGCTGACGTCAGCAGCCACCTGACAGGGTGGGTCCCACCTGTCATAGGCTGTTAGGTTAATTAGGTTTAATTAATTTAATTACTGATTAATTAACACTAATTAGTTAATTAGATTAACCTAATTAGGATTAATTAACTAATTAATTAACTTATTAATTATTTAATTAATTATTTTATTTATTTTTATTTTTATTTTCTTAAAATCGTTTCTGGGCCGTGGGCCCCATTCGTCAGCGTCACAGGGGGTTCGGGCCCCACTGGGCAGTGGCCCAGGGGGGGCCTAACGGGTCGGGGCGACGGGCGCTGGCCCGCGGGTGCGCACCCGACTGGGCGGCGCGGGGCAGTCGGCGGGCGCGGGCGCCGGTGAGGCCACGGCGGGGCGGGGCCGCGGCGATGCGGGCGGCCACCGGAGGGAGACGCCGGGGCCGTGGAGGGGTACGGCCGGAGCGGGCGGGTGGCGCGCGGGCGGTCGGCGGCGATGAGCGACGCGGGCGCGCGAGCGAGGGCAGTGGGCGGCGCGCGCGCGCATGCGGCAGAGCACGGCGAGGCTGCGGTGCGCGCTGGGCTGCTTGCGCTGAGCCTGCATCGCCGGGCTGAGCGGCGGCACGGGTGCGCTGTGCGCGCGGCGAGGTGCGGGAGCAGAGAGTGGGAAGAGTGCCCTATGCCTCACGTGCTCTTATGGACGGGGCGTTCGTGGGGTCGGGGCGGTCGAAACTGGGAACGACGGCGACGAGACTAGGTGTGGCAGGCCGGCGGGGAATGCGTGGCTCCGGGGCGGGCGGCGTCCAACTGCGACGTGCGAGCGCGTCGGCGACGGGGCCGTTCCCCCGATCCCGATCCCGATCGGATCGGGCTGGTGGGGGACTGACGAGGGAGGCGGCGATCGTGAGGCGGACGCTGCGAGCCGGGGCGGACGGGATCGGGAGATCCCGATTCCCAGGAGTGTGGGGGAGGAGAAGAAGCGCGAGGGGGAGGGGGGATCGGGGTAGGGCTAAGGGTTTCAGGGTGTGGGTGGGGTGGCTATGTTAGCGCGCCGGATGGGCCGGCTGCGGCCCACGATGGCTGCTGGCCGAGGCCCAGTCGGGGGGGGGGGGGTCCCTTATTCCTTTTCTGTTTCTTTTTTTCTTTCTTATTCTCTTTCTCTACTGTTAAATGGTTTAGGCCCAAATGGCCTTTGTTGTAAAAAGTGTGGACCCTATTTCCTAAATACCAGTGCATCATTCCTAAACACCTAAAACTAGTTTGGACAAAACATATTCCATATTTATTTTATCCAGATTTAATAAATGTTATTAATATTATCTTTATCCCCTGTTTGAGGTTTGTTCGAGTCACTTAATCCATTCCATGATGTTGACTTTTGCAATTTAGATAGCCTCTGGCATATTTTTATTAATCTGCATTTAGCTCCTATGTTGGACACTTTCATATTCACCTTTTTTCATTATAAAGTTTTGAATTTAACTTAGGAGTTGAAATGCAATGTGAATGGATGCTAATGATGATTATGCACATGTTTGATCATGCTAAATGTCATTTCAAAAGTGATTACGTTTGCTAATCACGCGGGGGTGTTACACTCTCCTCATCTATTAAGATTCTCGTCCCGAGAATTAAGAGGAAGACTGAAAGAAAGAGGGTATTCTTTTCTCGCGAGACGATGCCTCGCGGGTCCCAAAGTGGCTTCATCTTCAGAATGATTTGAACCACTGAAAGCTTGAGGAACTTGATTGGACTTTGACGTGTTCGAGCGTCAGCTTGATCAAGAATAGGCTGGGATGTTCTGGAATAAGACAATTCTCCCGTAATTCAAGCACTTCAATATCCCATCTCGAATAGGATCTCTGAAGCGCGGCGGGAGTTGGGATACATGAAAGACGTGCATACTTGAGAAAGGTTTTGGCGCAATTGCAAACTGATATGCCACTTCTCCTCGACGGGCAAAGATAGACGGAACGAGGCAATGTAGCGAGGGGCTAACTGCCTTTGATTCCGAACCGATGAGTGGCCTTTCTCGAGAGTAGTGACGCGGTAGGTAAGCTTGCTCAGCCAGGTTGATAGACTATTTTTCCGGTGCTTACGGTCATAGTGCCTCTTCTGACGAGACTGAGCAGATTTCAAATGTTCACGGAACAATACGGACTTGCTTCAGCTTGCCGAATAATTCCGGCCGACGAGTGAGCGTCCCCAGTTTACTGACCAATTCATGAGGGGTTCGACACTTACGACCGTAAGAACTTCCAAACGGTTGCCATCTTCAGATAAGCTTGAGGCTAGTGTTGTAAGAGAACTTCCGCATACGTGGAGAGATTCCTCCCATTTCTTAAACGAAGGAGAGACGCAAGCTCGAAGCATATATTCGAGGCACTTGATGCATCGTTCAACTTGACCCTGTGGCTGAGGGTGTTGATAAAGCGTGTGCTGAAAGACAGATGTGTGTTCCCATAGCTTCTTGGAACTATTCCAGGAATCTGGAGGTGAAGCGGCTGCCACGATAGGAACTGATCTCCAAACGAACACCGGTGAGCAGATGACACCAATTCGGTAAACATACAAGCTGCGACTTGGCATAGCAGTGATTGTCTCCTTAAACCAGGCCGAAGTGGGCAACCTAGAGAATCGGTCACATGACAACAAAATACAATCATGACCCTTTGGGATTTGGGGAAAAACAGTATGAATCCATTTGGGACCCTTGTTCCCAATTTCCAATTCAGGAATTTCCCAGGGGTTGTTGCAGAGTTTCCTGCGGGCCTTTGATGTTTGGCTTTAACGCGGCGCAAACGTCACCTCAGTAAACATAACGCAATGTTCGCTTCATATTAGGCCCACACCAGAATCTTTGACAATGTCCACGGTCACTCATTTGTGCTACCAGGGTGTAAATGGACAGGGAGGTGTCAGAGCTCCTTCATAACGTTTTCCCTCTCATTCTTGACTTTGGGTACGAAGAGACGGTGTTGGAAAAATAGGATCCCATCTGCATCAAGATGGAATTCCGACGGCTTTCCTTTCTCGAGGTATCGCTTGATCTTTTCAACTTCAGGGTCATACCTTTGCATAACCTTAATGCCGTGTTCTAAATCTGGTTCGACAACCAGGGTATTGAGATAACCCTGTGGAACAATATGGAGGTTCAATTTGCAAAGCTCTTCATGGAGAAGAGGTTGTGTTTCTTGAACCATAAGATTGTTGCTATAGGACTTGCGACTTAAAGCATCGGCCATTACATTAGCCTTGCCGGGGGTGTATGAGATATTCATATCATAATCGGCAATTGTTTCGAGCCATCTTTGTTGACGAAGGTTCAGATCTGGTTGAGTATATAAATACTTCAAGCTTTGGTGATCCGTGTATATCTCGCAACGGTTACCGAGAAGTTAATGTCGCCATAGCTTCAAGGCATAGATAACCGCAGAAAGTTCAAGATCATGCACGGGATAATGTTCTTCATGAGGACGCAATTGTCGGGAGGCATAAGCAATCACTTTGCGCTCTTGCATTAGGACACAGCCTAATCCTTGACGAGATGCATCACAGTATATCACGAAATCCTTTTGGGAATCCGGGGGTGCTAGTACTGGGGCAGATGTCAATTTATCTTTTAGTGTCTGAAAGCTTTCTTGACATTTTTCTGTCCACTCAAATTTAACACCTTTGTGAAGCAGATTTGTCAATGGTTTTGCAATCTTGGAAAAGTTCTCAACGAATCGACGGCAATAACTAGCGAGTCCGAGAAAACTTCTGACTTGCTTAACATTCTTTGGGGGAGTCCAGTCGAGAATAGCTTGAACTCGTTCGGGGTTAACAGCAATCCCATCCTTGGAAATCACATGCCCAAGGTAAGTTACTTCAGGAAGCCAAAATTCGCATTTGGAATACTTGGCATACAACTGGTGTTCTCGGAGCCTTTCTAGAACAAGGCAGAGATGTTCAGCATGTTCCTCTTTATTCTTAGAATAGACCAGAATATCATCTAGATATACCACGACGAATTTGTCGAGGTAATCCATGAATATATAATTCATCAGGCGGGAGAATGTAGCTGGAGCATTCGTTAGGCCAAATGACATAACGGTGTATTCATAGGAGCCATAACGAGTGACGAATGCAGTCTTGGGAATGTCCTCTTCACGGACACGGATCTGGTGATAACCCAACCTCAAGTCGAGTTTAGAGAACACCGATGATCCAGCGAGTTGATCATAAAGATCATTGATCCGGGGCAGTGGGTATTTATTCTGGATTGTGGCTTGGTTAATGGGCCGGTAATCCTGAACCAATCGGTTAGTTCCATCCTTCTTCTTAACGAAGAGTGAAGGTGCTCCCCAAGCAGAGGAACTGGGGCGGATGAAACCACTCTTAAGTGACTTGTCGATTTCTTCCTTAAGCTCAAGAAGGTGATGCGGAGGCATCTTATAAGGTCGCTTGGCAATAGGAACGGTGCCAGGCTTCAAGTCGATGACGAACTCGACAGCTCTAGCCGGGGGTATTCCTGGAAGTTCTTCTGGAAAGACGTCTGGAAAATCTCGAACGACAGGAACGTTCTCGATCCCTTCCAGAGGTGAGGCGTTCAAAGCATTCATAACATATATCTCAGCTTCAGCGTCTCGAGTAATGCGGGTGGTATAGTTCACTATCTCATCGGTGGGGTGAAGAAGTTGGACGACTTTAGTGGCACAATTGATCGAAGCAATGTGAGCTTTCAACCAATCCATTCCGAGTATGAGGTCTATGGTGGAAGACTTCAGGATAATAGGGGAAGCTAGGAATTCAAATTCCTCAATTTCAACAGGGACTTTATGTGCCATCATAGTGGTTTGACATTGGCCTCCAGGGGTACGGACAACTATTGGCAGGTTCATCTTTTCGAATGTTATGTCATGAGATAATGCAAATGCTTCAGACATGAATGAATGCGATGCTCCTGAATCAAATAATACAGAAGCAGGTACTGAGTTAACAAGAAGGGTACCCATCACAGTAGCAGGTTGATCCTGGACTTCTTCAATGTCAATGTTGTAAGCTTGACCACGACCACGTGAAGCAGACCCAGTATTATAGTTGCGGGTCTGATTGTTGCCACGGCCATATCCACGGCCAGCACGAGGAAAATCTAACTGATTCTGAGTCTGGCGGCAGTCTTTAGCCTGGTGGCCTGGTTTGCGGCACTTGAAACACAAACCATCTTCAGGACGAAGAGGGGCATGGTTCTGAATAGCTTGAGCCTTTGACGGCCTCGGTGGTGGAGGAGGCAGACGTAGTGCAGCATTGTTCTTTGGCGCAGAGGCATTGGGACGGAACGCGTTGTTGGGAATCCAAACTCTACGCTTCGGTGCTGAGCCCGAAGATGAGCCAGCATCACGATATCGCTTCTGCGAGTCCTTGTGTTCCATCTGAGCGGTCTCAACGAGAATAGCCTTGTTCACTAGAGTTGAGAAGTCATTGATGTCTTGAGCAGCTAGTGCAAGCTTGAGGTCAGGGTGTAGTCCATTACGGAACTTCTCCTGTCTGCGAGCATCTGTGGCGATGTCTTCTTCAGCATAGCGGGAGAGATCAAGAAATTCCCGCTGATAAGCTTCGACGGTTTTATTGCCCTGAGTGAGGTTGCGGAACTGGGTCTTCATGCGTTCCATAATTGCTTGAGGGATGTAACGTGTACGGAAAGCAGCCTGGAACTCATACCAAGTGATGACTGTTCCAACAGGCAGAGTACGCTTGTGTGTGTCCCACCATTGAGCAGCGGGGCCCTTTAAGAAAAAGGCCGCGAAGGTGACAAAGTTGGCGGGGGCGACATTAGCTGACTCCATCTCGTGAGTGATGTCGCGGAGCCAGTCATCGGCATCCAGGGGCTTGTCAGAGTTGCGAAACTGCGTTGGGTTGAGTCGCGTAAACTCTGTCAAAGTTACTGAAGCTGGGTTCTGGTTCTGGTTGTTCTGATGCGGAAACTGAGCCATGATTCCAACCATGAACTGGCGGTTGAGCTCGAACTGTTGCATCATAGCTGCCATATAGTCTGGCGGTGGTGGACGTTCAGGGGTACGACCACGACCACGACCACCTGGTCTAACCATCCTGCTACGTATCAACAGGGGGTAGTTTAGTAAAAGCAATTGCGAGTGTTTAGCGACAAGTATGATGTAACACGACAATACCTTAAGCAGTGTAATAGATACATAACAGTAGTTGATTAAGACATACAGATCCATACACAAAGTCGGGTACATGCGGACAGCATAACGGCGCAAATTATAAGCTAGACATACTAGGCGGCGCGCAGGCACGCGGTAAGGAAGTACACAACGAGACATAGCAAAGGCTACATCAACGTCGGAGAAAACCACTGTAACGGGGTAACTGCGAGTGCGGACGACGAATATTCGTCGCGGAAGGATCCTGTGCTCCATGTGCACTCTGATGCAGAACCCGGTCTCGAACTGTAAGAAGAGGTCCACGTGTAGGTGTGTGACCTCCAACAGCAGGCCAGTCAATACCAGCATACATCTGAGTCCTGCGCGGGTAAAGGATGTGCTCCGGATGTATCCCTGCACGAACAGCGGGCATCAACTGCGTCATAGCATCGTAAAGACGTGCTCGAGTGGCAACCAACTCGACGGCAAGAGCCCGAACAGTGCGATCCAGAGCCTGAGTGCACTGAATCAGAACGCGGTGGTCATATCGGCGAGGCTCATACGGGGCACAGATAGCTGTGTAGTATCCGGTAGCATCTCCAGCAGGGGCATACGGAATGTATCGGAACTCAGAGTCATCCAAGATATCACTGAACTGTCCTCGAAGACGTGCGACAGCAGAGTAGGCGGCATCATGTACTGCCATCTCAATCGTCACGCCGATACCGTGGAAAAGGTGCAGCTCGGTGTCTGAGTTGTTCTGCTGATCATAAATCCGAACTTCAGCATAGTACTGTTCCTGATTAAACTCGCGGTAATCCTCGTAAACCATGTACTCAGGGTACCAGCGGTAGCCAAGTCTGGTCATGAGAGCGATCAGGACAGCTGGAAACCCAGGGGTATTACGAGCCCAAGTGCGAAGCACAAGCTGTGTCGTAGGACGCGGTGGAAACAAACGGTCCATCTGAAACAGAGGAAATTCAGATTTGTCAAATGACAACGAGAAGTTTAACACAACTCGGAGAGAAAGGTTAAACAAAACAATGGAAAGGAAAATGATTATCAGACTAATCAGATCAACGACAGGGCAATCGCACAGATATCCAGCTCTCCGGGTAGACGGGAATTACGAGATCCTAAGTGTCGGCGTTAGTAAACTTTATTTAACCCGAATAGAAGAGATGTTAGAGTCCCAGAGTATAGACGAGGAATAAAAGATCCTAATACCACCCAGTTGGCGACGTGGGCCCGTAAGCCACACAGCCAAGTCAGTAAATTAGTTTCTCGGTTTCTAGACTCAACTTCGGCCAAGGAATTTGGAGGGGGTTCCTACAGGCAGTCGGCTCTGATACCAACTTGTGACGCCCCCGGTTCAATCGTACACTAATCATACACGCAAACGTGTACGATCAAACCCAGGGACTCACGGGAAGATATCACAACACAACTCTAAACACAAATAAACGGAGGTCCACAATATTACAGACCAGGGATCCGAAGATCCGAATACATGAGTCAGTCATACAAATAATATCTGGGTACAGACATAGTTAGACAAGTTCTGCCTTAAGAAGGCTAGCACAAACAGCGACACTAGATCGAAAGGCGTTGGCCTCCTGCCTGGGAGCCTCCGATCCTACTCCTGGTCAGATGGCTCGATCCAGTAGTACGTGCCCTCTGGACCTGCCTGGTAGTAGGCTCCGGTGGTGGCGTCTGGCTCCTGGACTCCATCGTCTGGTGTATCATCAAGGTGGGGTATATGGGGGAAAAGAGAAAATAAAGCAACCGTGAGTACTCATCCGAAGTACTCAGCAAGCAAGGATCTATACTACATATGCAACATTATCAATGGAGAAAAGGCTGTATATGTGGACTGGGCTGCAGAAATGCCAGAATAGAGAGAAAGGCCTAGTCCTATCGAAGACTAGCATCTTCAAACATCTTCTCAAAGCCATCATCTTGCAGCAGTAGAAGAGAGTAGAATAGCATTTTATTTAACAAACATGTTGAAGTACGCTCAAAGATCGTCGCCTCCTTTCCCATGCGAGAAAGTACTCCCGAAGCTTTCAATGTAAGAACAAGTATCCAGTTTTAAGTGTAGAGTAGCGGGATAGCACAACTGAGCGTCCGTTTCCCGTAGGACCGGCTATCGATAGAAGATTCCTCCTGCAGGGGGTTTGCACTACTGTTACCCAACATGTCAAGCAGGTTCGGTATCAATCTGCCGGACATACTTGCGTGGTACAATGCCCGTCTCGGAAGGATCAACACGAGAGGGCAGCGCTCTACCTGATAAGCTCAGCATTGAGGTGCACCGCCGGACTACACCTATGCACCCAGGAGGTCCGTTGCATCGCCTGGGCACCCTTTCGCGTTCGTGGCTGGCCGGGGTGCAAGCGCTACACTGAACTCGCCAGTGAAGTATCCAGCCAATCCCGACGATCAGCCCGCACGGTGAATCGTGACGTCTGATAAGTTTCCGCGAAACGTACACTCGCAGGTAGGGCCCCATAACCATTATCCCGCGGATGGGGCTGGTCGTGTGCGTATAGGCACGTCGACCCACTCAGATCACACACCCAAATCCAATAGGCTCATTAGTATCAAGCGGAGACAACTCAGATCTCTGATGCTCCGCCACAATGTCACACTCGAGTGCCCTTCCGGCACACCCGAAATCCAATAATCCCAGCGGTACCACACCAGGGTGTGCCCGTCCTGTGAAAAAAAGGTCAAGTAACCGTGTGGTCATAATCTCAGGGTGAACGTAGAGGTATCACCCTCGAGGTTCACCTTGAGGGGTTTGCACGACAGAGTCGTTCGGACATGGAGAAGGAGGAATCACCCTCTATGACCACGACCGTACAGCTATCTGCAGAGTATCATCAGGAGTGCGTTACGCGAGGTATCACCCTCGGCACTCGATATTCTACTCCAGAGTCGTAACAACTAAGGGGTGAAGTTAGTCCGTCTGTCTCTGATCGACGATCACTTTGATCGAGTCGTTGATGAACAATCAGGGGCGGACAAAGTAAGGTGGTTGGGGTCACAGATGGGTTCATACCAACCTATACTAAACAGTTTATATAGCAGGTAAGATGCAATGAACAGGTTACAACAGCAGGCTATGCATCAGATAGGAGATACATTAACAGTAGCGAAATCTTAATGCAAGCAAGGAGAATAGAATGGGCGATATCTGGAATGCTTCAAGGGGGGGGCTTGCCTGGTTCTCTGGCAAGAGAGGGAGGTCGTCAACGGGCTGCTCGTCGGTAGAGTAGTCGTAACCCTGGTGCAGCGTCGTCGGTCTCGGACGTTCTTATCGAGAGAGAAGGAGGGGGAGAGAAACAATAAATTCACGGGCAATAATGCAAACAATATGTATGGACATGCCTAAATGATATGCCGGGGGTGTTCTAATCTAGCCTAACTAAACGATTTAGTTAATTTAGGAATTTATTTGGATTTAATTTAATTAATTGGGCACTATCATTTACTGAAATCGGTCTAAAAGTCAATGTTCTTATAGCTGGCGTGGCCGTCTGACGGGAATACGGAGGGCGTATCCGGGCCGTATCGTCGTTCTGAGCAAGTTACATGTATAAAATTTTTCCTGAGATACGGTTTAAAAGATATATTTTCTAAGATTTTTTATTAATTTCTCTGAAATTTAATTATTAATTTAATTCAACATTATCCGAAACACGTGATTGATGACGTCAGCATGACATCATGCTGACGTCAGCAGCCACCTGACAGGGTGGGTCCCACCTGTCATAGGCTGTTAAGGTTAATTAGGTTTAATTAATTTAATTACTGATTAATTAACACTAATTAGTTAATTAGATTAACCTCCAGGATTAATTAACTAATTAATTAACTAATTAATCTTTAATTAATTATTTATTATTATTTTTATATTTTTTCTTAAAAAATCGTTTCTGGGCCCGTGGGCCCCATTCGTCCAGCGTCACAGGGGGTTCTGGGCCCCACTGGGCAGTGGCCCAGGGGGGGACCTAACGGGTCGGGGCGACGGGCGCAGCCCGAACGGGCGGCTGGCCCGCGGGTGCGCACCCGACTGGGCGGCGCGGGGCAGGCGGCGGGCGCGGGCGCCGGCGAGGCCAGGCGGGGCGGGCCGCGGCGATGCGGGCGGCCACCGGAGGGAGACGCCGGGCGTGGAGGGGTACGCCGAAGCGGGTGGGGGCGGCGGGGCTGTCGGCGCGATGATGAGCGAGCGGGCGCGGAGCGAGGGGCAGTGGGCGGCGTCGCGCGCGCATGCGGCAGAGCGCGGCGAGGCTTCGGTGTCGCGCTTTGCGGTGTCGAGTCCGGCCGAGCGCGGGCGGAGCGGCGGCAACGGGCACGGTCGCGCGGCGAGGTGCGGGAGCAGAGAGGGGGGAAGAGGCCGAGGCCTCACCGTGCTCGTAGGGACGGGGCAAGGGGGGGGATCGGGGGCGGTCGACGGGGACGACGGCGACGGAGACGAGGTGCAGGCCCGGCGGGGAGGCGCGGGCTCCGGGCGGCGGCGTCCAACGGCGACGGCGAGCGGCGTCGGCGACGGGGCCGTTCCCGCATCCCGATCCCGATCTGGATCGGGAGGTGGGGGCTGACGAGGGGGAGGCGGCGACGGGACGGCGTCGGCGAGCGCGGGCGGACGGATCGGGAGATCCCGATCCAGATGGGGGGGAGGAGAAAGCGAGGGGAGGGGATCGGGGGTAGGGCTAGGGTTTCGGGTGGGGGGGGGGGGTGGGCTATGTAGGCGCCGGCTGGGCCGGCCTGGCGAGCCCGGTTGGCTTGCTCTGGCCGAGGCCCCTTCGGGGGGGGGGGGTCCCTTTATCCTTTTCTGTTTCTTTTTTTCCTTTTCTTTATTCTCTTTTCTCTACTGTTAAATGTTTAGGCCCCAAATGGCTTTTGTAAAAAGTGTGACCTATTTCATAAATACCAGTGCATCATTCCCTAACACCTAAAACTAGTTTGGACAAAACATAATTCCATATTTATTTCAGATTTAATAAATGGTTATTAAATATTATCTTTATCCACTGTTTGAGGTTGTTCGAGTCACTTATCCAATTCCAATGATGTTGGTTTCAATTTTAGAATAGCCTCTGGAATATTTGTTATTTATCTGACATTTTAGCTCCTATGTTGGACAACTTTCTTATTCCACTTTCATTTAAATTTTGAATTTGACTTAGGAGTTGAAATGCAATGTGATGCTAATGATGATTATGCACTGTTGATCATGCTAACATGTCATTATCAAAAGTGATTACTGTTGCTAATCACCGGGGGTGTTACACACGTGGCAGCCGCTGGGCACTCCTGGGCATAGCTATGCTGACGGCTTTGCCGTCGGCATAGATCTGTGCTCTTTTTTATATTTGCTCTGTTTTCTCTGTTTCAATTCATTTTGACAGCATTTCAAACCAGAAAATATGGGATTATGCAGATATACACAGAAATATGACAGACCATCATCAAGTTCATCATCTAAAGATACTCAAGATCATCATCATCATCTAAACATACTCAAGTTCATCATCTAAAGATCATCATCGGCGAAACTTCATGAACATAAGTACTGCAAGACATGGATCATCATCATCGTCATCTAAAGAAACTAACAAGTAGGAACATGAAACGTATGGCACAACGGCCACATGCACGGGTATCATCATCGACATCAGGCAAGACCACCGCCGCCAAAACCACCACCGCCAAGACCACCACCGCCAAAACCACCACCGCCAAGACCGCCACCGCTAAGACCAGCACCACTCTGCCAGATCGGAGTGACTGGGTCAACGAAGCAGGAGTCGAGCCACCGGTCCCCTACATGTTTGAGAAAAGATTCTAACGGTAAATATGATATGATAGTGTTGAATGAACGAGAACTAGTTTGTCAGTAGTTAGGCAAATGTACTAACCGGAGTATCACTGCCTAGTGCCACCCATTCATCGAACGTGGGCACGTGTGGGGGTTCTCCCGCAGGTGGTGGTGGGGGTCCCATTTGTGGTGGATCCGTGCGGTTACTCCAAGACGGCAACACAGCCTGGATGTTAGTTAAACAAGCAAACTAGAAGGTCAGAAGGAATGAAAGTGCAAAAATTTAGCTTGGTTTTAAGAGGGCAAAACTAACTGTCATCATCTGACGGTTGTAATCATCGTCCCTTCACTCGTTGCAAGTACTCCCGCACCTCGAGATTCCTATGCTCGACAAAGGCCTTATATGCCTACAAAATTTAGGTTGTTTCTAAGTGAGCAATGCTGAAAATAAACTGAGAAAGTTAGAGAGAAAGAAGATAAAGGGGAAGTACTTACAGCATGCTTGCGGGCTAAGGGAGGCTGCGAACGCCCCGTACTCTCTAACGGGCTCGGGTTGGTAGCCCGAAGCCGTGTGTATGAGACCGAAGGAGTGATCAAGCCATCGAAACACGGATACCGGCCATGGGACTTCCCCTGGATGGCCACCACCGCCGTGTCGTCGATCTGAGACTGGACGATGTCAGGAGCAACCGAACATGGATGCAACCTCATAAAGAGGTTTATTTGATGAGGCCAAGATATCGAGGAAGGCCTTTGCGGTTTCCTCCGGCTCCTCCGGTTCATTCGCTGAATGTGACGGAGGTGTCGGCTGTGCAGCAAAGACATCATCTAGCATGTCTCTAACCCCATCGTCCTCATAACCAGCGACGCGTTGTCGTATCACCTCCTCTCTACCACGGTCCCGCTGGGCAAAGTTTATCGGCATATTAAAGTTGGGCATAAATCCATGCGTGCGAAGGTGCTTAGTCATCTCACTCTTATCTCTGCGCATACGTCTCTTACATTTGGCACAGGGGCATTCTGGAACAATCCTCATTGGACTACGGAATATCTCTTTCAAAAACACATCAGTTTTCTTGACCCACTCTGTTGTTACTTGATTCCGACGGAAAAACCCACTATACATTCACTGATTATATGCCATCTCTGCTTTATTGGAAGCGATACAAAAAAATTAAGGATTCATTTAAATTACTCACATCAATATTTTATTTTTTACAGGGTTGACGAGAAACGACATTTAATCCACCTACATCTCTAGTAGGTAAAGATGGGTCCTAATCCCACCCGAGAATGTGTAGATTGTGTACGTTGTCCATGCTCTACCCCATTCCGAGACAAAATTTCGGCAGCACCTCCCCGCTGTTCTCCAAATACACGTGTCGGCAAAATGCCGGGAGAATGTGCATCTGGAGAACAACGGGGAGGCGCCGCCGAAATCCTGTCTCGGAATGGGGTAGAGCATGGACAACGTACCCAATCTACACATCCTCGGGCTGTCCGTGGAAAACGCTGGACAATCCGAAAGAGTTGCGGTGATAAATATGCAATTGAATGCATATTTATCGATGCAACCCTTTCGGACGGGAGACGCCTAGGTTACGCGAGTTGATGTGAAAATTTAATCTACTGACATGGAAAAAAAGCGGACGAGGTCATGAAATTGTTGCTCACCCTCCGATGTAGACAATGTAGTCGATCAAAGGAGAGGGATGATCGTGGACCAACACCTCCAACGTCGACGATCACTCCACGAAGATTGAACACCACAAATCCTGTTAATTCCACCAAGTGAAAAAAAATTAGGTCATCACCTCACATTAAGCACTGGCACAACATTATGCATCAACATGAAACAACATGTCAAATTGCAAAAAAAGCTTCGTTATCTATTTTAGAAACTAAGTGTCTCGAATTGCTTCTTATGAATCAACATGACCTAACACTAACTTGACCAAATAATAACTTGACCAATATCCATCCCTCTATCACAAACTTAACCAACATCTATTCATCTATATTTTAGAAACTAAAACATTTGTTAACTTGAGTAACATCCATTGACAAACTTAATAAAAACTATCTACTATGTATCTAAAAACCTAATAAAACTACACAGAACAAAAAAAATTATCCATCTATCTAGCATATGCATCTAATATCCATTCATCTAATATCCATTCATGCATCTAACAGTGGCATTCATCTAACAAATGAAAAAAAAGAAAAAAAAAGAAAAGGCTCACCGCGGTCGGGGCGGCTGCGGGAGGGGGCGGCGTCGGGGCGGCGTCGACGACGTGGACGGGGTCGGGGCGGCTGCAGGGCGTCGGCGGAGGGGGTCCCCGAGCCCGGGCCGGCGCGGCGAAGGCCGGCGGAGGCCCGAGCAGGAGAGGGAGGGGGCGGGGTCGGCGCGACGTGGACGTGGCCAGGGCCGGTGCAGGGCGGACGGGTGTGACGGGGGGGTGGGGTGATGGTGGGGTGGGGCGGCGGCGACGGCAGGGGACGAGGTGGAGTGGGCGTCGGCGGCGAGCGTGGGTGGGGCGAGTGGTGGCCGCGGCGGCGTGGAGTCGAGGTGGCGACGGTGGCGACGCGAGGAGGGGGCGGAGAGGGTCGGGGAGGAGGCGGGGAGGGGCGTCGGTGGAGCGACGGCGGCGGCGGGCGGCGGGGAGCGACGCGGGTGGAGGCGGGTGTGGAGAGGCACGGGGGGAGGAGAATGAGTTCCCGTGGCTCGCCCCCGAGTGGATAACGAGATCTATGCCGACGGCAGCCGTCGGCATAGGTGAAGATGCCACGTGGCAACCTATGCCGATGGCTATGCCGTCGACATAGATGGCATCTTTTTTTTTACAGCAGCATAGATAGCATCTGAAAGCTGAAAAATAGTACCACATCGCCAAAGGAAGAGCAATTTGACCTGTTTAAATACTTGGGTAATCCATACGAAGCAAGCTCCGGTATTCATTAGACTTTCGTTAGTAAAACGGACAATTACTCTGAAACTTTCGGTGCCCGGGCACCGGTCCGGTTTCCGGGCACTGAAGGTTTCAGAGTAATCGTCCGTTTTCCATGATGGATGCCGTTGTTTTTTATTTGCAGTCTGCATCCGTGTAGAACCGACGCGTCCGTTTCCCCCCTGCAGGTGCCGGCGGCGGCGCCGTCCGTGAAAGGGGCCATACCCCGAAGACACGTGCCGCCTCTTCAGACATGCCACCACACCACCCCCCCCCCCCGCATGTAGGAGGGGCCGGTGCGATGCTCCGGTGGCATTGCTACCCCCAGGGCCCCCGTCCCGCCTAATCCTGGAGCGGTTGACCACGAGATCTAGCCCTTTGACTTCCCACAGACGGGCTTTGACCAGTGGACCTATCCACCCGGTTGTGTTAGGTCAGCCCATAGGGACACCTGGGAGCAACATCCGGGCCAAACCCACAGCAACATCCCCTCCGTGTAGACCCGACGCGTCCGTTTCCTGTAGGAGATATGCCCTAGAGGCAATAATAAATGTTATTGATTATCTCCCTGTTCATAATTAGGTTTATGTTCCATGCTATAACTGCTATGGTTCTCGAGTCTGCAAATAAAACGAGGCTCGGAGGAAGACTCATATGCACGTGTGGAATAATAAATGATAAAATGTATTCCTAGTCAAGCCTCTATGACTGGCTCAAGTATTGCATGATGATCCTGTTTTCCTGATCATGGGCATGACTATGCCAGCAATTTTGAGGGCACAATGTTAACAGAACATTTGTGTTGAATCGACCCGATTGATGTTATGCTATGAGGTTCTTTCGTCACAAGTTAATGGTTAATAACACAGAGATGGTTAATGTTTGCATGATTCCTTAGACCATGAGAGTATCGAGTTTCTTCATGCTTGCTTCATGAACTTTGGGGTTTGTTAAACGTCATCCGTAAATGGGTGGCTATTACGGCGGCTTACGGGTTGATGGAAAAGTGTGTCAAGTAACTTGATAGCTCAAGATTGGGATTTGCTCCTCCGGCGATGGAGAGATATCTCTGGGCCCTCTCGGTGTTACGATATCCATCATCGTCTGGCCAGACACTTTGTGATTTGATCACGGGGATGCCGGAACATGGTAACGAGAAAAGAGAACAATACCGGTAACGAGGTAACTAGCATAGTGGACAAGTGTTGATCCACGGGAATGCCAACATGTCTCACCTCGGGTATTTGTAACATATCACGAAGCAACAGGAATAGCACACGGCAACTGGAGGTTCACTCGAATATTCATTCGTGTGGGTATAGGGGTCAATATGGGTGTCCACGGCTCCGATGTTGATCATTGATCGGAAGGGGTTCCGTGTCATGTCTATACTTCACCGAACCTATAGGGTCACACGCTTAAGGGTCATCTATCTGCTGAATACTAGATAGGGAGTCTTAGAGAAAATCACCGAAAAAGTTTCGGACACCGAAAAGTTTCGGACAGCGGAAAAGTTCCGCAGAGAGAGGTCACCGGATGAGTTCCGGTGAAACTGAAAAGTTGTTTCAGGGGATACCATTAAGTCAAAATGGTTTCGGCACATGCCTGATAATTCTTGGAGGATACCAGAATCATTCTGGAAACTTCTGGGAATTTTCTGGAAGAAAAACCGGAAATGTTCCGGGGCTGCCGGAACCGCTTCAGATGCTTTTCGCAGATGAAATCACTAAACTGGAATTGTTCCAGAACGCATTGAAAATTATTTTAGTGGGTACTGGAAATGTTCTAAGCCCACATAAATATTTTCAGTTCGAACGGACGCTGAAAAATGTCGTCGTGAATAGTGAAAGTGCTTTTTGGGAATTTTATGGAAAGCACCTTTTTGGAAATTCCAAAAGGGCCTTCTAGATGGGGAAGGAGGGCATGGCACCTCATGGGGGGGGTCCCCCCCCCAAGGGTGGCCGGCCAAGGAGGTGGAGCACCATGGTGCTCCACATGGCACTCCCATATGGCATATTCCCTTTTGGAAAGGGATATTCCAAGGGCACTTTGGGGTTTTTGTGTGACAATTTTACCCCTTGGCTAGCCTATATATAGGAGTGATCTTGGCAGCCATTTCCCCATCCTTAGCTCTCACACAAGTCATGCATGATCTGGCATTCTCTCTCCCTCCCAGCGAAATAGTTTCGTAGAGCCGAAAGGCTGTCTGGGTTCCGGTGGGAACTAGTTCTGGACGGCGAAGCCCTGCCGGATAGATGACACCGTATGTGTGCAACTCTGTAGAGAGGTCGTAGTTTCGATCTTAGTGCCCGAGGGGCTGTTCGAGAGTGCCTCCCGAAGGGCTGTCCAAGTGACGGTCCGAGTTCTGTGAGTCCTCCCGAAGGGCTGTCCGAGTGACCGTTCGAGTTTCGAAGGTCCTCCCGAAGGGCTGTCCGCGACATCGTCTGGGGGACTGTTCGACAGCCTCCCGGAGGGCTGTCCGAAGGGAAGACGAGGGTATACATCCTCGCGGTTGGGAGGTTGTAAATCCTAGCTGCGGGGATCTGCACCGCCGATCGTCATCGACTCTACTTCCGCTGCGCTTCGAGTCGGTAACGAAAATGATCAAACCTTGTATGCAGTCTCCATAGTGGTCCTGGGCTGGTGCGTAGGTCGGAAAATTTTTGTTTTCTGCTGCGTTACCCTACATTTCCCCCCTCCAGGTGCCGGTGGCGGCGCCGTCCGTGAGGGGGGCCACACCCCGGAGACGCGTGCCGCCTCTTCAGATATGCCACCAAACCACCCGGTTGTGGTAGGTCATCCCATATAAACACTTGGGAGTAACGTCCTCTCCGTATAGCCCCGATGCGGCTGTTTCCCCCCTCCACGTGTCGGCCTCCGTATATAATCGAAAAGTAAGGTATTTAGGCTTATATTAACACATGCTACATGTAAGTTAATTAAATAATAATACGTAAAAGAAAAAAAATTCTATTTGAAAAGCCAAAAAAAAAACTATGCCGACGGCAAAGCCGTCGGCATAGCTGAGGCCAGGGGCAGATGGACGGCGCGCCGCGGATCGATGATGTGGCATCTATGCCGACGGCAGCCATCGGCATAGATGATGGTCGGTGCGCCTCGGATCGATGACATGGCACGCGCCTCTATGCCGACGGCCGCCCGTCGAGGCCGTCGGCATAGATCGGACGCCGTTAGCCGCCCGTCACTAGCGGGGCCGTCGGGCCCGCAACTATGCCGACGGCTCATGTATGCCGACGGCCGCTGTAGGTGTAGGCTGGGCTAAGCTGACGGCTAATCTGTGCCGATGGGGGCCGTCGGCATAGGTCGGGATAGCCCGACGGCCTTTGTACGCCGACGGCCTGGATCCGGCTGTCGGCATATCCTGGAGTAGGCCGACGGGGGCCGTCGGCATATATATGGCCGTCGGCACTGGGCCCTGTTCCGGTAGTGATTTGTATACATCATTTGAACTTCAAACCTTTTTTCACGATTAATACACACCAATGGAAGTGCCACGCTCAAATTTGAGACTATTCAAGGTTTAATAAATATGATTTTTTTCAAGCATTTTTCGGACTTAAGATATGTGTGGCAGGCCGCCGATACGGCTTGCCAACGTAAAGCTTTGGAAACTTTCTACAATTTTGACGTGGGTTGCCAAAATATTATTGTGGTGGACATGTTTTTTGCCCGCGACTGGTGCATAACAAACCGTAGCAGGCACTTTTTCTTTGCCCGCCATTGCTGTTTTTGTTCCACTTGTAAATTTTTAAAAGTTTACGAGTGGCGGGTTCTAATTTTTGCTCGTCGCTCAAAATAGCAGTGGCAAGTGCCTGTCCTCGCCAGCCATTAAATTGGGCCCATCTATAAGTCTTTTCCCAGTATTGACGGCGTCTTTGCCTAGTTAATTTAGTTTGCTGAGTAATTTTCACTTGCATGTCGGTAATGTACTGTCTTTGTCATGCTCCACGTTTTGCCGAGTTCGGTTCTCAGGGTACGACGCGTTTGTCGAGAGCCGGTGATTTAGCTCTCGGTATAGTCCACAACGCTCGTCGTACAACGATTTTCCAGTAGTGTTGAGGACAAAGCCGAACCGCTAGCCGTTGGATTTGAAAGGTCGACTTATATTTTCTTAAAATCAGACAACTGATAAATAGGTGACCCTCAATTTTTATAGTCTTAGAGAAAATTACAAATCTTACCAACACGATTTGTTCAACTGTACTAGCAGTGCAGCACTGAGGTGCACCGTCGTCCATATATACACATCCAGGCGGCTCAGGCCAGGCCACACTTCAGTTGAAGAAACAGCACAGCGCAAGATCAGTCTGCCAAAGAAGCAAGATGGCCCGCGCCCGGCCACTAGTAGAAAACAGGGCTTTGGTCCAGGCAGGGCCAGCCCATTAATTCCGGTTCACTCATGAACCGGGACCAAAGGGGGCATCGGTCCCGGTTCGTGAGGCCAGGGGCATTGGTCCCGGTTCGTCTGGCCCCTTTGGTCCCGGTTCCAGCCACGAACCGGGACCAATGGGCCTCGCTCCTGGCCCACAACCATTGGTCCCGGTTCGTGGACCATTGGTCCCGGTTCGTGGCTGGAACCGGGACCAAAGGCCCCCCCCTTTGGTCCCGGTTCCAGCCACGAACCGGGACCAATGAGATGCCTATATATACCCCCTCGCCCGCGAGCAGAGCAGTGGAGTGCTCTGTTTTTTGGGTCGGCCGTGGGAGAGCTTTGTGGTGCTCTAGCTCACTTCGTATGCACATGAGGTGTTTGATGAAATGCCCGAGCCACACTTAAGTTTTCTCCTCTCGAAGCTCCTTGTCCAAGCTCCATTTTCCTCGAGATTTGTCTAGGTTTGGCGGTCCGTCCTGTTCCGTCCCCGTCCTCACCGCCGTCGATCGCCCGCGCCGATCTCGTCGCCGGCACCACAGTGGTGAGCCTCTTGGTCTTATCTTCTTTGTAAAAGAAAAAAGTTCTTACTTGTATGATTAAGATAGATACTTGTGTAATTTTCTTACTTTTATTATTGTTTGTTATTATATATATTTGAGAGAGGAAGAATGCCGACTGTTGTCGTGGGGGTCGCTTCTGTTTGTTGAGTTTCCTGGTAGTTGCCTTCAATCAATTTTTGATCTACTATGAACATAGGAAATGTCGGACGACGAAAATGATTTCGGTATGTGCGAATACTGCGAAGACGAGCGCGGCCTGTGCGACAGAAATTTCTTATTTGGTGGTAGGCGCTTCAGCATCAAGCTGGATGAGACCTTCGAAGTGGATACAGTAAGTCACAACGACAAGTCTTTTTTCGTAATTAAGCATGACTTCTGCTTCTTTTGCTTCAACTTATAATTTTAATTTTTTACTATTCTACTAGCGTATCCCCTGCCATGCAAGAATTTATGTCTTGGATAAGATTGGTTTCAGTCCTATGGAAACTATGGAGGTAAAGATAGTTCACTTGAGGACCGAGCATGGTTATACTTTTGCCGCAAAATTATACAATGCAGACACCTACACCTATTTTGAATGCAAAAATTGGAGATCACTATGCAAGGCTTATGCATTTGAGCCTGATATGCTTATCACCTTTGATATTCGTCCGGAAGATGATATTGAAGGTAATATCGACATCTGGGTCGATGTGCAGACGCCTCCAGTTCTACCATTATGTGAGTTTCTCAACCATATTTATGTCTTGAATATTGTTTATTCAAAAATAGTTGACAACTAATTTCCATTAACAGCTTATTTCCATTCAAGCAAACATGTCCAGCGCTTGGTAGACATGACCTACTACTGTCTCGGGGCTGAACTAAACTGCGAGGAGATAAGTCATTATGTTTCATGGCTTGAGGATCTTGATAATGTCAAGACAAATTATTTCCCTGGACTTGAAAATCTTAGTACTCAAAACGTGCGACCACTAGCGTGCGTATTGAACTACGGTCATATCTATTTAGGAAAGATGGTAAGATTTTTACTATTTATCCTCAGTGCATCTTTTGCATACATTATTTTGTTAGAAACTTTAATAGCAAAAAGAATTATCATAAAGAATTTTTTGTTAGAAACTAAAATAACAAAATCTGTTTTTGAATATAATGTTAAAACACAGTAATATTAAATAGCAGGAAAAAGAAGCACTCAAAAATCTATTTTTATAGTAAAGTTATTCACAAACTAGTGATTCACACAAATTTCAAAGAATTCAAATTTAAACTATTCAAATTTGAAAACTAATGGCACTAACAGAAAGTTTATAATTTTTGTGACCTAACAGCAAAAAGAATTAAACAAAAACTATGGTCAAACTATTGTCAAATCTGGTCAAATTGTGGTCAAACTATGGTCAAACTACTTATTCAAGAAATATTAGTGTTAATAAATAATTATTGTTTTTTAGAATAATAATTTCAAACTCAAACGGTGCTTAATGCTCAAGTTCAACTCCTAAGGGTTAATAGGATTGACAACTTAGTTTTGTCAGGAAAACAACAAGTGCAGACTTGGAAACTAGGAGGAATAGAACTCGAAAGTTAAGCGTGCTCAGGCTGGAGTAGTGAGAGGATGGGTGACCGGCCGGGAAGTTAGACGATTTGGAATGAGTGGTTTATAATTGAGCAGTGATGAGAGGTGATTAGAGTGGGTGATTAGAGATTGAATTGTCAAATAATTTAGAAATTTGAAAATAAGAAAATATTCAAAAAAAATGGCCCTCCACTCTCGACCTCGCCCGTCCACATTCAAAATTTTATTTATCAAAAAAATTCAGAAAAACAAAATTTCAAAAAAAATTCCTTTAACCGGGACTAAAGGTGGAGCTCCAGAGAGCGGCCACGTGGAGGGCCTTTAGTCCCGGTTCGTAACACAACCAGGACTAAAGGGGGGCCTTCCACTCTCGACCTCGCCCGTCCAAGCCGAACGAAAACGATGATCTGCAGAAGCAGAACCTGGAGGAGTCTCACTCTCTCGCCGAGGTAGATTAATCCGACCGGCACTGCATTAGTGATTCAACTCATGTTGTGTTAATCCTTGTGATTGTCTTCTCAGCAGGACGCCAAGGATCATTAGGAGCATTGGTACCTAATCGGCGAGGCCATCCATGACGATCGACCTTGTCATTGAACGGAATAAATAATGGCGGACGGCAGCGAGGAGTTCGTGTCGTCTATCATTAGCCTGTTCTGGTAGCTCGAATCAAAGAGAGATTAGTCAAGTTCTAGCGGTAATTCTGGCTTATGCTGCAGTGTGGTGGTCTCCATTTGCAATTATCTCTGTTTCTTGCCCACCTAATATAAGGGATATGCAAATCTCGGTAAAGCAACTGTGAAATCATGTAAAACGTTATTTTCTCTCTAAAAGTCATGTAAAACGCGGTAATGGAAAACCCGCAAGGGAAAAAATAAATCTTCAAGTTTTTTGGGACGGTGGTAGTACACAATAAGGACAACTGTACATGCACCAAAAGAAAAAAGGGAAAAATGGTAGAGGTTCCTGAATAAAATAAATAATGAGCGAGTAAATTCCTCAACAAGAAAAAAGAGTGAGTAAAGAGTTTTAAGGGCTGCGAAAATCAAGCAAATATTGGTGAACATCCCTTTTATCGTGAAACGAAGAATCTGTTTCAACTTCGTACTGACAAACAAATACAAGCTACATGCATTCAACACATACTTCGGGTGGTGGTACTTCTCTTGAGACAGTTGAGGCACGCCCAAAGAGTTGATGGATCACACCAAAGTTAAAGCAGCACCATTGACTCAGTGCATGGTCGCCCACCAAAAGGACATGGATCGTAAACAATGTGCAGATCACTAGCATGTTACTCAAAATATAAGATACGGTTTGACTTTTCTGGTTTTCGTCGTACAATTTTGACTATGATTTTCATGTATTGAATGTCTACAAAATTAGTATACATACATGTGAAATAAAATTATTTTGCAAGATAAATACGACGATACCATTTATACATGTACAATCCATATATTGTGATATATATTAGTGGCCAAAGTCGTGCATCAAAAAACGTAAAAAATCAATCACGTCTTATATTTTGGGAAGGAGGGAGTACTATAAAATCTCATTTTCTTTACGAAATTACTCCACACACGACAGCGTGTGGCCGCTCTATGCACGATAAAAAATCCAGCGGACAGAGTGTGGTCTATGAACGAGATTCCTTGGCTGGGATTCATCGTGGTGCGCTGGTCGTCTGAATTCATTCGTCCGCGTAGCGCTGCTCTTCTCTTTAGAAATATCGAACATCACATAATGAAATTTTAGTTAAGCAGATATTAAATCACGTACGTCAAAAGTCACAACGAAACCCACGAAGGAAATATGAAATGCATATATATACACAATAAAGGAAATAAATTGTATAGGAAAAGCCAAAAGGAGACAATATAGGTGGCTAGGAGATGCCTGGTTTAGATCAAATGAGAAAATAATGAGAAATCATATTTTTTACAAAAAAACTTTCAATCTATTCATCTTTAATCATGGCAGTACAAAAAGAACAACAGAGGTAATAAAAATTACAACCATGTCCGTGGACCACCTAGCGACGACTACAAGTACTGGAGGCGCACCGCCGTCATCGCCCCTCCCTCACCGAAGCCGGGCAAAACTTGTTGTAGTAGACAGCCGGGAAGTCGTCGTGCTAAGGCCCCATAGAAGCAGCGCATCAGAGTAGCAACCATCGCCGATGAAGAAAGTCATAGATCAGAAGGATCAAACCTGTAAACACCTAAACGAATACGAACGAAGACCAGATCCAAATAAATCCACGGTAGACCAGCATCGACCAAATCTCGCAAGATCCGACGGAGAAAAACCTTCACACACCCTCCGACGATGCTATACGCATCATCGAGACGGGGATAGAACGTGGGAGACATTATTCCTACTAAGGGACATCACCGCCGCCACACAGCTCCAACCAAGACGCTGACCCTAACAAGAACTGAGTAGGTACAAAGCCTCATGCTACAAATATCTACCAAGAGCCTTTTACGACGATTTGCCCCAAAACAGAGCTTTCGACTCTGACACAAGAGTACAAGACGTCTGTTTCGATTTCCAACTACTCCATTGACGAGCAAACAAACAGAAAACACATGCATTGATTCAAGTTCAACACACACGCCGGTCTTGGGAACGTTGAGCAAAGTAGTAGCAGCTGGTACATGCATGATCACACACTACGGCCTGCAACACTACGGCTGAGTAGATCGGGGCACACAATGCATTGATGCTGCTGCTGCTACTTCTTTAGGGCGCATGCACATGCACTGCTGGCCTTACAAAGTAACACGCAGCAACAAGAGCTCAGCTCTGTACCGATCGAGCTAGCTCTTGTACACTAGAGGAGAAACTCTAATCAACCTCGTAAAATAAATAAAAAATAAACCCTAATCAACACTCGCAAAATAAATAAAAAAGACCTAATCAGCGTTTGGATTGATCCCATATTTATTTGTGTATGTATATGTTCCAAGAGTAACAATTATCCGTAGTTGGCCGGAGTACCTTTATTATTTTCTTGGTTGTGTTTCTTCTAGGAAATTATTTAGTTATTGAAAATCTCTAACACGTGGAGTAGGCCAAAATGTTGTTGTACTCCCTCTAATCTATATCTAGATACATACATTTGAGCGACAAATAATATGCATCGGATCAAAAATTTATAATTTTATTCGTGAGCAAACAAACACCTTGCCTGCTGTTTCACTTACTGGGAGGCAAAGCACATGAATGCATGGAACCCCAGACCCTCCCTGCCGATGTACTCCTATTGCTCATGTATTTGTAACAGATGGCGGCCAAAATCATAGTTTTACCATTGTGATCAAAATTTAGTGTGATTTGACCCCGCTTCGAAAGTTTGCCTGGATCCGACCGAAAAAGTTCTGCCTAACAGGCTGGCGGTAGGGATAATGGGCTACCACCCGGGCCTCCGGCAGTAAGACCAACTCCAGCATGCCGACTCATTTTGTCAGATTGTGTTAATTTGGTTTCATAAGGGCAAAACCCTTGCCCAACACGCGGACGCAAGCGCAAATTATGTCGGTCACGTGTTCGTCCGGACTCATTTCTACCACAAATTTGGGCCCGTTTTACGTTCACACAAACATGACACGGACTGGCCGCTCATCCGCTCGGTATCCACCTGGCTCAAGCCCACGAGTTGATCACCCAACCACCACCCACTGGTCATATTTAAGTCCATGCATGCGAGGGACCCCGCACGTCAGCATCCCAACCTTCACCTGCGTGTCCTTTTAATGCCACACGTGCGACAGAGGTGGGCCGCCCAGTCTACTTCCCTTCATCTTCTTCCCCTTGCCTCCCAGCCGCCCGACACCTAGCCCTAGCCGCCGCCCACCATGGGGTTCGGGAAGCGCGGCAAGCATGACCACGAGGCCGGCGGCCAACTTCACCATGGCGCAGCCAGGTGTAAGCCACGACCACCCTTTAGCCTCTACGTGTTGGTCCATAGTTGTCGGTACTTCTGGGAGCATGGTGTGCTGGTGCCATGGCCCGACGTGAACCTGCCACACAAGTGGCATCTCATCCTCGATAGGGTTCCGGTGAAGGCGGTGCCTAACACAGACCGCTCACGGCTGGCAAAGATCCACCGCCGCCGTGCTCAACTCCCGGCCAACCTCCGCCGCGACCCAACATACATCATGGACTCGCCGAACTAGGACATGTGGTTCGCCACCGAGCACGACCAACACTATTGGTCAAACTTTGAGGGTGCGCCCTGTGCACCGCACGCGCTCGCCGCTCCGCCACCACCTCTGGTAGTGCAGGAGGACCAGGAGGCCTACATTGTGGCCCTTGAGGAGGCCAAGCGGAGGGCCATAGAGGAGTCCAAGCTCGAGCAGCTCGCCGGTTGATCTGGCCTTTCACGGGCACTAGCCGAATCGATGGCCCGAGTAGAGGCCAACATGCCCGCACCGCGTCCTCCCACGCTCGAGCCTGGGGAGGAGAAGCCATGGCCGTTGTTGGGGCAGGCGTGGTCGTGGACAAGCGGCACAAGTTGGAGGTTGCGGCACAGCGGGATGATGCTCAGTAGGCAGTGCACCAGGATGCAGCCCAATAGGCTGCGGCACAGAAGCAAGCTCTGGCGGCGGTCCAGGAGGCGTTTTCGTAGATGCCGGCATCGATCTTCGTCAACCTGGCCAACGAGGAGGAGGAAGACGAATGCTAGATTTATCGCCGTCCCCGATGGCTGTATAATGTTTTTAGTTTTAATTAATGTAAGACTAGATTTCTGTTGGTTGTTTATTTTTCTTTTTTTCGACAAAGGGGATTTTTATTAACTCAAAATATAGCATCAAGCGAATACAAAGCATAATGAGTCATACCCAACCTCTGCATAACTAAGATGCACATAGCCAAATACCAGAAGTCTGACAACAATAAAATAAGAAACCGACATATCGACAATAGTGAGTCATATAGGACCGACACTATGCCTATGTCGAAGGAGGTGGTGGACCGATTCGGAGATTATGCTGCCACCCATGTTGGGGAAAAAACCTCTGTCGTCACTTGCTCCAACCGCATACACACCGCCTTGAACAACGGTTGGTACTCTGTTCGGTGTAGCATACACCACGTAAGAAGCGAGTGCATGCATCGGAAAATAACCTGCATGGGGGACGAGTTTTTTTTCATTAAAAATCAAATCATTCTACATAGTCAGAGTGACCATAATAAGACATACGCTCGCACCCTTATTAGCGTTTTAAATCTATTTGGAATACCATCCAACCAGTGACCAAAAATATTGGCAACACTTGTGGGAGGATATAAATTGAACGCTATTTGGATGACTGACCAGGTAGAACGCACAAACGTGCACTGGAAAAAGAGGTGCTTGATTGTCTCGTCGTGAATACAAAAGCCAAACTTCTTACTTCCTTGCCAATTGCGATGGGCGAGGTTGTCTTTGATAACTACAACTCCCCTATGAAGATACCACATAAATATTTTGACTTTCAGTGGAATCTTAGACATCCAAATTTTCTTGTTATTTTCCACCGGGACCTCTGAATGCATGAGCGCACGGTACATAGAGTCGACTGTGAAGGACCCAGATGTATTGAGGTTCCAGCGAAACACACCCCGT
This sequence comes from Thinopyrum elongatum, assembly GCA_011799875.1. Lineage (NCBI taxonomy): Eukaryota > Viridiplantae > Streptophyta > Magnoliopsida > Poales > Poaceae > Thinopyrum > Thinopyrum elongatum. The sequence goes on from CM022297.1 coordinate 71,620,842, forward strand.
CCTTTTGTCATGTTGGCCCGTCTACTATAGGTCCCACAGTTAGCTGTCTGTTCTCGGGCAGTTAGGAAGGATTCCTGAATAGCTTATTCAGGAACCAGTTGCAGAATAGCTGGGATGCCATTATTTCTTCAGGGATAACATATTACTTTAACACGTTTTTATAAAACATCTACATTTTACTTAACATAGGACCATATTTGTCATATCTGATCCATTGTTTCAAAAATGTATGAATATTTAATAGCCTCTAATGACCATTTCTCAAAAAAAAAGTAAGAATATTTTTCCAAGAGTTATGAACTTTTTTCCAACATGGGAAGAATATTTTCTCAAAAGTACGAATACTTTTTAAATATGTGGAACACATTTTTTTTGGAATCTTTGTACGTTTTTTAGGAACGGAAGAACATATTTCTAAATAATTGGATATTAAAATTGTCATACTAATTATTCAGAAAATATCTTTCTACAACAATAGCCCATTTTATTAATTATGGTAGTATTGGGGCCACCCCCTGCCCCCCTCCCAGCGCAAAAAGAATAAGAGGGTGCTTGGATCCAAGGACTTATTTTAGTCTGACTAAAAATAGTCTCTTTAAGAGGCTAAAGTTCCAAGCACCCCTGACTAAAGAGGGGCTAAAACTAGTCTTGAGACTAAAATTTTTTAGTCAGGGGTACCCATACTAAAATGTGGATTAGTCCTCTCTCTCCTCATTTAACTCCTCTCCTTTAACATATGCGAGTTCTGGATTGGAGGGTTTGGAGGATAATAAATGCTCATTAACTTGATTTTAGTCTCTTTAGTATTTGGATCCAAGCATGGGTGAGGCTAGAAAGTTTTAGTCCCACTACTTTTAGTCATGAGACTAAAACGTATCCAAGCACCCTCTAAGTTGGATTTGAAATTTCTGGGCAGCAAAAGACCTAGATTTTCGATCCGGTAAAAGAACGTCTACACGAGAGAAGAAAAATCCTTACTATTACCACCAGAAACAAAACTACCAGTTGCCCAACATATATAACACGGTGATTAAACGCGCTATTCTTATTACTTGGCGAATGCAGCAGACCGTGCCTATAAAATTGTGCCCTTGTGAAGCAGAGGACCGCATAGGACAGTACATGCAGTGCATCACTTGCGTAGCAGAGAAAGGAGTGAAGAGATGAAGAAGAGGGAGGTGAAGAAAGAAGAGCCATGCGCGGAGCTGTGGTGGTTCTTCTGTGCATCGTGGTGGCTGGGCTTGCCCTCATCGGCGGCGAGGAGCCGGTCGCCAAGTGGCCAACGCACACTGCACCGGTCCCGGTCTGCCCTCTGCCGACAAAGTGTCCACTGGCAATATCATGATGATCATGGTACTGGTCTTATTTACCCCGGTGACGGCGGCCTCCCTCACAGGCTAATTTTCATGTTTTCACCTTTTGCGAATAGTTCAGCCAGATCTGACCCTGGTTCGAAAGAATTTTGAGATTTGACCTTTTTGGCTATCGCCAGAGACCTCGGCGGTAAGGTATAACAGGCTACCGTCAGAACCGTTGGCGGTAGCCCACTCATCCATGTCAGCCCGAGCCAACAGCGGGCGTCTTGCCCCTGCCCATGTGGGGGTACCCATCCGCTCTGCCTGTGAGTGTGTGATAATGATCGACGACCCACGCGCACGTGAATGGCGCCCTCGGCGACTCCAAGACTTCCGTTATAGTAAGATAAATAAGACCATATTCTTTGATTCATTGGGAGAGGCGGATGGCTGGCTCACCTGGACTTGATACTGGCGGACCTAGCGGAGTATTTTGGGGCCAAAGAGAAAATATGCATCTTTGGGGGTCCAGTGACTACACTTTACTTAATTTAAGCCTCTACAGAAAATCCCTTTACTAATCATGGTAGTGCTCACACAAAGGCAAAAAAGATAAGGTTAAATTTAAAATCGCGTTTGAATTTTTCGGGGAGCAAAAGACTGAGATTTTCGGTCAGGTAAAAGAATGTTTATACGAAAGAAGAAAAGTCCTTACTACTGCCACCAGAAACAAAACTGTCAGTCCCTGACAAAACACGGCAATTAATTAAAGGCGTCGTGTTTAATAGTTAGTGATTGCATCACTTGCGAAGCAGAGAAAGGAGAGAAGAGATGAAGAAGGAGAAGGAGGTGAGGAAAAAAGAGCCATGTGCGGAGCTGTAGTGGTGCTTCTCTACATGGCGGTGGCCAGGCTTGCCTTGGTCGGCGACGAGGAGCCGACAGCCAAGTGGTTTGCGCCGGCCATGTCGGCCCGGGTCTGTCCTCTGCCGACAAAGGGGTAATGCTACATCTACGTAATGATTATTATGTGATTAACATAATCAACAACTTGAAGAGTTTTGATTGGAGGTTTGGGGAGGCTGGGGCCCACCCTCCTGAAAATCAGGGGGGGAGAGGGTTAGTTAGGTAGTTTACGTAAAACTGTTCGTAGACATACGTAGGTGTAGCATTATTGGCCGACAAAGTGCCTGCACGGCAACATCGTGATGGTCATGGCACTGGCTGTGTTTTCCCCGATCACAAAGGCCTCCCATGTGTGGATCGCCCGCTGCGCAAGGTCTAATCGCCGCCCATGTGGATGTATCCCTCGGTGTCGCTTGCGAGTGTGTGGTGATGACTAGGGCCTGCGTGCGCGTGAACGACGCCCTCAGAGACTCCAGGACTTCCATTAGTAAGATAAATAAGATCATGTTCTATGATTCATAGGGAGAGGAGGATGGCTGGCTCACCTGTACTTGACACTATACGCAATTGCAGAAATTCGTAGGGGAACGCACGTGCGAAGACGCCTCAAGCCGTCGATTTGCGCCGAGATCTGAACACAAGTTGGCAGCGACTGAAATTGGCTCAAAAATTTATGGATATTGTTTATCCATCTGAATACGAGACAATATACGCGTCTATTCTGTCAAAATACTTCCGTTCGGAGTTGTTATACGTCTTCCTACCTGTTCGTATGCCACATACCCCATTCTATTAGATACCTTGGTCGACGACTTCACTCTACTGTTCACCTTCTTCCACTACCGGAATCGAGCCCTATGCCGACGGCCCACAGCCGTCGGCATAGGACCAAACCCTGTGGGGATAGCCCTATGCCGACGGCCACCGTTGGCATAGACCCGTCGGCGAATACAGGCCGAGCCGTCGGCATAGCCTTATATGCCGACGGCGTCCGTACAACCGTCGGCATCTCTCCACCGTCGGCAAATTTCTCCGTATGACTGCAGCTGACGGCGTTGTCGTTAGGACATCTCCAACCACGAGCCACCACGTGGCACGGCTATGCCAACGGCCTAGCCGTCGGCATAGATCTGAATATATGCCGAACGCTGGGCCATCGACATAGACATGCAACGTGGCGCTCGCTGGGCAATATTGGTGCACGACTATGGAAACACTTCAGAACAAGGTTTGGGCCAAACCTACCACAAGATCCCCTCTGCGGCGACCAAACGCAGTCGTCCCCCCCCCCAAAAAAAGTGCCGGCGACTGTCAGGGTTACGATCCTGACAATGAGTACTAGGGGTACGAATAAGGGGCAGAGACTACCTACGGTGCGGGTGTAACACTCGTTGTTTAACGAGTTCGGGCCCCTCTCGGTGGAGGTAACAACCCTACGTCTCGTGCCCAGAGGCTTGCTTTGATTTGAAGGGTATCATTATAGAGATTGAACATGCCTGGTTATGGAGAGGGGTGCGGCTTATATAGAGTGCGCTGCAGCCCCATGTCTCCCACACCGCCGAGGCATTAACTGTCATTGAATGAGTCAGTTACTAGTGTAATGAGCCTCTACTACAGCAGTTACAGGTAAAGGTAGCTATAACTTTATTTAGTGGATGACTTAGGATTCCTCGTCTGTTGCAGCTCCCACGTCGTCCTCCTGTCTTGTACGTCCGGGTGGTGGTCCATCGGCCGAGTGACATGTGACAGTTCGAGTGCTGCGGAGCCGTCCGAGTGAACTCTCTGATGTATGCATCCGACTGTTGGCATGGTCCAGGGACCTACCTATGATGGTGGTGGGCCCTATGTGGGTCCCAAATGATGGGTCCTTGACCCTACCTGTAATAGGTGACCACTTCATTGGCCCCCGAATCGGTTGGGATTTCGTAGGCCAAACAAACCGACCCTTCGGTTGAGTCCGAGTGCTGCAGGGGCACTCGAAATATGTTTCCGAACTGTGATTTATTGTTCCTTGGACGAAAACACAACGGATTCTGGACTTTAGGTTTACCCAGATGACCGGGTGTTTTTTATCATCGAGAAAAACCCGGTGGCATTCGTTTAGCTCCTCGGAGGAGATAGACTAGGGGCCCGAGTGAGAGCATGCCATTACAACTCGAGTGGCGATGCCGGCGCGTGGTCTGACTCTCCGGAGATACGCCACTCCTTATCCCAGGGGAGCGCCAGCGCAGGCCTTCTATGAGTCCAGGTTTACGAGTCATGCGCCTTGGAGCCTACCGAGAGGGCCAAGTGAACCCACAGAGGGGCGTCAAGCTCGTCACATAACGTGGCCGAGTGCACGGGTCCCCGCGGAGGGTGGTCAGTCGAACTGACGTGCATCCTTTAGGAAAGGAATCGCTGGCAATCAATCGGATTGATTCATCCCAGAAATCTCGGGGTTTGAATTTGTGTGTTCGCGCGCTGAAGCGGTAACGTCGTGTGTTAGTGGGAAAGTGGGGGCGTGGCTCCTTGATTTGTGCGCATGATCCTCGCCACGTGTTGCGCTTGCCCTGTGTAAAGCCCTGCCGCGCGGGCCGTCGATCCAGGGATTCGCGGTGGGAGATTTGGTTGAAGATTTTGTCTGGAGGTATAAAAGATTCAGGGGCAGAGGTCCGGGCCTCAGATCCCCTTTCGCTCGCCCCGACTCCTCCGCTCCTCTCCTCCACCCAAGTGCGCGGCGCTGGCGAGGGATTCCACGGCCAAGGCAGAGAAGGCGAATAGGGCGGGGAAGGCCACTTCTTCTTGCTCTGGTGCGGCGGCCGGCGGCGCGGCGGGTGACTGGCTCCCGTCGCGCGTCACCGCCCGGCGGCTAGAGGAGTTGGTGGAAGAAGGGCTGATTCCGCATGAAGGATGGCGTCGCCCGGGCGCGAGGGAGGTCGAGCCGGCACCTCATGAGGACGAGCGTGTCCTGCTCGTCACCCATGTGGAGCGGGGCTTCTCGATGCTACCCCACCCCTTTTTTCAAGCGTTGCTCGATTACTTCGCGGCTCAGCTCCATCACCTTCCTCCCAACGCTGTCATTTATCTCTCGGCCTTCATCTCTCTTTGTGAGAACTTCTTGGGCTGCCACCCTCACTGGGGCCTCTTCAAATACATCTTCACTTGCCGGTCGATGACCGTGAAGGACTCGCCGACTGGAGAGAAAACCCATGTCACCCAGCTATGCGGGGGCCTGGGTATCCACGTTCATGGGGGGAGGTCCTTCCCTAAGATGAGCTTTCCCGATTCTGTCAACGGATGGCAGCGGACCTGGTTCTACTGCAGGGATGTCCCCAGCGCCCACAACCAGTCGAGCCTCCTGCCATACTTGTCTGAGCGAGTACGAGCCCCGGCGTCCCTCACTGTGGCGAAGGAGGAGAAGGTGGGTGTCGATATCTTGTCCAGCACGTTGGTTGGAGTTGTGAATGCTGGAGTGAACGACATGGACTTGCTGGAGACTTTCTTCACTCGGCGCATCCCGCCACTTCAGGCCAGGGCCCACCCCATGTGGTTGTACGAGGGGCCGGGTGATTCCACCTGGGTGCATCCTGAGGATCTCACCGAGAAGGAGGTGGGGGCCAATATCAAGGCCATCACTTGCGCTCGTGACAACCCGCGGGGGACTCGGTTGGTGCCAGCCTTTCACAAGTACTTGCCGCCCATTGAGGTATTTGTCTGTAGTTCAGTCGGCTTGACCATATGTTGCTTTTTGAAAAGCTAACCCTCATGCTGTTACGTGTTCGCCTCTCAGGACTTCCAAAACATGATTCGTAGGATCCCGGTGGTGTACCGTTCGCCCCAAGATGTGACGAGTGACACCGAGCAGCAGTATTCGTGGAGGTCAAATGACGACGAGAGTGATAACGACGACGACGATGATGATGACGATGACAGCTCAGAGGAGGGGGACGAGGCAGAGTCCTCTTCATCTTATGAGCCCCCCAAAGAACCCCGCTCCAAGGCACTGCACAACCCAAAGGGCAAGGCAGGAGAATCTCAACAGCCGACTGCTTCAGGTCGAGTGACTCGGAGCTCCAAGCGCGCTCGAGCCGAGGATGAGAGCTCGGCGGAGAAACAGCCCAAACAGATCTCCTCCAAGCCTCGAAAGGTTGTAGTGCCGCGGATCAAGGTGGCAGTGCCTGTGGCCTCGAAGTGAGCGCTCTCGCCGATTCCTTGCTTGTTTTTGTATTGATTTGGTTGTTGACCGAGTGTTGTTTGATCCTTGTAGTAATGACACCTCGACAACTTCAGCGGACCCGCATGCCCGCAAGCAAGGCCCGAGTAACGCTAACGCGGTAGGTGCCGCCACCTCCAAAGGTATGTTGTATTGGTTGACTCGGATGGTTATGCCTTCTCCGACTGGACTTTAATGGTTTCCTTGGTTTATGCAGCTCCACCTGAGATTATCCAGCTGGATGACGAAGAGAGGACTGACCCGCCGAATCCGGATGCCATCAGGGAGGGAACACCGAGTGCTGACACGCCAATGACGGACGCCTCTCCTCGCCAGATGACCCGTGTTTCTCCGGCGAAGGTTGCCGCAAAGACTGTGAGGCCGAGTCCTCTAGCTGAAGGTGGTTCGGCATCTTCGTCAGCGGTGGTGCCGCCTGCAGGGTCTACCCAAGACCCTCCAAATGAAACGGCGGTGATTCCAGCCCCGAGGCCGACTCCTGCGACTCCGTCGACCCCAGCTACTTCCTTCCCGTTGTACCATGTCCATGAGGATCAGGTGGGGGCGAGCTGATCCAGGTGGGGCTTATGTGCGACCGGCTGAAGGAGGCTTATGACGCCAGCGCAGCGCTGCAGACCAACGTCCGAGTAAGTACCATTGTGAGTATGATTTCCAGTCAAAGTTTTTCTTTTTTATCTTGGTAGGATTTCTGTCAGTGGGTTTGCGCAGGGCACACCCACTGGGTGTTCATGAACTAGTGGGGGCACGCTGAGTGCACTCACTGTGTGTAGTCTTCGAGGCTCCTGTCAACTGGAGTCAGTTGTCAGGAGTCTTTGAGCCTTTGTTGAATTTCTTTGCGTTCACTCGGAGTCTAGCCGGAGCGTAGTCGAGTGGACATGATCCAGTGGGGGCACGCTAAGTGCACCCACTGGGTGTAGTCCCCGAGGCTACCGTTGACTGGAACAGTCGGCGATAGTCTTAGAACTTGTAGTCGTTTCGCCATGAGGCTGTTTTTTTAGCTCATCGACGAGTCACTTTCCAGTGGGGGCGCGCTGAGTGCACCCACTGGGTCTAGTCCCCGAGGCTACCGTTGAGTGCTGGCAATCGGTGGTAGTCTTTAGAACTGTCACTAGGCGTTCGGGGTGCCCGGAAACACTCGTGCGTTGGCGAGATAATAGGTAGAGCCTTCTTCATTGCTGACTTGGGAGTCAGCCGAATGAAGCGGGCCAGCATGTGTTGTTGTCCTCTATCTTCTTCATTGCCGACTCATGGGCCGACCGAGTGAGGGTAGATCAGGGGTACTTCGGTATATGGTACTGGTCAAGCCTGTTCCTCCTGGGGGTGCTTGTCTGACCCAGCGACCCGACTGTACTTGAGAATTTGGTACTGATCAAGCTTGTTCCTCCTAGGGGCGCTTGCCTGACCCAGTGACCTGAGTGTACTTGAGAATTTGGTACTGGTCAAGCTTGTTCCTCTCGGATGGGTAAGACCGAGTGGGTAGCCAGAGAGTACTTCAAGATCTGGTATTGTTCTAACTTGTTCCTTCCATTGGTGTCTGTCTAGATGCTCATGAGTCAATGACTCGGTTTCTCTTTTGGGTCTTCTGACCGACTGTTTCTTGCATGTTGCAGAGGACCTGTGAGATGGGATCCCACTATGCTGCAATGGAGAAGGAGGTGACATCCCTTTGACTTGATCTGGAGGCTGAGAGGCTCAAGAGCGCCCGACTGGAGAAAGAGAAGAAAGCCCTGAGAGGTAAGCTATTTCCTCCGACTGGTAGCTACATACTGTTTTTCCCTTTTGATCCGAATCATTTCGCTCCGACAGATGTTCATAGCGGGAACACCCAACTCGTAATGAGGCTCAAGACTTCTATTTCTTTAGAAACCATGAAGCAGGCTCTAGAGAACAAAGAAAAGGATCTGGCGTTGGCCCAGAAGGAAGCCAGGACAAAGGCAAAACTTGCCGACGAGAAGCTGGCTTCAGTCATCAAGTTAGAGGAGGAGATCAAGGACCTTAAGGCTACCATCAGTGCTTCCACTTAGGAGAAGGTCAAGCTGGAGGAGAAGGCCACGCAGTTGACTGACAAGAAGGATGCCCTGGAGAAACACATCGAGAAGGTTTGTGAGGAATTTAGTGAGAAGCTGGCTGGTAAGTTCTCCTTTAGCCGAGTGAAATCCATATGTTGCCAATTTTTTCTCAATCATCCGCTCACAGACTGTTCTTCTTGACCCAGAGCATTGTTATAACAAGGAACTAGAGCTGGAGAGGCTTGAGAGTGATCTGGACCCTTCCAGGTCACTCGTTGCCGACAACGCAGCCCTTGCCATCCTTCGGCTTGAAGACCGCTTGGAGAATGCATTGTGCTATATCACTCGGTCAAAGGGTGCTGTGGGTCGGATTGATGAGGAGCTGCAGCCGGGCGTGGAGACCCAGAAGGACCTGGAGTCAGTGCTGACATGGCTGAATGAAGTCCCCGCTCGGGTCAAGGCTTGGAAGAAGTCTGCAGCCCAGAGTGGTGCTGATGTGGCGCTGTCACTCGTCTGCGTTCATTGCAAGAATGTGGACGAGGAGAAGCTGAAGAACCTCCGAGTGATGAACAAGAAGAACCTCAAGTTTGAGGATTTCTTGGGGGCCTTCGCCGAAGCTGCCACTCGCATTGCCGATGGGATCGACCTGGAGACCTTCGTTGCCCCAGCCAGCCCTCCGCTTGAGGCTTGAAACACTTGGTTAAATTTGCCCCGGAATGCCGGGTGGTTGATGTAATGAAATACTTCGTTGAGCCTAAGGGCTCGTTTTACTTTTTCCTAAAATATTCGGATGGATCAGATCTTTGGTTTGCAACCTTTTAAGTCTCCATCTGCTTCTTGTGCTCTGCATGTCTTAGGCGAAAGCTGGTTTGCAGCTAAGCTCCCAAGTGTGGACCAGATCCTCACTCGGATTTATTTTTTTAACTTAGGAGAAAGCTGGTTCACAGCTAAGCCCCCGAGTGTGGAGCAGATCCTCACTCGGCCTGTATTTTTAACTTAGGCGAAAGCTGGTTCGCAGGTAAGCCCCCGAGTGCGGAGTAGATCCTCAGTCGGCCTGTTTTAAAGTTAGGCGAAAGCTGGTTCGTAGCTAAGCCCCCGAGTGTGGAGCAGATCCCACTCGGATTGTGTTTTTAACTTAGGTGAAAGCTGGTTTGCAGCTAAGCCCCCGACTGTGGAGCAGATCCTCACTCGGCATGTATTTTTAACTTAGGCGAAAGCTGGTTCACAGCTAAGCCCCTGAGTGCGGAGCAGATCCCACTCGGATTGTGTTTTTAACTTAGGCGAAAGCTGGTTCGCAGCTAAGCCCCCGAGTGCAGAGAAGATCCCACTCGGATTGTGTTTTTAACTTAGGCGAAAGCTGGTTCACAGCTAAGCCCCCGGGTGTGGAGCAGATCCCACTCGGATTGTGTTTTTAACATAGGCGAAGGCTGGTTCATAGCTAAGCCCCCGAGTGTGGAGCAGATCCTCACTCAGCATGTATTTTTAACTTCGGCGAAAGCTGGTTCGCAGCTAAGCCCCCGAGTGCAGAGCAGATCCCACTCGGATTGTGTTTTTAACTTAGGCGAAAGCTGGTTCGCAGCTAAGCTTTTCTGCTCCGCACCCACTGGAGGTGTGTTAGTTTCCGAATGCAGCTAGCATTGTGTAATGAAATGCGATCGTAGCCCGAACTAGACGATATATGTGAAAAGCGGTACTTTTATTCATCTAAGTTCATTCGGACTAACTATTACAAAGGAGAAATTCTTATTCAAAGTGTAAAACTTGCAGAGTAGATCCGCGTTCCAAGCCCTGGGCTCTTCTGATTCTTTGGCGAAGTTGTAGAGCTTGTATGCTCCATTATGTAGGACTTTTGATATGGTGAATGGCCCCTCCCAGCGGGGTGCCAGCTTTTGAGGTTTCTGCTGATCCACTCAGAGGACCAGGTCTCCTTCCTGGAAGGCACGCCCTCTGACGTGTCTGTCGTGATAGCGACGCAAGTCTTGCTGGTACAACATCGACCTTACAAGCACCAGTTCACGTTCTTCTTCCAAAAGGTCCAGGCCATCCTGCCTTGCTTCTTCAGCTTCAGCTTCGAAGTAAAGATCCACTCAGGGAGAATTGTGGAGCAGATCACTCGGCAAAACTGCCTCTAACCCGTACACCATAAAGAATGGGGTGCGATTGGTGGATCGATTCGGAGTCATCCGCAGGCCCCAGAGAACTGATGGTAGCTCGGTCACCCAGGCTCCTGCCACGTGAGTCAGATCACGCATGAGGCGAGGCTTCAATCCTTGGAGTATGTGCCTGTTTGCCCTCTCGGCTTGCCCATTCGACTGTGGGTGTGCCACAGAGGCGTAATCGACCCGAGTGCCTTTGGTATAACAAAACTCGCGGAACTCGTCCGAGTCGAAGTTAGACCCGTTGCAGGTGATGATGTTGTGTGGAACTCCGAATCTGAAGATAATCTCCTTGATGAATTGAATCGCAGTGGTCGAGTCCAGCTTCTTTATGGGTTTGGCCTCGATCCACTTGGTGAACTGCTACTTCTTGAGCTTGCGTTGTTTTTTCCCTTGAAGAGGAAAGGGTGATGCAGCAAAGTAGAGATAAGTATTTCCCTCAGTTTGAGAACCAAGGTATCAATCCAGTAGGAGACAACGCAAAAATCACCGTATACCTGCACAAACAATCAAACAACTTGCACCCAACGCGATAAAGGGGTTGTCAATCCCTTCACGGTTATTTGCAAAAGTGAGATCTGATAGAGATAGATAAATGATAAAGTAAATATTTTTGGTATTTTTGTTTTATAGATCGGAAAGTAAAAGATTGCAAAATAGTAGATCGGAAACTTGTATGATGAAAAGTAGAAGATTATATGATGGAAAATAGACCCGGGGGCCATAGGTTTCACTAGAGGCTTCTCTCAAGATAGAAAATAATATGGTGGGTGAACAAATTACTGCCGAGCAATTGATAGAAAAGCGCAAAGTTATGACAATATCTAAGGCAATGATCATGAATATAGGCATCACGTCCGTGTCAAGTAGACCGAAACGATTCTGCATCTACTACTATTACTCCACACATCGACCGCTATCCAGCATGCATCTAGAGTATTAAGTTCATAAAGAATGGAGTAATGCATTAATAAGATGACATGATGTAGAGGAATTAACTCAAGCAATATGATGAAAATCCCATCTTTTTATCCTCGATGGCAACAATACAATACGTGCCTTGCTGCCTCTACTGTCACTGGGAAAGGACGCCGCAAGATTGAACCCAAAGCTAAGCACTTCTCCCATTGCAAGAAAAACCAATCTAGTTGGCCAAACCAAACCGATAGTTCGAAGAGAATTACAAAGATATCAAATCATGCATATAAGAATTTAGAGAAGATTCAAATAATATTCATAGATAAGATGATCATAAATCCATAATTCATCGGATCTCGGCAAACACACCGCAAAAAAGTATTACATCGAATAGATCTCCAAGAACATCGAGGAGAACATGGTATTGAGAATCAAAGAGAGAGAATAAGCCATCTAGCTACTAGCTATGGACCCGTAGGTCTGTGGTAAACTACTCACGCTTCATCGGAAAGGGCAATGGTGTTGATGTAGAAGCCCTCCGTGATCGAATCCCCCTCCGGCAGGGTGCCGGAAAAGGTCACTAGATGGGATCTCACGGGTACAGAAGGTTGCGGCGGTGGAAAAGTCTTTTCGTGGATGCCTCTGTTGGTTAGGGGATATATGAATATATATACGCAAAAGAATTAAGTCAGGAGGTGCACGAGGGGCCCACAAGGGTGGGGGGCGCGCCCTCCGTCCTTGTGACCGCCTCGTGGCTCCTCCGACTTCATCTCCAAGTCTCCTGGTTTCCTTCTGGTCCAAGAAAAATCATCGCGAAAGTTTTATTCCGTTTGGACGCCGTTTGGTATTCCTTTTTTGCGAAACTCAAAAACAAGAAAAAAACAGAAACTGGCACTGGGCTCTAGGTTAATAGGTTAGTCCCAAAAGTAATATAAAATAGCATATTAATGCATATAAAACATCCAAAACAGATAATATAATAGCATGGAACAATCAAAAATTATAGATACGTTGGAGACGTATCAAGCATCCCCAAGCTTAATTCCTGCTCGTCCCCGAGTAGGTAAATTGTGACGACCCCGGCTTAATCGTGCACTAACCATACATGCAAATGCACACGATCAAGCCTAAGGACTCACTTGAAGATATCACAACACAACTCTAAAACATAAACAAAGTCATACAAGCTTTATATTACAAGCCAGGGCCTCTAGGGCTCGAATACTTAGCTCGATGGCATACAAGTGTCAGCGGAAGCATCATATATCTGGGCACAGATATAACAGAGTTACAGATAGGCCTTTACGAAGGCGGGGTAAAATAAAACACTACGATCAAAAGGCGTAGGCCTCCTGCCTAGGACCCTACGATCCTACTCCTGGTCGTCGGACGGCTCCTCGTAGTAGTACTCGCCGGGAGGGTAGTAGTAGTAGCCGTAGTCATCGACAGAGGCAGCTATCTCAGGGGCTCCATCATCTGGCGGCGACAAATGGATATGGGGAGAAAAAGAAAGTAAAGCAAACGTGAGTACTCATCCGAAGTACTCAGCAAGCAAGGATCTACACTACACATGCAACATTATCAAAGGGAGGCTGTATATGTGGACTGGGCTGCAGAAATGCCAGAATAGAGGGGAGAGCCTAGTCCTATCGAAGACTAGCATCTTCAAGCATCTTCATCGGTCTTGCAGCATTAGAAGAGTGTAGATTAACATAATGTAAAGTAGTAGTAATGTCATCAACCTCGCCCAGAGGTCCTTCCTCGACTCCCTGCGAGAAAGCAATCCCAGAGCCATACTATCCATTTCATCTCAAGTCACCAGTTCTAGTTGTACCGATCGGGATACTACTCCGAGTGTTCGTTACCGTAGGACAGGCTATCGATAGAATGTTTCTTCCCTGCAGGGGTGCACCAACTTACCCACCACGCTCGCTTAACTCCGGCCGGACACACTTTACTGGGTCATGCCCGGCCTCGGCCAAACGATACGCCGCAACCCGACCTAGGCTCTAAAGAGAGGTCAGCACGCCGGACTAACCTCTGCCCCCAGGGGTCTTGGGCCTTCGCCCTGGGAACCCTGCATGTTGCGAGGACGCTCCGAAAGCAGACCTAGCCCCCTTCATACAAGCGCGGGCTTAACCAGTCCAATCCAAAGCGGGCCGCTCCTCGCTGACGTCTAAAGAGCTTCGGCTGATGTATATGACGCAGAACGCCCACACTATGCCCACGTGATGGTTAGTGCTATTAGGCCAGAGGCCCCTCGGATCAAATATCCAAACCGTTAGTGTGTTGGTAGTGCGGTAACGAGCAGAGACTCACGAAAGATGTGACCCCGTCGCCCCGTCTCGAGGACTTGCGGCAAGGGCTAAGAATGCCCGGCCATGCCTCGTGTTCAGCTCTCGGCCACCATCCAGGTCCACCCGACTCCACATCTCTGGCAATTAAGCTCGCGCGGGTACCCCTCAGGGCCGACCCATCTTTAGTAACATGGTTCAGTGTAAAGTCATAGTAACCATAGTAACCGTGTGTCTAATACCAAGGGAACCCTGAGGAATCACCCTCGATGGAATTCCACCTTATGTTATCGTCTAGGTGAACGAAGGAGGAATCACCCTCGAGGTCCACACTCGAGAAGTTGCACGACGACGTCATTATCGGGGGTGGTGTAGGAGGCATCACCCTCACTGACCACGATCGATTAAATAACCTACAAGGTTATCATCAGAAGTGCTGACGAGGTATCACCCTCGGCACTTGATAGTAACCCAGTAGTGTCGGGCAACTAAGGGGGAAGTGATGTGCGGTGCCGGGGCCTGGTCTTCGATCCCGTTGATCGGGTCTTCTGATAATCCAGCGGGGCGGTCCGGATAAAGTGGGGTCTCTGATGGGTCTCTACCTGTAAGGGCATATTTCTCCCTAAGTGGTTTTGGTGATTGATGAGAATGCGTTTGCGGACTAATCGTGTGCATTGAGCTTTTCAGATATCTCATGTCTAGGCACTAGCCGATTCGATGCCCCTCGTAGCCTATCAAAGACGGCGATTCTCTACGTTTCTTTTCGGTGGATTTGAGTTGTAGGAAAGCCGTACTATTAAGAGGGGGTCCGCTTTGGAAAGGTATGGGTGGAATCAACACGTACACAGCCCCATATGCACCCACAACCTCCTTTCCCTTCTCTGGAGCTTTTCCATGTTTTCTGTGGTGTTTTCAGCATCTTGCCAGCGGTAGTACCGCTAGTGCCCACGGTAGTACCGCTTATGCGGTAGTACCGCTGGTACTTGCGTGGCACTACCGCTTAGGGTGTCCCCGAGCGTGCAACGTTCTGTTGTCGGTATGCAATTCACGGTAGTAGAGCGGTAGTAGCGCGGTAGTACCGCTCCGGCGGTACTACAACCCATACTACCATCTCCACTACCGCTTGCGGGGTTTTCCTCTGTGCAAGGTTCTGTTCCCACATTGCTCCAAGCGGTAGTAGAGCGGCACTAGGACGGTAGTACCGCTTCGCACGGTACTGCCGCCCCAGGCACCCTTCTACTACCGCTGCCTCCGCAGGACTAAAACCCTAGGCGGTAGTACCGCCGGGGTCAGTGGTAGTACCGCTCCGGTGGCACTACCGTAGATACACTCTATGTATTTTTAGTCTTGTGCGGAGTAGTACCGCCTAAGCGGTAGTACCGCTCCTAGGAGCGGTAGTACCGCTTAGCTGCGGGCCAGGACAGAAAACGGTTGGATTTTGGTTCCCCTATATAAAGGGGGGGGGGGTCTTCTTCTTCCTTGGGTTGACCTCTTCCCCCCAAGCTCCATTGCCATTCAAAAGCTCATTCTTACCTGATCTCTCTCCCTAGCCAATCAAACTTGTTGATTTTCTAGGGATTGGTTGAGAAGGCCCCGATCTACACTTCCACCAAGAGAAATTTGATTCCCCCCACTAATCCCTTGAGGATCTTGTTACTCTTGGGTGTTTGAGCACCCTAGACGGTTGAGGTCACCTCGGAGCCATATTCCATTGTGGTGAAGCTCTGTGGTTTTGTTGGGAGCCTCCAATTCGGTTGTGGAGAGAGCCCCCAACCTTGTTTGTAAAGGTTCGGTTGCCGCCTTCAAGGGCACCAATAGTGGAATCACGGCTTCTCGCATTGTGTGAGGGCGTGAGGAGAATACGGTGGCCCTAGTGGCTTCTTGGGGAGCATTGTGCCTCCACACCGCTCCAACGAAGACGTACTTTATCTCAAAGGGAAGGAACTTCGGTAACACATCCTCGTCTCCAGCGACTCCAGTCTTGGTTATCTCTTACCTTTACTTGTGCAAGCTTATATTGTGTTGTATCCCTTGCTTGCTTGTGTGCTTGTTGTTGTTGCATCATATAGGTTGCTCACCTAGTTGCATATCTAGACAACCTATTTGATGCTAAGTTTAATTTGGCAAGGAAAAGCTAAAAATTGTTAGTTCCCTATTCACCCCCCCCCCCTCTAGTCAACCATATCGATCCTTTCAATTGGTATCATAGCCTTGTCTCTTTATTAAGGACTTTACCGTCCGAAGAGTATGGGTGACACCGTAGACAAGGGGGATGAGCACTCCGGTGTGAATCCGCTCTCGTCTAAGGCCGATGGGGGATCCTCGGTCTCCTGTGAGGAGTTCAATGCGGCTTTGGACACATTGAAAACCTCCATGATAGCCGAGGTTAAAGGCATGTTTAAGGAGTATCTTGAAGGTCTTAAATTATCCACCGCACCGTTGGAAGTGGTTGATCCCGCTACCAAGGTGACGGATGCTAACTCCAACAAGGGGGAAGCTAGTAGTGACCAAGTTCCTTTGCCAAGTGGTAAGAGTGGGAGTGGCATCTTCGCCCATGTTGAACCTCCCATTACCTATGGAGGACCGGTTCCCTCCACGCATATGAATCATGTTGGTCCTCCTCCTAAGCTTGTGAAAAATGAGGATTTTGCCTCTTGGGTGTATCACTTTAAACGTCATTTAAATCATAGTTCTACTAATCTTTGGAGAATTATTGAGCAAGGTTTCTACCCGCACGACCCAAGCAACTTCACTCCTAGAGAAGCCACGGATCATCAATTCAATGAGTCCGCTCTCTTCATTCTCCAAGAAGCCATTCCTCTCGAAGATATTGCGCACCTCCGACCTTTCACCGTGGCCAAGGAAGCATGGCAACATGTTGTTTCCATTTACAAGGGAAGCTCAAGCATTCAACGTTCAAACTTTGAAGTGGTGCAAGATGAAGCCGATGAGTTTGCAATGATTGAAGATGAAGAACCTCGAGAGCTTTACCGAAGATTAACCACTCTCGCGGTCTCACTCTGAGATCATGGGAGCAAGGATACGGATGACAATTGGATCAAGCGCAAGTTTCTCAAGGCCATGATGCCCTACCATAAGGCCATGTCCTCCGTCATCCGTCAAAGGCCGGACTTTCACTCCTTGTCCTCAAGTGAAGTGTTGGATGAGTTTGTTGCAATGAGGATCTTGGACAAGACCGCCGACAATGTGGTGTTGCGTTCTCAACGATCAAAGAAGTCCAACCTTGCTTTGAAGGCCAAGGCTAGTGTGGAAGAAGAGGATGAAGAGGAAGAAGAGGAGTGTTGCCCCGAAGACACCAAGTATGCTTATCATGAGCACATGGCTCTTGCTTCACGGCAATTTTGGGGCAAGAAGAACTCAAGGCCCAACTTCAACAAGAACAACTCAAGTGGCGCCAAGGGCAAGCAACGTGTGAGGACATGCTATAACTGTGGCAATGTGAGTCACTTTGTTGCGGACTGCCCATACGAGAAGAGGGAAGACAATGGTGGCAAGCTTATCCGAAAAGACAAGGCCAAGTCCTTCCCCAACAAGAACAACTTCACCAAGAAGACTCCTCCCAAGGGGTTGGTGGCACAAGAAGAGTACAATGAGGATGATGATGATGATGAAGACAGTGAGACGGTTGCCATGGCCTCCGTTGCCATTGCAACAACTCCACGGGTGTCCCTCTTCGATTCACCCAACGAAAACATCACCGCCAAGTGCCTCATGGCTAAAGCCACCAACAAGGTAACCCCCAACATCAAAACTACCATCATTACTAATCCTTCCTTGATGGATTGCATTGATGAAAGTGAGGGGACGAAGGAGGAGGAAAATGAATTTGAGTCTTTTATGAGTAAGCTCAAGGGTAAATCCAAGAAGCAGTTTGTTGCTTTCTTGGAACAACTTGGTGAAGCTAATGACGTGATCGAGGCTCACGAAGAAACCATCTCTAAGATGGAAGGGTATAGTCGTGACTATGCCGATGAGATATCGGATCTCTCTAATGCGCTTGAGGAAGAGCATGGTCATCGTTTGGCTCTTGAGGAGTCACACAATGATGATCATGCTAAATTAAAGAAAGATCTTGATCATGCTCTTGTTGTATCTCGTGTGCTCAATTCCGAGAAGGCCAAACTTGTGGTCGACCATGCTAGACTCAAGGAGGAGTTTGATAAACCTGACAAGGCTCACAAGGCCTTGAAGAGTGCTCATGCTAGCCTCAAAGAGTCTCATGATCAACTCCAAGTGAAGCTAACCAAGGAGAAAGCCACGTTTCCTCATATGGTTTTAATTGATAATGCAAATGCTACTAACCCGTGTTGTGAGCATGTGCATCTTGTGGAGGAGAATGCCAAGTTGAAGGAGCAACTTGAGAAAGGCCTTGTGTCTTGCATACAAGGTGAGAAGAACCTCAATGACCTTTTGAGCGATCAAAAGGAAGTTGTGGGCAAGGAGGGAATTGGGTTTGCACCCAAGTCCAAGAATAAGAAGAAGAATGACAAGGCCAAACGACCTCCTCCTCTCAAGCAAACTTTTGTGAAGGAGGGAGAGGGTGCTTCTAAGGAGAAGAAGAACAATGTGAAGGGTGGTGGTGTCAAGAAGGGCAATGCCACCCCTTCCAACAAAGCCGGCGACTTTAACCCTTCTTATGTGTTATGCCGTGCTAGTGATGGGCATGTTTATGCCAAATTTGTTGGTTCTCCTTATGAGTACATTGAATTGTCTATTTGGGTTCCTAAGACCCTTGTTACTAACATCAAAGGACCCATTACAAAATGGGTACCTAAAACCAAGCATTGATCTCTTGTAGGTGTTTGCTTCCGGTGGGGGATCATGGTTGCTCGATAGTGGAGCCACAAATCATATGACCAGAAGCAAGGACTTGGTGGTGGACGTGCACAAGGTTTCATCTATGCCCACCAATGTCGAGTGGGGTGATGCCTCATCTTCTAAGGTATTGGGTCTTGGCAAGGTTGTCATTTCTCATGATCTCACGATCGAGAAAGTCATGCTTGTTGAGTCCCTTGCATACAACTTACTTTCCGTTCGTCAACTTGCACTCATGGGCTTTGCCACCTTCTTTGATATTGATACCATGGCCCTCTTGTGGAGCAAGACTCTTAAAGTAGCCTTTGTTGGGCATGTCGAGAACGGTCTTTATGTGATTAACTTTTCGGAGCGACCCACTAAGACCGCGACATGCCTAATGGCTAGAGTTGACGTGGGATGGCTTTGGCATCGCCGTTTAGCCCACATCAATATGAGATCTTTGCAAAGTCTTCTCAAGGGGGACCATGTCCGTGGACTAACAAATGTTAGTTTTGCCAAAGATCGTGCTTGCAGTGCTTGTATCGAAGGAAAGCTACATGAGAAGGCTCACCCACCCACTACTATCATCTACTCGAAGAGGCCCTTGGAGCTCCTTCACATGGATCTTTTTGGGCCTCCATCCTTTGATAGTCTTGGGGGTAGAAAGTATTGCTTCGTGATTGTGGATGATTATTCAAGATACACTTGGGTATATTTCTTCAAGAGGAAGAGTGAGACCAAACAAACCGTCGTCGACTTTGCAAATGAAGCTCAACGTTAACACAATGCAAGATCTTGACGATAAGAAGTGACAACGGCACCGAGTTCAAGAACTACACCTTGGATGAGTTTCTCAGTGATGAGGGGATCAAGCATCAATATTCCGCACCTTACACCCCTCAACAAAATGGTGTAGCAGAGAGGAAGAACCGGACGTTGATGGATGCGGCAAGGACCATGATGGCGGAGTTCAAGTCTCCGTACAACTTTTGGGCCGAAGCCATCAACACCGCTTGTCATGCATCCAATCGGCTCTATCTCCGCAAAGGCTTGAACAAGACTCCATATGAGATACTCACCGGCAACAAGCCCAACCTCAAGTACTTCCGGGTGTTCGGTTGTAAGTGTTTCATTCTCAAGAAAGGTGTTCGTTTGTCTAAATTTGAGGCTAGAGCTCATGAGGGCATATTTGTTGGTTATGCTACAAACTCTCATGCTTACCGTGTCCTCAATAAGTCCACGGTACTTATTGAGGAGATGTGTAACATGGAGTTTGATGAGAATAATGGCTCCCAAGTGGAGCAAAGTGGTACTTGTGATGTAGGTGATGGAATTCCTCCCCAAGCCATAAGAAGAATGGGTGTTGGTCATATCCTACCCATTGAGGAACCCCTTGTGGTCGAAGGAGAAGGACAATGTTCCACTCAAGTGGAACCATCACCAACCCAAGACCCACACGCTTCCGAAGAACAAAGTGAAGGCCCTCAACCAAATGAACAAGATCAAGGGCAAGATCAACCTCAAGATGGTGGTGAACCACCAAGTGATGCCCAAGGTCAAGTTCTCACCATCGAGCATGTTCAAGATCAAGAGCAAGCTCAAGATCAAGAACAAGCTCAAGACGATGCTCAAGATGATCAAGTTACCGCTCCTCAACTCTCTCTTGAGGAGGAATTGGAGCGTCGTGCCGCCAAGATTGCGTCCAAGCTCACTATGAAAGATCATCTCATGAAGAATGTGCTTGGAAGCTTAAGAAAGGGGGTAAGCACTCGTAGACAATTAGCAAACTATTGTGAACATCACGCGTTTGTTTCTCGTATTGAACCCCAAAAGGTCTATGAGGCGCTCGAGGATCCAGATTGGCTTAATGCCATGCATGAAGAACTCAACAACTTCGAGCACAACAAGGTGTGGATATTAGTGCCAAGGCCAAAGGAGAATCATAATGTTATTGGAACCAAGTGGATATTCAAGAACAAGCAAGATGCTCATGGGATTATCGTTCGCAACAAGGCTCGTTTGGTAGCACAAGGCTACTCCCAAGTCGAGGGTATTGACTACGGTGAAACCTTTGCTCCCGTTGCTCGCCTTGAATCGATTTGTTTGTTGATTGCTTATGCTTCTCATCATAACTTCAAGTTGCAACAAATGGATGTGAAGAGTGCTTTTCTTAATGGTCCTATTAATGAGTTGGTATATGTCAAACAACCCCCGGGGTTTGAGGATCCCGAGTTCCCCAATCATGTGTACCAACTCGATAAGGCACTCTATGGCCTTAAACAAGCCCCACGTGCGTGGTATGAGCACCTTACCGAGTTGTTGCAAGATCGTGGGTTTGAAATTGGGAAAATCGACCCCACTCTTTTTACTAAGAAGGTCAAAGGGAAGTTGTTTGTATGCCAACTATATGTTGATGATATTATCTTTGGTTCTCCTAACAAAGCTTTCAATGAGGAGTTTGCCGCACTCATGACCTCGAAGTTCAAGAAGTCCATGATGGGCAAGTTGAAGTTCTTTCTCGGGTTCGAAATCAAACAAAGAAGAGAAGGAACCTTCATCAACCAAGCCAAATACACTCAAGACATGCTCAAGAGATTCAAGCTAAGTGATGTCAAGCCGGCTTCTACTCCAATGCCCGTCAAATGCCAACTTGACATTGATCCCAATGGTAAAGCGGTGGATCAAAATGTATATCATTCTATGATTGGCTCCTTGCTTTACCTTTGTGCATCTAGACCGGATATCAAGTTGAGTGTGGGAATTTGTGCACGGTTTCAAGCCTCACCTAAGGAAAGCCACTATGTGGCGGTCAAGCGAATCTTTCGATATTTGGCTCATACCCCAAACTTTGGCTTATGGTACCCTAGAGGAGCAAACTTCAACCTCGTGGGCTTTTCGGATTCGGATTAGGCGGGAGACAAAGTGGATAGGAAGTCAACTTCCGGAGGTTGCCAATTTCTTGGTTGCTCTTTGGTGAGTTGGTCTTCTAAGAAGCAAAGTTGTGTGTCTCTCTCCACCACCGAGGCCGAGTATGTGGCCGCCGGTAGTTGTTGTGCACAACTTCTATGGATGAGGCAAACTTTAAAGGATTACGGTGTCATTTGTGACAAAGTGCCTCTTTGGTGTGACAATGAAAGTGCCATCAAGATTTCTCTCAACCCGGTGCAACACTTCAAGACGAAGCATATTGAGATTCGGTATCACTTCATCCGGGATCACATTAGGCGAGGGGAGATTGAGCTCAACTATGTCAACACTCATGATAACCTTGCAGATATTTTCACGAAGCCTTTGGATGAAGCAAGATTTCGCGAGTTAAGGCATGAGCTAAATAACATCGATTTGAGCAATGTGGCTTGAACCTTTGCACACCCCACCACACTCATCATGTTGTCTTGTTTAGATGTAGGCATGGACATAGGGGGAGTGTTGTTCTCTCAATGAACTCTCCCTCCCCCATTATGCATAAATTGATCAACTCTCTCACATTCGCCATTGTTGATGGTTCTTGTGCTTCAAAGACGAGTTTTGGTCATGGGCCCAAGGTTAAAATCTTCGCGGTGCCATACCAATTGACTCAAACATAGGTGGCCTCGGCCACCGCCCTCCTTTATGAGGTGCTTGTTCGAGTAGTTTCCTTAGGGTGTTGTTTGTGCTTTGAGTTACTCCAAGTTGCTCTTGGTTTATTGGTTTTTCGAACTTGGAGTATCTCTTCCCTGTGCTATCCTTTGAGTTTCCATCCCAAGCCTATCTCTATGCTTTAACCACCCTAGTCGTGCATAAGCCACTCTTCCTGTTCTGGGCTGTTCTGTCTCCCTGCCGGCGGTACTACCGCTGTGAGGAAGCGGTACTACCATTCCATCCAGCGGTACTACCGCTCGAGCGGTACTATTGGACCCCCTGCCCGGCTGTATTATCGGGGTGGTACTACCGCTACAATAGCGGTACTATCGCTTAGCGGGACGCTGGGAGGGGTAAGTATCGAGCAGGGGAGTTCTAACTCCCCCATACCCTTTCACTCTCCCTCCCCACGTCTCTCTCTCTCTCTCAAGCGACGAAGAACAGCCCCGGCCGCCGCTCCGGCTGGCCGATTCCGTGTCGTCTTCAATGATTCCGTCCGGTGGAATCCTTCCCCACCACTTCCTCTCGCCATGGAACCCGGTATTGCCCCCATTCGTTGCTCCTACGGTTCTATCCTTTGAATCTAGGTTTCTAGGGCAATGCATGTTGGTTTCTCGATTTTTGGCTAAATCGGGGCTTGAGTAGGACGTTGAATGACTGCTAGATAGAAGGATTGAAGTTTTAGTTGAGCATTTTTTAATTTGTGACCTCCGGTACTACCGGATCTAGGGATTTCGTGCGTTCGTTCCCTGAGCGGTACTACCGCTCCAGTGCAGCGGTACTACCGCTTGGGCGGTACTACCGCCCCAGTTTCGCAGTACTACCACTTGAGGCCCCCAATTCCAGGATGCTCACCTAATCCTTCCGTTCTCACTTTTGTTTCTCCGTGGCTTATGCATAGTTTGTATTCATGTTTTCCCTTGCGGTTTTGTGTCTCTTCAGGTGGTAGTAGCTCCAAGGTTCGTCGCAAGAATGCGAGTCCCCCATCCAAGCGTGGGCGCACCTATCATGCCAGAATTGTGTATTCCGAAGATGAAGAAGAGGTTGCCCCCACACCGCCGCCTGCTTGTCGTCAGTCTGCCAGGAACAAGGGCAAATCCAATGTCAAGTCATCTGCTCGCAAGAAGAATGAACCGGTCAAGACGGCTGCTGAATTGAAGCAAAATGAGTATTGGCAATACCGGGAGCAAAACCCCTACATCCATCCTCAGGATCCCTCACTTGTTGGCACTCCATTCTGGACCAAGGACCAATCTCTTGTGTACTTTGATCGGATCAAGGGAAGGAAGAACCTGTTTGTGAAGACCAAGTCAATCAACCTGGATCACATGATGAAGTACCAGGCATACTTTGGAGAAGCTCGTGCCCTCTGTGATCAGCTCAACATCGTGCCCCTCATGACCTTCAACTATGATTTCGATGCAGAGTTGGTTGCACAGTTCTTTGCAACCATACGGTATGGCACAAACACAGAGCGCACTTTGATCTGGATGACCAATGGTAGGCAGTTGCGCACCACTTGGGGCACTTTTATGGCGCTTCTGGGATATCCTGACGAGGGGCTGAGGAAGCCTCTTGGCCTTCGTCCTCACCATGAGGGGGGGGGGGGCTACTCACAAGGATGAGCTGAAGCCTCATATGATTATCACCAAGACAGAGAAAGGAGTCAAGAAGGAGCTGAAGCCATTCTTTGACATTATGCATCGCATCTTCCGGCACACTCTCTTTCCTCGCATTGGCAACTTGGACATGGTGCATGGGCACCTTGTGGATATGCTACTGTTATGCCACTCTGAGAAGGGCACAGATGCGGTCTTGGATGTCTCTCATGTCATGTGGAAGGAGCTAGTGAATGCTACCTATGGAGATCATTGCCCAATTTATGCTCCTTTCATCTTCAAGTTAATTCAGACTACCTGGAACTCCACTTTCCCTGGTGTGCCTCTTGAGACCGGACCCTTGACTCCTCATGACGTCCTCAACTTGCGTCAGAAGGAGCTTTCGGCCTCTACTACTCGTCCTGAGGCGGCAGTGTCTTCTGCTTCTGGAGAGGATCAGGGTGGTGATGGTGGTCTTGCTCCCGGCACAGAGCATTCTTCTGGTCAGTCAGGTTGGGCGGCTAAGCTCAAGCACAAGGTGAAGAAGCTCTTTTGCCTTCAGACCGATGTTCGGCACAAGATGTACTTGGCACATGTGGATGCCAAGAAGGCTCATTAGGAGAGGAAGGCTATCATGAGGAAGCTTGAGATCCCAGTTCAGGATGGCTCTGAGGATCGTATCACTCCGGAGGACAAGTGGATTTCTTCGCACTCTCACTGGACGGACTCGGATGAGTCCAATGCTGCTACATCTGCTCTAGCTCAGGATCAGGAGATCGAGGAGGAGACCGACGAGTCTGAGGAGGAGTCTGCTGTTGGGTCTGATTCTGAGGAGTCTGACGAGTCCATGGGAGGAGACTAGTGCCATCTGGAGTTGCGTTAGGTCACTCTTTGCCCCTTTTTGGTGTCTCGATGCCAAAGGGGGAGAGGTTTAGGACCGGGGATTTGTCTTTCTATAGGGTGTTGTTGAGTCACAAGCTTGGTTCTTGTTGCTTCTGTGTTTCTGCTTGAGAACTATTTTCCTTCGTTTGCTTTGGTTTGGTGTGAGACTCAATCATATGGTGTAAGACATATGCTACCCTGGTTATCCATATTATGTCCCTATGTTCGTGAGTTTATGCTCATTGTCTTATTAGTTTCCTTGCTTAAGTGTCTCTTATATTGTTGCAAGGATTGTCTCGTCTATAAAATATAGGGGGAGTGTTGATCCTAGTGTGTGTTGTGCAGTCCAAAGCACATCTATAGAATGCACACATCTAGGGGGAGCCTGTCTATATTTTATAGAGTTTGGGTTTGCTTATGCTTATTATATATCTCTATGTGCAAATCTCGTATTGTCATCAATCCACCAAAAAGGGGGAGATTGTAAGAGCATATTTCTCCCAAAGTGGTTTTGGTGATTGATGACAATGCATTTGCGGACTAATCGTGTGCATTGAGCTTTTTAGATATCTCATGTCTAGGCACTAGACGATTCGATGCCCCTCGGAGCCTATCGAAGACGACGGTTCTCTATGTTTCTTTTCGGTGGATTTGAGTCGTAGGAAAGCCGTACTATTAAGAGGGGGTTCGCTTTGGAAAGGTATGGGTGGAATCAACACGTACACAGCCCCATATGCACCCACAGCCTCCTTTCCCTTCTCTAGAGCTTTTCCATGTTTTCTCTGGTGTTTTCAGCATCTTGCCAGCGGTAGTACCGCTAGTGCCCATGGTAGTACCGCTTATGCGGTAGTACCGCTGGTACTTCCGTGGCACTACCACTTAGGGTGCCCCTGAGCATGCAACGTTCTGTTGTCGGTATGCAATTCACGGTAGTAGAGTGGTAGTAGCTCGGTAGTACAGCTCCGGCGGTACTACAGCCCGTACTACCGTCTCCACTACCGTTTGCGGGGTTTTCCTCTGTGCAAGGTTCTGTTCCCACATTGCTCCAAGCAGTAGTAGAGCGGCACTAGGACGGTAGTACCGCTTCGCACGGTACTACCGCCCCAAGCACCCTTCTACTACTGCTGCCTCCCCAGGACTAAAACCCTAGGCGGTAGTACCGCCGGGGTCAGCGGTAGTACCGCTCCGGCAGCACTACCATAGATACACTCTGTGTATTTTTAGGCTTGTGCGGAGTAGTACCGCCTAAGCGGTAGTACCTCTCCTAGGAGCGGTAGTACCGCTTAGCTGCGGGCCTGGACAAAAAACGATTGGATTTTGGTTCCCCTATATAAAGGGGGGGGCTTCTTCTTCCATCTGTTGACCTCTTCCCCCCACGCTCCATTGCCATTCAAAAGCTCATTCTTGCCCAATCTCTCTCCCTAGCAAATCAAACTTGTTGATTTTTATAGGGATTGGTTGAGAAGGCCCCGATCTACACTTCCACCAAGAGAAATTTGATTCCCCCCACTAATCCCTTGCGGATCTTGTTACTCTTGGGTGTTTGAGCACCCTAAACGGTTGAGGTCACCTCGGAGCCATATTCCATTGTGGTGAAGCTCTGTGGTTTTGTTGGGAGCCTCCAATTTGGTTGTGGAGAGAGCCCCCAACCTTGTTTGTAAAGGTTCGGTTGCCGCCTTCAAGGGCACCAATAGTGGAATCATGGCTTCTCGCATTGTGTGAGGGCGTGAGGAGAATACGGTGGCCCTAGTGGCTTCTTGGGGAGCATTGTGCCTCCACACCGCTCCAACAGAGACGTACTTCCTCTCAAAGGGAAGGAACTTCGATAACACATCCTCGTCTCCACCGACTCCACTCTTGGTTATCTCTTACCTTTACTTGTGCATGCTTATATTGTGTTGTATCCCTTGCTTGCTTGTGTGCTGGTTGTTGTTGCATCATATAGGTTGCTCACCTAGTTGCATATCTAGACAACCTATTTGATGCTAAGTTTAATTTGGCAAGGAAAATCTAAAAATCGTTAGTTGCCTATTCACCCCCCCCTCTAGTCAACCATATCGATCCTTTCACTACCCAACCTATACTAAACAGTTTAGGATAAACAGGTAGGTAACAATAGAAGGTTACAATAAACAGGCTATGCAGCAGAAATAGGATAACAGCAGCAGCAGTAACTTCTAATGCAAGCATAAGAGAGAAGAGAGTGGGCGATATCGGAATGCTCAAATGGGGATGCTTGCCTGGAAGCTCGGCGGCAAGGGTCTGGTCGTCAGCTGTGTCGTCGGGCTCCTGAGCTGCGTCGGTCTCGGGAGCTACGTCGACGCCGGGGTCTACCGAGAGAGAAGAGGGAGAGGAAACATATAAATACACAGCAAACGATGCAACACAGGGCATGCTACGCCTAGGATGCAGTGCAGGGTTGCCTAAAATATGTCTAGGTCATTTTAGTTATTTTAGGATTTAATAACCGGTGTATATGCACTATTCATCTACCGGACACGACCTCGAGGTTGTGGGTTCACCTATGTAGAGGGCTCCAACATAGAAACAGACGACATGATCAAATTCGTCTCGTCGTTCTGAGCAACTTTCATGTAGAAAGTTTTTCGATCTGAGCTACGGTTTAAAAGTTATGAATTTTAACAGAAAAGGAAATATGATGTCAACATGATGCAATGCTGACATTAGCAGTCAACTGGTCGGTTGACCAGGGTCAAACCTGACCTGTGGGTCCAGTGGGACCCACATGTCAGTGACACTGGCTTTAACAGGGAATTATTTTAACTAAACTGAGTTATTTAGCAGGTAGGCCCCACCTGCCATAGACTAATTAGCTAAACTAATTAGTTCTAATTATTAAAACATTTTAATTAAACTAAATGTGCGGTGGGGCCCGCTTGTCAGTGACTGGGGCCGCCCAGTCAGCACAGTTGACTGGGTCAACCCAGTCAACGGGGCCTAGGGGCCCCACTGGCAGCGACCCAGGGGCGGGGCCCACCTTGCCACGTCGGCCGACCGGCGGCTGAACACCGGCGAGCACGAAAACGTGGCGGAGGGGCGTGGCCGGCATCGGAAATGCGCCACAGAGCGTCAAATCGCGCGCGACAACATGTGTTCGAACTGCCGCAACGTTCCGCATCGATCTGTGGTGGCGCCGGACCAAAAGGTTGCCAGAAAAGTGGCCGGCGACGAGCTACGGCGGTAGCGCGATTGGATCCTCGACGGGAACTATACTAGGAGGCACGGGCTCGAGCTCGTTGGGCTCATGGGAGCACCAGGAGCTCGATGTCGTGCCCAGGCGAGCACGACTGGGGCTATGGCCACGGCAGCGAGGCGATCCGCGGCGACGGGCTCACGGCAACGGCGACGAGGTAGCTACGGTCCACGAGGGGGTCAACGGGGAGTAGCAGGGGATGGAGGAGCTCATCGTGCGGCACGCAAGTTGGCCCTCGAGAGATTAGGAGCAGCAGAGGAGCTCGAGGTCGCCGGCAAGCACCGGAGACAGAGGAGAAAGGGGCAGTGGCGTGCAGCAGTTACATGGCCTCCCCGCTCCAGCTGGGTGCACCGGTCGACGAAGCGGTCGCTGGCGAACCTCCCTGGCACCACGGAGGAGGCAGCAGACGTCGGTGGCCACGGCGAGCAGCAAGGCATGGCGGCGACGGCGCTCGGTGATGGATCTGATGGAGGAGAAGGAGGAGAGAGGGCTAGCGAACGGGGGAGAAAGGGGGAGAATGAGCGAGGAGGACCAGGGGAGACGGCTCGGGCTCGCCCTTATCTCCTCGCGGCGTCGGTGGCTGCCGCCGTGTCGCCGAACGGCCGGCTCGTGCGCGCGCAGCCACAGGCGTGCTGCCACAGCGAAGGAGAGAGAGGGAAGGAGGGAGATATGGGCCCGATGGGTTGGGCTCCAGGCACTGTGCACATAAGCTAGTGCACTTGGCCCTTTTCTATTTTCCCTTTTCTGTTTTCTTTTCTACTCTGTTTTGCTAATTGATTGATCACTTAATGATTTTTGTAAAATGTGTGACCTAGTTCATAATTTGCAGTGCAATATATCCTAACATCGAAAACTAGTTTGGTTAAAATACTATTCCATTTTGTTTTGTATTAATTTAAAAGGCTATTAAATGTTGTTTTCAGCCACTGTTTGAGGTGGTTAGAGTTACTCAACTAGTTCTATAATTATTTATTACAATTTTTTCATTGCCTCTGGATTATTTGTTATTTATTGAACATTTTTCCCACAAGCTTTGAGCAACTTCAAATTTCACTTTTGAATTTGAGTTGATTTTCATAATAGAATTTGAATTGTTTTGATTAACCATTATGACTAGGCACTGCAAATGGAGATGACTTGGCATACTTTGCAGAGTGTCACAGTGCTCATTACAAGGGGGGTGTTACAAATTCTCCTCCTCTAAAAGAAATTCTCGCCTCGAGAATTTACGAGGTAGAAGGAAAGAGGTCGGGATATTCTTCCGGAAGATGATCCTCACGTTCCCAAGTGGCTTCATCTTCAGTGTGATTCGACCACTGCACTTTCAGGAACTTGGTCGTCTTCTGACGAGTGCGACGTTCAGCTTCATCGAGAATGCGGATCGGGTGCTCCTTATAAGAAAGATCATCTTGCAATTCGAGCATCTCGTGATCCACTGCGCGGTGCGGAGATTCCTTGAAGCATTTACGAAGTTGCGACACATGAAAGACGTCGTGCATATGAGAGAATTGCGGCGGCAACTCCAATTTATATGCCACCTGTCCACGTCTGGCAACGATGCGAAAGGGGCCGATGTAGCGTGGAGCTAGCTTGCCCTTGATTCCGAAACGATGAGTGCCCTTCATAGGAGTGACACGAAGATAAGCTTGATCACCTGGTTGATAGGTCAAGCCCCATCGTTTGCGATCATAGTTGCTCTTCTAGCGGTCCTGAGCCGCCTTGAGATTTTCTCGGACAATGCGGACTTGTTCTTTGGCATGTTGGATAATGTCTGGTCCCACGAGTGGTCGTTCCCCAGTTTCTGACCAATTCAGAGGGGTTCGACACTTACGTCCATAAAACACTTTGAAGGGGGCCATTTTCAAGCTGACTTGATAGCTGTTATTATAAGAGAATTCGGCAAACGGGAGAGATTCCTCCCATTTCTTGCCAAAGGATATAACACAAGCCCGAAGCATATCTTCAAGCACTTGATTAACTCGCTCAACTTGGCCTTGGGATTGTGGATGATATGCTGAACTCCAGGTAATGTGAGTTCCCATAGCTTCTTGGAAACTTTCCAAGAACTTGGATGTGAAAAGACCGCCACGGTCCGAACTGATCTCCTTCGGAATACTGTGGAGTGAAACAATTCTAGAGATATATAGCTCTGCTAACTGACTAGCAGTGATAGTCTCCTTGACTGGCAGAAAATGTGCAACTTTAGAAAGCTGGTCAACGACGACAAGAATAGCATCGTAGAGGCGTGCTCGAGTGGCAAACAACTCGATGGCAAGAGCCCGAACAGTGCGATCCAGAACCTGAGTGCACTGAATCAGAAGTCGCGGATCGTAGCGACGAGGCTCGTACGGGGCACAGATAGCTGTGTAGTATGCAATAGCATCTCCAGCAGGGGCATACGGAATGTATCAAAACTCAGAAGCATCCAAGCTAGCGCTGAGCTCTCCTCGGAGACGTGCGACAGCAGAGTAAGCGGCATCATGGACTGCCATCTCAATCGTCACCCCGATACCGTGGAAAAGGTACAGCTCAGTATCTAAGTCATCCTGCTGATCATAGATACGAACATCAGCTTAGTACTGCTCCTGGTTGAACTCGTGGTAAACCTCGTAGACCATGTACTCGGGGGACCAACGGTAACCCAGTCTGGTCAGGAGGGCGATCAGGACAGCTGGAAAACCAGGGGCATCTCGAGCCCAAGTGCGAAGCACAAGCTGCGTCGTAGGACGTGGTGGAAACAGACGATCCATCTGAAATAAAGGAAATTCATGATTGTCATTTGACGATGAGGAGTATAACAGATCTCGAAGAGAAAGGTTAAACAAAACAATGGAAAGGAAAATGATTATCAGACTAATCAGATCAATGACAGGGAAATCGCACAGATATCCAGTTCTCCGGGTGGACGGAATTTATGAGATCCTAAGTGTCGGCGTTAGTAAATTTATTTAACCCGAATAGAAGAGAGATCAGAGTCCCAGAGTAAAGACGAGGAATAAAAGATCCCAATACCACCCAATTGGCGACGTGGGCCCGTAAGCCACACAGCCAAGTTAGTAAAACAATTTTGGACCACTAGACTCAACTTCGGCCAAGGAGTTGGAAAGGGGAATTCCTAGAGGCAGTCGGCTCTGATACCAACCTATGACGACCCCGGCTTAATCGTGCACTAACCATACATGCAAATGCACACGATCAAGCCTAAGGACTCACTTGAAGATATCACAACACAACTCTAAAACATAAACAAAGTCATACAAGCTTTATATTGCAAGCCAGGGCCTCGAGGGCTCGAATACATAGCTCGATGGCATACAAGTGTTAGCGGAAGCATCATATATCTGGGTACAGATATAACAGAGTTACAGATAGGCCTTTACGAAGGCGGGGTAAAATAAAACACTACGATCGAAAGGCGTAGGCCTCCTGCCTAGGACCCTACGATCCTACTCCTGGTCGTCGGATGGCTCCTCATAGTAGTACTCGCCGGGAGGGTAGTAGTAGTAGCCGTAGTCGTCGACAGAGGCAGCTATCTTAGGGGCTCCGTCATCTGGCGGCGACAAATGGATATGGGGAGAAAAAGGAAGTAAAGCAAACGTGAGTACTCATCCGAAGTACTCAGCAAGCAAGGATCTACACTACATATGCAACATTATCAAAGGGAGGCTGTATATGTGGACTGGGCTGCAGAAATGCCAGAATAGAGGGGATAGCCTAGTCCTATCGAAGACTAGCATCTTCAAGCATCTTCATCGGTCTTGCAGCATTAGAAGAGTGCAGATTAACATAATGTAAAGTAGTAGTAATGTCATCAACCTCGCCCAGAGATCCTTCCTCGACTCCCTGCGAGAAAGCAATCCCAGAGCCATACTATCCATTTCATCTCAAGTGACCAGTTCTAGTTGTACCGATCGGGATACAACTCTGAGTGTCCGTTACCGTAGGACAGGCTATCGATAGAATATTTCTTCCCTGCAGGGGTGCACCAACTTACCCACCACGCTCGCTTAACTCCGGCCGGACACACTTTACTGGGTCATGCCCGGCCTCGACCAAACGATACGAGGCAACCCGACCTAGGCTCTAAAGAGAGTTCAGCACGCCGGAATAACCGATGCCCCCAGGGGTCTTGGGCCTTCGCCCTGGGAACCCTGCATGTTGTGAGGACGCTCCGGAAGCAGACCTAGCCCCCTTGATACAAGCGCGGGCTTAACCAGTCCAATCCAAAGTGGGCCACTCCTCGCTGACGTCTAAAGAGCTTCGGCTGATGTATGCGACGCTGAACGCCCATACTATGCCCACGTGATGGTTAGTGCTATCAGGCCAGAGGCCCCTCGGATCAAATATCCAAACCGTTAGTGTGTTGGTAGTGCGGTAACGAGCAGAGACTCATGAAAGATCTGACCCCGTCGCCCCGTCTCGAGGACTTGCGGCAAGGGCTAAGAATGCCCGGCCACGCCTCGTGTTCAGCTCTCGGGCACCATCCAGGTCCAGCCGACTCCACATCTCTCGCAATTAAGCTCGCGCGGGTACCCCTCAGGGCCGACCCGTCTTTAGTAACATGGTTCAGTGTAAAGTCATAGTAACCATAGTAACCGTGTGTCTAATACCAAGGGAACCCTGAGGAATCACCCTCGATGGAATTCCACCTGATGTTATCGTTTAGGTGAACGAAGGAGGAATCACCCTCGGGGTCCACACTCGAGAAGTTGCACGACGACGTCGTTATCAGGGGTGGTGTAGGAGCCATCACCCTCGCTGACCATGACTGATTAACTAACCTACAAGGTTATCATCAGAAATGCTGACGAGGTATCACCCTCGGCACTCGATAGTAACCCAGTAGTGTCGAGCAACTAAGGGGGAAGTGATGTGCGGTGCCGGGGCATGGTCTCCGATCCCGTTGATCGGCTCTTCTGATAATCCAGCGGGGTAGTCGGGATAAAGTGGGGTCTCTGATGGGTCTCTACCCAACCTATACTAAACAGTTTAGGATAAACAGGTAGGTAACAATAGCAGGTTACAATAAACAGGCTATGCAGCAGAAATAGGATAACAGCAGCAGAAGTAACTTCTAATGCAAGCATAAGAGAGAAGATAGTGGGCGATATCGGAATGCTCAAAAGGGGGTGCTTGCCTGGAAGCTCGGCGGCAAGGGTCTGGTCGTCAGCTGTGTCGTCGGGCTCCTGAGCTGCATCAGTCTCGGGAGCTACGTCGACGTCGGGGTCTACTGAGAGAGAAGTGGGGGAGGAAACATATAAATACACAGCAAACGATGCAACCCAGGGCAAGCTACGCCTAGGATGCAGTGTAGGGTTGCCTAAAATATGTCTAAGTCATTTTATTTATTTTAGGATTTAATAACCGGTGTATATGCACTATTCATCTACCGGACACGACCTCGAGGTTGCGGGTTCACCTACGTAGAGGGTTCCGACATAGAAACAGAAGACACGATTAGATTCGTCTCGTCGTTCTGAGCAACTTTCATGTACAATGTTTTTCGATCTGAGCTATGGTTTAAAAGTTATGAATTTTCAAAGATTTAAATCATTTTCTGGAATTATCTAATTTAACAGAAAAGGAAATATGATGTCAGCATGATGCAATGCTGACATCAGCAGTCAACTGGTCAGTTGACCAGGGTCAAACCTGACCTGTGGGTCCAGTGGGACCCACATATCAGTAACAGTGGCTTTAATAGGGAATTATTTTAACTAAACTGAGTTATTTAGCAGGTAGGCCCCACCTGCCATAGACTAATTAGCTAAACTAATTAGTTTTAATTATTAAAACATTTTAATTAAACTAAATGTGCGGTGGGGCCCGCTTGTCAGTGACTGGGGCAGCCCAATCAGCACAGTTGACTGGGTCAACCCAGTCAACGGGGCCCAGGGGCCCCACTGGCAGCGACCAAGGGGCGGGGCCCACCTTGCCACGTCGGCCGACCGGCCGCTGAACGCCGGCCAGCACGAAAACGCGGCGGAGCGGCGCGGCCGGCGTCGGAAATGCGCCAGAGAGCATCAAATCGCGCGGGACAACTTGCGTTCGAACCGCCGCAACGTTCCACGTCGATCTGTGGTGGCGCCGGACCAAAAGGTTGCCGGAAAAGTGGCCGGCGACGAGCTACGGCGGCAGCGCGATCGGGTCCTCGACGGGAACTATACTAGGAGGTACGGGGAGGCACGGGCTAGAGCTCGTTGGGCTCATGGGAGCACCAGGAGCTCGATGCCGTGCCCAGGCGAGCACGACAAGGGCTATGGCCACGGCGGTGAGGCGATCCGCGGCGACGGGCTCACGGCAACGGCGACGAGGTTGCTACGGTGAGCGAGGGGATCAACGGGGAGTAGCAGGGGACGGAGGAGTTCACCGTGCGGCACGCAAGTTGGCCCTCGAGAGATTAGGAGCAGCAGAGGAGCTCGAGGTCGCCGACGAGCACCGGAGACGGAGGAGAAAGGGGCAGTGGCGTGCAACAGCTACATGGCCTCCCCGCTCCAGCTGGGTGCACCGGTCGACGAAGCGCTCGTTGCGAACCTCCCTGGCAACACGGAGGAGGTAGCAGACGTCGGTGGCCACGGCGAGCAGCAAGGCACGGCGGTGATGGCGCTCGGTGATGGATCTGATGGAGGATAAGGAGGAGAGAGGGCTAGCGAACAGGGGAGAAAGGGGGAGAATGAGCGAGGAGGACCAGGGGAGACGGCTCGGGCTCGCCCCTATCTCCTCGCGGCGTCGGTGGCTGCCGCCATGTCGGCGAACGGCCGGCTCGCGCGCGCAGCCACGGGCATGCTGCCACGGCGAAGGAGAGTGAGGGAAGGAGGGAGAGATGGGCCCGATGGGTTGGGCTCCATGCACTGTGCACTTAAGCTAGTGCACAGTGGCCCGTTTCTATTTTCTTTTCTACTCTGTTTTGCTAATTGATTGATCACTTAATGATTTTTGTAAAATGTGTGACCTAGCTCATAATTTGCAGTGCAATATATCCTAACATCAAAAACTAGTTTGGTTAAAATATTATTCCATTTTGTTTTGTATTAATTTAAAAGGCTATTAAATGTTGTTTTCTGCCACTGTTTGAGGTGGTTAGAGTTACTCAACTAATTCTATAATTATTTATTACAATTTTATCATTGCCCCTGGATTATTTGCTATTTATTGAACATTTTCCCACAAGCTTTGAGCAACTTCAAATTTCACTTTTGAATTTGAGTTGATTTTCAGAATAGAATTTGAATTGTTTTGATTAACCATTATGACTAGGCACTGCAAATGGAGATGACTTGGCATACTTAGTAGAGTGTCATAGTGCTCATTACAAGGCGGTTGTTACATAAATGATAAAAACAGAATTTTTGATGTGGAATGCTACCTAACATATTTATCCATGTAATTTTCTTTATTGTGGCATGAATGTTCAGATCCGTAAGATTCAAAACAAAAGTTTAATATTGACATAAAAACAATAATACTTCAAGCATGCTAACAAGGAAATTATGTCTTCTCAAAATAACATGGCCAAAGAAAGTTTATCCCTACAAAATCATATAGTCTGGCTATGCTCCATCTTCATCACACAAAATATTCAAATCATGCACAACCCCGATGACAAGCCAAGCAATTGTTTCATACTTTTGATGTTCTCAAACTTTTTCAACTTTCACGCAATACATGAGCATGAGCCATGGACATAGCACTATAGGTGGAATAGAAGGTGGTTGTGGAGAAGACAAAAAGAGGGAGATAGTCTCACATCAACTAGGCGTATCAACAGGCTATGGAGATGCCCATCAATAGATATCAATGTGAGTGGGTAGGGATTGCCATGCAACGGATGCACTAGAGCTATAAGTGTATGAAAGCTCAAAAAGAAAACTAAGTGGGTGTGCATCCAACTTGCTTGCTCATGAAGACCTATGGCAATTTGAGGAAGCCCATCATTGGAATATACAAGCCAAGTTCTATAATGAAAAATTCCCACTAGTATATGAAAGTGACAACATAGGAGACTCTCTATCATGAAAATCATGATGCTACTTTGAAGCACAAGTGTGGTAAAAGGATAGTAACATTGCCCCTTCTCTCTTTTCTCTCATTTTTTTATTTGGGCCTTCTCTCATTTTTTTGGCCTCTTTTTTTCCATCCGGAGTCTCATCGCGACTTGTGGGGGAATCATAGTCTCCATCATCCTTTCCTCACATGGGACAATGCTCTAATAATGAAGATCATCACACTTTTATTTACTTACAACTCAAGAATTACAACTCGATTCTTAGAACAAAATATGACTCTATATGAATGCCTCCGGCGGTGTACCGGGATGTGCAATTAATCAAGAGTGACATGTATGATAGAATTATGAACGGTGGCTTTGCCACAAATACGATGTCAACTACATGATGATGCAAAGCAATATGACAATGATGAAGCGTGTCATAATAAAATGGAACGGTGGAAAGTTGCATGGCAATATATCTCGGAATGGCTATGAAAATGCCATAATAGGTAGGTATGGTGGCTGTTTTGAGGAAGGTATATGGTGGGTGTATGGTACCGGCGAAAGTTGTGCGGCACTAGAGAGACTAGCAATGGTGGAAGGGTGAGAGTGCGTATAATCCATGGACTCAACATTAGTCATAAAGAACTCACATACTTATTGCAAAAATCTATTAGTTATCGAAACAAAGTACTACGCGCATGCTCCTAGGGGGATAGATTGGTAGGAAAAGACCATCGCTCGTCCCCGACCTCCACTCATAAGGAAGACAATCAATAAATAAATCATGCTCCGACTTCATCACATAACGGTTCACCATACCTGCATGCTACGGGAATCACAAACCTCAACACAAGTATTTCTCAAATCCACAATTACTCACTAGCATGACTCTAATATCACCATCTTTATATCTCAAAACAATCATAAGGAATCAAACTTCTCAAAGTATTCAATGCACTTTATATGAAAGTTTTTATTATATCCCTCTTGGATGCCTATCATATTAGGACTAAATTTATAACCAAAGCAAATTACCATGTTGTTTAAAGACTCTCAAAATAATATAAGTGAAGCATGAGAGTTCAATAATTTCTATAAAATAAAGCCACCGCCGTGCTCTAAAAAGATATAAGTGAAGCACTAGAGCAAAATTGCCTAGCTCAAAAGATATAAGTGAAGCACATAGAGTATTCTAATAAATCACGATTCATGCGTGTCCCTCTCAAAAGGTTTGTACAGCAAGGATTATTGTGGTAAACTAAAGAGCAAAGACTCAAATTATGCTAGACGCTCGAAGCAAAACACATATCATGTGGTGAATAAAAATATAGCATCAAGTAAAGTTACCGATAGACGAAGACGAAAGAGGGGATGCCTTCTGGGGCATCCCCAAGCTTAGGCTCTTGGTTGTCCTTGAATATTACCTTGGGGTGCCTTGGGCATCCCCAAGCTTAGGCTCTTGCCACTCCTTATTCCATAGTCCATCAAATTCTTACCCAAAACTTGAAAACTTCACAACACAAAACTCAACAGAAAATCTCGTAAGCTCCGTTAGTATAAGAAAATAAATCACCACTTTGGTACTGTTGTGAACTCATTCTTTATTTATATTATTGTAATATCTACTGTATTCAACTTTTCCATGGTTCATACCCCCCGATACTACCCATAGATTCATCAAAATAAGCAAACAACTAAAAGAAAACAGAATCTGTCAAAAACATAACAGTCTGCGAAGATCCGAATTGTTCTAATACTTCTCTAACTAGAAAATTCTGAAAAATTAGGAAAACAAAGGCATTTTGTATATCAATCTCGTATAAAAACTGCAGGGTTTTTAAACGCTCCAGTGAATTATTAAAATTCTGAGACTGGACGTAGAAGTTTCTGTTTTTCAGCAAGATCAAATCAACTATCACCGTAAGCCATCCCAAAGGTCTTACTTGGCACAAACACTAATTAAAACACAAAACCACATCTAACCAGAGGCTATATGAATTATTCAAAGGAAAACAGGAACAAAAAAGCTAAAACAAAAATAAAATTGGGTTGCCTCCCAACAAGCGCTATTGTTTAATGCCCTTAGCTAGGCATAAAAACACGAATAGATCTAGGTATTGTCATCTTTGGTATGCAATCCATAAGTAGATCTCATAATAGATTCATATGGCAATTTAATATTATTTCTTGGAAAGTGTTCCATGCCCTTCCTTAACGGAAATTGAAATCTAATGTTTCGTTCTTTCATATCAATAATTGCACCAATCGTTCTAAGGAAAGGTCTACCAAGAATAATAGGACATGTAGGATTGCAATCTATATCAAGAACAATGAAATCTACAGGAACATAATTCCTATTTGCAACAATAAGTACATCATTAGTCCTTCCCATAGGTTTCTTAATAGTGGAATCCACGAGATGCAAATTTAAAGAATAATCATCAAATTCACGGAAACCTAACACATCACATAAAGTTTTTGGAATCGTGGAAACACTAGCACCCAAATCACACAAAGCATAACACTCATAATCTTTAATATTAATCTTAATAGTAGGTTCCCACACATCATAAAGTTTTCTAGGGATAGAAACTTCCAATTCAAGCTTTTCTTCAGAAGATTGCATCATAGCATCAATGATATGTTTAGTAAAAGCTTTGTTTTGATTATAAGCATGAGGAGAATTCAACATGGATTGCAACAAGGAAATACAATCTATTAAAGAACAATTATCATAATTAAATTCCTTGAAATCCAAAAGAGTGGGTTCATTGCTACTTAAAGTTTTGACCTCTCCAATGCCACTTTTATCAATTTTTGTATCAAGATCTAAAAACTCCGAATCATTGGGACGCCTTTTAACTAAAGTTGACACATCTCCAGTCCCATCTTTATCAAGATTTATATTGGAAAAAAAAGATTCAATAGGAGTCACATCAATCACTTTAAGATCTTCATCATTATTTTCACGAAAACTAGAAGAACATGTTTTTACAAACCTATCTTTTTTAGCACGCATCTTAGTGGTTCTTTCTTTGCACTCATCAATGGAAATTCTCATAGCTTTGAGAGACTCATTGATATCATGCTTGGGTGGAATAGATCTAAGTTTCAAAGAGTCAACATCAATAGAAATTCTATCCACGTTCCTAGCCAAATCATCAATCTTAAGCAATTTTTCTTCAATCAAAGCATTGAAATTCTTTTGCGAACTCATAAATTCTTTAACGCTATTCTCAAAATCAGAGGGCATCTTATTATAATTTCCATAAGAATTGTTGTAGGAATTACCATAATTATTAGAGGAATTACTAGGGAACGGCCTAGGATTAAAATTACCTCTATACGCGTTATTACCAAAATTGTTCCTACCAACAAAATTCACATCCATAGATTCATTATTATTTTCAATCAAAGTGGACAAAGGCATATCATTAGGATCCAAAGAACCACTCTTGCTAGCAAATAATTTCATAAGTTCATCCATCTTTCCACTCAAAACATTAATCTCTTCAATTGCATGCACTTTTTTACTAGTGGATGATCTTTTAGTATGCCATTGAGAATAATTAACCATAATATTATCTAGATGTTTAGTAGCTTCTCCTAGAATAATTTCCATAAAAGTTCCTCCCGCGGCTGAATCTAAAAGATTTCTAGAAGCAAAATTCAATCCGGCATAATTTTTTTGTATAATCATCCACAAATTCAAACCATGAGTAGGGCAATTTCGTATCATCAATTTCATCCTCTCCCAAGATTGTGCAACATGTTCATGATCAAGTTGCTTAAAATTCATAATCTCGTTCCTAAGGGAGATGATCTTTGCGGGAGGAAAATACATGGAAATAAAAGCATCTTTACACTTATTCCATGAATCAATACTATTTTTAGGCAAAGATGAAAACCAAGTTTTAGCACAATCTCGAAGTGAGAACGAAAATAGCTTCAATATAACAATATCATTATCCACATATTTTTTCTTTTGCATATCACACAAATCAATGAAATTGTTTAGATGGGATGCGGCATCTTCACCAGGAAGGCCAGAAAATTGATCTTTCATAACAAGATTCAGCAAAGCGGCATTAATTTCACAAGATTCTGCACTAGTGGCGGGAGCAATCGGAGTACTAATAAAATCATTGTTATCGGTGTTGGAAAAATCACACAATTTGGTATTCTCTTGAGCCATCATGACAAAGCAAGCAATCCAACACACGAGCACACAAAAAGCAAATGAAGAAGACGAACAGAAGAGGGACGAAGAAAAGGCAAAGAGAGGGGCGAAGAAAAAGGCAAATCTTTTCGAAAATTGTTTTAGAAGTGAGGGAGAGGAAAACGAGAGGCAAATGGCGAATAATGTAATGTAAGAGATGAGAGTTTATGATGGGTACTTGGTATGTCTTGACTTGGAGTAGATCTCCCCGGCAACGGTGCCAGAAATTCTTCTTGCTACTTCTTGAGCTTGTGTTGGTTTTTCCCTTGAAGAGGAAAGGGTGATGCAGCAAAGAAGAGATAAGTATTTCCCTCAGTTTGAGTACCAATGTATCAATCCAGTAGGAGATAGCGCACAAATCACCGAATACCTGCACAAACAATCAAACAACTTGCACCCAACGCGATAAAGGGGTTGTCAATCCCTTCACGGTTATTTGCAAAAGTGAGATCTGATAGAGATAGATAAACGATAAAGTAAATATTTTTGGTATATTTTTTATAGATCGGAAAGTAAAAGATTGCAAAATAGTAGATCGGAAACTTGTATGATGAAAAGTAGAAGATTATATGATGGAAAATAGACCCAGGGGCCATAGGTTTCACTAGAGGCTTCTCTCAAGATAGAAAATAATACGGTGGGTGAACAAATTACTGCCGAGCAATTGATAGAAAAGCACAAAGGTATAACGATATCTAAGGCAATGATCATGAATATAGGCATCCTATCCGTGTCAAGTAGACCGAAATGATTCTGCATCTACTACTATTACTCCACACATCGACCGCTATCCAACATGCATCTATAGTATTAAGTTCATAAAGAACGTAGTAATGCATTAAGTAAGATGACATGATGTAGAGGAATTAACTCAAGCAATATGATGAAAACCCCATCTTTTTATCCTCGATGGCAACAATACAATATGTGCCTTGCTGCCCCTACTGTCACTGGGAAAGGACACCGCAAGATTGAACCCAAAGCTAAGCACTTCTCCCATTGCAAGAAAATCAATCTAGTTGGCCAAACCAAACCGATAGTTCGAAGAGAATTACAAAGATATCAAATCATGCATATAAGAATTCAGAGAAGATTCAAATAATATTCATAGATAAGCTGATCAGAAATCCACAATTCATCGGATCTCAGCAAACACACCGCAAAAAAGTATTACATCGAATAGATCTCCAAGAACATCGAGGAGAACATGGTATTGAGAATCAAAGAGAGAGAAGAAGCCATCTAGCTACTAGCTATGGACCCGTAGGTCTGTGGTAAACTACTCACGCTTCATCGGAAGGGCAATGGTGTTGATGTAGAAGCCCTCCGTGATCGAATCCCCCTCCGACAGGGTA
Source organism: Thinopyrum elongatum (assembly GCA_011799875.1). Lineage (NCBI taxonomy): Eukaryota > Viridiplantae > Streptophyta > Magnoliopsida > Poales > Poaceae > Thinopyrum > Thinopyrum elongatum. The sequence goes on from CM022297.1 coordinate 71,662,327, forward strand.
CCGGAAAAGGTCCCTAGATGGGATCTCACGGGTACAAAAGGTTGCGGCGGTGGAAAAGTCTTTTCATGGATGCCTCTGTTGGTTTGGGGATATATGAATATATATAGGCGAAAGAATTAGGTCAGGAGGTGCACGAGGGGCCCACAAGGGTGGGGGGCGCGCTCTACCCCCCTGGGCACGCCCTCCATCCTTGTGACCACCTCGTGGCTCCTCCGACTTCATCTCCAAGTCACCTGGTTTCCTTCTGGTCCAAGAAAAATCATCGCGAAAGTTTTATTCCATTTGGACTCCGTTTGGTATTCCTTTTCTGCGAAACTCAAAAACAAGGAAAAAAACAGAAACTGACACTGGGCTCTAGGTTAATAGGGTAGTCCCAGAAATAATATAAAATAGCATATTAATGCATATAAAACATCCAAAATAGATAATATAATAGCATGGAACAATCAGAAATTATAGATACGTTGGAGACGTATCATGACCTTGTCCACCGTTACCAACGGGTGTGTGAAGCCACTCGCCCCAGTCCGAAGAGGGCCAACTATGTCGAGTCCCCAGACGGCGAACGGCCAAGTGAGGGGGATAGTCTTTAGGGCGGACGCCGGCTTGTGCGACTGGTTCGTGTAGAACTGGCAACCGACACATTGATCCACTATGTCTCGGGCGGCCTCATTGGCTCGGGGCCAATAGAACCCGGCTCTAAATGCCTTGGCGACCAAGGTCTGAGAGGACGCATGGTGCCCACATTTTCCCGAGTGAATCTCCTGCAGAATTTGTTGTCCTTCCTCCGGTGATATGCATCGCTGAGTGACTCCAGTCATACTTTTCTTGTACAGTTGATCTCCTATGACGGTGAAAGCCTTGGATCGGTGGACGATCTGGCGGGCTTCATCTTCATCCTCTGGGAGCTCCTGCCGGAGCAGGTATGCCAAGTATGGCTTGGTCCACTCGGGGGTGATGACAAGTATCTCTTGGACCAGGTCAATTACAGCGGGAATATCCACTTCAGTTGGATTGGAAGGTCCGAATGGCTACAGGGGCTCTTCCACAAAAGGATCTTCCTTGATCGTGGGCGAGTGCAGGTGTTCCAGGAACACATTCTTGGGTACTGTCTTCCGGGATGAGCCCATTTTGGCCAAATCATCAGCCGCTTGATTCTTGAGGCATGGCACGTGATGGAGCTCCAGCCCTTCAAAGTGTTTCTCCAGTTTCCTGACGGCGTTGCAATAGCCGGTCAATGCAGGGCTGCGGATATCCCACTCTTTCATGACTTGGTTGACCACTAGATCCGAGTCGCCATAGACCATCAGTCGGTGAATTCCCAGAGAAATTGCCATTCGCAACCCATAGAGGAGGGCTTTGTACTCGGCTTCTTTGTTGGAGGGGTCGAAGTGAATCTGAAGCACATAACTGAGTCGGTCGCCTTCAGGAGACACTAGGACCACTCCAGCCCTGGTGCCATGGAGCATCTTGGAGCCATCAAAAAACATCTTCCAGTGTTCGGGAACACTCGAGACAGGTTGCTCTTGCTCAATCCATTCGGCAAGGAAATCCACCAGGGCTTGTGATGTCGCTTGAACTACGTCGGTATTTGCCCAAAGAGGAAGGGATGATGCAGCACAGCTATGGTAGGTATTTCCCTAAGTTAAGAAACCAAGGTATCAATCTAGTAGGAGAACCAAGCAACACTATGTAAACGGTACCTGCACACAAAGAACAAATACTTGCAACCCGACGCGTATAAGGGGTTGTCAATCCCTTCTTCGGGTAACGGCGCCAGAAATTGTCAAGTTGACGGGATAAAATTGTGATAGATTGGATAAATAGATCTCGATAAAACGTGAAATAAAAGATGCAAAATAAAAAGTGCAGCAAGGTATTTTTGGGTTTTTGGAATAATAGATCTGGAAATAAAAGTGGCAAATAATAGATCGGAGAGCAAATATGATGAAGAATAGACCCGGGGACCGTAGATTTTACTAGTGGATTCTCTCAAGAAATAGCACACGGTGGGTAAACAAATAATTATGACGATATCCAGGCAATGATCATTATATAAGCATCACGTCCAAGATTAGTAGACTGACTCCTGCCTGCATCTCAAATAATTATGACGATATCCAGACAATGATCATTATATAAGCATCACGTCCAAGATTAGTAGACCGACTCCTGCCTGCATCTAATACTATTACTCCACAAATCGACCGCTATCCAGCATGCATCTAGTGTATTAAGTTCATGGAGAAACAGAGTAATGCAATAAGAACGATGACATGATGTAGACAAGATCTATTCATGTAGGAATAGGCCCCATCTTGTTATCCTTAATTGCAACGATACATGCGTGTCTTGCTGCCCCTTCTGTCACTGGGAAAGAACACCGCATGATCAAACCCATCACAAAGCACCTCTTCCCATGGCAAGAAAAATCGATCTAGTTGGCCTAACTAAACCAAAGATTCAAAGAAGAAATACGAGGCTATAAGTAATCATGCATAAAAGAGATCAAAGAAGACTCAAATAATATTCATGGATATAGATCTGATCATAAACTCAAAGTTCATCGGATCCCAACAAACACACAGCAAAAAGAGTAACATCAAATAGATCTCCAAGAGACCATTGTATTGAGAATCAAAAAGAGAGAAGAAGCCATCTAGCTACTGCCTACGGACCTGTAGGTCTACAATGAACTACTCACGCATAATCGGAGAGGCACCAATAAGGATGATGAACCCTTCCGTGATGGTGTCTACATTGGATCTCGTGGTTCTGGAACTTGTGGCGGCTGGAATTGTGTTTCGACGTCTCCCCTAGGGTTTTTGGAATATTGGGGTATTTATAGGGTGAAGAGGTGGTGTGGGAGGCCACCGAGGTGGGCACAACCCACCAGGGCGCGCCTGGGCCCCCAGGCACGCCCAGGTGGGTTGTGCCCCCCTCGGGGCACCCCTCTGGTACTTTTTTGGCCCAAGTTGTTCCTTCTGGTCCATAAAAATTATCCAAAAAGGTTTGCTGTGTTTGGACTCTGTTTGGTACTGATATTCTGTGAAGTAAAAAACAAGCAAAAAACAGCAACTGGCAATGGGCACTATGTCAATAGGTTAGTCCCAAAAAATGATATAAAGTTGCTATAAAATGATTGTAAAACATCCAAGAATGATAATACAACAACATGGAACAAGCAAAAATTATAGATACGTTGGAGATGTATCAGCTTGAGACTTAATGGCTTTCTTGGCTTCGAACTTTATGTCCAGCTGAAGGAGCTGGATGGCCCACTTAGCCACTTGGCCAGTGGCATCTCTGTTGTTCATGATCTCAGACAGAGGGGCATCGCTTACCACCGTGACCGAGTGTTCTTGAAAGTAATGCGCCACCTTCTTTGTAGCTAGGTAAATTCCATATACTAGCTTCTGATAATGCGGGTACCTTTGCTTGGAAGGGGTCAGGACTTCAGAGATGTAGTAGACTAGTCGGTGGAGCCTGAAGGTTTTGCCTTGTTCTTCCCGTTCCACAGTGAGGACCGTGCTAACAACTCGGCATGTGGCCTCGATGTATAGGAGCAAGGGCTCTTTGCTGCCCGGAGCAACTAGCACCGGCAGGGTGCAAAGCAGGGCTTTAAGTTGCTGGAACACGGCCTGTGCTTCGGGAGTCCACTCGAACCTGTCAGTCTTCTTCATCAATCGGTAGAGCAGCAGGGCTTTTTCACCGAGCCTTGAGATGAATCTGCTCAGGGCTGCCAGGCAGCCCTTGAGGCGTTGCACGTCGTGGAGACGTTCCTGTTGCTTCATTCGGATGATCGCTCCGATCTTCTCGGGATTGGCATCGATCCCCCGTTCGGAAACAAGGAAACCGAGAAACTTGCATGCGGGTACGCCGAATGTGCATTTAGCTGGGTTGAGTTTGATTCCTAATGCGCGCAAATTCACGAAGGTCTCGGCGAGGTCAGACAGGAGGTCGGAACCTTTCCTGGACTTGACCATGATATCATTCATGTAGGCCTCCACATTCCTACTGATTGTTTCCACAGGCACTTTTGGATCACGCGCTGAAACGTGGCCCCAGCATTTTTCAATCCGAATGGCATGGTGATATAGCAAAAAAACACCCGAATGGGGTGATGAACGCTGTTTTTATTTCATCAGGACCATACATTCGGATCTGATGGTACCCAGAGTACGCATCCAGAAACGATAACCGTTTACACCCGGCAGTAGAATCTACTATCTGATCTATGTGAGGGGGAGGGAAATGATCTTTCGGGCAGGCCCGATTGATGTGTTTAAAATCTATACACATTCGGAGAGAATTATTCTTCTTTGGTACCATGACAACGTTGGTGAGCCACTCGGAGTGGTATACCTCTCAGATGAACTCGGCGGCCAAGAGCTGCACTATCTCCTCGCCGATCGCCTTGCGCTTCTCAGTGGAGGATCGTCGAAGGTGATCTTTAACAGGTTTCATCATCGAGTCGACACGGAGTTTGGGCTCGGCCAGCTCCCTGGGAACACCCGGCATGTCAGAAGGTTTTCATGAGAAGATGTCCCAGTTCTCACAGAGGAACTGGACGAGCTCGACTTCCTATTTGCTGTCAAGCATGGTGGAGATGTTCATCGGGGCAGCACTTGGATCTTCCGAATGGATGTGCACCGGTTTCATCTCCGCTGCCAACTGGAAAGTGGATTCCATAGTCGGCTTCTTGGACTTCAGCAGCTCGCTTGAATCTACCGCCTTCTTGTATTCGTCCAGCTCGACCATTGCCATCTACTCATCAGCAATCTGGGAGCCCTTCTGGAGGAAATCTTTGGCCAACTTCCGATTGCCCGTGATGGTGATCACGCCTTTCGACCCTGGCATCTTAAGCTTAAGATACACGTAACATGGACGGGCCATAAAACATGCCTAGGCAGGCCTACCCAGGATGGCATGGTAAGCGCTTCGAAAGTCCACCACCTCGATAGCAACGATACATGTGTGTCTTGCTGCCCCTTCTGTCACTGGGAAAGAACACCGCACGATCGAACCCATCACAAAGCACCTCTTCCCATGGCAAGAAAATCGATCTAGTTAGCCTAACTAAACCAAAGATTCGAAGAAGAAATACGAGGCTATAAGTAATCATGCATAAAAGAGATCAAAGAAGACTCAAATAATATTCATGGATATAGATCTGATCATAAACTCAAAGTTCATCGGATCCCAACAAACACACCGCAAAAAGAGTTACATCATATAGATCTCTAAGAGACCATTGTATTGAGAATCAAAAAGAGAGAAGAAGCCATCTAGCTACTGCCTACGGACCCGTAGGTCTACAATGAACTACTCACGCATCATCGGAGAGGCACCAATAAGGATGATGAACCCCTCTGTGATGGTGTCTACATTGTATCTCGTGGTTCTGGAACTTGCGGCGGCTGGAATTGTGTTTCGACGTCTCCCCTAGGGTTTTTGGAATATTGGGGTATTTATAGGGCAAGAGGCGGTGCGGGAGGCAACTAAGGTGGGCACAACCCACCAGGGCGCGCCTGGGCCCCCAAGCGCGCCCAGGTGGGTTGTGCCCCCCTCGGGGCACCCCTCTGGTACTTCTTTGGCCCAAGTTGTTCTACTGGTCCATAAAAAATCTCCAAATAGTTTCGCTGCATTTGGACTCCGTTTGGTACTGATATTCTACGAAGTAAAAAACAAGCAAAAAACAGCAACTGGCACTGGGCACTATGTCAATAGGTTAGTCCCAAAAATTGATATAAAGTTGATATAAAATGATTGTAAAACATCCAAGAATGATAATATAACAGCATGGAACAAGCAAAAATTACAGATACGTTGGAGACGTATCAGCATCTCCATGCTTAATTCCTACTCGTCCTCGAGTAGGCAAATGATAAAAATAGAATTTTTAATGTGGAATGTTGCCTAACAGGTTCATCATATATTCTTTTCTTTTCTAGCATGGACATATGGACTTTTATATGGTTCAAAGCAATAGTCTAGTTTTGACATGAAAATTTCAATACTCAAGCATACCAACAAGCAACCATGTCTTTCAAAATGTCAACACTAAAGAAAGTTATCCCTAGCCCATCATGCTCAATCATTGATCCATTCATGAAACACACTCGCATATTAGCTACATCCAATGCTCAAGTACGATCATAGTGCCCCTTAGTTGGTGCTTTATAAGAGAAGATGGAGACTCAAATAAAATAAAAATTGCATAAAGTAAATAGATAGGCCCTTCGCAGAGGGAAGTAGGGATTTGTAGAGGTGCCAGAGCTCAAAGCTTAAATTGAGAGATAAAAAAAGTTCAGAGGCATACTTTTCCCGTCAACGAAAACGACCGAGTAATTCCCAACACTTTCCATGCTAGATATATCATAGGCGGTTCCCAAACTGAAAATAAAGTTTATTCCTTTTTCCATTATTCTTTCACATTCCATGGCTAGCTGTATCCATGGGTACCGTCCATACCAACACTTTCCAAGGAATTTGTTATTTGACAACATAAAGTAAATTTCTTTTTCATTTCGGGACTGGGCATCCCTATTACCGCCGCACTCTCGTGCAATGACAAGTGAATAAACACTCATGTTGAGAATAACACATCTAGCATGGAAAATATTGGCCACCCCTGCCACTTCATGAGCGGTACAAGCACACAAAAAGGAAATTTATTTTGAAAATTAGAGATGGCACATACAAATTTGCTTAGAACAGCACGGGAATACCGCATATAGGTAGGTATGGTGGACTCATGTGGCAAAACTGGTTTAAAGGATTTTGGATGCACAAGTAGTATTTCTACTTAGTACAAGTGGAGGCTAGCAAAAAGATTGAGAAGCAACCAACCAAGAAACAAAAAATCACACAAGCGAGCATTAAGCATAACTAACACCGAATAATGCACCACAAGTAGGATATAATTTCGTTGCATAACTATTGATTTTTGTTCTTGCATAGGGAATCACAAACCTTAACACCAATATTCTTACTAAAGCATAATTACTCACCAACATGACTCACATATCACTATCATCATATCTCAAAACTATTACAAATAATCAAGTTTATTTTATCCAATGATCTTCATGAAAGTTTTTATTATATCCCTTTTGAATATCTATCACTTTGGGACTAATTTCATATGTTGCAATTGCTTTTGACAAGATCAAACGAATCTAAGTGAAGAACATGAGCATAAAAAAATTTGTCTCTCAAAATAATATAAGTGAAGCATGAGAGAATTTCTTCAAAAATATTAAAGCACACCGTGCTAAAAAAGCTATAAGTGAAGCACTAGAGCAATTCCATAGCTCAAAAAATTTAAGTGAAGCACATAGAGCAATTCTAACAAATCATAGCATAATTTTGGCTTCCTCAAATAGGTGTGTCCAGCAAAGATACTTGTGACAAACTAAAAAGCAAAACAAGAAAAGACTCATATAATACATGACGCTCCAAGCAAAACTCATGATATATGACGAATAAAAATATAGCTTTAAGTAAAATACCGATGGTCGTTAGAAGAAAGAGGGGATGCCATCCGGGGCATCCCCAAGCTTAGTTGCTTGTTTCTCCTTGAATATTAACTTGGGGTGCCATGGGCATCCCCAAGCTTAGGCTCTTCTTACTTCTTATTCCTTTGTCCATCGTGATCTCACCCAAAACTTGAAAACTTCAATCACACAAAACTTAACAAAAACCTTTGTGAGATCCGTTAGTATAACAAAGCAAATCACCACTCTAAGTACTGTTTCAAACCCATTCTTATTTTATTATTGCATTATATATACTGTATTTCAACTTTGCTATGGCTCATACCCCCCGATACGACCCATAGATTCATCAAAATAAGCACACAATACAACGAAAACAGAATCTGTCAAAAACAGAACAGTCTGTAGCAATCTGAAAACTTTGTATGCTTATGTAACTGCAAACATTATGAAAAATTAGGACAACGTGGGAAATTTGTATATCAATCTTGTGTAAAAATTTCAGAATTTTTCATCGCTTCCGTGATTTTTCAAAATTATTTTACTGGACGCAAAAGTTTCTATTTTTCAACAGGATCAAATCAACTATCACCCAACATGATCCCAAAGATTTTGCTTGGCCCAAACACAAATTAAAACATAAAAACACAATCATAACAGAGGCATAATTGTGCAAACACTCAAGAACAGATATAAAAAGGCAAAAATAAATTTTATTCATTGGGTTGCCTCCCAAAAAGCGCTATCGTTTTATTCCCCTAGTTAGGCATAATGCATAGATCTAAGTATTATCATCTTTCTTCTTACTTTCCGTAGATGTGTTCTTATTAGGAGGTTTTGTAAAAATAACTTGAAACACATTATCCATAGAGATTTTAGCACTATCAAGTTGCCCATCTACATATCCCCTTTGATTTCCGGCAATAATCCAAGAATATTGTTGATTAACATCATTGAAAACTTGTTGGATTATATCTAAAACGGGGATTTCCTTTTTAAGATTCTTATAAAAAATTTGGTTATTTCCAAGAAAATGTCTCAACATGTAATCACTATTATAAAGGATCTCATCTATTACCGGTTTTTCACGGCTTATACCATAAAAATGAAAAATTTCCCTAGTTTCCCGTACTATGTAATCAAATTCATTCATAAGAACTTGGGTAACTATCTTGTTAGCTTTAGGATCCTTTATAACGGGTAACTGATAAAACAATCTCTGCAAGGTAGGATGGGTACGAATAAATCTATTTTCAAATTTCAGAACTAGTGCTGAAAATAGCTTCCGCATAAGATTTAGTTCTTTTAAGTATAGGAGCATCATCAATAGACAAATTTCCAACACAATTGAAAAATTCTTGGATATGTTCTTTCCCCATAACGTTCCCTTGCCCCAAACCAAAAGTTTTGGCATCCAGATTGCCAGATCGTCCAATTTAAGGAGTGAGGCCATCATCTATTTCTACCATACCGAAATCACTCATGATGACAAGTTAAACAAATAAGAGATCTAACGAGAAAACGGAGAACGAAAAAGAGGGCGAATAAAACGGCAATTTTTTGTGAAGTGGGGGAGATGAAAACGAGAGGCAAATGGCAAATAATGTAAATTGTAAGGAGATGAGATTTGTGATTAGGAACCTGATAGATGTTGTTGATGTCTCCCCGACAATGGCGCCAGAAGTTCCTTTTGATGTCGCTTGAACACGTCGGTATTTCCCCAAAGAGGAAGGGATGATGCAGCACAGCTACGGTAGGTATTTCTCTCAGTCATGAAACCAAGGTATCAATCCAGTAGGAGAACCAAGCAACACTATGTAAATGGTACCTGCACACAAGACAAATACTTGCAACCCGACGCGTATAAGGGGTTGTCAATCCCTTCTTCGGGTAACGGCGCCAGAAATTGTCAAGTTGACGGGATAAAAAATGTGATAGAATGGATAAATAGATCTTGATAAAACGCAAAATAAAAGATGCAAAATAAAAAGTGCAGCAAGGTATTTTTGGGTTTTGGAATAATAGATCTGAAAATAAAGGTGGCAAATAATAGATCGAAAAGCAAATATGATGAAGAATAGACCCGGGGGCCGTAGATTTCACTAGTGGCTTCTCTCAAGAAATAGCACACGGTGGGTAAACAAATTACTGTTGGGCAATTGATAGAACACTACTGGAATCAGCTTCTTTGTCGTCCGCCATGCCGGACGGCAAAGGCATAGATCACGGACGGCAAAATGCTTTGCCGTCCGCTAGCGGACGGCAAACTGTCCGGATGAAAGCCTGCCAGCAAAGGCCTTCTTTGCCGTCCGCTTCTTAGAAACGGACGGCAAAGGATTACGCCGTCCGCCATCCGAGGCCAGCAGATGGCAAAGAAAGCTGACGGCAGTGCGGTGGCGTGAGAGTCGTTAGGGGGTTAACGGCGCTCTTTGCCGTCCGCCAGCGGACGACAAAGAGTCAAAGATCTTTGCCATTCGCTGGCGGACGGCAAAGAGCCCAGCTAGGCAGCACTGGGAAGCTGCCACGTGTCCAGATATGCCGTCCGCCAGCAGACGGCAAAGAGGTTTGAATCATTGCCGTCTGCTGGCAGACGGCATAGATGGTCACTTTGCCGTCCGCCAGCAGACGGCAAAATGACCAAATAGGCAGCCAGTGTTCCCAGTTTGCACAGGTGACTGCCACGTGTCCTCTTTGCTGTCTGCTAGCGGACGGCAAAGAGGCTATATATCCCCTGTTTTTATTTAAATCCCATTAATTAGACATGGTTTCAAACATAGATATACATGCATACATATCCAACATATCCAACAGCATGTCCAACAACATATTTCATCCAATCCAACAACATAGTTCAACAAAGTCCAACATATCCATATATACATAACTAGAAACAAGTTTCCAACAACATATCCATATAGACATACATATCCAAACAATTTTTCATAAACAACAAGGAAGCACCACAAGAATAGTACACTCCATGAATCCAAGCTTCCTCATGTAAAGCAAATCTGCAAATTGGGAAAGATGAAAGTTAGAAGAAGAAGAAGAAGAAGAAGAAGACTAGTTAGAAGAAGAAGAAGAAGATTTTTTTTCTTCTCTTTCTTTTTCTCCTCTCCTCTTCTTTATCTTCTTCTTCTTCTAACTAAGGTAGGTAAAAATGTCATTTTATTGCTAAGCTAGGTAAAAATGCTAAGTGTAGGTCATTTTAGAGCTAAGGTAGGTAAATAGGTCATTTTGGAGCTTAGTAAGGTTATTATGTCATTTTCGAGGAAAATAAGCTAAGTCTATATCATTTTGGAGCTAACAAAGATTATCATGCCATTTTTTACCTAAGTATGCTAAGTATGTCATAAATGAACTGAATAAGCTAAGTATAGCTTATTTTTTATCTAACTTAGGTAATTATGCCATTTAGGAGGAAAATATGCTAAGTATCCATTTGTAAAGCAAAACACTAGAGAAAATTTACCCTCATCACAACAAATGTGATGAAGATCGCAACTAAGGTAACAATTGATCCAACGGCATAATGATACCAAGCCTCATTATCAATGGCATATTTTCTAATCTTCTTAAGCTTCAGGCGCATTGCATCCATCTTCAAGCGCATTGCATTCATCTTCATCTTGTGATCATCGATGGCATCGGCAACATACAACTCCAATGTCATCTTCTCTTCTTCAATTCTTTTAATTATTTCTTTCAAATACTCATTTTCTTTTTCAACTAAATTTAACTTCTCGACAAGAGGGTCCGTTTCAAATTCCGGTTCACATACCTCCTAGATTAAAATATCTCTATGTCAACTTGATGGCCATAATTTGCATAAATGCGAAATGCAACAAATAGTTATGAAAGAGAATTTACCACATCCGAATCATAAAGTGGGCGAGGGCCGACTGGGACGGAAATCAAGACCATGGCACTATGTATAAGAAACAATCATAAAAAGTAAGAAAATTATAAATACCAACTATATAAATCATACAATCATACAAATAACTATATAAATCAAGTACAACATAAAAATTTGAATACCTAATAATCATTATCGGTAATGACGTGCTCGTCATCATCATTAATAAAAGCATCATCATCATCACTATCGGTAATGACGTGCTCATCATCATCATTAATAAATGCATCATCATGTGGAAGGCCACCTTTACGTAATTGTTCAAGCATTGACAGGTCATCTGCAGCAGTAACTTCTTCTTCTTCCGGCTCTTCTTGTTCCAGCTCAGGGGTGAAGTCGGATTCACTATCGTTGTCTACTTCAATGTTCTGGGGTGGAGTAGAGCGGTTCTTGAAACATTTTTTGGAAAGATGTGTTTCTTGGAAGAATTCTCCTTCGTCATATGTGTCTTGGTTAATGTGAGGTTCATAATCCTTTTCATTGGGGGGAGGTGGTCTAACATGTGGTGGCACTTCATAAACGACGTCCCAACCACTGAGATTTGGATCACTTTGACAGGCCCACGGTAGATAGAAAACTTGGGTTGCCTGTTGAGCCGTAATATAGACATCGGGAACATCCAAATGGGTGCTTTGTTTGATTTCGACTAGCCCTATATGTTCATGAGTCCTTCTAGTCTCCCTCGGCTGGAACCAATAACATCTGAAGACTACGACGTTTGGTGGGTTTTCACCATAGAATTCAAGTTCATAAATTGCTTCAACTCTTCCATAATACTCGATACCTCCTTCGCCGATAGCAGAGACACAACAATTTGTAGACTTTCGGTCGGCCATAGATAGCTCTTTGCCATAGGTACGAAAGCGATACCCGTTGATGTCGTATTTGTCAAATGAACGGACCTTATAGTCAAAACCATTAGCTACTTGTCTTAATTCGGCATCCATAATCTCTGAATTAGCCTACAAGTTTAATACGAAAGGATTGTTGCATTAGTCGCAAATTAGCCAAAGAAAAAAAAGTGTCTAATGGAAATTACCATTTTTTTGAACCAAGAGATGAAACCGGGAAATTCGGCTCCTTGTTTTGCCAGAAGCTCATACTCTTCGACGGAATCCTTTTGGATCACCGCTCCATACGAGAATATGGCGACGTATCGACTGCATCAAAAATCCAGCAATAAGAGAAGTTCAAAGGAATTAGAAGTTGTGAAACAATGTACCGAGATCTTACTCGATGTACGGCCGCACTTCTGTTAGGTTGTTGAAGAGATACAGCGAAATGGTCCGCCATTCTTCAACATCCAACCTTACTGGTTTCCAATCACCGGCTGGTGCGAGATTCCCTTTGAATAGGCTGAGGTTGGATTGACCCTTTTGAGGTTCGTCAGCATTGTACCGAGGCTTCGGATTATGCAAATGACGATTTTTGGCTTCGTAGTGTGCGGTCACGAAGTTTGCCGCCTCCTCAGTGATGAATGCCTCCGCCATCGATGCTTCTATTCTACGTTTATTTTTACATTTTGCTCGAAGCGTCTTCTGCATCCTCTCAGTTGAGTAGCACCAACGATTTTGCACGGGCCCCCCCAATCGTGCCTCGGTCGGGAGATGCAAAATCAAGTGTTGCATTGGATGAAAGAAGCTTGGCGGAAAGATCTTCTCTAACTTGCAGATTAACTCCGGCGCCAACTGTTCCATTTCTTCTATGCAAGTCGAAGCAACTATACTTGCGCCCTGCCGTCAGCCAACGAAACTCAAGAGCTCCCTTGCATGTGGGGCACGGGAACCTTCCATGCACACACCAGCCAACGAATAGTGCATACGCCGGCAAGTCATGTGTCGAGTACATGTACCAGGCACGCATTATGAAGTTCTGTTTGCCAAAGGCGTCGTATGTCTTGAACCCATTATCCCAAGCTTCTTGCAATTCGTCCTTAAGCGGCTTCATGTACACATTCATATTCTTCCCCGGATAGTTGGGCCCTGGAATTATCAACGTCAGGAAAATATTCTTTCGTTGCATAATCTGCCCGGGGGGAGATTGAGTGGAATGACAAACACGGGCCAACAGCTGTATGGGGCTGCCATCTGACCAAACACACTGAACCCATCTGTGCTGACGGCGACTTGAGGATGCCTTGGATCTGCCATTTTTTCCTTATGTAATGCATCGAAGCACTTCCACGTTTCACCATCCGATGTGTGCACCATCATCACATTCCCATCTGCATCTAGTTCGGTTCTTTTGCCCGTTTTGTGCCATGTCATCTGTCAGGCCGTCTCTTCGACCATGAAAAGGCGTTGAAGTCTTGGTACGATTAGCATATACCGAAGAACATTAACGGGTATTTTGGTCTGCGTCTTCTCACCCATACCGTTGTCTACCACAACATACCTGGAAGAATTGCAAATGGGACAATAGTTCAAGTCCTCATACTGAAGCCTAAATAAGACACATCCTTTCTCACAGGCATGTATCTTCTCATAGGGCATCTTAAGAGCACAGAGGATTTTGTCTGACTAGTACAGGTTTGGAGGTAGCACATGGCCTTTGGGTAGAAATCGTCCGAATACTGTCATCATCGCGTCGTAGCATTCTCTGCCCAGGTTGAATTGAGCCTTCAAAGCCATTATTTGTGAGATGGCATCCAGCTGACAAAGCTCAGTGTGCTCGTGGAGAGGACGTTTTGAGGACTCCAACATTTCAGTGAAGGCCTTTGCAGATTCCTCCATCTCCTCGTCCGAGTCCCGAGCATCGTCAAAGTCTTGCACCATGTCTGCGGTCCCGGTACCATGCTCGTCGGTGCGACGACGAACCTCGGCTCTGGCACGTTGGGCAGACTCACCATGTAATATCCAGACCGTGTAACCAGGCGTAAAACCAAACTTCTGCAGGTCTTTACTCATTTCAAGCTTGTCCCTCTTTTTATAGTTGTCGCAACGGGCACAGGGGCACCAGCTAAATTCCTGGCCATATGCAAATGCGGCTCTAACAAACCCCTTGGTTTTTGTTAACCATTCCACGGTCCAAACTTTCTGACTAGTGTAACCGGTGTACATCCATGCACAATCACTCATATTGACTTCCTACTGGACACACAAGAAATATATACATAATTAAGCAAACCATATCCATCAGTTAATGGAGTTTGTTAGTTTTATTACGTCCATGCAACCTACACGCTAATAGGTAAAGATAGGTTCTAATCCCACCCGAGTATGTGTAGATTGGGTTTGTTTTCCCATGCTCTGCTCCCGATCCGACGCAAAATTTCGGCAGCACCTCCCCGCTGTTCTCCTGATACACGTCTCGGCAATAAGCAGAGAGAATGTGTACCCAGAGAACAACAGGGAGGCACTGACGAAATTCTGCATCGGATCCGAAGCTGAGCATATGGGAAAACGAACCCAATCTACACATACTCGGGCTGTCCATGGATAACGTTGGACAATTCGAAAGAATCACGATTATAAATATGCAAATGCATGCATATTTATAGATGTAACCCTTTCGAACGGGAGACGCATAGTGGTCACGCATACTGATGATTGAAGACACCTATAGCAAGTGTTAGGGGGTTCCTTGGCGTCGATGGAACCCTAAATAGCAAGTGTCATCGGTGCGAGATACATGTGGCGCTCGGCGTTGAACACTAGATCCACATCCCACAAGTGAAGCCGGCGCCCGGCGTCCCGCAACAATAGTTCTGGTGGCCGATGACGGTCGAGCACCTTGGCGAATTCGCAATGGTGTTCGACTGCCATCGACGCCGAGAACTGTTGCTGTGGGACGCTGGACGCCAGCGTCACTTGTGGGACGTGGATGTAGTGTTCGACACCGACGGCCACATGTATCTCGCACCGACGATACTTGCTATTTAGGGTTCCATCGACAACGACCCCCTAACCCGCTCGTCCCCGGGTAAACTAAATAGCAACTACCATCGGTGCAAGTTACATGAGGCGGTCGGCGTTGAACACTAGATCCACATCCCACAAGTGAAGCCGGCGCCCGGCGTCCCGCAACAATAGTTCTGGTGGCCGATGATGGTCAAACACCTTGGCGAATTTGTCTGGCAGCCTCTGCGATGAGGATTAAAGCCAATTTTTGAAATTTCAAACAACCAAACCGACTTGAGTAAGTTTGGGTGTTTCAAGTTTCAACACTTGCCTTTTAATCGTCATCGCAGAGGCTGCCAGACAAATTCGCAATGGTGTTCGACCGCCATCGACGCCGAGAACAGTTGCTTTGGGACGCTGGACGTCGGCGTCACTTGTGGGACGTGGATGTAGTATTCGACACCGACGGCCACATGTACCTCGCACCGACGATACTTGCTATTTAGGGTTCCATCGACACTGAGGAACCCCCTAACCCGCTCGTCCCCGGGCGCCCTCTTTTCCTACTTCTTTTTTTCATCTTCAACTTCTACTTCTTTTTTTCATCATCTTCTTCTTCTACTACTTATTGTTCTTTTTTCTTCTTCTTCTTCTTCTTTTTCTTTTTTTTCATCTTTCTTGATTATTCTTAAAAATAGGAAAAAACCTAAACAAAACTATAAACTAAATGTAACCTAAAATAAACTAAATTAACCAAAACTAACCTAACCTAAACTAACCTAAACTAAACTAACCTAAACTAAACAAATATAAACTAAATCTAAAAAAACAGAAAAAAAAACTCACCACGATGAGGGGCGGGGCGGCAGCGGGGTAGGGCCGGGCGGTGCGGCCGGGTGGCGGCGGCTCGGGACGGGGGCGGGGCGGTGCGGGGCGGCCGGCGAATCGGGACGGGGGCGGCGCGGCCGGGCGGGCGGGGCGTAGCGGCCGGCGGCGGCGGCTCGGAACGGGCGGGGCGGGGCGGCCGACGACGTGGGTGGCGCGGGGCGGGGGCGGCTCAGGCGCGGCCGGGCGGGCGGGGCGGCGCGACCGGCGGCGGCGGCTCGACTGGGCGGGGCGGGCGGCGGCGCGGCCGGGCGGCGACAGTGGTGAGGGGTCGGGGCGGCTCGGGCAGGGAGAGAGAGGGAATGGACAGATCGGGCGCGGGCGTGGCCCCTTATCTGCTAGGTCACAGCTCTTTGCCGTCTGCCAGCAGACGGCAAAGAGCGTACCTAGTGGGGTGGGGCCGGGGGGAAACGGATGAACTAACGGCCATCTTCTTTGCCGTCTGCTGACGTACGGCAAAGATGTTTTGCCGTCAGCCAGCATACGGCAAAGAAGATGGCCGTTAGGTCGCCCTCGTACGCCCGCCACCCACCCTCTTTGCCGTCCGCTAGCGGACAGCAAAGATATGCTGATGGCAAAGCCATCCGTTGCCGTCCGCTGCCTCTTTGCCGTCAGTTTTCTGGTGGCTGATGGCAAAGCCTTTCTTTGCCGTCCGCTAGCTGACGGCAAAGAAGTGGCAGACGGCAAAGAAGTGGATTCCAGTAGTGGAACCTCAAATAATCATGATGATATCCAGGCAATGATCATTATATAGGCATCACATCCAAGATTAGTAGACCGACTCCTGCCTGCATCTACTACTATTACTCCACACATCGACCGCCATCTAGCATGCATCTAGTGTATTAAGTTCATGGACAAACGGAGTAATGCAATAAGAACGATGACATGATGTTGACGAGATCTATTCATGCATGTAGGAATAGACCCCATCTTGTTATTCTTAATAGTAACGATACATGTGTGTCTTGCTGCCCCTTCTGTCACTGGGAAAGAACACTGCACGATCGAACCCATCACAAAGCACCTCTTCCCATGGCAAGAAAAATCGATCTAGTTGGCCCAACTAAACCAAAGATTCGAAGAAAAAATACGAGGCTATAAGTAGTCATGCGTAAAAGAGATCAAAGAAGACTCAAATAATATTCATGGATATAGATCTAATCATAAACTCAAAGTTCATTGGATCCCAACAAACACACCGCAAAAAGAGATACATCAAATAGATCTCCAAGAGACCATTGTATTGAGAATCAAAAAGGGAAAAGAAGCCATCTAGCTACTGCCTACAGACCCGTAGGTCTACAATAAACTAGTCACGCATCATCAGAGAGGCACCAGTGAGGATGATGAACCCCTCCGTGATGGTGTCTAGATTGGATCTCGTGGTTCTGAAACTTGTGGCGGCTGGAATTGTGTTTCGACATCTCCCCTAGGATTTTTGAAATATTGTGGTATTTATAGGGCGAAGAGGTGGTGCGGGAGGCCACCGAGGTGGGCACAACCCACCAGGGTGCGCTTGGGCCCCCAGGCGCGCCCAGGTGGGTTGTGCCCCCCGCAGGGCACCCCTCTGGTACTTCTTTGGCCCAAGTTGTTCCTTCTGTTCCATAAAAATTATCCAAAAAGTTTTGCTGTGTTTGGACTCCATTATTTACTGATATTCTGCAAAGTAAAAAACAAGCAAAAAACAGCAACTGGCACTGGGCACTATGCCAATAGGTTAGTCCCAAAAAATGATATAAAGTTGCTATAAAATGATTGTAAAACATCCAAGAATGATAATATAACAGCATGGAACAAGCAAAAATTATAGATACGTTGGAGGCGTATCAGCTTGTGATTTAATGGCTTTCTTGGCTTCGAACTTGATGTCTAGCAGAAGGAGCTCGATGGCCCACTTAGCCACTCGGCCAGTGGCATCTCTGTTGTTCATGATCTCAGACAGAGGGGCATCGCTTACCACCGTGACCGAGTGTTCTTGAAAGTAATGCACCACCTTCTTTGCAGTTAGGTAAATTCCATATACTAGCTTCTGATAATGCGGGTACCTTTGCTTGGAAGGGGTCTGGACTTCGGAGATGTAGTAGACTGGTCGGTGGAGCCTGAAGGTTTTGCCTTGTTCTTCCCGTTCCACAGTGAGGACCGTGCTAACAATCTGGCATGTGGCCTCGATGTATAGGAGCAAGGGCTCTTTTTTGCCCGGAGCAACTAGCATCGGCTTGGTGGAAAGCAGGGCTTTAAGTTGCTGGAACATGGCCTGCGCTTCGGGAGTCCACTCGAACCTGTCAGTCTTCTTCATCAATCGGTAAAGCGGCAGGGCTTTTTCACCGAGTCTTGAGATGAATCTGCTCAGGGCTGCCAGGCATCCCGTGAGGCGTTGTTTGTCGTGGAGACATTTCGGTTGCTTCATTCGGATGATGGCTTCGATATTCTCGGGATTGGCATCGATCCCCCATTTGGAAATAAGGAAACTGAGAAACTTGCATGCGGGTACGCCGAATGTGCACTTAGCTGGGTTGAATTTGATTCCGAAAGCGCGCAAATTCGCAAAGGTCTCGGCGAGGTCAGACGGGAGGTCGGAACCTTTCCTGGACTTGACCACGATGTCATCCGTGTAGGCCTCCACATTCCTACTGATTTGTTTCTGCAGGCACTTTTGGATCATGTGCTAAAACGTGGCCCTAGCATTTTTCAATCCGAATGGCATGGTGATATAGCAAAAACACCCGAATGGGGTGATGAACGCTATTTTTAATTCATCAGGACCATACTTTCGGATCTGATGGTACCCGGAGTACACATCCAGAAATGATAACCACTCACACCCGGCAGTAGAATCTACTATCTGATCTATGTGAGGGAGATGGAAATGATCTTTCGGGCAGGCCCGAGTGATGTGTTTAAAATCTATACACATTCGGAGAGAATTATTCTTCTTTGGTACCATGACAACGTTGGCAAGCCACTCAGAGTGGTATACCTCTCGGATGAACTCGGCGGCCAGGAGCCGTGCTATCTCCTCGCCGACTGCCTTGCACTTGTCAGTAGAGGATCGTCGAAGGTGCTCTTTAACAGGTTTCATCGTCGAGTCGACATGGAGTCTATGCTCGGCCAGCTCCCTGGGAACACCCGGCATGTCAGAAGATTCCATGCGAAGATGTCCTAGTTCTCACAGAGGAACTGGACGAGCTCTACTTCCTATTTGCTGTCGAGCGTGGTGGAGATGTTCATCGGGGCAGCACTTGGATCTTCCGGATGGATGTGCACCGGTTTCATCTCCCCTGCCGACTGGAAAGTGGATTCCATAGTCGGCTTCTTGGACTTCAGCAGCTCACTTGAATCTACCGCCTTCTTGTATTCGTCCAGCTCGACCATCGCCATCTGCTCATCAGCAATCTGGGAGCCCTTCTGGAGGCACTCTTCGGCCAACTTCCGATTGCCCGTGATGGTGATCACGCCTTTCGGCCCTAGCATCTTAAGCTTAAGATACACGTAACATGGATGGGCCATAAAATGTGCGTAGGCGGGCCTACCCAGGATGGCATGGTAAGCGCTTCGGAAGTCCACCACCTCGAAAATTAGCCGTTCCTTTCGGAGGTTCTTCTCCTCACCGAATACGACGTCGAGGGCAATCTGGCCGAGTGATTTGGCCTTCTTCCAAGGGATTACCCCGTGGAATTGCATGTTGCTCTTGCTGAGCCGGGTCATTGGGATGCCCATCGCCTCCAATGTGTCGGCGTAAATGATATTAAGCCCGCTGCCGTCGTCCATTAGGACTTTGCGCAGTCGGACTCCTCCCACGACTGGATCTACCACCAAGGCCTGCCGCCCGGGGGTCGGTATGTGGGCCGGTGATCTTACTGATCAAAGGTCACTGGCATCTTGGCCCAGTCGAGATATTTGGTGACAGTCCAAAATGCCATGTTGACCTCTCGGTTGATGACTTTGAGGCGACTCTTGCTCTCGATGTCGGCGAAGATCATCAAGACGTTCTCGATGTTGGCGGTACCCAAAAGTACCTTTGCCTCCGTCGTCGTCATCTTCATCCTTGTCCCAGGAGGAATCTTGCCGCATCTCTTGCTTCAGGAGCCGACACTCCCGAGTGGTGTGTTTGGGCAAAATCAAATTGCCCTCCTCATCTTTCTTTGTATGGATCTGGCAAGGTTGGTCAAGGATGTCGCTCTTCATGGTGACTTGCTTTTTCCCCTTCCACTCTTTCGTCTACTTTTGGGAGCTCTTTTTGCCTTGGCCGGCCAGAGCCGTGGCCTCGATGCTCCCTCCAGCATCTGCTTTCCGTTTGTGCTTCTTGCCTTTGTTCTCCGACTGATGAGCGTCGCCTGCTTGGATTTTGCCGCTCCTCAGTCGGTCCTCCTCTTCACCGTTGGCATACCGGTTGGCTATCTCCATAGCCCGACTGAGAGTCGGGGTCTCAGTTCGGTCAAACTTCATGTTCATCTCCCGGTACCTAACTCCGGCCCTGAAGGCGCAGATTGCCTGGTGCTCGATGACGTTCTCAACCGTATTGTGTAGGGTGGTCCACCGCTGAATAAACTCTCGGAGAGTCTCATTCTGCTTCTACACGCAGTGTTGCAGCTCGGTTAGGCCACCCGGTCTCTTGTAACTGCCTTCAAAAGTCTTGACGAATACCCTCGCCAGGCCATCCCAACAGAATATGCTGCCTGGCGGGAGCTGAGTAAGCCAAGCCCGAGCAGAGCCTTCTAGCATCAGCGGCAAATGCTTCATGGCCACATTGTCATTGCCGCCGCCGATCTGGACTGCCACCTGGTAATCATCTAGCCATATCTCAGGCTTGGACTCGCCAGCGAATTTGCTGATCCCCGTGGCCAACCTGAAGTTGTTGGGAATCTCAGCCGCTCGTATGTAACGGCTGAAGCACTCGGGACCTAATGGCACGGAACCACTCGGTACGTCGTGATCTTGGCCTTCTCCCAGAGCTCGGCCTCTGTCGACCAGGTTCTGAGCAAGAACGGATCTCGCGTTGAACAGCGGGTCTCGAGTGTCTCTCGATGGACGAGAAGGACTCGGCCTGCGGTCGTCGCCGTGTGTACGTCTGTCGTCGTAGGGCTGGCGCCCGTACGTGACATCCCGTGGTGGAGGCATCAAGGCACGATCATAGTTATCGTTACGCTGGGGCGACGCAGCTCGATCGCGCCTTCGATCTTCGTGACGATCTCTGGAGGAAGAAGTGGCTCGGCGCCTGCCAGAGCCGAGTGGGCTATGAGCCAACTGGACGGTCTCCGCACGCACGAACGCACTATGGATCCGGTCTCTGGACTGGGACACCGCCGCATTCTGCGACCGTGCTATCTTGAGGAGCACCTGGATCTGACGAATCCCTTCTCCGGCCGAAGAGCCAGAGGGCTGAATGGAATCCGCAATCCGAGTGGCGGCTGCTAGATTTTGAAGTGGAGTACTGAGGACTTGATACTTACGAGGTTGATCACTCGAGTAGAGCCGATGTGTGTGCCGACTGGAACTGGGCTGACGGCGCTCGCGTTCGTCCAGCTCCCTCTGAAACCGTTCGAGGCGATTGCGTTCGGCCAGAGTGGCCAGGCGAGTCGACTCCATGGCTAATGCCTCGGGTGTCATCCCTGTGATGGGGGTGTTGAGGAGCTGGTCATTCCTGTGATGGAGCTCGTCCCGCTGCTCCCGGGTGAGAGCTTGGGGACGTAGGGCTCATGGCCTGCAGCCCCGCCGTCGGTGTTGCCGTGTGCCGCTCCTACGCGATCACCCTGAGCGTCCGTGAACCTAGGGGGCGCATGAAGCTCGGAATTGTCCGCCATGAGAATTTCGGCAGTGCATTCGATGCTTTCGCGCTTGGACTCCTCGGATGAATCGGCGGCTAATCCACTGGAGAGGTCGAGGGCGGGCTCGTCGAACTCGAGTGCCGCCACATGTTCAGCTGCAGCCTAGATGGCCACAACATGCTTGATCCAGCGCTGCAGTCGCGAACGTCCAGAAAGCTTGCGGCGACGCACGATGGTGGGGCGAGTGGCCACTCGTTACGGAGCCGAGGGCTATCGGAGAAGGACTCCAAAGGTCAATGCGCGGAAGTGCGTCGCGCCACGGATGGGCAACGCCTCCAAGTCCAGCGGGGCTTCACGGAGCCACGCTGAGTCATCGGCGATGAAGGAGAGGGCCCCGAAACAGATTTCATCACCAACTGACATGATGATGAAGAAAACCACCTATGCCGTGGAACTTTGCTAGACGCCTAGCCCCACGGTGGGCGCCAACTGTCGGGGTTATGATCCTGACAATGAGTACTAGGGGTACGAATAAGGAGCAGAGACTAGCTACGGCGCGGGTGTAACACTCGGTGTTTAACGAGTTCAGGCCCCACTCGGTGAAGGTAACAACCCTACGCCTCGTGCCCTGAGGCTTGCTTTGATTTGAGGGGTATGATTACAGAGATTGAACGTGCCTGGCTATGAAGAGGCATGTCTCCCACGCCGCCGAGGCATTAACTGTCATTGAATGAGTCAGCTACTAGTATAATGAGCCTCTACTATAGCAGTTACAAGTAACGGTAGCTATAACTCTATTTAGTGATAACTTAGGATTCCTCGACCGTTGCAGCTCCCACGTCGTCCTCCTGTCTTCTACGTCCGGGTGGTGGTCCATCGGCCGAGTGACGTGTGACCGTCCGAGTGCTGCGGAGCCGTCCGAGTGAACTCCTTGATGTATGCATCCGAATATTGGCATGGTCCTGAGACCTACCTATGATGGTGATGGGCCCTATGTGGGTCCCAAATGATGGGTCCTTCACCCTACGTGTAATAGGTGACCACATCAGCGACATCACCGTCTGTGAAGGGGGTCCCACTCCGGGGCCGTGTGCCGATTGTTTGCACCGGCCATCACACTTACAGACATGAATCCAATGGATGTAGATATAAAATTTGTCTCGTTTGACCAAGTAAATGAAAAGTATAGAAAAAGTCAAAACAGAAGGGTGTTTTTTGAAAAACTGAAGTAAACATGATTTTAGTTTGTTCTAATTTGAAAACATAGTATATCAACAGAATCCTTTCAAAATACTAATTAAAAACCATATAAAATTTGTCAAAATCGATGCAAGTATCATTACTTGTTATTTTAATAAATTATAAGGACCTATACGCAAAAGTGCATGAGGTTACATTTATAACATACTCTAAACAAAATCAAGCTGGATATTTATAATGTATGGAAAATTCTACCCCAAATGGATATATAACTTATGCATGTTCAAGTTTACATAAATCAAATTTAAATGAAAAAACGTAAAACTAAAAAAGAAATGATTTAATTATATGCTGACGGGAGCCGAATGATTTAATTCTATGCCGACCGGGGCCGTCGGCATAGAATTAAATCATTTCTTTTTTTAGTTTTACTTTTTCCAATTTAAATCTGATATAGATCTGGGCCACGTGGACAATACTCTGTGCTAAAAAAGAAATGATTTAATTCTATGCCGACGGCCCCCGTCGGCATAGGTCTTGGCCACGTGGACAGTAGACTATGCCGACGGCCACCGTCAGGGCCGTCGGCATACCTTTGACGGTGTCAACCCGCCGTCTGTCCGTGGGCCGTCGGGCCCACGTGTATGCCAACATCCCAGCTATATCGACGGGGGCCGTCGACACAATCGGATGTATGCCAACGGCCTTTCTATGCCGACGGGGGCCGTAGGCATAGACCATGCTATGCCGATGGCCTTCCTATACTGACGGTGGAAGCGAGGCCGTGGGCATATCTCCATATATGCCTACGCCCCCGTCGGCATAGATCTCGCCGTCGGGATCGACGCTTATTCCGGTAGTGTTCTTCCTTGCTTCTTTCTCTGTTTCGGTACTGTATCATGCTGTTGTTTCTCTACTCTTTTCCTTCTTTGGACTCAGGGGATTTAAACCTATAAGGTTCCGGGAAGACTCGTTCCCACGGTTGTCCCTCGATCGCATGCATTCTTGCCCGTTGGATGTTGGTCAATTCGGTCTTCTGCTTCATTTCAGCCGCTGGATCTTCGCTGCTCGTTTTCACCACGCAGTAAGCTCGCAATGACCAATGACGGGTGGGCTCTCGCAGTGTGCTGGTTGGCTGGGTCAACCATTTTGAGGTGCGTGTGCGCCCTCTCCCTGCACGCCGCGTGCGCGTCGCGCTGTTTGCGGGAGAGCGTGCGGCAGCTGCGGATGGTTTCTTTGTTGCGTGCGCGCCTGTTTCTTTCGCTGCAGGTGGGCTCTGTTTTGGTCTGGTCCCATTTGTCTGTCATTCGTGCGTGCTGCGCTGCATCTCGTCTGCATCTAGAGAGAGTGGTTGGGCTGACCGATGCATCGTGCGCGAGTCGTGCGTGCCTCACCTTCGTCTGCGGTTCGAGAGAGGAGGTGGACTGGCAAAATATCTCACGAGCCTTGGTCGCCTCCAGCTTCCCTTCCCTATCTCCAATCTCTCTTGACCTACTACCGCTGCCGCCGTCGCCTCCTCTCGGTTTCTGATGCTGCCGCTCCGATGAAGATTACTGCGCCGCTGTTGCTTAGATCCCTGGAGAAGGGGAACAGCAGCCGCGCCAGGCGGCGTGCCTTGTCCGAGCCGCACGGTGGCCGACAAATCGGCGGTTTCATGGCCGGTCCTGGGCGGCGCCTCCTTAGCGTCGTGGATGGCTTGGGCAGCGCCTTGGCATCCAAGAGGGGCGAAGTGGGCCGGCCAGCATACGTGGGGCGCAAAGGCCACGAGCAGGAAGGAGATGCGCTGGAGGTGGTGGAGGAGGAAGTTGGAGGCGGCATCAGCGTCCATGGTGACGCCGCCACGGGAACCCCCCTGCATACCTCAGCGTCCATGGCGTCGCAACCACGGGAACCCCCCTGCACACCTCGGCATGCCTCATCCGTGCCACATAGTGGCCGAGATGCGGTCGCCCATGCTCTGCCGGCGCCGTCTCATCCTCTTCATCAAGAGGAGGCATCTCTGCCGGACCACACCTCCCGATCTACCGCACTGTAATGGCCACCTCCTGGACGAGGTATAGCGCTGTGTTGACCATCCTCTGCTGCCTTGGTCCCTCCCATCTGCTCCTGCCGAGGTCGGCTCTTCATCGAGGCATAAAGATACCTTAGTTTTCTTTTCTTTTTCCCTATTTCTGTTCTTGCATTTGTTTCTTCTTCTTGGACCTCTCTGTATGCTGCTTTAATCTTGTTCATGTATCTATAGTTACTGATAAAGTACTCATCAGGCTTAGATTAAATTTTATGGAATTGCAGGCCGAGGTGAGCATCATGACGATGAGCAAGCCCGTGGCTGATACAGAGAGCTCCTCGAACGGGAAGTAGCAGTGCTGGAGGAACTCGAAGATGAGCAGGTCAATTTTGGCATGTCCAGTTAGTTCATGTATCCTGTGCATCTTTACATGTCTTTGCCTTACTGCCATTTTATTTTTGCTGCGTTGCGATTAGGTTCCGAAGTCATGCCTTCGCCCTACTGCCGTGCTGATACTGGATGCCACATTAAGGAATATTGGGATCACAACTTAACTAACTTAAATTAGCAATATAGTGTTAATGGGCGTCATCTGAACCTAATGAGATGTTGTTTACTGAAGAACAACCCCTTGCTACTTGCACAGTACGTGAAAAAACACCCTAAATAGATTGAAGAAATCATACTTGACTGTGATTGCATTTAGTTGATGCTTACGTGTATTTCAGTAGACCAAGTGGGTACTGGTTAATCTTCTATATTTCAAAGCATTTTTGTTTTTTTTGCATGTCTTAGTTATCATCTGCAGGGCTGAATTATGCCATTGTTGATGGTGCACGGGTCTATTGCATGGTAGACCCAGTACTGGCCCTCCTTTCAAGCTCCTGTGTTCATCCTAGAGAAAAATCTGGAAAATACATCCAAACTATCTTTTAATCTGCCTATAGCGTAATGCTACGATTATATATATGGATACATCATATCGATATGTCAAGAGACCTAAAGCCTTAAGAGTTAAAGTGACAAACTGGGGACTGATGTCATAATTGCATATGGGCTTTGTTCAATTATTTTCTTGCCTAGAACGATGAAGTTTGCAGATGGGCTTTGTTCAGTCATAAGAGCTTATCGGTTCAGCTGGCATAATTTTGTTTCTTCAGTGTACTGTGTCTGAGGAAAACATTTATTTTGTTTCCTGTTTAGTTGAATTCATGGCCAAGATGGACGGATTTCTGTTGTGTGGGCTTGAGGTTCTCGAGGTAGGGCACCAGCACCAACTAAGCTTCCATTCTGGTAAAATGTATGACATGCTTGATGAGCATGCATATCTATGGTTTTGTGGACACTGATTTAGTTCCATGCCAGTTTATTTCCAGCGGTTGGTCTGCTTCTTTATAGAGATTTTTATTACTAAAATAAATTAGAAACTGAATGTATACTGCTTTCACCTTCAGTTTGAACATGACATTGTCTTATTTGTGACATAGGTGGAAATTAGCAAGCAGGCTATAGTCGGTGCATGGATGACCAAGTTTACTTATTACTTATGAAGATGATGATTCCTAAATGGAATTAGGAGCTAGGTCCAGCATGTTGATTGTGCTTCAAGGTACAGTTGTTTGTACCTTATAAAACTAATGCTTTTTATTGGTGGTGCATTTTAGGACCGAAAGCTTGATTCATAGATAGCTTCTCTTTGGTCGTGTGATTATTTGAAGATTTTTGCTCTATGTTGTTTCCCTTGATTAGGTTCAGAAGATGATTGCAGCAATTAGTCCAATTAGTATTTTGTTCATATGCTTTGAATAAAACTGTGTTCAGAGATCATGTTGTATGCACTTAGGGTGCATCCAATCATTTTTGCAGGTTGAAACATGAGAAGAAGTACTATCTTGCTTGCCTGAAATTGACAGGAGCTTAGTCTGAATGTCGAAGAAATACTGGAATGTAGGATGGAGAGGTTAGCATGCTTACTCCATGTAATATTCTCAGAATTACTGTGTTGTAATAATGTATTTAGCTAAACCTTTCATTCGGCACATCCATAACTCAACCAGTTTATGCATGATGATTTAGGGCGTATTTGTTTCCAAAGCAAACAAACTACTGGTCTTCACTAGGTAAGGATAGGTGTTTGGTACCGAAACAAAAATTAACTTTGTCAGGCTAACTAGCATGCATGGGCTAGAGAGTCTTGGCACACTGGGAAAACAATGTAATGCTGCAGCATGTCAACATCATGTTCCGAACCATTTTTAGTGGCTGAGAGAAGAAACAAGTGTCCAGGCTCATAAGAAAGAGCTTTTCATTTCAGGCTGTTGTTTCGACGAGCTGGTGAACACACGACCTGGGTGTCTAATTTTATATGAGCCAGGGAAAGCAATTTTATACCTAATAGCTCTCCCCTGATTTGGGTCTTTGCTGGTCGTTCGATCTTGCTCATTTCGGTCAACTGTGCCAGTTCGGTCATCCGATCCTTGCATGGTGTTATCACCTTGCCTATTTTATTCTCCTCACTTTGTCATGGATTAACGACATATTACTAATTTTGTGTGTTGAACTAACCAATTTAACAATCAAAATTGCTGGCTTTGCATCAAATGTTGTTGTTCTGCTAGCCATAGGCTGCCCCTCAGGTTCATAATTCTAAGCTTGGACCATGTGGCCCACCTTAACCAATGCAGCTTGAGGACTCTGTGTGGTTGCTAGGGGCACAGGTTGTGCTGATAAAAGTCCATGAATTTTTTGGATAAGCATCATTATTTTTCAATTTTATGATAAAAGTCCATATATGGTACTGTTTGTCAAGCATTACTATTGTTCTCACTTAGATTTTTCTTTTCTTGTTTGCTACTTTAAATTTAGATGCTCAAGAAATTTGGTAAGCGTCATAGTGGTTCGGGCCTTGGTGCTACATGAGACACAAGCACCTTCAAAGTACATGTGTGTATTATGGATATTAGTGCTTTTGCTCATTCTAATTTTTTACTTAAGGTGGTTACACTTTCTTACTTTTTTGCTGAAAAAGAGTGAATTCAGTCATGAACATGCATTGATATATTTATTGTTAGTTTATCTTCGTGTTGGTATGCTTTCGATGGCTGCAACCTGAACTAATTAGATCACTATTCCCATCTTACTTAGTGGCATTGCTATGCTTCACAGTATACTATGTTTTGCATGCCAGTATAATTCATAAGTGGTTTTTCGTATTTAGGTGTTATTAATATGGTGAGTGATTGAAGGGGAGGCATGAGGAGAAGAGCAGTCCAAAGGGCGGATGGAGCATGTCACTTGTTGATGTTATTTTCCATTTCCAGAAAGAACAAATTTTCTATGATTTGAGTGTATGCTGATGTGTGAAAGTCAATCATTTGGATTCCCAACTAGACTATTGTGTGTGTTTAATATTTTATTGTGCATTGATAAAATGTTTCAGTGCCTGCGTGCACAAGTTAAATTTTGAAATAGATGAAAGGACAACACGGCATAAGGGAATTTCCCTTTAGGAAGGTTCTTGTTTGCTGATGTGATTGGAAATTTATATACCTATAGCAGGATAGTTGCTCAAGCTAAAGTCTTATGTAACATGTAACATCTAAACTATGTTTGTGCTAATAATTTTTCCCATTGTAAAAGGCCATGTTGCACATGGTAGATGTTTTGGGTTTTAATTCAGGAAGGTGACGCCAATTATGTGTTCGATCTCCAAATGTGTTTGAACATAATTAAGTCAAGGAATCTTCGCGGTAAAGTTGTATGTCATATACATTGCGCCATTTGGCTCTATGTTACCCAAATAAGACAACAAAATATGCATGCTACCCTAACTGGTTGCTAAAACCTACTGCTACTAGCAAGGTCGAATATTTTCAAAACACTTTGGGTTTGACATGGTCTTTGCACTTGCAAAAACATAAAGTTATTAAAAAATGCAAATATTTTCAACGCGCCCATGGTATGAAATCGTACTCTGTGCCATATCGCTTAGAGATAAATTAAAATGTGTGTGTGTGCATCTCATTGTAGACAACAGTCTCCATTTCTTTTTATTAAAGGGGGTAAATTTTGTTATCATATGTCCTTGCCCACAACTAAACCAACTAAAACATGGGGAAAAAATTCAACGCACACATGGATTCAGCGGGTCTCTGTGCCATATGTCCTTGCAAAATGAAACTATTTTCATCCACAACTTGGCTTTAGCGGGTCTTTGCGCCATTTGACGCAACTGGTCAACTAGTATGATTTATAGCACACAGGTCTGGGGGACTTCTCAGATTGTACTGTCTTGGTTTTTCGCAGGTTCATGTCATCGTTCTTGGTATGGACTCATCAGTTTGTACTGCCGTCCTGCTTCGCAACTTTATGTAATTGTTCTTCCCATGAACTCCTACATTCTTTTTGCCGATGGTTTCTTTTCTTTTTCCTCAAATATGCATCCTTCTATCCGACATGTGCATCCTTGTACTGTGAAATGTCAATTTGTTGAAAGACTTCGATGCCTTCGTTAGAAATTTTCCCAAACGAGATACCATTTCGACTTTGTTCTTCCAAGTGCACTCATTTCTTTATTTCTTCGGTAAAAACTGAGCAGAACCCTCGCCCGAAAAAAGGACCGAGTAGAAAAACTAACGCAATAAGTTTAAAAAGACTAGGTAAGTGCCCGTGCGTTGCTACGGGGGCATACATGTTCCAATTGGAAATAACTGCTAGAAATATAAATAGCTAAAACTATAATTGGAGATTGTATATTTTAGATGTCAAACGGTGATGGTATCTATTATTAAAGGCCATAGATCTTAGGAAGAAACTACACTTGTCATAATATGTTGTACTAATCTATCATCATCAACATTATAGTGGAACCTAATATTATAAAATAGCAAGTCTTGATACCTCTGCTTTATAGGTTGCGAAAAAAATATAGAGACTAAAAATCCATGGAATCACTGGAATTTCCCTACTGTTATTTTCCACTGGTTGCACATCATCTTCTTTGAATATGAGAAGGCCTCGCTTCTGACTAACCTACATAAGCTGGTACTCCATTTTAATGAATAATGCATGCACCATTACTCCATTAGTACTCGTGTTTGACATGATCAAGAGCACCATTAGTAGTCATGTACGTACAAATGCATAGGAGTTAAACGTACGTGTTGAGAAACTATTTCTTATTCAAATTTCAAGCTAATATTAATATGCACAAACAAACTCAAATACGTTTCTATATAAATAAATATGTTTATCCAAGTTTGCTGCTTCACACGAGGAATCGCTTCCATTAATCGAGCATCTAGAAGCCATGCATGACACCTAATAAAATTTGGGAAATACATATTATGATCACACAAAAATTGTATAAATCATACTTATATACACTTTATCCAAACTCACTAAAAAACTATGGGGTATTGCTTAAATTAATTCACATCACCGGTAGCAAACACAAACATAAGCACAAGGCCAAGTCTCCCAAAGAAGGACCAAAACTTTCGATCATGTCAAACATAAGCAACATAAGCTAATTTTGATGCGTTCTTTGCAACTTATTCACTATCTTGGTCAATCTTATATATATTCGGAGCATGAACCTTGAAGATACCTTGTAAATAACATGGAAAATACAAGTGAGTTTGTACAACAAAGCTAATCCAATTGGAAGCTGCCTATTAATTAAGGATGAGCTAGTAAGAGATCATCATATACTACATATATATGGCGCAGATTTTGATTGGCTTACTATAGTACAAGTAACTTCAAAATTGCCATGAACAAACTAATATTCTAGTCACATACCAGATCTCAGATACTATACAAATCGAGGAGCAAATCACATTTTTTCATCGGCTTTGAAATTAATTGGCACAGAGAGAGCAAATATCTGTTCGATGACTCCATGCGCCAAACAATGAGCATGTACAGTATATAGTAGCAGTCAAACTTGCAGCGAATATAACAAAAGAAAATCAGCAGCAGTACGGAAAGATACCAGAACATTCATTGGTACCTTCATGTTCAAACTGGAACTGGAACACACCTCTGATTTACGTGACTCCAAACTCTCCTGTAGAGAGTCTTTCTGCTCTCGGTCAAAGTCTTCTTGCTCCTTGGATCGACCTGCACGACCATTCATCAGAATCAACAGTTATAATTCTACAGCTCGTCTACTAAACAAAGACACATCCGTTCAAATGTAATTTCATCAATTAATCTTCATTATTCTTTTTTGATCTCCTCCATGGAAGCATGTATCATATGGAAATTTCATCAAGAACCTAACAAGCACAAAACAACCAAAGAAAAAGGAAGTAAAAACTTGAGAGGGAGAGAAATATCATCAGGCAGTGGGAGAACAATTCAGACCGTGGCACGAACATCAGCCGGAAGGCGGCCCAAATGCCCGGCAATTAACACATTTGTGACAATTATTACCTGCTGATTCTTCCTATATGCATAGGCATATATACATCTGTTGTTCTATTTTTTTCCCTCAAGCATAAGGCACAGATACTTGTGAATCAACAGCAAGCCCGCACGCATCAACATCACTCGCGCACGCAGCAACAGCATAGCAACACACATCATAGGAGCGTCGTGGGTGTCCGGCAGCCACCAGCAAGGGATGCATGGATGGAGGAGAGCACGGTGCGGGGATGGAGGAGAGCCCAGTTGCCCGGGAAACAAGCCAGACGCATCGTTGCTGGGTTGCACGCCATGTCCGCGCCCAAGGGAGCAGCCGCGGCCGCCAACAGCAGCCACGTTGGAGAGCAGTACATCGGCTACCACTGCATGCTCCGCCGCGCCGCGGCCACTGCGTTTGTGCCCCTCCGCCGCTGTGGGTGTGCAGCCGCTGCGTGGGTGCTCCGCCACCATGCAGGGTGTGTGCTCGGCTGCCGGTCAGATGGGGTGAGGAGATGGTGGCGTTCGGGGTGCCCATGCTCGGGTTTGCAGCGCACACTGGTCCTGCATGGACACCTCCTCGCCGATCTCCCCTAAGTACTTGGACGGGACTCGTGGTCGATCGGTGGGGCACGAGAAGAGGGCAACGTTCTTGAGCCGCTGTGAGGGCTCCTCCGACGGTGAGCTCCGTCCGCCATATGTGCCTTCGTCGCCGGGGGTCGTGAAGCGCGGTGGTGGGACTTGCTCCGGCCACGCGTACGTCCCCGGGGTCTTCATCACCGTCACTTTGGTGTGGTTTGGGAGAGAGGAGATGGGGTGACAAGTACAAGGAATCATACGGAATTGACGTTGATTTCAGCGTTGATTTAGGAGAGGTGAGAGGTGAGAGGGAGATCGAGAGGATATCAGAGCGGGGGATGTGGAGGGGCTGAGGAAGGCGAGCGTGATCAAGGGAGGCGGACGAAACAGGGGCAGAACATGGTCCTGTGGCAGGAAAAGGAACCTTGTGTATTTTTTAAGTAGTAGAGATGTACCAGCAAAACACATACATATAACTAATTACTGAGCAAATGTGGCATATGCCAAATCCGACGCTTCAGGCGATTCTCACGCGTCATCTCAATCGACATGTAAGTGGGGAAAGTCCATTTTGTGGCACGCACACCTTGCAACAATGAATAATTAACCTTAACTACAGGACCCAGCTTGTTTTCCATGGCATCCATAGCCAATTAACATCTGAATCTATACAGATAGTGGTAATTCTCCTTAGCATCTTTTGTGTAATTGCAATCTAATCATTTAATTACCTAGAAAACATCTATGTCAACCATCTTTTCTTTTCTTTTCTTTTTTCTTGTAATAATCGTTAGCGTCTCGGTCAGCTGGGGATTAGAGATTAATCGAAAATCAGTCGATTAATCGATTTTATCGGTCGACTATTAATCGGCCATTTTTTGCAAATCCCAGCTTTGAAACACTAAAATATGCTATATTCGACACTACAACACTATTGGGCAGAGGTGTTACCTTGATTCCTAGCCTTTGAATCCTTGTATAATGACAAACAAAATAGGACAACAGTACATATTGCGAAAACAAGGTCCACAAAGCGCAAATAAGTATAGTTTTTGCAAATATAGTGCCATGAATAGGCCCGATTTCTCGGTAGATTCCCGATAAATCACTTGTCATAGCGATAAATCGGACCAAACGATAAACTGTGAAGATAAGGCATAATCTTATCGGTCACCCCAAGAGTAGCGATAAATCGGACGATAAATCGCTGAATCGGAAGATTTTTTTAATAGTACGGGGAATTGACGTTGATTTCAGCGTTGATTTAGGAGAGGTGAGAGGTGAGAGGGAGATCGAGAGGATATCAGAGCGGGGGATGTGGAGGGGCTGAGGAAGGCGAGCGTGATCAAGGGAGGCGGACGAAACAGGGGCAGAACATGGTCCTGTGGCAGGAAAAGGAACCTTGTGTATTTTTTAAGTAGTAGAGATGTACCAGCAAAACACATACATATAACTAATTACTGAGCAAATGTGGCATATGCCAAATCCGACGCTTCAGGCGATTCTCACGCGTCATCTCAATCGACATGTAAGTGGGGAAAGTCCATTTTGTGGCACGCACACCTTGCAACAATGAATAATTAACCTTAACTACAGGACCCAGCTTGTTTTCCATGGCATCCATAGCCAATTAACATCTGAATCTATACAGATAGTGGTAATTCTCCTTAGCATCTTTTGTGTAATTGCAATCTAATCATTTAATTACCTAGAAAACATCTATGTCAACCATCTTTTCTTTTCTTTTCTTTTTTCTTGTAATAATCGTTAGCGTCTCGGTCAGCTGGGGATTAGAGATTAATCGAAAATCAGTCGATTAATCGATTTTATCGGTCGACTATTAATCGGCCATTTTTTGCAAATCCCAGCTTTGAAACACTAAAATATGCTATATTCGACACTACAACACTATTGGGCAGAGGTGTTACCTTGATTCCTAGCCTTTGAATCCTTGTATAATGACAAACAAAATAGGACAACAGTACATATTGCGAAAACAAGGTCCACAAAGCGCAAATAAGTATAGTTTTTGCAAATATAGTGCCATGAATAGGCCCGATTTCTCGGTAGATTCCCGATAAATCACTTGTCATAGCGATAAATCGGACCAAACGATAAACTGTGAAGATAAGGCATAATCTTATCGGTCACCCCAAGAGTAGCGATAAATCGGACGATAAATCGCTGAATCGGAAGATTTTTTTAATAGTACGGGGAATTGACGTTGATTTCAGCGTTGATTTAGGAGAGGTGAGAGGTGAGAGGGAGATCGAGAGGATATCAGAGCGGGGGATGTGGAGGGGCTGAGGAAGGCGAGCGTGATCAAGGGAGGCGGACGAAACAGGGGCAGAACATGGTCCTGTGGCAGGAAAAGGAACCTTGTGTATTTTTTAAGTAGTAGAGATGTACCAGCAAAACACATACATATAACTAATTACTGAGCAAATGTGGCATATGCCAAATCCGACGCTTCAGGCGATTCTCACGCGTCATCTCAATCGACATGTAAGTGGGGAAAGTCCATTTTGTGGCACGCACACCTTGCAACAATGAATAATTAACCTTAACTACAGGACCCAGCTTGTTTTCCATGGCATCCATAGCCAATTAACATCTGAATCTATACAGATAGTGGTAATTCTCCTTAGCATCTTTTGTGTAATTGCAATCTAATCATTTAATTACCTAGAAAACATCTATGTCAACCATCTTTTCTTTTCTTTTCTTTTTTCTTGTAATAATCGTTAGCGTCTCGGTCAGCTGGGGATTAGAGATTAATCGAAAATCAGTCGATTAATCGATTTTATCGGTCGACTATTAATCGGCCATTTTTTGCAAATCCCAGCTTTGAAACACTAAAATATGCTATATTCGACACTACAACACTATTGGGCAGAGGTGTTACCTTGATTCCTAGCCTTTGAATCCTTGTATAATGACAAACAAAATAGGACAACAGTACATATTGCGAAAACAAGGTCCACAAAGCGCAAATAAGTATAGTTTTTGCAAATATAGTGCCATGAATAGGCCCGATTTCTCGGTAGATTCCCGATAAATCACTTGTCATAGCGATAAATCGGACCAAACGATAAACTGTGAAGATAAGGCATAATCTTATCGGTCACCCCAAGAGTAGCGATAAATCGGACGATAAATCGCTGAATCGGAAGATTTTTTTAATAGTGGTATTAATACACTTTTTTTCTCGAATATGCACGAGTGTGCATATTATATATTAAAGAAGAAAGGCAAAAAGAGTGCCTCCACCATAGTTTACAAGAGTTCCATTACAACTTACTCCTCACTACTAGCCCACCTATGCAAACTACGGAAGAAAGGGTCGACATTCCCCTTAAACTTGCCGGCTCCCGCCCATATCATGCCTTCGGACCTCACCCTACTTAGGAGCACACCCATCGAAGGAGATGCGCCATCGAACACAATAGCATTTCGATGCTTCCACAGTTCCCAAAGTGTTAGAATGAAGATGGTATGTAGATCCTTCCTCCGCAGGTTGTTCGGCCCTTGCTTCTCCCTTAGCCATAGGCCAAGGGAATCCTGTGTCGTCGGCGTCCAGTCCAGCTTGCCCAGAGCTTGACAGATCTCAGCCCATACCAATCTGGCAAACACGCATGTTAGTAGCACATGATTTATCGTTTCTTCCTCTTGGTCGCACAGAGGGCATGCGTCCTGATGCGGTAATCCTCTCCGTGCCAGTCGATCCGAGGTCCAACACCGGTCCTGTAAAGCAAGCCAAGTAAAGAATTTGCAAGTGGATGGTGCCCGAGACGTCCATGTCAGCTCCGCCATGGGTTCTACAGTTCGGCCCCAAAACTTTGCCGCGTATGCCGACCTCACCGAGTATTGGCCGTTGGTCTCCCCGAACCAAGAGACCGTATCCGGCACATCCACGTCCGGCTCCCACACGCTTACTCTTAACCATAGCGAGAGGAATTCCTGTAGTGCCTCTTCCCCCATCTCGGGGCCAACATCCAATGCCCAAGACCCATCCTCGATGGCCTGGGCTACCAGCCTCGTCGATCTGACTCGCCGCGAGATCCTGCCATATATAGTTGGCGCAATGTCCTGCACCCTCAGACTATCAATCCAACAATCTTCCCAAATAAGTGTCGTGAGTCCACAATGCGCTTCACTCCTAGTTGCTGCCTGGAATAGCATTTTCGCTTCCCTTGGAACTCTGATGCTGAATTCACTCCATGGTCTGCTTGTGTCCACCCGTTGGAGCCATGGCCACCTAGCCTGCATGGCCACGTTTAGCCATCTGAGGTTCGGCAGCCCCAGACCTCCTACCCATTTTGGTGCACACACAGAGTCCCAGGCGACCGCGTAGTTGCCACCATTCGCAGCGGCCCTCCTGCACCAGAGAAACCCTCTGCACACCTTGTTCATCGCAGCGATAGTCTTCATCGGAAGATCCAAGGCCATCATGGCATGGATGGGCATGGTGCACAGTACTGACTGGACCAAAGTTAGCCGTCCACTCTTTGGCATTAGAGCCGCCTTCCACTTCGGCAAACAATTCGCCATCTGGTCAACAAGGTATTGCAACTGCGCCGGTGATTGCTTCCTTAGTGACAACGGTAAGCCCAGGTACTTGATTGGAAAGGACCCTCTCGGGCATCCCAGTTCCACACTAGCCATGGTAATTTCCTGATCATTGCATCTTATTGGGAGAGCAGCTGATTTCGCCATGTTTATCCGCAGGCCCGACGCTTCCCCAAACATCTCAAAGATACGTTTGCTAATCTCCAGCTCCACTGGCTTTGGTTTAATGAACACCACCACGTCATCCGCAAAGATGGACAAACGTTGCCTCATTCCTGAACGTGCCAATGGCTCCAAAATGCCTCTGCTCGTGGCTCGCTCGAACATCCTTTGTAGAGGCTCCATAGTGAGGATGAACAGCATCGGCGATATCAGGTCACCTTGCCACAGCCCCTTGCAGTTATATATGGTGTCCCCGGGGTCTCCATTCACCATAATCTTGGTGGTGGATGTTGCAAGAATCCCATAGATCCATGACCTCCACCTAGGTCCAAAACCAAGATGCTGCATCACCTCAATCAGGAAAGGCCATTGGACAGAGTCAAATGCCTTCGATATATCTAGCTTGAGTAGCACCGCGGGGTTCCGTAGGGCATTCAGTCTGCGAGCTGTACTTTGGACCAACATGAAGTTGTCATGCAGGGATCTACCGTTCACGAAGGCACTCTGATGATTCCCCACAAGCTTCGGCAACTGTAGCACCAATCTACAAGCAAGCACCTTCTCGAAGATTTTCATAGCCCCATGAATGAGGTTGATCGACCTAAAGTCAGTCACCTCCAGAGCACCGTCCTTCTTGGGCAGAAGAGTGACTAGGGACTTGTTGATTGCGGCCATTCCGCGGACATCCGCTTTGTAGAAGCAGTTCATGGCCTTCATGAAGTCCACTCGTATGATGTTCCAGCATGTGGCATAGAAACGGCCCGTGAACCCATCCGGTCCTGGCGCCTTATCCGGAGGCATAGCTTTGATGACGTTTTCCACTTCCTCAGAGGTGAAGGGTTCGTCCAACTGTGATAAATCCAGCTGTGGCAAGTTCAGCTCGTGAAGATTTAGAGTGTAGTTCCTCGAGGCAGTACTGCCAAAAGCCGCACCATAATATGCATCCACCGCGGACGCCACCTCATCTTGGCCAGAGTACATGCTCCCATTGTACTTCACCATCCGGAGGATATTCTTCCTTTGCCGATGACTCGCTTGCTGATGGAATAGCCTTGTGCTTCCGTCTCCCTCCCGCAGCTGCAGCATTCTTGAGCGCTGCCTTGCTATGGTTCTCTCGAGAGAACACAGCCCTAGTAATTTCTTCTTCAAACAACTCCTCAAATCCCGCTCCGCGTCCGAGAGCGCCCTAGATTCCATAGCCGTATCTAGCTGCTTTATCACCTCCATAACCGTATACACTGCCCTTAAAGAAAACAGAATAGCACCGTGCATCGTTTTTTCTTTTCTTTTTTCAGGAAGATATCTAAGAGACAGTTTGGTCGTATGGCCAATTTAAGGCCCATCTGATGCCACGGTTTGGTCTACAATGGTTTTAGCACCTATAGATGACGCTAAGGCTTAGGCAAGGGAGAGCCCAGATTTTGGGTGATCACCCGTTTGCTATGTATCTGATAGATTTCACTGTAACTCTTAGTTGCTTTTGTGTTTTTTGGATCTTTGATCGAAACCATTATACCTGTGAATCTGTGATGGTCGTGTTTAGTTACAGGTATTTCTAAAAAAATATCTCATCCGGGACTGTAGGCGCGAGAGGACGATTTCCCCTTCTCATAAACTGAAGAGTTTCTGAACTTCAGTCCCTGGATCGACATGGCAGCACAAGCAGTTAGTCTTACAGATAGCTACAGACGGCAGATGATCTGTCGATGTAACACAAAATCCAGTGCAAACATATGCTACATGCCTCGTTACAAAAGTGACATAACATATATTATGCATCCATCAGCTGCAAAACAAATGGATACATGATCATCATATCTATTTGTATTTTGTTCTACAAAGAGAGGCATATAATAGGGCCATGAAATTCGAGATCTTGTGCAGCTCGGTCGCAGACAGTGACACGGACATAAGCCCCCGCAATGTGTATAATTTCATGCCACCAAGGCACATGGCTCGCTTTTCAGCAATTGTCTCAGACCCTTGACGACAGTGCTCATGTTTGGTCGGAGATCTGGATTGTGATGCACACATAGCAATGCGATCGCACCCATCTGCTTGCCAAAACAAGTAATCAGGAGAGTAGTCACTTGGTCCCTCATAGCTCAAGAACTCAAAGATTATACCAAAAATTAGTTTCACCTTTTTACCCCGTAGCTTGTCATTCTATCAAGATTCTAACGTGTTAATTTCCGTAATTCAGAAGGATATGAAACAAGGAGCAGCACGGCTGGTGGAACTCACAAAGACAATCTCAAGCCAAAGGAGGGCGGTCATGGTTGCTTTCAAGGCTTAATGCACTGTACGCTATTAATCAAGACTAGTAGAATGCCCGTGCGTTGCCACGGGCTTCTGAAATATTTTGCTGAAGTTATATAAAGATAATGCATCCTAAATTTCACAGGTAGAAACAATATAACACGGTCACAATTGCATAATAATTGAAGCCCACTTCACTGGTAATGTAAACAGATAACAAAATGGCAAATTGACAATGTATACATATAAAATTATTCAACTAAAAATCTATTACAAATTATTGAGATCTACTTGATGCTCTTAAGAAATTCTTGTACAATATTAGGAAAGTTGTCTTTAGCTTCATTCGCACGATGTTTGAGCAAGTACAATAAAAACTGCTTCCTCAACTCATACCCATCCTGCAAAAGCAATATATGTAGTTAGCATGAATACTTCACGTGGAAGGTCTAAAAACATGTGTAACTGACAATACTCACCGCGCAAACCGGCTTCGCCAAGTCTTTACCGTTCCACAAGAGCATAAAATGAAAAACAAAATAGCCAGACAAATCCCTGCAATTTCCTAAATTATTATTATATTAACTATGGTGGTAACAAAAATAAATGTTTGTATTCTGAATTTATTACCCGTCTACGCTCGTTGGAATTCCATTAGGAAATAAACGTTGACATTTTGATATATCAGAATGCCATCCTGGTTGCTTTATTTCGAGTGCTTCTTTGAATTCCCTCGCAAAACCTTTTAATTTCACTAAGTGCCTTAGAATTTTCATCTCTGATGATTGTGTTGTATGAATAGGGTCCAGAATAGATAAATGACGTGCCTCTTTGTCGATGACATACAAGATGTATCGACCGATGGATTCATATGGAAGATAAATCTATAAGTGGTAGCTATTAGAAACAACAATAAACCATGACAAACAATGGACAAAAGACCTTACTTACCATACTGCACGATGAGATGTTGTTATCTATCCCAGGCCAGCTATCAAACAAAGTTGCCAACATCTGAATAGTTTCCTTATCGCAAAACTTTTGATCTCGTGTTGAGTCCCGCATCATAGACTGAGTAAAAAACTATCTAGAAACATGTTGATACTAATGATATTCAATGAAGAAGTATGATAACTTACACAAAATTGTAGATCCATGTAGTGTATAGGAGGGTCTATGAACAATACTCCCTCATCACATGCCAGTATACGCACGGCGATGTTGAAACAATCATTGTCCATAGACCGCTCCATGTCAAGTATGCTCTGAATTTTTTTGAGACTTAAGCCCATTGGACAGGGTGTCCAGCTTTGAACCCATTCCTTCTTGAAAATTGGATGGTAAGTATAATGACAATGTATACTTGCACATTACATATTGATAAATGATACTTACTCCAAACACTCGGCATCATCGATCGACATGATGTAGTTGCAGAGACCGGCAAGTAATTCACATTGATCCGTGGGCATGATGGGGATTGGGGTAGAACGTCTGTCCTTGACTCCATCAGGTGGATTCTCTAGGAGCTCGAGATATTTACCATCCAAAGATAGACTTCAAAGAAAATGCAAAAGGAAATATTTATCAGTTATGTCCCAGACTCATACAGAGATCATGACAATCCATTTTATAAAAAACTGTAGGGCCATGCCTTACTTTCCAGTACGAGTTTTCTTTTCTTTCCTTGTTTTGATATGTTAGTATGAGTCAACACATAACTACCAACGCTCTTTCAGTATCACTTCACTTAGCTGCAATTATTTAGTCTCACTATCCAGTAGGATTTATGCCCTCCTTTTCTTATTTGTTAGGAATTAGCTCTGAGCAGAATTATCTGATGCAGAGGGCAAAGTAGGTTATGTTCAAGCAATACGACACACTAAGAAGGACATAGCAATCGACAACATGTGTTCAGCATAATCAGTGGTATGCTTACAAGTTATAACAAAGGGATTCACTATGAATGCCAATCATTTGCTATAAGCTACCGATTGAGTAAATTAAGCTAGCTGTTAACTTCCAATTAAAATTAACTAACACATTCATATTTGCCCTTTGCATCAGAAACAACTAAAGTTAGCTGACTAATCTTAGTACAGATGCACCATGACTGACGCCTTCCCAGTGAAACAACACATGCTGACAATCCTTGCAGCATCTCTCGGCGCTCGTTTGCCGTAATCACCAAAGCCTGAAGCGCCCACGGCGGACCAGAACAGTGGAAGCAGGGGACGAGGGGTAAAGTGTTGTGCTGCCGTCGACGCCCGCAGTAGCTCTTCCAATATCGTGTCCATGGCATCTACTGAAGAAGGGAGGAGGAGGCGTCGGCGGCGTGAGGAAGATGGGAGGAGGGGGAGGGCGGCAGTGGTGGTTACCATGAGGGAAGATGTGCTACTGTATTGGTTGGTTTGTTCCGTCATGCGCCAGTTGTGCGCGATGACATCTTTAGGTCTCGACTTAGGAACATGATACCATATATCCTCTTTACTCGCCAATGTAAAGAACCAATAACCCCGGCCATCTCATCCATCCCATTCACTCTCGTCCTGCATAAGCCAATGCTTTTCTCACATATCATTGATATATAGTACAACCAATCGTACATACCACAGAGGCAGAAACATCATCGACATGTATGAAATCATAAGTCTTACACATGATGCAAGGGATTTGTTTGTTTGTAAATCCCTACATTAGCAACACCAATTATGTACGTGTAGTTATAATCACATAGCAAGATACTATTTTTTTTTCAAACGGTGCAATGTTTTTTCTCAAAATTAAAACTATACCTAAAATAAAATTCACCAAAGAACCATTCTGTCCCAGTTTATTTTTTTTTAGCAAATGGAAATTCCCATGAGGAAAATTAAGCACTCAGTTTAGGAGTACTCAGATGTTGATCAGAACCAGTATGCCAACTGACTGAACCAAGTATAACAACGTATTATGTCAGGAAGTTTTCTCCTATAAATTTTTGTAATCATATTATGGCCACTATGCTACTGAACTTTGCCCAAGAATTGAATTCATGTCACATGAACTAACCAGATAATCAAAGTGTACCTATGTGGTTTATACCAAAGAGTACAATTGGTCCCATTGTCGATCCCTCCATGATCGATAGTGCCATGTGCACAGATCATTTTCTGTCTTTATCGTCACCTGCAATCACAAAATGATCAAAACCAAGAAATAATGACAAAACCAAAGAACGCCAAAGGACAATGTATCCAATAAAGCAACACCAACGATGCAAGAAAGGGAGTACAATACGGAGAGAAAACAATATTGTTGCACCCTCAACGAATAGAGTAATAACCATATCCAGTACACACGAAGTTTGATTTATATTAAGAAGAAAATGATGAGAATATTGGATGGTAAGAAAATGATTAGCCTAAACTCCAAGTAATCTGCTCCACATATCATAAACCAAAACTAAATATCATAAAAAGAGACACACCTGTCCAAGAAGCAACTCAACAAGAACATGTGCAGCTCCACATATCTAGTTGACGGTGTCAACTCTGTTCCCCGAAATATCAGCTCTGAACCAGGTCAATTGCCCTTGCACGTGCAAACGAACTCAAATTTGAGAATGACCTTTTAGCAGTGAACTTATTATGCTGCTCTGAAAGCTATGACATCTAAAGATAAATGGTACAATTCTAAAATTCTCCATAACATAAAGCTGATGGCGCGCATAAACATATCATGTTTTTTTTGGATAGCTACCATTTGCTCAGAAGACGCTAATGACGACATGTGTGAACTATAAAACAGAAAGCTAACCACGCGTGTAAACAAAATCAACTCTCAGTCAAACAAGAAAAAAAATCAGAAGGTCACTTTTGGGCACGATTGATAGATTACAACAAGAAGCAAAAAGGTCAGGTCTGCGAGGAAAGTAAACATTTACTAATTTACATCGTCCATCAGATAATTCAGATTTAGAAGAACAAAAACAAAAGGTCATATACATACAGGGAGCTGGGTGATGTAGA
Source organism: Thinopyrum elongatum (assembly GCA_011799875.1). Classification (NCBI taxonomy): domain Eukaryota; kingdom Viridiplantae; phylum Streptophyta; class Magnoliopsida; order Poales; family Poaceae; genus Thinopyrum; species Thinopyrum elongatum. The sequence goes on from CM022297.1 coordinate 71,705,429, forward strand.
GATGCAACTGATGCCCGTCCTTCAGCCTCCATCGTCCATCAGTGCGAGAGTAAACCCGCCAACTTGGCAGGTTCTTCATGCCGATCTCGGCATAGATGAGAGTGAACCCACACCGCCGTGGATGCTCACCTCCTACTGAAACACATCATCACTGCGGCGTCTCCAAGCCGATCACCCAAGCACATCGCGATGATGGCGCCCACCCGACGGCAGCACCGTGTAGCGCTCGTCGGCGTTTGTGGAAGCGGTTGCGTGGTGCGTACTCCAGACGCGGCCTGGCAGGGCGCTGCCTCTTCGTTCCTCGCGAAACGCCTACCCCGGTCGCCTCTTCCTCGAGCGACGCCTATCCTGGCCGCGCTCTTCCTCGCGCGGCGCCTATCCCGACCAAGTTCCCCATTGCACTGGCATTTCTTCGACCTCTGTCCGTTCCTCATCCTCATCGGCGGCGCCGCCAGAGAAAGGGAGAGAGAGCGAGGGGTCCTGAGAGGGGGAAGTATAGATCGCGAAAGGCAAGAGGCAAGGCGCTGTTTTTTTCCTCGCTCTGGTTCCTGTCGGAAAAAAAAATGGTGGGACGACAGGATCGCGCGAGAGGGACGACGGGATCACGTGGGAGCAGTAAAGATTTGGAATTGATTGATAGGAAACTGTGATTTCATTGTTTGGAAACTGTGATTTCGTTGTTTGGAAATTGTACTACCGGTTCGTGGTTGGTTAGGAACGTTTTGAAAGGTTAGGAACATTTTTATTAGGAGGGTGAAAGATGTGGGAGGTGAGGCAAAAATAAACCGACGAGGAATAAGATTCGTAAAGAGATAAAACCAGTGGGAGGGGTGGTGGGAGGTGGGACGAAAATAAAACCGGAGTACCAGGCTACCAACTGCTCCATTAGAAGTAGAGATGGGGGTTCTGAAGCGGGTTCAGTGTCTTTTTTTTTCGCCTCCTGCATCAGGTCTTAAAGTGTTACCTGGATTGATTGTCGTTGCTTCCTGGAAGCTTTTTGTGCAATAGCTTGCCAGTTTTCTTTGCCTCACTGGATGCTCTTGACGCGAGTGGGTGTATCATTGTAGATTGTACCCAGAATATTTATCCTCATTTTTCAATGTTAGAGTGTACGTATTTTGCTGTGTATATACCGTGTATGGAGCACGACCTGTGGTCAGTGCACGCGCGTGAGAGCATCTCTAGCAGACTCCGTAAAAAGCTGCGACCCGCAAAATAACCGTCAAAATGCGGGTCGGCGCGGAAAATCCCGCCCGAACAGACCCCGCAAACGCGTCTGACCCGTAAATATTTTTGAGGGGCGTGGCAAAATCTCGACCCCAACCCGCGAATACGCAGGTTTCCGCCTCGCCCCTACGGTGCCCCATATCCCAGGAAAGCGGTTGGCGGGAGGGACATTTCAGCCCGTACACTTTCCCCACCTCCTTCCGCCGCTGCCCGCCTTTGGTTCCGCCCGTCCGCCGCCGCCCTCTTCCACCGATACGCTGCCCCCACCCTCTTCCACCGATACGCTGCCCCCCCCCCCCACCCCCCCTCCCCCCCCCCCCCCGGATCCGGCGACACGAGCCACCCCTAGTCGCCGTCGCCGCCGGGGATCGACCACCCCCGAGCCGCCCCTAGTCGCCGTCGCCGCCCAGGATCGCCCGCCCTCGAGCAGCCGGTGAGTGTTTACTGTGCTTGTGCCCAGCGGTATGCATAGTTGGTTGACGCGGCGTGCGAGTTTTGTTCATGTAGATGGAATTGAGCCCATGCGAGAAGTTTTTGCTCGACGATTCGTCCGATTCGGACGACTCAGATGTTGAGACGCTGCTTGGAAACTATCGGCAGCAGACGTTGGTGATGGCCCTTGCCGTGAAGGAGCACGAAGATGAGAACCGAAAGAGGCGGCGAGGATCGACCATCGGCCGTCTTTGCATTCCTTGAAATCGCCATCTCGGGAACAAGATGTTGATGCAAGACTACTTCGCGGAGAATCCAACATATCCGCCGCACCTCTTTCGGAGAAGGTACCGAATGCGCTGATCTCTATTTGTGAAAATTGTTCAAGTTTGCGAGGCAAATCGTCGGTATTTTACCCAAAGAAGAAATGTCACGGGCTTGAAGGGATTTAGTGCATATCAAAAAATCTCGGCAGCTATGCGGGTGATTGCATACGGCGTTCCGGCTGACTATGCCGATGAGTACCTTCGCATTGGTGAAGATACCACAATTGAGTCAGTGCGTAGGTTTGCCAAAGTGATCATCCGTGTCTTTGGTCCTAAATATCTTCGGGCACCCAACGAGGATGACACAAAAAAATTGATGGCATCTAATGAGAGGAGAGGTTGGCCTGGCATGCTAGGTAGCATTGACTGTATGCATTGGAATTGGAAAAATTGCCCGAAGGCATGGCAGGGAATGTATTGTGGCAAGTCTCGTGATGCAACAATTGTGCTAGAGGCCGTAGCATCCGTGGATTTATGGATTTGGCATTGCTTTTTTGGTATGCCGGGTACTCTCAATGATATCAATGTGTTGCAACGGTCTCATTTGTTTGCTAGGCTTGCTAGTGATGATGCTCCTGCTTGCAACTGCACTATCAATGGGCATGAATACACAAAGATGTACTATCTTGCAGATGGTATATACCCTCCTTGGTGCACATTTGTCAAGAGCATCAAAGAACCCAAAACTAGAAAACAATGTGAATTTGCAAGGGTGCAAGAGGCAGCCCGAAAAGACATTGAAAGAGCATTCGGGGTTTTGCAATCTAGGTTTGCCATTGTACGGGGTCCTGCTCGTTTTTGGGACAAGCGGACCTTGAAAAACATCATGACATGTTGTGTTATTCTTCACAATATGATTATCGATGATGAGAGAGGCATGAACTTGGAGTTCTTCTATGACAATGTGGGTAGCCATGTCAAACCTGCTAGAGATCCTAACCGCATTAGAGCTTTTCTTCAGACATACAAGGAGATTGAAAATGCAAACATCCACTTTCAGCTTCAGGAGGATCTCATTGAGTACCATTGGCAAAGGGCTGGACAGTAACAAAACTCATTTTTCTATTCATTTTCATTTAATTCATTGTGATTTGTATTCGGGACAAGTTTTATATTGAATTATTTAGTTTGCTTCGGTGATTTGAATAATTATTTGTAATGTGGATGATTGTTGTATTGTGGTGTGGTATTGATATTTTTTCTGAATAATTATTTGTAATGTGGATGTTTGTTGTATTGTGGTGTGCTATTGATATTTGCGGACCTGCGGGAGCGGCGCAAGAGCAGACCCCGCAAAGCCGACCCATAAAAGAGCATATTCCGTGAATATTCTTTTATACGGGTTCGTTTTGCGGGGTCTGACTCTGCGGCCGCCCGCGCCGGCCTGCAAAGCCGTTTTTCCGCGAACTGCAAACGCGTTTTGCGGGTCGGCGTTATACGAGGTCTGCTAGAGATGCTCTGAGTAGTGGGCATGTCGCCCACCATCAGCCATGTAGTGGCACACGATCATCTCTGTAACCTGTATATAGTTTCAGCTAGCAGAGCTAATAGATGTGTGTTGAATCCCCGTAGCATTCCTTCCTCCTTCATGGTATCAGATACCAGTGACCGGCTCAACCCTTTTGCTTCGGGCGATGATCCCGCTTCCGCCGCTATGGGCGATCATCCCAACACTTCCTCTTCCCCCGCTGCCGCTGGCTCCGGCGTTCCTATCATCGTTGCCCCACCTCCACCACCTGCTCCTGTAGCCTCACCACCTGCTCTCCCCGTGACCGGCCCTGTCGCAGCTGCTCCTGCTGTCGCCGCCGGCCCTCTACTGCCTGTGACCAGCGTCTCCCTGTCGGTGCTGCAGACCATCGACATTCGCCGTCACGTGCACATCACCCTTGACCTGCTCGCCGACAACTACGCGCAGTGGCGCCGCCACTTCGACATGGCGATTGGCATGTTCGGCCTCCGCGATCACGTGGACGCCGAGGCCGTTCCACGCTTCGATGACCCTGGCTGGGCGATGGCAGATCACGCTGTCGTCCACTAGCTGAACACCACCATTGCCCCCTGTGACGCCCCCGATTCAATCATACACTAATCATACACGCAAACGTGTACGATCAAGATCAGGGACTCACGGTAAGATATCACAACACAACTCTATACACAAATTAAGTCATACAAGCTTTATATTACAAGCCAGGGGCCTCGAGGGCTCGAATACAAATGCTCGATCATAGACGAGTCAGCGGAAGCAACAATCTCTGAGTACAGACATAAGTTAAACAAGGTGCCATAAGATGGCTAGCACAAATTGGGATACAGATCGAAAGAGGCGCAGGCCTCCTGCCTGGGATCCTCCTAACTACTCCTGGTCGTCGGCGGCCTGATCGTAGTAGTAGGCACCCTCGGTGTAGTAGGAGTCGTCGAAGGTGGTGTCTGGCTCCAGGGCCCTAGCATCTGGTTGCGACGTCCGAGAAGAATGGAAAAAGGGGGGAAAGAGGGAGCAAAGCAACCATGAGTACTCATCCAAAGTACTCGCAAGTAAGGATCTACACTACATATGCATTGGTATCAATGAAATGGGTAGTATCTGTGGACTGAACTGCAGAATGCCAGAATAAGAGGGGGATAGCTAGTCCTATCAAAGACTACGCTTCTGGCAGCCTCCATCTTGAAGCATGTAGAAGAGAGTAGCAAGTGCAGCATCAAGTAACAACGCATAGCATAATCCTACCTGGCGATCCTCTCCTCTTCGCCCTGTGAGAGAGCGATCACCGGGTTGTATCTGGAACTTGTAAGGATGTGTTTTATTAATTATCCGGTTCTAGTTGTCATAAGGTCGAAGTACAACTCTGGGTCGTCCTTTTACCGAGGGACACGGCTATTCGAATAGATAAACTTCCCTGCAGGGGTGCACCACATTACCCAACACGCTTGATTACTCTGGCCGGACACACTTTCTAGGGTGATGCCCGGCCTCGGAAGATCAACACGTCGCAGCCCCACCTAGACTCTTTAGAGAGGTCAGCACGCCGGTTTAAATCCTATGCGCGCAGGGGTCTCGGGCCCATCGCCCGTTGCACACCTGCACGTTGCGAACGCGGCCGGAAGCAGACCTAGCCCCCTTAATACAAGCGCAGGCATTCCGGTCCAATCCGGCGCGCGCCACTCAGTCGCTGACGTCTTGAAGAGCTTCGGCTGATACCACGACGCCGAGAGCCCATAACTGTTCCCGTGTATTTGGTTAGTGCGTATAGGCTCGTAGCCAGACTCAGATCAAATACCCATATCTCGTTAAGCGAGTTATTTGAAGTATCCACGGTCGCCGACCAGGGACCAGGCCCACCTGTCTCCTAGGTGGTCACAACCTGCCCTGTCGCTCCGCCTCAAAGAATCACGCGGGGGCTGTCGGGAACCCAGGCTCATCACAACCTGGATGGAGCCACGTGCCCCTTCAGCCCCAACATTGGAACAGTAACATAAGTAGTGTGATAGTATATAGTATATACCCGTGATCACCTCCCGAGTGATCACGGCCCAGTAGTATAGCATGGCAGACGGACAAGTATGTAGGGCCACTAATGATAAACTAGCAACCTATACTAAGCATATAGGATTGCAGGTAAGGTAACAACAGAAGTAACAAGGACAGGCTATGCAGCAGTATAGGATCAAACCGATGAAACAGTAACACTACTCTAATGCAAGCAGTAGAGGGAAAGAGTAGGCGATATCGGGATGAACAAGGGGGGTTGACTTGCCTGGAAGCTCAGTCGAGAAGGAGGGGTCGTCAACACCGTAATCGATCGGGGCAGCAGCAGTGGCGTCAGTCTCGAAGTCTAACGGAGAGAAGAGAGGGAAGAAACAATAAATACAATGCAAACAGATGCATGACATGGCAATAAACGGTGCTAGGTGTGATCTAACGCGGTACTACGCGATACTGGTGAAGGAGGAAACATCCAGGAAAGTATTCCCGTTGTTAGGCATTTTCGGACAGATGAAACGGAGGGGGACTGTTGCATGTTTGCTATGCTAGGGACGTGTGGCGGACGAACGAACTGCGAATTCGGATTCGTCTCGTCGATCTAAGCAACTTTCATGTACAAAGTATTTTCATCCGAGTTACGGATTATTTTATATTAATTTTTAAAGTTTTTAATTCATTTTTAGAATTAACAGAATTAATTTATTTAGAAAAATCAATTATGATGTCAGCGTGATGTCAGCAGGACCGAAGGTTGACTAGGTCAACCCTGGCAGGTGGGACCCATTCGTCATAGACTTAGATTAACTAAACATGGTTAATTAGTTTATTTACTTGATTAGGGTAACTAATTTTAATTAGTTTAGTTAAACAGAATTAATTAATTTAATGAACTCACTAATTAATTAATTAATAATTATTATTTTTGTTAAATATTTTTTTAAACGTTCTGGGGCGTGGGGCCGTTAGCCAATGGCCCAAAGGGGCTAACGGGCACGCGGGCATGCGGGCGCTAGCGGGCGAACGGGCGGAGCCGGGACAGGCACCAGCCCGACTGTGAACCGGAGCGCGCGCCGGCGCGAGCAGGGGCCACGGCGGGGCCGGTGAGGACGGCGGAGCGCGGCGAGTGGGGAGGCCGGAGCGAGCGGCGGCCGGAGTGGCCGAGTGGGTGGCAGATGGCGCGGTGGCGTCGGCGGCCGCAGGGGGCTGCGGGAGCGGGGCGAGGAGGAGGGGCGGGGGCATGGCCTCGGCGGGGGTGAGCGCGTGCGCGGGGAGAGGGGGCAGCGAGCGTACGGGAGCGTGGCCACGGGGCAGTGGGCGCGGCCGGGGCGCGCTCGCGCGATGCAGGGGCAAGGCACGGCTGGCGGCCAGCGCGCGGGGCGCTGCAGAGCGGGGCGAGGGGCGACGCGGTAGGGGAGGCATTGGTGGGCGAGGGCCGGCGCTGGCCAGGGGCAGCGCGCGTGGGCCGATGGCCGGACACGAGCGGCGCGCGGAGCAGAGGCAGGGGAAGCAGAGAGCAGCAGCGGGGGCCGTAGAGGCCGCAGGCGAGCGCGGGGGCGCGTGGGTGCCGGACGGCGGGCACGGTGATGTTCGACACGGGGGAAGGGGAGTGCGAGGAGAGGGAGAGCTCACGGCGATGCAGGGGTTCAGCGGGTCGGTGAGGCTCGTTGGAGCTGTTGAGGGGGAGGCGAGGAAGCGAGATCCGGTGGTCGACGACGACGAGGTGGCTCCGGTGAGATGGTCCTCCAGGCGGCGGCGATGCGGCGTCGGCGGCGAGCACGTTGGGCGGCGGGGATTGGCGTCGAGCCCCGATTCAGATCTGGATCGGGGGGGTGGAGAGCGAGCAAGTGGGGGGGAGTGGGGGCGACAGGGGTTAGGGTTTCGGTCGAGGCAGGCCATATAGGCCAGTGGGGTTTGCGGGGTGGGCCGGCTGCCTGGAGCCGAGGCCCAGGTGGGCCGGGGGGGGGTCTGCCTTTTATTTAAATTTTTTTGTTCTTATTGTTTTTCTCTTTTTTTTTATTTTCTTTTCTGTATTCTCTTAACCTTAACTTTATTTTAGTTTTACAAAACATAATATTATTTTCTATATTAGTATCACTAAACATCCCTCTGCCACAAAAGTTTAAACCCCTAAATAAAATAGTTTAACATTTTATAAATAATAAAAGGCATCTATTTAGTTGTTTTAGCTACTGCTTAAATCATTTTAGAGCATTCAAACATTTTATAAAAGTGTGGTTTCTCCACCATAATTACCTATGCATTATTTGGCACAACCCGAACATTTTAGTTTTAATATTTGAAAACCTTTACCGTTTGACTTGATTTTGAATTTGAATCGGTTTCGAATCAATGCGAGTTCAGTAACAGTAACAGTGGTGACGTGGCATCATTAGTAGAGGGTTACTGTAGCTTAATTAACCGGGCGTCACAATTCTCCTCCACTACAAGAAATCTCGTCCCGAGATTTAAGTGGTAGAGTAAGGGGGAAAGAATTGGTTACGAAATTCTAACGATTCTTCTCGGTCTTGGTTGCTCTTCTCGAAGAGGTCGATCCACTATGTTGATGTCTTCATTTCTCTGCTTCAGGTCATCATGATGAAGTCGGCATCCTTTCTTCGGGAACTCCATCGTACTTACGAAAGAATAAAGGGTGGGTATTCTTAGAGAACGGACCTCTGCAAGGTTGACTATCTGGTCGATAACATCGGGGAAGGTGGCGGAAAGTAACTCTCGAATTGAAACTTAAGAAAATAACGAGAGCAAAGTAAGGACGTATCACGGGAAGTTTCGAGCGGGCAGGCAATCGTTCGATGCCTGAAACAGGGCATGAAAGGGGTTCAAAGCAACGGAAATAGGTATTGTGTCTGATACCAGAATTGATGATCTCTCGGAAGGTGGCTCGTGAATTACATACGAAGCCATGTGTGAGGAATAACTTTGGAAACAGGGGGTGTATAGGAGAGTCAGGTTTTGATCCTGTGGAACTGTGGGTTATGGGCCCACCATGTGGGTTAAAAGTAGAAAGGCGGTAACAGCTTGCATGGTCATGATAGCAAGGCACGTCAGAGAAGAGACTGTCAGTTATGTCGGCAACAACTTCTGTACCAAGGGCGAGGGACGAAGAGAACCATTTTCCTGCTCGAACGAGGCAGACCAATAGGCAAAGTTCTCGTCCATTGGTGGTTACCGGAATGTCATCAACAATAGTAACAGGGTTTTACTGGCAGAGTTGTACAACCGGGGTGTTACATAAGCAGAGAATTATTACTGCTTAGATTATGTGTAGATCACCAGAAAGGGTAAACAAACCAACGGAAAGGAAAATGTGATTATCAGTTTAAACAAACCAATGGAAAGGAAAATTTGTTGATACACATATTTCAGGGGTATATCCTCCACAAGGACAAGCAGAGCATGATATCCCTGACATGATAGGAAGTAGAAAACCATTTAGGTAAGGGGAGAGGAACTTCATAACATTACCCATACAACGGTGTTTGGATAATTGATAAAGAAATTTTAGCATGGTGCTTTAAATGTTCTTATCGAAGATTGGAGTACCACAGACATGCTTTGAGATAGCATTGACATGGTCTTCAAGCAAAGGTCAGACTTTGGATACACGAAGGATTCATCAAGAACAACTTGTAGAATAAGTCTTACAGTTTCCTCATGGAAGAATGGATAGCCTTGCAGAAAAGGAAACTATAACAATAGGGCCTCCGGCTAGGTGTGTTAGGCATGACATCACCTTACCGGGTCATATAAAGACCAATGTTATAACTCTTGAAAATATGTTCCAACCATCATATCTGACCGAGATTCAGATCTGATTGGTGTCAGGATACCTAAGACTCAGGATGCCTGAGAAGAAAAAGGTGCGACACAAATTGACGAGATGACATTGTAAGATTCTCAGGAAATGAACTATGGGAGTGAGTTCTGAAACAAAAGTTCATCAGTAAACCAAGGAGAGGATGAGGATGTGGCTGATGGACTCAGCGACAATTCATCGAGATTTCCAAAAAGATGGATTCCCACAATTATATGAACAAGAGGATAGCATTGGTTAGACCAAATAATATAAGGACATATGTTCGAGGGAAAACATCCACGAATAATCATCGATCGAAAAGTGCACCCGAGAATATGGACTAGGTAGCACGATCAATGATAGGATGATGAGTCAATAACCAGCACAAGAAGAATGAAATTATCGCCCATTTTAAATTCACACATCATAGTTCAATTGTCGGTGTTCCGGTTAGGAACAACACGGGGGACCAAGCAAAGAACTGAGAAGGCGAGAAGTATTACTATATCAAGAATTCTTAATAGGTGAAGCAATTCTCACAACATCCTTGACATAATAGATGGTAATACTCCAAGGTAGAACATAACATAAGTTGGATAGCAGGTTGCATCCATAACAAGAACAAGTTTGTGATGAAAGGAAGGTAAGGATGTTGTCGATGGTAACATAAATTATCGAGGGACGAGGATGGCACTTATCATCATGAATTCATTTGTTATCCTGGAAGGAGTCAAAAATGTTGATGATGATCACGACAATTTCTGTCGAGAGGTTCCACGAAGAAGCAATCGAACAGCGACTGCATCAAGCAAAAGGACTGGTGCAGTGAAAGATTATTGGATCGAGGAATACGACACCAACTCGGAATCAAGCTTGTTGTTCGAGGTGAATGACAAGACAAGGAAGATCGATGTAGGCTTAGCTCATCATCAAAATTGTGCTACGGGAAGAAGGACCGGGTAGCACAGTTAAAATTTAGCACAATAATGATATAGCCAATCAGGCTAGGAATGACTTGAAGGATTATTAAATTCGTAAGAAATGAAAATTACTTATTGAATCGGAGTGCGGAATCGATTCACTTATCGGTATTCTCGAGTGACTAATAACTCAGAACCCGAGGAAATTCTGAAATCGGTGAGAAGCAATACTAGATGAAGACTCATGGGAAGCAACACGGTTCTTTGATATTCTCGAGATACCGGAGGGCAATACTCGAAGGAAGATCAAAATAGAGGATGCGGAGATGTATTGATCAACAGAAGACAAGTGATGTCTGAGAAATGGAATCAAGGAGAAAATGAGGTCGAAACCACGATTGCAAAAGTCCAGATCCCAGATATAAGATGAACTTATACCAACGGAATAATTAATTTAAGAGAAGCTGTAAGGATAAGATCTACATCGTGTCCATGGGCATGAACACAAAGTTCAAGGTCGACTCCCACTTCTTCAATGCATAACCTTTCATGCGCTGCTCTATTAAAAATGATTTGAGTGCGAAGACCTACCTGGTGAATTACCAGAGGAGTATGAACCTTGAAAAACTTTCGGGTTCACACAGATTAAGGAAGGCATAGGTGCAACCCATCGGGGCATCTTAGAAACATCTACCACAAGCTTCGAGAGTAATTATCACCAGCTCGAAAGCAGAGCATGGTTGGCCAAATCAGAGAATAGGATTTACCAATGGCATTATGTATCAGAGAAAGAACTTCTTGAGGTTTTTGTATATGAAGGTCAGATGATAATTCAACAAAGGATCTGACGGTCCATAACGGGGCTGATGTGAGCATGGGCACACGATTAGAGGACGAAACAAAGCAAAGGCTTTGGATTATAGAAACAACTGACTAATTCAAAGCTCAAAGGCAAAGGAATTAAGATTTCCAATTCAAGGGATCAGGAGCAAGGGCTCTGATTAAGGATGGATAAGTCAAGTAGGCTTAGGGGAATAATCGATGGCAATTTGATTGGTCGAGATCCAGCTCATGTTTAAAATGACGTCTGAGCCGGAAGGATGAATTCTAGGATCTGATTGAGGATTGCGAGCATTCGCAACATATTGAATCAATGGACTCAAAATGATAATGACAAAGGATGTCAATAAGATTACCATACTTGTGGAATTAATCATAATGCAAGCAAGCAAGAATTTCAAGAGCAATAGGACGCTGAGGATTTTTGGAAAATCGAATGGTATTTCGAAGACTTTTGTGAAATACTTGAATCAACTGGGGATGAGCAGATACTCGATAAGTGCGAGAAATTATCCGTAGGGGTATTCAGGTGGCAAAGAACTGCAAGGCAGTAGGCACAAGTATTCTCGGAACAATAGAGAGAATTTCGGGGTATCTTGTAATAACAAGATCAACTGGGAATAAAAGTAAGAACGACAGGTGTATGTATTTATCCAAAGGGATATTTCGGTGGTAGGGAATTGCAAAAGCAACAGCCACAAAGTCTCAAGAGAACATCGGAGAGTATCTTCGAAATCTTCTGGTGCACCAAGTAATCATCTGGAGTGAGGGGCTCTCCGGGAGGAAGTAGTTACGAGAACCTAGAGTCAGAGTTAGTAAAATTACTTAACCCGAATAGAAGAGAGATCATAGTCCCAGAGTATAGACGAGGAATAAAAGATCCTAATATCACCCAATGGCGACGTGGGCCCGTAAGCCACACAGCCATGTTAATAAAAGTTTTTTTAATGACTAGACTCAACTTCGGCCAAGGAGTTTGGAAGCGGGATTCCTACAGGCAATCAGCTCTGATACCAACTTGTGACGCCCCCGATTCAATCGTACACTAATCATACGCGCAAACGTGTACGATCAAGATCAGGGACTCACGGAAAGATTTCAGAACACAACTTTATACACAAATTAAGTCATACAAGCTTTATATTACAAGCCACGGGCCTCGAGGGCTCGAATACAAATGCTCGATCATAGACGAGTCAGCGGAAGCAACAATATCTAAGTACAGACATAAGTTAAACAAGGTGCCATAAGATGGCTAGCATAAACTGGGATACAGATCGAAAGAGACGCTGGCCTCCTGCCTGGGATCCTCCTAACTACTCCTGGTCGTCGATGGCCTGAACGCAGTAGTAGGCACCCTCGGTGTAGTAGGAGTCGTCAAAGGTGGCGTCTGGCTCCAGGGCTCCAGCATCTGGTTGCGACATCCGAGAAGAATGGAAAAAGGGGGAAAAGAGGGAGCAAAGCAACCGTGAGTACTCATCCAAAGTACTCGCAACCAAGGATCTACACTACATATGCGTTGGTATCAATGAAATGGGTAGTATCTGTGGACTGAACTATAGAATGCCAGAATAAGAGGGGGATAGCTAGTCCTATCGAAGACTACGCTTCTGGCAGCCTCCATCTTGAAGCATGTAGAAGAGAGTAGCAAGTGAAGCATCAAGTAACAACGCATAGCATAATCCTACCCGGCGTTCCTCTCCTCGTCGCCCTGTGAGAGAGCGATCATCGGGTTGTATCTGGAACTTGTAAGGGGTGTGTTTAATTAAGTATCCGGTTCTAGTTGTCATAAGGTCGAAGTACAACTCCGGGTCATCCTTTTACCGAGGGACACGGCTATTCGAATAGATAAACTTCCCTGCAGGGGTGCACCACATTGCCCAACATGCTTGATTACTCTGGCCGGACACACTTTCCAGGTTCATGCCCGGCCTCGAAAGATCAACACGTCGCAGCCCCACCTAGACTCTTAGGTCAGCACGCCAGTCTAAATCCTATGCGCGCAGGGGTCTCTGGCCCATCGCCCGTTGCACACCTGCACATTGCGAACGCGGCCGGAAGCAGACCTAGCCCCCTTAATACAAGCGCAGGCATTCCGGTCCAATTGCTGACGTCTTGAAGAGCTTTGGCTGATACCACGACGCCGAGAGCCCATAACTGTTCCCGCGTAGTTGGTTAGTGCGTATAGGCTCGTAGCCAGACTCAGATCAAAACCCAGATCTCGTTAAGCATGTTATTTGAAGTATCTGCGGACGCCGACCAAGGACCAGGCCCACCTGTCTCCTAGGTGGTCACAACCTGCCCTGTCGCTCCGCCTCAAAGAATCACGCGGGGGCTGTCGGGAACCCAGGCCCAACACAACCTGGATGGAGCCACCTGCCCCTTCAGCCCACACATCCGAACATTAACATAAGTAGTGTGATAGTATATAGTATATACCCGTGATCACCTCCCGAGTGATCACGGCCCAGTAGTATAGCATGGCAGACGGACAAGTATGTAGGGCCACTGATGATAAACTAGCAACCTATACTAAGCATATAGGATTGCAGGTAAGGTAACAATAGAAGTAATAAGGACAGGCTATGCAGCAGTATCGGATCAAACCGATGAAACAGTAACACTACTCTAATGCAAGTAGTAGAAGAGTAGGCGATATCGGGATGAACAAGGGGGGTTAGCTTGCCTGGAAGCTCAGTCGAGAAGGAGGGGTCGTCAACACTGTAGTCGATCGGGGCAGCAGCAGTGGCGTTAGTCTCGAAGTCTAACGAAGAGAAGAGGGGGAAGAAACAATAAATACAGCGCAAAGATGCATGACATGGCAATAAATGGTGCTAGGTGTGATCTAACGCGGTACTACGTGATACTGGTGAAGGGGGAAACATCCGGGAAAGAATTCCAGGTGTTAGGCATTTTCGGACAGATGAAATGGAGGGGGACGGTTGCATGTTCGCTATGCTAGCAACGTGTGGCGGACGAACGGACTGCGTATTCGGATTCGTCTCGTCGATCTGAGCAACTTTCATGTACAAAGTATTTTCATCTGAGTTACGGATTATTTTATATTAATTTTTAAAGTTTTTAATTCATTTTTAGAATTAACAAAATTAATTTATTTAGAAAAATAAACTATGATGTCAGCGTGATGTCAGCAGGACCGATGGTTGACTAGGTCAACCCTGGCAGGTGGGACCCGTTCGTCATAGACTTAGATTAACTAAACATGGTTAATTAGTTTAATTACTTGATTAGGGTAACTAATTTTAATTAGTTTAGTTAAACAGAATTAATTAACTCACTAATTAATTAATTAATTATAATTATTTTTATTAATTTTTTTAAAACGTTCTGGGCGTGGGGCCCGTTAGCCAATGGCCCAAAGGGGCTAACGGGCACGCGGGCATGCGGGCGCTAGCGGGCGAACGGCCGGAGCCGGGACGGGCGCTAGCCCGACTGTGAACTGCAGCGCGCGCCGGTGCGAGCAGGGGCCACGGCGGGGCCGTTGAGGACGGCGGAGCACGGCGAGTGGGGAGGCCGGGGCGAGCGGCGGCCGGAGTGGCCGGGTGGGTGGCAGACGACGCGGCGACGTCGGTGGCCGCAGGGGGCTGCGGGAGCGGGGCGAAGAGGAGGAGTGTGGGCGGGGTTGAGCGCGTGCATGGGGAGAGGGGGCAGCGAGCGTACGGGAGCGTGGCCACGGGGCAGTGTGCATGGCCGGGGGGCGCTCGCGCGAGGCAAGGGCAAGGCGCGGCTGGCGGCCGGCGCACGGGGTGCTACAGAGCGGGGCGAGGGGCGACGCGGTAGGGGAGGCAGTGGTGGGCGAGGGCCGGCGCTGGCCAGGGGCAGCGCGCTGATGCGGCTTGAAGCTACGTCGGTATTTCCCCAAAGAAGAAGGGATGATGCAGCACAGCGGCGGTAGGTATTTCCCTCAATGATGAAACCAAGGTTATCGAACCAGTAGGAGAACCAAGCAACACTACGTAAACAGCACCTGCACACAAATAACAAATACTCGCAACCCGACATGTAAAAGGGGTTGTCAATCCCTTTCGGGCAACGGCGCCAAAAATTGGCAAACGGACGTGAGAGAGTAGTAAATATTGATAGATCGAACGCCAAATAAAATAAAGTGCAGCAAGGTATTTTTGTATTTTTGGTTTAATAGATCTGAAAATAAAAGTTGCAAATAAAGAAAAAAGCGAATAGCAAAACAGATCTTGAAAGCAAATATATTGGAAAAGAGACCCGGGGGCCATAGGTTTCACTAGTGGCTTTTCTCGAGAAAAATAGCAAACGGTGGGTGAACAAATTACTGTTGGGCAATTGATAAAACTTCAAATAATCATGACGATATCCAGGCAATGATCATTATATAGGCATCACGTCCAAGATTAATAGACCGACTCCTGCCTGCATCTACTACTATTACTCCACACATCGACCGCTATCCAGCATGCATCTAGTGTATTAAGTTCATGGAGAAACGGAGTAATGCAATAAGAACGATGACATGATGTAGACAAGATCTATTTATGTAGAAATAGACCCCATCGTTTTATCCTTAGTAGCAACGATACATACGTGTCGGTTCCCCTTCTGTCACTGGGATCAAGCACCGTAAGATCGAACCCACTACAAAGCACCTCTTCCCATTGCAAGATAAATAGATCAAGTTGGCCAAACAAAACCCAAATATCGGAGAAAAATATGAGGCTATAAGCAATCATGCATATAAGAGATCAAAGAAGACTCAAATAACTTTCATGGATAAAAAGATAGATCTGATCATAAACTCAAAGTTCATCGGATCCGAACAAACACACCGCAAAAAGAGTTACATCATATGGATCTCCAAGAGACCATTGTATTGAGAATCAAATGAGAGAGAGAAAGCTATCTAGCTACTAACTACGGACCCGTAGGTCTACAAAGAACTACTCACGCATTATCAGAGAGGCACCAATGGAAGTGGTGAACCCCTCCATGATGGTGTCTAGATTGGATCTGGTGGTTCTGGACTCTGCGGCGGCTGGAATTGATTTTTGTCGACTCCCCTAGGGTTTCTAGAATATTGGGGTATTTATAGAGCAAAGAGGCGGTTCGGGGGGCACCCGAGGTGGGCACAACCCACCAGGGTGCGCATGGGCCTCCAGGCGCGCCCTGGTGGGTTGTGCTCCCCTCGGAGCACCCCCCCCCCCCAAGCGCTTCTCCGGCCCACTGGATGTCTTCTGGTCCAAAAAAATCCACAAAAAGTTTCGCTGCGTTTGGACTCCGTTTGGTATTGATTTCCTGCGATGCAAAAAACAGCAACTGGCACTTGGCACTATGTCAATAGGTTAATACCAAAAAATGATATAAAATGACTATAAAATGATTGTAAAACATCCAAGAATGATAATATAACAGCATGGAACAATCAAAAATTATAGATACGTTGGAGACGTATCAGCATCCCCAAGCTTAATTCCTGCTTGTCCTCGAGTAGGTAAATGATAAAAACAGAATTTTTGATGTGGAATGCTGCCTAACATGTCATATCATATTCTTTCTTTTATAGCATGGACATTTGGACTTTTATATGGTTCAAAGCAATAGTCTAGTTTTGACATGATGACTTAAATACTCAAGCATATCAACAAGCAACTATGTCTTTCAAAATATCAATGCTAAAATAAGTTATCCCTAGCCCATCATGCTCAACCATTGATCCATTCATGAAACACACTCGAATATTAACTACACCCAATGCTCAAGTACGATCATAGTGCCTCCTAGTTGGTGCTTTATAAGAGAAGATGGAGACTCAAATTAAAAATAAAAATTACATAAAGTAAAGAAAGGCCCTTCGCAGAGGGAAGTAGGGATTTGTAGAGGTGCCAGAGCTCAAAGCGAAAAATTTAGAGATAAAAACATTTTGGGAGGTGTGCTTTTCCCAACACTTTCCATGCTAGATATATCATAGGCGGTTCCCAAACAGAAAATAAAGTTTATTCATTTTTCCACCATTTCTTTCACTTTCCATGCCTAGCCGTATCCACGGGTGCCCTCCATACCAACACTTTCCAAGGAAATTATTATTTGATAACATAAAGTAAATTCATTTTTTCATTTCGGGACTGGGCATCCCTAATACCTTCGCCTTACTCTCGTGCAATGACAAGTGAATAAACACTCATCATGAGAATAACACATCTAGCATGGAAAATATTAGCCACCCCTCACCGCCTCGCGAGCGGTACGAACACACAAAAGAGAAGTTTATTTTGAAAATTAGAGATTGCACATACAAATTTGCTTAGAACGGCAAAAGAATACCGCATATAGGTAGATATAGTGGACTCATGTGGCAAAACTGGTTTAAAGGGTTTTGGATGCACAAGTAGTGATCATACTTAGTGCAAAATGAAGGCTAGCAAAAGATTGAGAAGCGACCAACCAAAAAACGAATAATCTCATAAGCAAGCATTAAGCATAATTAACACCGAATAATGCACCACAAGTAGGATATAATTTCATTGCATGACTATTGACTTTCGTGCTTGCATAGGGAATCACAAACCTTAACACCAATATTCTTACTAAAGCACAATTACTCATCAACATAACTCACATATCACATCATCATATCTCAAAACTATTACAAGGAATCAAGTTTATTTTGTCCAATGATCTTCATGAAAGTTTTTATTATATCCTTCTTGGATATCTATCACTTTGGAACTAATTTTCATGTGTTGCTTTTGATAAGCTCAAACAAATATAAGTGAAGATCATGAGCATAATACTTCTTTCTCTCAAATTAATTTAAGTGAAGCAAGGGAGAATTTCTTAAAAAAATTACTAACTCCCAAATAAATCTAAGTGAAGCATGAGAGCATTTCTTCAAAAATACTAAAGCACGGCGTGCTCAAAAAGATATAAGTGAAGCACTAGAGCAAATCCATAGCTCATAAAAAATTTAAGTGAAGCATAGAGAGCAATTCTAACAAGTCATGCCATAATTTTGGCTCTCTCAAATAGGTGTGTCCATCAAGGATTCATAACTTAGAACAAGCAAAGACTCATATCATACAAGACGCTCTACGCAAAACTCATAGTATGTGACGAATAAAAATATAGCTTCGAGTAAAATACTGATGGTCGTTAAAAGAAAGAGGGGATGCCACTCAGGGCATCCCCAAGCTTAGTTGCTTGCTTCTCTTTGGATAATAGCTTGGGATGCCATGGGCAACCCCAAGCTTAGGCTCTTCTTACTCCTTATTCCTTCATCCATCGTAAGATAACCCAAAACTTGAAAACTTCAATCACACAAAACTCAACAAAACCTTCGTGAGATCCGTTAGTATAAGAAAGCAAATCACTACTATAAGTACTGTAGAAAACCAATTCATATTTTCTTCTTGCATTATATATACTGTATTCCAACTTTTCTATGGCAAAAACTCATCAAAGAAAACCATAGAATCATCAAAACAAGCACACAACGCAAAGAAAACAGAATCTGTCAAAAACAGAACAGTCTGTAGTAATCTGAATATTTTCAATACGTCTGAAACTCCAAAAATTCTGAAAAATTAGGAAAATATAGGCAATTTGTTTATAAATCTTGTGTAAAAAATTCAGAATTTTTAGTCTCTTTTGTGAATTTTCAAAATTATTTTACTGGACACAAAAGTTTATGTTTTCCAACAAGATCAAATCAACTATCACCCAACATAATCCTAAAGGACTTACTTGGCACAAACACTAATTAAAACACAAAAAACACAATTATAACAGTAGCATAATTTTGCAAACACTCAAAAACAGAAAGAAAAAAGTAAAAATAAATTTTATTCATTGGGTTGCCTCCCAACAAGCGCTATTGTTTTACGCCCCTAGCTAGGCATAATGATTTTAATGATGCTCACATGGAAGATAAGAATTGAAGCACAAAAAGAGCATCATCGAGCATATGAAAAACATATTTATGTCTAACATACTTCCTATGCATAGGAATTTTATAAGCAAACAAATTATCATGACAAGAAATACCTAACATATGCAAAGAAAAGGACTAAAACTTTGACAATCTCAACATAACGAGAGGAAATTTAATAACATAAAAATTTCTACAACCATATTTCCCTCTCTCATAATAATTACATGTGGGTTCATATTCAAATTCAACAATATAACTATGACATAAAATATTCTCTTCATGATCCACATGCATGCAAAGTTGACACTCTTCCAAAATAGTGGGATTATCATCAAATAAAGTCATGAGCTCTCCAAGCCCACTTTTATCAAAAATTTCATAAGATTGAACATACTCCAAAGTAGTGGGATCATTATTACAACGAGTTGACACTTTTCCAAACCCACTTTCAATATTATTGCAAACATTATTATCAATAACATATTCATCATGAGGCTTAAATTTTTTTTCAAGATCATAAGAAGAATCACCCCAATCATGATCATTGCAACAAGTAGTGGACATATCAAAATTAGCATCCCCAAGCTTGGGGTTTTGCATATTATTAGCACAATTGACATTAATATAATTTATAATAACATCATTGCAATCATGCTTTTCATTCAAGGCACTATCATGAACCACTTTATAAATTCCTTCGTTTAACACTTCATCACAATTTTCAGATTCATAAATCTCAAGCAAAACTTCATAAAGATAATCTAGTGAACTCAATTCACTAGCAATTGGTTCATCATAATTGGATCTTTTGAAAAGATTAGCAAGTGGATGAGGATCCATAACAATAGATTTTTAGCAAGCGAAGATGCAAGCAAATAGAAGGCACATGGCAACACAAGCAAACATGAGATCTGACGAGAAAAAGGCGAATAAAACGGCAAATTTTTGTGAAGTGGGGGAGATGAAAACGAGAGGCAAATGGCAAATAATGGAAATTGCAAGGAGATGAGATTTGTGATTAGGAACCTGGTAGATGTTGATGATGTCTCCCCGGCAACGGCGCCAGAAATTCCTTTTGATGCGGCTTGAAGCTACGTCGGTATTTCCCCAAAGAGGAAAGGATGATGCAGCACAGCGGCGGTAGGTATTTCCCTCAGTGATGAAACCATGGTTATCGAACCAGTAGGAGAACCAAGCAACACTACGTAAACAGCACCTGCACACAAATAACAAATACTCGCAACCCGACGTGTAAAAGGGGTTGTCAATCCCTTTCGGGAAACGGCGCCAAAAATTGGCAAACGGACGTGAGAGAGTAGTAAATATTGATAGATCGAACGCCAAATAAAATAAAGTGCAGCAAGATATTTTTGTATTTTTGGTTTAATAGATCTGAAAATAAAAGTTGCAAATAAAGAAAAGAGCGAATAGCAAAACAGATCTTGAAAGCAAATATATTGGAAAAGAGACCCGGGGGCTGTAGGTTTCACTAGTGGCTTCTCTCGAGAAAAATAGAAAATGGTGGGTGAACAAATTACTGTTGGGCAATTGATAAAGATTCAAATAATCATGACAATATCCAGGCAATGCTCATTATATAGGCATCACGTCCAATATTAGTAGACCGACTCCTGCCTGCATCTACTACTATTACTCCACACATCGACCGCTATCCAGTATGCATCTAGTGTATTAAGTTCATGGAGAAACGGAGTAATGCAATAAGCACGATGTCATCATGTAGACAAGATCTATTTATGTAGAAATAGACCCCATCGTTTTATCCTTAATAGCAACAATACATACGTGTCGGTTCCCCTTCTGTCACTGGGATCAAGCACCATAAGATCGAACCCACTACAAAGCACATCTTCCCATTGCAAGATAAATAGATCAAGTTGGCCAAACAAAACCCAAATATCGGAGAAGAAATACGAGGCTATAAGCAATCATGCATATAAGGGATCAAAGAAGACTCAAATAACTTTCATGGATAAAAAGATAGATCTGATCATAAACTCAAAGTTCATCGGATCCGAATAAACACACCGCAAAAAGAGTTACATCATATGGATCTCCAAGAGACCATTGTATTGAGAATCAAATGAGAGAGAGAAAGCCATCTAGCTACTAACTACGGACCCGTAGGTCTACAAAGAACTACTCACGCATCATCGGAGAGGCACCAATGGAAGTGGTGAACCCCTCCATGATGGTGTCTAGATTGGATCTGGTGGTTCTGGACTCTGCGGCAGCTGTAATTGATTTTCGTCGACTCCCCTAGGGTTTCTGGAATATTGGGGTATTTATAGAGCAAAGAGGCGGTTCGGGGGGCACCCGAGGTGGGCACAACCCACCAGGGCGCGCCTAGGCCTCCAGGCGCACCCTGGTGGGTTGTGCTCCCCTCGGAGCACCCCCAGGCGCTTCTCCGGCCCACTGGATGTCTTCTGGTCCCAAAAAAATTCACAAAAAGTTTCGCTACGTTTGGACTCCATTTGGTATATATTTCCTGCGATGTAAAAAACATGCAAAAAACAGCAACTGGCACTTAGCACTATGTCAATAGGTTAGTACCAAAAATGATATAAAATGACTATAAAATGATTGTAAAACATCCAAGAATGATAATATAACAGCATGGAACAATCAAAAATTATAGTTACGTTGGAGACGTATCACGCGCGCGGGCCGATGGCCGGACGTGAGCGGCGCTGGGCGAGCGACGCGCGGAGCAGAGGCAGGGGAAGCAGAGAGCAGCAGTGGGGGCCGTCAAAGCCGCAGGCGAGCGCGGGGGCGCGCGGGTGCGGGACGGCGGGCACGGCGATGTTCGACACGGGGGAAGGGGTGTGCGAGGAGAGGGAGAGCTCACGGTGATGCAGGGGTTCAGGGGGTCGGCGAGGCTCGTTGGAGCTGTCGAGGGGGAGGCGAGGAAGCGAGATCCGGTGGTCGACGGCAACGAGGTGGCTCCGGTGAGGTGGTCCTCCAGGCGGCGACGATGCGGTGTCGGCGTCGAGCACGTTGGGCGGCGGGGATCGGCGTCGAGCCCCGATCCAGATTTCGATTGGGGGGAGGGGAGAGAGCGAGCGAGTGGGGGGGAGTGGGGGCGACAGGGGTTAGGGTTTCGGTCTAGGTAGGCCTTATAGGCCAGTGGGGTTTGCGGGGTGGGACGGCTACCTGGAGCCGAGGGCCAGTTGGGCCGCGCGGGGGGGGGGGGGGGGGGGGGGGGGGGGGGGTCTGCCTTTTATTTAATTTTTTTGTTGTTATTGTTTTTCTCTTTTTTTTTGTTTATTTTCTTTTCTGTATTCTCTTAACCTTAACTTTATTTTAGTTTTACAAAACATAATATTATTTTCTATATCAGTATCACTAAACATCCCTCTGCCACAAAAGTTTAAACCCCTAAATAAAATAGTTTAACATTTTATAAATAATAAAAGGCATCTATTTAGTTGTTTTAGCTACTGCTTAAATCATTTTAGAGTATTCAAACATTTTATAAAAGTGTGGTTTCTTCACCATAATTACCTATGCATTATTTGGCACAATCCGAACATTTTAGTTTTAATATTTGAAAACCTTTATCATTTGACTTGATTTTGAATTTGAATCGGTTTCAAATCAACGCGAGTTCAGTAACAGTAACATTGGTGATGTGGCATCATTAGTAGAGGGTTACCGAACATTTTGAATTAACCGGGCGTAACACCCCCGATCCTCTGGACGCCGTGATGGCGGACGAGGACACCGCACTTACCGTCTGGACGGCGATCGACGGCATCTTCCGCGACAACCAGCTCGCCCGGGCTGTCTACATCGATGCTTAGTACCACGCCAAGGTGCAGGGCGATCTGATGATCATGCAGTACTGCACCAAGTTGAAGATGTAAGCCGACCAGCTCCGTGACCTTGGCCAGCCGGTGTCCGAGCCGCGGCAAGTCTTCCACCTCCTGCGCGGGCTCAACCGTCAGTACCATGGCGCCATCCCCCACATCACGTCGCAGTCGCCGCTGCCCTCGCTCCTCCAGACGCACTCCTTCTTGCTTCTCGAGGAGCATCGTGCCGAGCAGACAGCACGCCTCCAGGGCGCGCACGCACTCTTCGCCGGACGAGGTGTCGCCCCGTCCCCCTCCTCGCCACCTACCGCGCCCCCCGCGGTGCCTGACGCCACCGGTGGCAGACGTGCGTGCGATGGCCGTGGTCGTCGCCGCGGACACGGCAACGGGACCGGCAACAGCGCGGGGGGTGGCCCGTCCCCGACTGCGCCTCCTCGCGTTCCTGGACTACCCGCTCCAGCGCCTAGCACCAACTCATGGACAGGCCTCGTCCAGGCCTGGCCTATGCCATGGCGCACTCCGGGGTCCGGCGTTCTTGGTCCACGTCCTGGGACGCCGCCCCAATAGGCGATGTACGCTGCACCAACTCCAGCCGCTCCTGGTACGTACGGCTACGGCCCGCCGGCTGGCTATGCGCCCCCGTACGGCCACACTCCGCCGCCCGCCTATGCCACTCCTCCTCCTGGAGCGCAACAGCAAGACTCTTCCCTGGACATGGCCTCTCTTCAGGCTATGCTCCATAGCGCTACGGCGGGGCCGTCGTCCTCCGGGAGCACCTCCGAGTGGTACGTGGACTCTGGAGCGGCGTCACACATGACCAACTCCCCTGGTACTCTTCAAACTCTTCTCCCGTCTACTTCCTCTTCACACATTGTAGTTGGTAGCGGTGAGCATCTTCCCATCACACACACAGGCACCGGCTCGCTCATCTCCGGCACCTCTCCCATCCAACTACGCAACATCCTTGTCTCTCCCTTCCTGATCAAAAACCTTCTCTCAGTTCGTCAGATTTGTCGTGACAATCCTGTTTCGGTTGGATTTGATTTATTTGGTTTCTCTGTCAAGGACCTCCGAACTCGGGCGGTGATCCTGCGCTGTGATTCCACTTGTGATCTCTACTCCGTGACGGCGGTGCCCAAACACTCTGCGCCTCCCTTTGCCGGTGTCGTCACTGCTGCTCATCTTCACCAGCGGCTTGGTCACCTCGGCTCCGCCCAGCTTCAACTTGTCGACAGTAGTTTCTCTTTCAGTAAAACTGCGTCACATCTTTGCCATGCCTGTCGCCTTGGCAAACATGTGTGCCTCCTGTTTTCAGAGTCCGTCAGTTGTACTTACTTTCCCTTCCAGCCACTGCACCTTGATGTATGGACGTCTCCAGTTTCTAGCATCTCTGGTTATCAATTTTACTTAGTAATTCTTGATGATTACACTCACTACGTCTGGACGTTTCCTCTTAAGCACAAATCTGACATCTTGCCCATCCTGCGCGATTTCTACGCCTATGCTTGCACACAATTTCAGTTGCCGGTGTTCTCTGTCCAAACTGACAATGGCCGCGAGTTCGACAGTCATGCCTCGCGTGAGCTCCTTGCCTCTCACGGCACTGTCCTCCGTCTGTCCTGCCCTTACACCAGTCAGCAGAACGGCAAAGTCGAATGCATCCTCCGCACCCTCAACGACAGCGTGCGCGCGCTCCTTTTCCATGCTTCGCTGCCGCCACGGTTCTGGGCTGAAGCTCTGAACTCCGCCACCTTCCTGCTGAACTAGCGTCCCTGCCACCACAGCGTGCCGCGCACGCCTCATGAGCTTCTGCTCAGTGTCGCTCCCGACTACAACATCCTGTGCGTCTTCGGCTGCCTTTGCTACCCGAACATCGCATCCACCGCACGCCACAAGCTCGATTGTCGCTCGGTGGCCTGTGTTTTCCTCGGTTACCCTGCCGACCACCGCGGATATCGCTGCTTCGATCCTCAATCCAAGCATGTCATCACCTCACGCCATGTCTACTTCCATGAGGATGTCTTCCCCTTTGCGTGACGTGCGGCTGACGCACCACCAGCTCCGCCGCAGCTGGGCGCCCCGCCCATCCTGCAGATCCTCCGCGTCCCCGCCACTTTCAAACACGATCGTCGGATCGTCTCTGGGCAGCTCCCGCAGCATCGCCCCCAGCGCGCGCTCTGCCCGTTCAAATGGGGTCGTCCCTTCCTCATCCGATGGGTGTGGCTCTTCGTCGCCAGCTACGAGTGCACCTTCCAGTTCAGGGTTGGAGGCCTGCCCCCCACGCGTCGTACCCGCTCCAGCTGCTGCGCCACGCCGCATGGTGACACGCGCCCAGGACGGCATCTTCCGGCCAAACCCCAAGTACTATGACGCCGCTGCTGCCTCCTCCACAACCTCGCTGTCGCCGCTGCCCAGCTCGATGTGGATTGCCGTGCACGACCCCCACTGGCTTGCCGCCATGCGCGAGGAGTTTGCCGCGCTCGTCACCAACCGAACCTGCGAATTGGTTCCACGGCCGCCCAACGCCAACTTGATTAGTGGCAAATGGGTCTTCAAGCACAAATTCCGCGCTGATGGCTCTCTCGAGCGCTACAAGGCGCGGTGGGTGGTCCGGGGCTTCAATCAGCGTGCCGGCATGGACTACAGTGAGACCTTCTCGCCGGTGGTCAAGCCGGCGACGATTCGCACTGTCCTCGCCATTGCTGGCTCTCGCGACTGGCCGGTCCATCAACTGGACGTCAAGAACGCGTTCCTCCATGGCACGCTCGCGGAGGAGGTGTACTGCCTCCAACCAGCTGGCTTCGTCGACGAGCACCGGCCTCACCATGTCTGCCACCTCAACAAGTCGTTGTATGGGCTTAAACAAGCTCCACGCGCCTGGTTTCAGACGTTCGCCAGCTTCCTCAAAACGATCGGCTTCGCTGTGACGCGCTCTGATTCCTCGTTGTTCACCTACACGCGTGATGCGGACGCGGCCTTCCTCCTCCTCTACGTCGACGATATCGTGCTCACCGCCTCGACCCCGGTTCTTCTCCAACAGATCGTCCTCGGGCTCACCAGCGAGTTCGCCATGAAGGACCTCGGCGCCTTGCGGTTCTTCCTCGGCATCCAGGTGACGCGCACCGCGGCCGGCTTCTTCCTCTGCCAGCAACAGTACGCCGAGGACGTCCTCGAGCGCGCCGGCATGGACACCTGCAAGCCGTCGCCCACACCGATCGACACGAAGGGCAAGCTTCCCTAGGCTGAAGGGCCCCGTGCGGCCGACCCGTCGGCCTATCGCAGCCTCGCCGGCGCTCTGCAGTACCTCACCATCACCAGGCCTGAGCTGACATATGCCGTCCAGCAGATCTGCTTGCATATGCACGATCCGCGGGAGTGCCATTAGGCCCTCATCAAGCGCGTACTGCGCTACGTGCGTGGGACGCCCGCGCACGGCCTGCATCTGCGCGCCTCATCGACACTGGATTTTCGCGGCTACACCGACGCTGACTGGGCCGGCTGCCCGGACACCCGTCGCTTGACGTCTGGGTTTTGTGTCTACCTCGGCGACACACTCATCTCCTGGTCGTCGAAGCGCCAGGCCACGGTGTCTCGCTCGAGCGCTGAGGCTGAGTACCGTGGCGTCGCCAACGTCGTTGCAGAATGCGTCTGGCTCCGTCAGCTCCTCGGCGAACTCCTCCTTCCTGTCCGCTCAGCGACCGTGGTCTACTGCGACAATGTGGCCGCCTACTACCTCTCCGCGAACCCCGTGCACCACCGGCGCACCAAGCATGTCGAACTCGACATCCATTTCGTGTGGGAACGAGTGGCGCTCGGCGAGTTCCGCGTTCTTCACATCCCCACCACGCAGCAGCTCGCCGATGTCATGACGAAAGGCTTGCCCACGGACGTTTTTCTTCGGTTCCGGGCCAGTCTTTGCGTCGCGCTGGCCGACGCCAAGACTGCTGGGGGTGTTAGAGTGTACGTATTTTGCTGTGTATATACCGCGTATGGAGCACGACCTGTGGTCAGTGCACGCGCGTGAGTAGTGGGCATGTCGCCCACGATCAGCCAGGTAGTGGCACACGATCATCTCTGTAACCTGTATATAGTTTCAGCCAGCAGAGCTAATAGATGTGTGTTGAATCCCCGTAACAATCTTTCCTCCTCCATTCAAATTTGTACCAGTATTCACCCCAGGAGAAACTTCCCACTCTTCTATGGCCCAGACCCGCTGTTAGGCTGAGGTGACGTGCCAACTCACTACCACATAGCCAGACTGACATGGGAAGAGCAGCGAACGTGCAAAGCGATGGCCATGATGAGATCGGGAGGAGCCATGATGAAGAGGGCCAATGCTAGGATCGTGTGGGGTGCTACTTCCCTTCGCAGGTGGCGAACAAATTTGAAACACTGTGGTACAAGATGGTCGGGATTGAATTTGGAACAGGTGGTACCCTGACAAACTTGGGGCTAAAATGTTGAATTAACTCTTACTCATTCCGTGCCATAATATAAGACGTTATTACATCAATGTCTTATATTATGGGAAGGAGGGAGTATAATAATGGAGATTAAATCCTGCTTATTTGGTGGAATAGACTAAAACGGTTCGAAAATGATATCTCCTCGCACCATTGCCCAGGATTCACCGCTAGTTTACTTGGTTAAACATGGTAGAGCTCAGGATAAATTACATACCTTGGTAACAGCACTGCGAGGGTAATATCCTTTAAGCCTTGGATCCACGCATCGCTGCACCATATCTTCACTAAAACTTGTTTTTGTTAACACATTGTCTTCCATAATATTGTGTTAATGTGCATCAAAGTCATCAACAGTTTAGCTAATGCACCTTGTCAAGACATTATACACAGGAATCAATGAATACACGGATGCATACCCATGTCCATGGGCTTTTCTCCTCGCCATGGTTGTATACCCATGTCACGAGGCTTTGCTCGCCTTCGGGTAGTGCATGATCAGCTGCCTGGCGACCGGTTGAAAGCTCGAGCAGCACAACCCCGAAGGCGTATACATCACTCTTTGCGTTACACTGTCCAGTAGCAGCATACAGATCGACATAGTAATCATCTGGGCGATAACCAAAACCGTCCATACGATCATTGTCAAGGACCCCTCTAAAACTATAACATCTACCCATGTCATCACTGACCAGTACATTCGAGATACGAACGTCGCCAACCTTTGCGATATCGTTGTCAAAGAGAAGTATCTTGCTGGACATGATGTTACCGTGGGTGACCTGAGGCTGTGCCTTCTGATGGAGGAACTCAAGCCCTTTTGCCGCACTTAAGGCAATCTTTACTCTCTGCAACCATGATAAAGTTGCTCTTGACTTGGCTCCACTCACACCATTTTTACCTGTGACCACAAACCAGAAGAATATCGGAGAAAATTTTGACTTCTATTATAGATTATATTCAGCATGTTAACAAAACAAGTGATCCTACATTTCCCCCGCCTGACATACCAGACGCACCAAACTAAGTTTTTGAAGACTAAAGGTTTTGTATAGGGTGAGTTCTTTTGAGTGTTGCTCTGTTGTGACATGGCTGACACTGAATTAGCAAACTTATTTTCCTCTTCAATAAAAAAAGGCATGCAGTATATTGGATGATTTTATAACAAAGTAAAGTTTGATAATTCCTCATCCTCACCGTGAAGAATATCATGCAAAGTGCCACCTGATGCATATTAGTAAGCAAGAACACAATTGTTTTCTTCGAAGCAATATCCGAGAAGTTGGACAATGTTCTCTTGTTTCAATCTCAAAATTGCTTGAATCTGCCACAGAAATGTGCCAGTTAGAAGGCAAGCCCTTGCTGTATTTAAACGAAGAGTGCAGTTGACATGGTGAAAAGGCAAGGCTCGAAACCATAACCTTCAAATCAATTTCTTGAGAAGACTTGAATGCAGATTCTGGTCCATATTTTAATACTTTGATGGAAACTCTGCCTTGTGAGCTCTCTCCTATTAGAGCACCATTAATGGTGTTCGTTATTATGTTCTTCATTCCATCAAGGGGAATAGTTGGTACATCCTCTACCTTTCCTCTTATTATGAGCCCATTGTTAATACCTGCATAGGTGAGGACTTAAATAAACAAATATGTCATATGATGAGGTAAAGTTTCTTTACTTGTGAGTTGTCACAGACGCTTAGAGTATTGTGTTTTATGTGGTCGACATGGATATGAATCCTGGTAGCACGCAAGGAATGGGAATGACAAACTACGGTGCCATGTACCTTTTTGTAGCACCATTTTCATTTTGGCAAACATGGTACATCTTTAACCTAAATATGCATACTTTTCATTTTACTGAGTCAACTAAAAGGAAAAGTAAAATGCATGAGGTGCCTTCAAACTCCACCTTTTATTTTTCTTTCGGAAAGGAGGATTACCCCCGGCCTTCAAACTCCACGTATGTGGACTCAAAGTGAGGTTCTAAAACATTCCATGCACTTTACTCTAAAAATACTCAGTATATACAGAAACAACTAATGAGACTAGAGGCCTAACATAATTGAAAGAAAAAGAATTTCATTAAATGGCCATGCTAGCTGGAAAAGGAGAATCCTATATAACTAAGTAGTTGATTTCATTAACATATTTATATTTACATGCAACTATGTCAGCTCAAAATACAATAATGCACGGGAAAAGGATGCAACTATGCATGCAAAAAAACTAAGATGTGTTAATTGTGTTATATTATTTATATTCAATAACTATTTAAAATTATACAATAATCATGTATATTTTAAATTTTTAGTTATTATATTATTAATCAAAATATTCATGTTCATACAACCAAATTTTATTGAAATATATTGCAAACAATTCCCTTAGCAACACGCTGGGTATGATCTAGTTTCTGAAATTACCTATATGATGTATTTAAGTACTTAAGTGCTTAAAAGAAGAAACTAAAGTTTGTTCATTTTGCATTACTTATGTGTAATCCACACATAAATTGTTAAAGAAGTCAAGGGAACATGGTGTTTCTGCTCCCTGGTGCATATGCACTCGATGAATAGTAAAATACAAAACAAATTAAAAAAACTGAATTTCTTAGTGGCACACATTGTTGAATGTTTCACTGCGTGCAAAGTTTCGTGACGAAAAAGCATCCTTAGTTCTCTGCACACACAAAAAATCAATGCTCTGAAAATGCTATCTTTTAAAGCATTTTGGAGCACTGCCTTTGTTTTTTCCCAGACTTCCATGAATGACATTTCAACACGAAACTATGCACAAAGGTGAAACATTCAACAATGTTTATCACCAAAAAATTCATAATTTTCTATTTTTTTGTTTGCTATTTTTTAAAGATTTTACTGTTCATACAAGGTGCATTTGCACCGGGGAGCAGAAGGACACTTATGCTAAGGTTTGTGTATTTTGCATCCCACCCTACTGCAAAATTTTAATTATAGCAGCGTATACATTCTTAATTACCTGTAGAGCTTTCACCCTAAGTAAAAAAGCCATGTAAACTTTGAATTATAGCAGCGTACACATTCTTAATTACCTGTAGAGCATTCACCCTTGTGCCTCGGGAGAGCTTTTCTAATCCTCCTAAGTCTATCTGCTACCTCAACCATTGTTGGACGCATTTTATCATCCAGTCTCAAGCATGTAGCTGCTAGCTTTGCAATATCTTGGATCAATTTCATCTTCTTCTTGTCATTGGTAATTTCCGCATCAAACAGTTGTCTCACCTTTTTCCCTCTTCCTACTGCCTCGGCGAAACATTGAGTAAGACTAGTAGCCCCGTCCGTCGCTTTTTTTTTCTCGAATACACACGAGTGTGCGTATCATATATTAAAGAAGAAAAGGGGACGAAACCCTCCACTTTGATGCTACAATGTTATGTACAAGTGGCTCAAAGGCCACCCCACCTCACTAGCACGCTATTGTTGACTACTCGCTATTCTCCCACAATGCAAGGCCAACGAAGAACGCCTCGACTTCCCCTCGCAGTAGTCCTGCCTGCTTCCATGCCCGGGCCTCGTTTCCTATGTTCTTTAGCACCATCCGTGTAGACGGTGCCGCTCCGTCAAAAACCACGGCGTTGCGGTGCGTCCACAGTTCCCATAGGACCATGATGCAAATTGTCCTAACCAGCTTCCGGTGTTGCCCAAATTCCTCTTGCCTAATGCACCACTCTGGTAGTGACTCAGATGGTATTGGAGCTCTGCCTGGTTGTCCCATGGCCAGGCATACCTTCTCCCAAACCTCTCTCGCAAAGACGCATCCAATCATGATGTAGGTGATGGTCTCGTCATGTTGGCCGCACAATGGACACGAGCTTTGGTGGGGGAGTCCCCTTCGAGCAAGACGGTCCGAGGTCCAACACCTGTTTTTTATGGCAAGCCAAGCGAAGAAGCGACGCTGCAGGGGCGCCCTTGACTTCCATGTGAATTCCACCGTGGGCACGACCTCTAATCCAGAGAACTTGGCCGCGTATGCCGAGCGCGCCGAAAACATGCCATCCTTCTCCCACGCCCACTGAATCATGTCCTGCGTATCAGTTTGCAGGGCTATCCCATCCACTCGCTGCCATACGTCGAGGAATTGGTGGAGCATGTCGGACGTAAGCTCAGGTCCAATGTCAGATGCCCAAGAGTGGTTTGCAAGTGCCTCCGAGACCATGCGGGCGGACCTAGCTTGTCTTGTTACCTTCATATAGAGCATGGGCGCCAGTTCCTGGATTCGGTAGCCATTGATCCATCGGTCCTCCCAAAAGAGTGCCACGTCTTCGTTTCCCACCTTAGCTGTAGTCGCGGCCTGGAAGAGGGCCATCGATTCCGCTGGCACTGGAATCTTGAATTCAGCCCAGGGTCTTGATTGATCAGTACGTTGTAGCCACGGCCATCTGGCCAGCATCGCGGTGTTCAACCACCGTAAGTTTGGTATTCCAAGCCCGCCAGCCCACCTAGGGCGGCATACCGAGGTCCGTCGCTTTCTTTCAGGTAATCATTTCCAACAGAACAACTCCAAAACTGTATACATCACTCTTTGTAGTTAGAATCCCACTCTGACAAAACAAAGGGTCCACATAACCTATGCAACCAATAACAGTTTTGGTACGCTGGGCCTCATCAGTAGAAAGCAGTCTTGCTATTCCAAAATCAGATAGCTTTGGCAAGTACTTTTCATCCAACAGTATATTGGCAGGCTTAATGTCGCCATGAAGGACAGGACTGTACATTGAATGCATACATGATAGTGCTTCGGCTGACTCAATGGCGATGTCCAAACGTTTGTACAAAGGAAAGGGGATAGGACCATCAGCTTTGTTACAGTGAAGGATGTTGTAGAGGTTTCCATTACAGATAAACTCCATAATAATCATAAGGGCATTTTCCTCCGTGCAGCAGCCTAACAATCTGACAACATTCTTGTGGTTTACCTGGGAATGCACTATCACCTCCTTGGTGAATTCCTCTTTATTGGTTCCATTTTTGTATCTCTTTACTGCGACTGGGCGTTGATCATCTAATCTTCCTTTGTGGACATCACCGAACGAGCCACTACCAAGCAAAATGCTATATCTGTCCGTAATGTGCTCTATCTCCTTTTCGGTGAAGGATCGCAGTTTATAGTTGTTGTCCACACTTTTAAGTACCAAATGCCCATTAGTTTGAAAGAAATCATTAAGATTGTTTCCTTGGTAATCCATGTGCAAGCAGCATATGAAGACAAGATTTGCAGAACAGGTAGCGGCAGCTTGCCTGCAACACGATGCCAACTAATAGCTTAAGATTAAAATCTGTCATTACTTATTATGAGAAGGAATTTTACCTATGTAACTGAAGACGTGGCTATCCATGGCATTACAAAACGGCTTTTTCTTCCAAGCACGTGTACGTGATTCATTTTCGTATAAAAAGTGTAAAACATGATTATTTTGAAGGGAAAGTAGTGGCTGCACCCACCTTCGGTTCACCCACGATGCACCCACGCAAGAAAATATAGCAAAACATTTCAAAAAATTCTAAAACTTCGTAGGAATGATCATCAACAAATGTTATGGGTACTTACAAAGTTTGGTGGTCAAATAACATTCGAGGATTCCTGTACAAAAAAGACAAAATTACAAAATTTGCTCAAACAGTGTGCTTACATTTTGACTAATTTTCAGTGATTTTGTCTTTTTTGTACAGAGCTCCTTGAATGTTATTTGACCACCAAACTTTGCAAGCGCACATAACATTTGTTGATGATCATTCCCACAAAGTTTCAGAATTTTTTGAAATATTTTGCTATGTTTTCTTGCGTGGGTGCACCGAGCGGTGCACCGAGCTGGGATGTAGAAAAACCACTCTCTGTTTTGAATTTTGTAGCTAGGAAGATCTGCACATTTATTCTACCTGTAATATAGCGTGATTCATTTTCATATAAAAAGCGTAAAAAACATGATTATTTTGAATTTTGTAGCTAGGAAGATCTGCAAATTTATTCTACCTGTAATATAATAATATACCGCCTAAGTATAACTGCAATTTCATTCCCAGGTAAAGTGGTGTTTGGATAAGAGAGATGCTTGCATGTTGCATGAGAAGTTAAGAACAGAGCAATTCCATTCTATCTCCGTCTCTGATTCAAGAAACCTACCAGGGTGAACCGATGGACAAGGGTGAGAGGCAAGAACAATTATGTTGCCACCCCCGCCGTGGAGCTTGGATGGATGGATCATGCTGGATCTAAGAAGTGTATGGCAGCCACATGCGCGCTGCGACGCTGGGACCTGGTCCGGTACCTCGTCGTGCTCCACTGGCTGGAGAAGGAAAGCAAGCAAGATGTGCGAAGGGGGCGGCGGGTTTCTTTTGCACCAGTATACAAAAAAGTTATGTGTTTTTTTTGAATAAGCTTGACTTTCTTTTGCACTAGTATACAAATTTTCGCGAAGGAAATATCTTCGTTGACAACTGGGAAAGAAAACAATGGGGAATGGGGTTTTTTCTTTTGTGATTTTTTTCAAGTACAATAGAAGAACAAATTTATTTCAAAAATATTTTCAGAATTTTTTAACTTTTTATTTAATTACTATTTTTTTATACATGGTGTATATACACCCAGGAACCAAATGTTTCCGTCGAGAGCTATATCTTGTTTATAGCGAGACGGAAGAAGCTCTCGCCTCAAGCGTCTGCAGTTATGGTCCGTCCATTTCCGTGTTTTAGCTTGCTCGCTTTGCTGCATTCGTTCGGTCGTCGTTGTCGTGCTGTTTTTTTATGATCATTGTTGCTGCATTCGATCCGCTGGACTGGTCCAATTTTATAGGGAGATTTTTCTATTGTTTTCTTTTGTTTTTTCTTACTATTTTCTTTGTTTCTTGATCGGGTTTTAAGGCTTTCTATGTTTCTTTTAATTTTCATGCTGTTACGTTTGTTTCTTTTTCGATTTTCACTGGACTTTTCCTTTTCTTTCTTTTCCTTTGTTTTTGTAGGAGTATCTTTGTTTCTTTCTTGATTTTCATTGCCTTTTTCTTTCCTTTTTTTTTTTGCTTTTCTTCGGTTTTGTTTGTTTCTCACTTTTCACTGTTT
Source organism: Thinopyrum elongatum (assembly GCA_011799875.1). Lineage (NCBI taxonomy): Eukaryota > Viridiplantae > Streptophyta > Magnoliopsida > Poales > Poaceae > Thinopyrum > Thinopyrum elongatum. The sequence goes on from CM022297.1 coordinate 71,739,779, forward strand.
TCATTCTTTTGCATTGATTTTCTTTGATTCTTTTTATTTTCTTTGTTTCTTTGTCGGTTTTCACTATTTTTCTCCTTTTGCATTTGTTTTCTTCTTGTTGTATTTCACTTTTTTTTTCATTTTGTTCGTTCTTTTGGTTTCGTTTTGTTGGCTTTCTTTGTGTGTTTTTTTGTCGGTTTTCATCGCCTTACTTTTTTATTCAACACATGATTACTTTTCTAAGTACACAACGTATACTTGTGTACCTGTGAAACATTTGTTGACACACATTGAACATTCTTTGAATACGTGATGTACATTTTTCCATAAATTCAAGTGTTGAACACTTTTTTGAATGCACTGTCAACATTTTTCAAATAGATGGTGAATATTTTTCAATGACAATAAACATTTTTCACACGCAAGGGAAAAATGACAATAAACATTTTTGTTAGATTCATTAATTACTATGTAATCTAGATTATTAACTCTAGTGCAAGTGGGAGACTGTTTTAAATATGCCCTAGAGGCAATAATAAAGTGGTTATTATTATATTTCTTAATCATGATAAGGGTTTATTATTCATGCTAGAATTATATTGATTGGAAACTTAAATATATGTGTGAATACATAAGCAAATACCAAGTCCCTAGTATGCCTCTACTAGACTATCTCGTTGATCAAAAGATGGTTAAGATTTCCTGACCATAGACATGAGTTGTCATTTGATAACGGGATCATATCATTAGGAGAATGATGTGATGGACAAGACCCATCCGTTAGCTTAGCATATGATCGTTCAGTTTATTGCTACTGCTTTCTTAAATGTCAAATGCATATTCCTTCGACCATGAGATTATGCAACTCCCGGATACCGGAGGAATACCTTGTGTGCTACCAAACATCACAACGTAACTGGGTGATCATAAAGATGCTCTACAGGTATCTTCGAAGGTGTCTGTTGAGTTGGCGTGAATCGAGATTGTGATTTTTCACTCCGTATGATGGAGAGGTATCTCCGGGCCCTCTCGGTAATACAGCATCACAAGAAGCTTGCAAGTAAAGTGACTAAGGAGTTAGTTACAAGATGATGCATTACGGAACAAGTAAAGAGACTTGCCGGTAACGAGATTGAACTAGGTATGGAGATACCGACGATCGAATCTCGGGCAAGTAACATACCAACAAACAAAGAGAACTACGTATGTTGTCATAAAGGTTCGACCGATAAAGATCTTCGTAGAATATGTAGGAACCAATATGGGCATCCAGGTCCCGCTATTGGTTATTGACCGGAGAAGCGTCTCGGTCATGTCTACATCATTCTCGAACCCGTAGGGTCCGCACGCTTAACGTTCATTGACGATATAGTATTATATGAGTTATGTATGTTGGTGACCGAATGTTGTTCGGAGTTCTGGATGAGATCACGAACATGACAAGGAGCTCTGGAATGGTCCGGAGATAAAGACTGATGTATAGGATGATATGGTTGAGCCAAGGGGTAAAGCCCACAAGGCTTTAGGTCGGTGCACAAAGGAGTTGTATGGAAGGCAGGGCTAGACGCCAGGGTTCATGGTGTCTACCCCTGGGTTAGACGCTGGAGTCTGTGGCGTCTACGTAAACGCCGGGAACCGTGGCATTTAGGCCTGGAGTCCGAGAAGGACTCTTCCTTGCGTTACAAACCAACTTTAGTGAGACCTCCTCTCCAAGTTACGACCCCAGGGCTCAACATATAAACAGAGGAGCAGGGCTAGCCCCTAGAACATAAGTTTTTGAGCCTCCTCTAGTTGATCCTAGTTGACTAATTAGAGCTAGCCCTAGCTACCTCTAATCCTCATAATTAGAAGCCAAGTGTGGTTTTAATCTCCTCCCTCTAGTTCACCATCACCGTCAGCACGCCGTCGTGCTGCTGGAACTCATCTACTACTTTGCCCCTCTTGCTGGATCAAGAAGGCGAGGACGTCATCGAGCTAAACGTGTGCTGAACGCGGAGGTGTTGTACGTTCGGTGCTTGATCGAAACGGATCGTGAAGGAGTACGACTACATCAACCGCGTTGATAAACGCTTCCGCTTAGCGATCTACAAGGGTATGTAGATGCTCTCCCCCTTCGTACCTATGCATCTCCATAGATAGATCTTGCATGTGCGTAGAATTTTTTTTGTTTTCCATGCAACGTTCCCCAACAAGTAAAGTACTCGTGTATAACTTTATTACGACCCCGAAACAAACACTGTTTTGGGCCTGAGCGGAAAGTCTTACGGCTATGAAATTACACCGGATTTTGGTCCGGACATTGTAGCATTTCACAAACACGGGAATAGGAATAATGCAAAAGATTCTAAAAAAATACAGGAATTACCAAAAAACGGATAACACAATATGATAGGGGTGCATGTGTAAAGTTGATAATTATGAAAACATAAGTATTTGTAGAATTACGTGTTTTGATTCGCAGAAATAGGAAAAACACAAGAATCCTAGAATACATGGTCAAATTAAGGATATTAGTGATCTTGTTAAGAAACGAGATGTGTCTATTATTAAAATTTATTGAGAAGCCAACTCTATGAGTCATGACTTAGCACAGCTAGGTAGAGAACTGGTCAAAACGGCAGTATGGCTCCATCATCCCCACCGTAAAACACTGAGGTCATGAACTTTGGTTATATCTCTATTTCTAGCTAATATAATCACTCTTTCCAAGCAAAAAAAGAAGGATAAATCGTATGCAAAGATAAGATGGAGTTGATATTATGCTACTTGTGCCATTTGTCTCATTGTTTGTCATGAATGTAAAGGTTGGAGTGCATTTTAAAGTTCTTTTGCTTTCCCTATTGAACTCAATCCAATGAAAAGATTCCTTCATTTTCCTATGATCCACTCCTTTGCATCAAACAAAGTAATAGTGTCACCATAGAAAATTTCCTATTCCTATGATCTTTCTCTACTTCTTCAATGAATCAAAGAGGCCGTAATTCTCTCTATAATATTGTTCAGCGTAGAGATGCTTACGTTGCAACAGTATAATAGTCCAACCCTCTAAATATTCAATTCAGGAGGACGTTAGCGGGAAACCGTTGGGAAGCCTGGCTCCATCATGTGAGAAGATTGATGGATGTTCACCTCTCTCAACAGTCAGACCAGTTGCACTGAAAACTAACTCAGAATGGAGTGTTTTCAGTGAAATCCATGTATTTGGATATTATCAATTCTGATACTATCCCCCGCTCTATGCATATTTGGAAAGTCAAAGTGCCCTTAAAAATTAAAGTGTTTATGTGGTTTGTCCACAAGCAAGTTATTCTAACTAAGAACAATTTGGCAAAGCGTAACTGGACAGGATCGCGAAGATGTAGTTTTTGCGAACATAATGAATCTGTCAAACACCTCTTTCTTGATTGCCCAATGGCGAAAATTTTATGGCGGTCTGTTCACATAGCGTTTAACATTACTCCTCCTAATACCATCCACACGTTATTCGGGACGTGGCTGGATGGAGTTGAGTCAGAAACCGTGAAACATATCCGTGTAGGAGTATGTGCTTTATTATGGGCTATATGGAACTGCAGGAACGATTTGGTTTTTAACAGAACAACACATATTCATTTCTTGCAGGTTATTTTCGGGCCACTACACTGATCCGTATGTGGTCGCTACTCACTCCGACGGATGCCAGGGAGCGTATGGTTACTGGGTCTATCCGTTGGAAGATGGTAGCACGGGCTATCTTCAACCAGTTTGGATGACGGTCATGTAATAGGATAGGTGTTTAGTTTCCTATCTATCTTTTTTCCGCCAGTTGTGGCTATCTCGCTTTCATGATTTTGCTCTTTGTGAGCCTTTTTGTTATTCAAGACTTGGAGACTTTGTTGAACATTTTGCTTATTAATAAGATGGCCGCATGCATCGTTCTGCTGCAGAGGCCGGGGGATAACCTCCTTTTTGAAAAGAAAAAAATAACAGTTGAATAGTAGCTTCGTGTGTCTACTGAAAAAACAAAGTAGCTTGGTGCAAGAACAGAGAGCAGAAAATGTTAGCACAAGAGTGTTATTCTATGAAATAATTCAAATTTTAAATAATTCACTAATGCTATGGATGTGGGAGCATCAACTCCGCTCCTTTGGGACTTCGAGGAACGTGAGAAATTGTTGGAATTCTATGAAAGAGAGAAATAAGCACTACAAGATGCAAACAGGGTGACAAGAAAAAAGGGGGCGCAAAGGGCTAAAAGTTCTGGATTTTGATTATACATACTCCCTCCGATCTATATTATTTGTCGCAATTTTAGTATAATTTTACACTAAATTTGTACTAAAGTTGCGAGAAGGAATATGGATCGGAGAGAATACTTACTTCCAAGTTCCAACCCATATATCTATAATCCCATCAATTTTGCCCGAATCCAGGACGAAAAGGCGATTCATCGAGGAACCACCACCCCCGAACAGTGATACGTGGACAACAAGGATACATCTATAATCCCATCAAGAGCAAATAAGAAACGGTACCTGTTCCTTGGTAATAGATGAGATCTGCGGTATTTCAGCCTGCGATCAAGCGAGCTTGCTGATCGGAGACGCTCTTCAGCTAGCCGCACAAGTCTCTGCGGACAGTGAGGGATGCGGCCTTCAGTTTTGCAGGATATCACGGATGCAAATGTTCTTGGTGCATAACTGGAGTCAACGAGGGGAGAAGCACAAGTAACGAGCTATCTTGTATTGCCCGCCTAGTCCAACCGAGCCAAGGCTAGAACTATTATATGATTATATGATAGCCTTGCGAGGCAACCGTTTCGTCGATGATCTCTGGCGTGTAGCTCCGATCGTTTTCTCGCTGACCTGGCGTCTGCCTCGGTGTTCCCCGCACCTGCCATGTTTCTTCGTAGCCGGTGAGGTGGGTGCAGAGCCGCACATCAAGCATGAACGTTGGTTGCACTCACCACCGGCGGCACATGCCCGTGTGATGCAACGTAAACTTACCTCCACTCATCACCGAAAGAGTATCACATGAAAACCAACATTCAAATAAAACTTTGTGGAAACCACATTTGTAAATTTCGACAAAGGACACCTCCCCCCCCCCCCCCCCCCCACCTCCCCCCCTTTCCCTGCGTCGCCCCCGTGTGGGGCTACATGGGCGGAACCCTAGCCCCACAGAGCCGTTGCCTTTCCCTCCACCAAGCCCACTCGCCGCCAGCAAAGCCCACGTGGTGCCGCGGCGGCGGAATCCCACGCAAAGCGTCGGAGCTCCTTGTCCAACCTGCCTCCCCGAAGCTCTCCGTCAGCCCTTCCTTCTCTGGTGCTCCTCTGCACCCGTGTTCTCCTGCCGGTCGGCGAGGCCGTCCTCCCTTTGTCCTTCCCGCCGGCATCACCCATCGTGTGGATGTGGCGCCCCGTCGCCTTCTCCGTCGAGATCCACAGCCCTTAGTGCCGCCCCTGCCTCCCCGTCGCCCCTCTCGCGCGAATCCGGTCATCGGCCGAAAGAGTATCACATGAAAATCAACATTCAAAGAAAACTTTGTGCAAACCACATTTGTAAATTTCAAAAAATCTCGAAAAAATACGAGATGTTAAGAGGACCATGTTTTATTGACATCCGAAATTCTAAGTTGAAACACATTACTAGATGTGAGATATGATAAAAAAAACAAATTCAGCGATGACTAGTGAATGCTGATTTTGTTATCACATCCCGTAATGTGTTTGAACTTGAAATTTCACATGTGAAAGAACATTACCCTCCTAACATACCACGTTTTTTTAGATTTTTTTAAACGTGGAAACGTCATTTCCGCATGGTTTCCATCGAATGTTGGTTTCCATGTGATATTTTCCTGCTCATGACCTTGTTGTTGGGGGCCAACTTCTAGAATTTGTCTTCTGATGCTAATTGTTCAGATGTATTGATGTGGTTGCGTTTCTTTAAAACACTATATAATATCATAGAAATGTGTCGGTATCATTTTTCATTTGTTCATGAATAGAGGCAAGAAGATATAAACTTGTTAGTTTGTTCATGGCAAAATTTTGCAGTCAGATCATTCATCCGCAATCGCAAGGCTTCTCTATTTGGTATTGGTGTCAAAAGGGGAGAAGTAGTGGCATTTTGGGAGAGAGAGAGAGAGAGAGATGTTTGTGATACTAGGATATCACAATTCTTGGTTATTTGTTTTGGAAGTTGCAAGACTTGTTTGGACGCCATGTTTTTAACTCGAACTCAAATGAGCTTGGACGAAATGTAAAATCCAATAAAATGAATAGAAAATAAAAATATGAATTGTTTTTGTCACAAACGTTGACAAATGTTTTGTATGTTTGCAAAGTTTCATTATACACTAGTGGAAAAACGGTTAACTGCAACTTTCGTTGGTGGCACGCCATTTTCCAGCAACGCCAGCACTATTTTTTTCAAATAGTGTTGACGTCGGCATAATTAGCACGCCAGCATTACATGGTTAGTGCTGTCGTTGATGTTGTCACCTATTACAGGTAGGGTCAAGGACCCATCATTTGGGACCCACATGGGGCCCATCACCACCATAGGTAGGTCTCTGGACCATGCCAGCATTCGGATACTTACATCAGGAAGTCCACTTTGACAGCTCGACGACACTCGGACGACCACACGTCACTCGGCTGATGGACCACCACTCGGACATAGAAGGCAGGAGGACGTCGTGGGAGCTGCAACGGTCGAGGAATCCTAAGTCATCCTTTAACAAGAGTCAAGGCTGTCGTTACCAGTAACTGTCGTAGTAGAGGCTCATCATACCTGTAACTGAAGCATTCAATGTCATTTAGTGCCTCGGTGGCGTGGGAGACATGGGGCTGCAGCGCACTCTATATAAGCCGCACTCCCTCTCCATAGCCGAGGACGAGCAATCTTTGTAACCATACCCACCAAATCAAAAGAAGCCTCAGGGCACAAGACGTAGGGTTGTTACCTCTGCTGAGGGGGGCCCGAACTCGTTAAACAACGAGTGTTACACCTGCGCCGTAGCTAGGTTCTGCCCCTTATTCGTACCCCTAATACTCATTGTCAGGATCGTAACCCCGACAGTCGTTGCTTTTTTTGGACAAGCCAGAAATCTGTTGGTCCATATGTACTCACGGTTTGGAAAATAGGGGTGGTGTAGGATTTCTATGCACGCCGTAGTTAATTAGTTAGTGCTGGCATGCCAAGTTATGTTACGCCAGAAATAATTTTTCCATGTTGTCAAGTGATTTAAGTATTTAATGATTATACTAGTCACAAAATAATGAACATTTTATATTATATTTTTCTCATCATTATTATTAGTGTTTTTATCATTTTGGCACTTTTATTTCTTTACTACCAGTTCTAATTTTGAGTCTTTTATTATGTTAAGTCTTTCATTAATCTTTCTCGCAAAAAAAGTGTTTCATTAATCTTAGTCTTTTTTTTATTTGGGCTGTTATTAGCTATGGCGCTGCGCTTTAGGCCCACACCAGCAATTGCCCACCTGAGTCAACTTCACACCTTAGTAAAAGACCTAAGTCGCCGCCCTCTCATTTCACCCACACTACATACACTCCCCCTCAACCAGCCGCCGCCGCCACCGCCGCCCCGCCGGCAGCAAGGTTCGATCCTCTCCTTCCCCTCCCATCACATCTCCTTCCTCTCCACTCCCACCTCCTCTCTCCGCGGACACACCACACACGAAATCCATGGGATTCATATATAAGTTGATTTAGGGGATTGCTTTATGTAGAAATTTTAGTATATATCATGGATTGCTTTGTGTGATGTAGAATCCAACGTTAGTTCCATGGATTGCTTTGTGTAGAAATTTAGTGATAATTGGATTGCTATTGTGTAGAATCCGATTTTAATAGTGCATTTTAAGTGAAAATATTTTGAGTGTCTAGAATATTAATGATTCAAGTTCAACTTAATTTGGTAGTGTAGTCTGGAATGTTAGGAATAAATAAAATGAACTCCTATAAATTAGATTGGCGATGCAGAATTTGTTTATTTGTGTCTGATACGTCTCCAACGTATCTATACCCCCATGACCAAACACATTAGTCACATGCTTGCAAGCTACTTAGGATGTTGTATTATCGAGAAGGCCTAGAGATATCTCTCCATCACATGGAGTGACAAATCTCAGTCTTGAACTACGCATGCAGCCCAACTAGTACCTTCCAAGATATCTGAAGAGCACCTTTATGATCACCTAGTTACGAAGCGATGGTTGATGCCCACAAAGCATTCTTCCGGTACTAGGGAGTGGCATGATCTCATGGTCTAAGAAACAGACACTTGACACTAAGAAAGTTGTAGCAATTTAAACTTAGTGACACGATGAGATGCTAAGCTTATAATTGGGTTTGTCCATCACATCATCCTCCTAATAATATGACCTCGTTATTAAATGACAAATCATGTCCATGGTTAGGAAACTTTAACCGTCTCTAATCAACGAGCTAGTCTAGTAGAGGCTTGCTAGGGACAGAGTATTTGTTTATGTATCCACACATGTATTTGAGTTTTCGGTTAATACAATTATAGCATGGAGAATAAACACTTATCAATAACAAGGAAATACTCCCTCCATCCATATATATAGGGCCTAATACGTTTTTCGAGATTCCTTTGACCATGTGCTAGAGCAGTAATATATGACATGCGTGTTACACAAAGCATACCGTTAGATTTGTGTGTGAAAGGAGTTTCTAATGATATAATTTCGATACTGTACACCTCATGCATTGTTGATCGTGTCAATGGTCAAACGCAACCTCAAAAACCATATTAGGCCCTATATATATATATATATATATATATATATATATATATATATATATGGCTAGAGGGAGTATGATAACTACTTTATTATTGCCTCTAGGGCTTATTTCCAACGTACCAAACATTGAAAAAAGTTTAAAGGGGAAATGATGTAAAACAATTGAGTTCTGGGTGGTAAGCGGTGGTTTTCCGTTCAAAACTCTGATACTTTACCGGAGAGTGTTCAGTTTATACACGAAGTGCATCAAGTTTTCGTCGTAAAGCTCTTAAATTTTTACCATACCCTATAGGGGTCGTATAATGATACCATGCCAAGTTTCATCCTTTTCTGGGCTCATTTGTATGTTTTTTCGAATGAGTTGTGGTGATCAAATTACAATTGTGTGGCAATTAAATTGCAATATTTATATTTATGACTACGATCGTTCGTGGCGTAATCTTGTATAGGCATTACGTTCGTGATATGTAGACCATTATCCAACTGCTTCTACAATTAATACTTCACCCAAAGACCGCTATCCAACATGCATCTTGACATATTAAGTTCATAATAAACAAGCATTGCGATAAGAAAGATGACATAATATAGACAGTAAAACTATCATCTAAGTGTGATCAAAGAAACTGTCATTCTATCCATAGGAGCAGCAACACAATATGTGTCTGTTCCCTTTCTGTCAATGGGATGAATCACCACAAAATTGAACTCACTAACATACACAACTCCCTCTGAAGAACTATTCGTCAAACTTGGCCAAAGAAGAGAAATAGATTGAAGAGCGTATACGACTAGTTTATTATGCAGTAAAGAAATGATTAGAGATTCAATATAATTTAGTGAACAATATGATTATAAAGTGAAATTCATCATATCCAACAAACACAATAGCGATGACATCATATGGATACTGATCTTGTGGGGCAGCTCAGGTTAACTTTGTATTGAATCACAACGAAAAGGGGATGCCATCTAGCTACTGACATGGACCCAATGTCCTATGGAAACTACTCACACATGGTCACGGTGGCAGCAAGATTGATGAAGATGGCTCCGCTGATGGATTCCCCTTTTGACAACACGCCGGAACATGCCTCCAGGTTGGATCTCCCCGGAACATGCCTCCAGGTTGGATCTCCCCGGAATAGGAATTTGCGACGATGGAAAAAAATCGAAAAAATGGTGTCAAGAGTTTCTGGAATTATGATATCTTAATGGTAAAAATGGGCGTAAGGCGGTGCCCAGGGACTCCAGACGGCCCCACCACGTGCCCCCAGGTCAGGTGGCTTGGCCGTCTCGGGGCCCTGAGTGGCCCGCCGGCTCCATCATGTGCTTTTTGGAACCTGCTCCTTTCAAAAAGTATCGTAAAAAATTCTCACGGTATTTTGAGGTCAAGAGATATCGATTTTCTAAAAAACTTAAAACATGCAGAAAACATCAACTGACTCTGGGCACTAAATTAATAAGTTAGTTCAGAAAAATAATATAAATTGCTATAAAAAGTATCTAAAAGTGGTATTATAATAGCATGAAACAATAAATAATTATATATAAGTTTGAGCCATATAAGCCGCTAATTGCCGCCATTGGCAAACTAGTTAGCAGTGGCGGGTGGTCAGTGGCTGGTGCCTACTATAACAGAGCTCGCCACTGATGACCTTTTTACGCCCGCCACTACTAGTCTGTTCTGCAATAGTGTCGGGTGCAAGGAACCGACAAAGAAGAGTTTGATGCCAATCGGCGCCGCTGGTCTTCCCTCCGTCGCGCTTATTGCCAGTTGGGCAACATCGCAATGACCGCGATGATGGTGTTCTTCATCTTGGCGATGGCGGCATCAGTGGCGTGGATCGTCCGCGGAACAATGGAGCGACACAAGGTCTTACCAGCGCCAACGCCCATGTGGGTGTATCCCTCGGTGCCGCCTGCTAGTGCGTGATGGTGATCGGTGCCCTCAGTGACTCCAGGACTTCCATTAGTAAGATAAATAAGATTATGTTCTCTTATGATCCATAGGGAGAGGTGGATGGCTGGCTCACCTAGACTTGATGCTATATACGCAGTGGTGGAGGTAACGAAGTATCTCAAGGGGGGCAAGGTGAATTTTTTTGCATCAACAGGGGAAATGATTGCACTATGCTTACTTTAAGCCTCTACAAAAATAATAAATGTAAAGAGGAAGTACATATAGCTCCGCCGCTGGTATACGTATCCCTCCCATTTTTATTTCCTCACCGTATTAGCTTTGTGTGAAAAAAATATTAAGATATAAAATACCAAATCAGTACCATTAGATTTATCATTGGATATATTTTCACATCATGTTCATGTTGATTACAATAAACTTAATCAAATTTTAAAATTTTAACTTTAGTCAAAGTTAATATGCGGAGTAAATAAAAATAGAGGATGTAACATATATGCTGCTAGTTTCTATCTTATAAGTATTATCCATCTGAATACGCCGGACATTCTACAGAAAACTTCGCATGCATGAATGGCCGCTAGGCCCATCTGGTGTGTATCCGAACCTTGTGTGTATGAATTAAATTAATTTTTGTCCCGTGTTTGCTTTGCAGTCACGATCAATCTCAACATACTTACGTCTGACTAACGCGTCGGAGTAGGCAATTTGTTTTTTGTATCAACCATTATAATAAGCATGTTCTGGAATTGTCAGACAAGTAAGCAAAAACTACCTCCCTGCAGTACCATGTGTTGTTGCTGATTTCGGAAGGACTGCTAACTTTTTTTCCCAAAAAGGATTCGATCTTTTATAAAAAATTACGGAGAGTACAAAGACCCATCCATTAGTGCCGTTAGAATGAGCCATCGACGCTCAGTTGTCGTCACGCCTCTACCGAACCGGCTTGACCTTTTCGATGACAGTGAGAAAGTCCTCATGTATGTGTCCCAAAGACCTGCACTCTAGAGTCATAGTCATCGTTGTTGAACCCTTGCATACATCTGAAGCTCCTGACACCAAATCTCGTCACATGACAACCCTAATCTCATCGTCCAAAGGAAACAACAGGAATATATGCCGAAGCTCCGTCGACTACGTCCAGAAGGCAAATTCCAAGAAGAAGCGCCCACCGTGGGGCCTGCACTGAAAGGTGTTGTGTTCTTGGAGGGAGCTCTCCTAAGAATCGAGAAAATTCGCGGTCAGCCGGATAAGGAAAATCCGGCTTGCGCTCAAAATCCAGCTCAAGGAAAGTCCCCCTCAAAATCCAGCTCAAGGGAAGTCCAGCTCAAAATCCAGGTCAAGGGAAATCCAGCTCAAAGAAAGTCCAGCTCAAAATCTACCTCAAGGAAAGTCCAGCTCAAAATCCAGCTTAAAGAAAGTCCAACTCAAAATCTGCCTCAAGGTAAATCCGGCTTGTGACCAAAATCTGGCTTGTTACCAAAATCCGACTTGTGCTGAAAATTCGGCTTGTCGCCAAAATCTGGCTTGTTACCAAAATCCAACTTGTCCACAAAATCCGGCTTGTGACCAAAATCTGGCTTGTTAACAAAATCCGGCTTGTCGCCAAAATCCAGTTTGTCACCTGATACGTCTCCATCGTATCTACTTTTCGAAACTCTTTTGCCCTTATTTTGGACTCTAATTTGCATAATTTGAATGGAACTAACCTGGACTGACGTTGTTTTCAGCAGAATTGCCTTGGTGTTATTTTTATGCAGAAATAAAAGTTCTCGGAATGACCTGAAACTTCACGGAGAATATTTTTGGAATTAATAAAAAATATTGGTGAAAGAATCAACCGAGGGGGACCCACCTGCTGTCCACAAGGGTGCAGGGCGCGTCCACCCCCCTAGGGCGCGCCCCCCTACCTTGTGGGTCCCCTGGACCTCCACCGACCTCAACTCCAACTCTATATATTCACTTTCGGGGAGAAAAAAATTAGAGAGAAGGATTCATCGCGTTTTACGATACGGAGCCGCCGTCACCTCCTGTTCTTCATCGGGAGGGCAGATTTGGAGTCCGTTCGGGGCTCCGGAGAGGGAAAATCGTCGCCATCATCATCACCAACCTTCCTCCATCACCAATTTCATGATGCTCACCGCCGTGCGTGAGTAATTCCATCGTAGGCTTGCTGGACGGTGATGGGTTGGATGAGATTTATCATGTAATCGAGTTAGTTTTATTAGCGTTTGATCCCTAGTATCCACTATGTTCTAAGATTGATGTTGCTATGACTTTGCTATGCTTAATGATTGTCACTAGGGCCCGAGTGACATGATTTCAGATCTGAACCTATTATGTTTTCATGAATATATTTGTGTTCTTGATCCTATCTTGCAAGTTGTAGACACCTATTACGTGTTATGATCCGCATACCCCAAGGTGACAATAATTGGGATTCTTTCCGGTGATTACCGTAGTTTGAGGAGTTCATGTATTCACTAAGTGCTAATGCTTTGGTTCGGTTCTCTATTAAAAGGAGGCCTTAATATCCCTTAGTTTCCATTAGGACCCCGCTACCACGGGAGGGTAGGACAAAAGATGTCATGCAAGTTCTTTTCCATAAGCACGTATGACTATATTCGGAATACATGCCTACATTATATTGATGAATTGGAGCAAGTTCTGTGTCACCCTAGGTTATAACTGTTGCATGATGAATGCCATCCGACATAATTATCCATCATTGATCCATTGCCTACGAGCTTTTCACATATTGATCTTTGCTACGTTACTTTGCCGTTGCCACTGTTACAATTGCTACAAAATTGCTACTGTTACTTTTGCCACTGTTATCGTTACTTCCATACTACTTTGCTACTAAATACTTTGCTGCAGATATTAAGTCTTTCAGGTGTGGTTGAATTGACAACTCAGCTGCTAATACTTGAGAATATTCTTTGGCTCCCCTTGTGTCGGATCAATAAATTTGGGTTGAATACTCTACCCTCGAAAACTTTTGCGATCCCCTATACTTGTGGGTTATCAAGACCTTTTTCTGGCGCTGTTGCCGGGGAGCATAGCTCTATTCTCTGAGTCACTTGGGATTTATATCTGTTGATCACTATGAAGAATTTGAAAGATACTAGAACCAAGATTTTTTCCTCTACTACGAGGGGAGGTAAAGAACTGCCATCTAGCTCTGCACTTGATTCACCTTCTGTTTTGAGTAAGCTTGCGACACCTACACCTGCTATTGATTCTGATATGTCGCATGTTATTGATAATGCTACTTCTACTATGAATGATGCTTATGATGCTACTATTTTGCTTGATAAAATTGTGCCACTCGGTGAATTACTTGATGAACATCTTGCTAGAGTTAGAACTATTGATTATGCTAAAGATGATGATATTTCTGAAACTGAACACTTTGAAACATCTGATAAGACTGGCTCTCCTAGGTATGAACTTTCTGTTGTACCTGAGAGTTAGATTATGGATGAAGAAACTGCTAGAGACTTTTTTGCTTGTAATGATAGAGATGATCTTAAGAAACTGTTAGCTAAGCTGAAAGAAAAGTCTTTGAATGCTAGAATGCAATATGATCCTAAGTTCACTACTTCATCTATCTTTGTTACTGATAAGGATTATGAATTCTCTGTCGATCCTGAGTTAATTATTTTGGTTGAATCTGATCCTTTCCATGGTTATGAATCTGAAACTGTTGTGGCACATCTTATTAAGTTAAATGATATAGCCACCCTATTTACTCATGAGGAAAAAAATCGCTATTACTATATTCTTAAGTTGTTTCCTTTCTCGTTAAAGGGTGATGCTAAGTTATGGTTTAATTCTCTTGCTTCTAGTTGTGTGCGTAGTCCCCAGGATATGATTTACTATTTCTCTGAAAAATATTTCCCTGCTCATAAGAAACAAGCTGCTTTAAAGAAAATATTTAACTTTGTGCAATTTGAAGAAGAGAGTCTCCCACAAGCTTGGGGGAGGCTTCTCCAATTACTTAATGCTTTGCCTGATCATCCCCTCAAGAAAAATAAAATACTTGATATTTTTTATAATGGACTAACCGATGCTTCTAGGGACCACCTAGATAGTTGTGCTGGTTGTGTTTTCAGGAAACGAACTGTTGAGCAAGCTGAATTGCTATTGAATAATATATTAAGTAATGATAGTGATTGGACACTTCCTGAACCAACTCCTAAGCCAACTCTGAAGAAAAGAGGTATTCTATTCCTCAGTCCTGAAGAGATGCAAGAGGCAAAGAAATCTATGAAAGAAAAAGGTATTAAAGCTGAAGATGTTAAGAATTTACCACCTATTGAAGAAATACATGGTCTTGATAACCCGACACAGGTAGTAGAGGTAAATTCTCTCTATAGATTTGATGAAGGTGATATTCCTCATAATAAGTCTGCTAGTCAATGCTTGGATGAGTTTGATAATTTTATTGTTAAATAAGAAAATTTCAATGCTTATGTTAGTAGACAATTGAAACGTAATGCTCACATGCTTGACTGCTTGGGTGATTATATGAGTAGAATTGTTAATGATCTTAAGCTTATTAGTAAGCATGCTTCCATGGTTAAAACTCAAGTAGAACAAGTACTTAAGGCACAAGATGATTTGCTCAATGAGTTGAATAGTAAGAATAATGATAATGCTGTTAGGGTTATGACTAGAGGTGGTAAAATGACTCGGGAACCTTTGTATCCTGAGGGCCATCCTAAGAGAGTTGAGCAAGATTCTCAGAGAATTAATACTGATGCACCTAGTCCTAGTAATAAAAAGACAAAGAAAACTGATAGGACTTTGCATGCTTCTAGTGAACCTGTTATAGATACACCTGAGAATCCAAATAATATTTCTATTTCCGATGCTGAGACACAATCTGGTGATGAACATGAACCTAGTGATAATGTTAATGATGATGTTCATGTTGATGCTCAACCTAGTAATAATAACGATGTGGAGGTAGAACCTGCTGTTGATCTTGATAACCCACAATCAAAGAATCAACGTTATGATAAGAGAGACTTCGTTGTTAGGAAACGTGATAAAGAAAAAGAACCATGGGTTCAGAAACCCATGCCCTTTCCTCCTAAACTATCCAAGAAAAAGGATGACGAGGATTTTGAGCGCTTTGCTGAAATGATTAGACCTATCTTTTTGCGTATGCGTTTGACTGATATTCTGAAAATGTCTCCTTATGCTAAGTATATGAAGGATATTGTTACAAATAAAAGAAAGATACCAGAAGCTAAAATTTCCACCATGCTTCCTAATTATACTTTTAAGGGTGGAATACCAAAGAAACTTGGAAATCTAGGAGTACCAACTATACCATGCTCCATTAAAAGAAACTATGTTAAAACTGCTTTATGTGATTTGGGAGCCGGTGTTAGTGTTATGCCTTTCTCTTTATATCGTAGACTTGAATTGAATAAGTTGACACCTACTGAAATCTCTTTGCAAATGGCTGATAAATCAACTGCTATACCCATCGGTATTTGTGAAGATGTGCCTGTTGTGATTACAAACGTTACTATCTTAACGGACTTTGTTATTCTTGATATTCCCGAGGATGACAGTATGTCGATCATCCTTGGTAGACCCTTTTTGCATACTGCAGGGGCTGTTATTGATTGCAACAAAGGCAATGTCACTTTTCATGTTAATGGTAATGAGCATACGGTACACTTTTCGAAGAAACAACCTCAAGTTCATAGTATCAATTCTATTGGAAAATTTTCAACTATTACTATTGGAGGTTTTGAATTTTCTCTCCCTACTGTCAAAAAGAAATATGATATTCTTATTGTTGGGGACATGCATATCCCCGTTGAGGTAACCTAGTGTTATTCAAAAACTCTCAGGTCCCATGTCATTCAGAAGAAGTTTGTTAATAAGACTTGATCAATCTTATTAATGGATTCCTTTTGATGAGCATGAGATAGATGAATTTAGAAAGCACAACTTTCTGTACCAACTTTTTACTTTCTGTTATTTAGAATAAATAAAGCAAAAATAGTATTATCTGTCAGTTTTCTGAATTATCCGTGCAATAAAAAATGTCCCGAAAATAAAAGTTCTCCAAATGCCCTGAAAATTTAGTATGATTTTTTATAGAATATTTTAGAATTTATGGCACTGAACATGCACCAGGGGGATGCACCAGTGGGCCACAAGGGTGGAGGGCGCGCCCTACCCCCTGGGCGTGCCTCCCTGCCTTGTGGGTCCCACGTAGGCCCCCCTCACTTATTCCAGCACCCATCCACTTCGTCTTCCTCCAGAAAAAATCATCCCGTTGCTCAAACCCGTGTTCTAGCTCATCTTGCTGCCATTTTCGATCTCCTTGTGCAAAGCTCCATTTGCAAAACTGTTTTGGGGGATTGTTCTTTCGGTATGTGACTCCTCTAATGGTACAATTAGTTTTTGTTCTAGTACTTTATTTATTGCAAATTTTTGCTGCTGTGGTGACCTTGTTCTTGAGCTTGCATGTCAAATTTATATAGTCCAAAGTAGTTTTGATACATGATATAGCCTCTAGACACTTGTAGGAGTAGTTGCTATCAATTTTGTTGAGTTTGGTTCACTTTTATTTTGAGTCACTAAAAATTTCAGAAATTTTTCAGAGGAAGAAAAATGTTTAGGAAAATGTACCAAGGTGGTTCCTCGAGGAAGCAAGCACCGAGGCTCGCGATACGTGAACCAGACCTTGAACCACCAAAGGAAGCTCATGTGCGGCCTTGTGAATGGCCGTCGGATGAATTCATGGTTCGTGCAGGTTTCACGGATGAGTTTGTTGCGTACGTGCAAAATGCTGAACTGGGGGACTTCTTGTCAGATAAGTGTCCCCAATACTATCAACTCACTGATTCATTTGTGAGAAGGTTTAAATTTACATCCCAGCGCAATACTCATACTGTCCTATTTGATCTTTATGATGAATCATATACCATGGACCTTGAAGATTTTAATACTGCTTGCAAAATCCCACAATGGGGCATTCATAGCGAGCCTCGTAAAACTGAGTGCAATGATTTCCTTGCTAGCATTACTGTGGGAGAAACTAGACATATTAAACAAGCCTCCATGGGGAGTATTCATTTTTCTGCCATACATTATTTTGCTCTCTTCATAGGTAGATGCATTAATGGTAAACATGATCATAGCCATCTTTGCGCATCGGATCTTAGTGTCCTTAAGTGTGCAGTGTTGGGTGATAAACGATATAACTTGGGGGCCATTATTGTGAGGAGGTTACATTTTAATGCTAAAGATGGAGATTTATTTGGTGGGATTTATGCAATCCGTTTAGCTAATTATCTTGGAGTACCCATCAGGGGGAATGACATTGAGTTACCACCTGCTTTTCTTGATTATAATGCTTTGGTTCGCTACCAGTTTCTTGTGAGGAACGAACAGTCCCTCCTGTACCGAGTAATCTTTGACTGACAGCGCGCTGTCCATATTACTCTTCCTACTCCTGCCTTCTTTAACTTTCAGGTCAGAGGGAGATATTTTATAACCAGAGAGGAGGCGAACGAGTATGAGAGAGAGGTGGAGGCCGCTTGCCTCCATGCTGCAGCCCTTCAGGCAGTAGCTGCCGCATCCCAGTACAACCCCGACTACAACTTTGGATATCCACCAGGCCAGCCGTGGCCCTAGACCAACTTAGGCCAAAAGGCTAAGCGTGGGGGAGTACGTATTTCTCACCGACATTATATTCATGTTCACACACTCATTTCAGTTATCGGTGTTCATACTTTTTCATTGTATTATCCATGTTAGTTTATTTATTTTTCTCGCTTTCTTCTTGTGTGTTTGAAAAACTTTGAGAAAATCCAAAAAAATTAGTTGTAGCTCTTTTTAGTTTCCTTTCCATGTTTATTTAGTAGTAGTATTAAAGAAAACCCAAAAAGATTTCTCGTTCTTCTTTTGCTTGTTGGGAGCTTTCCCGTGTAAATAGTTTTTCTTGTTCTTGTTTTACTTTTTTCAGAAAAACAAAAACTCCAAAAACATTTCAGTGTGTTTCTTTGAAATTCTTTTTCCTTTCTTTGGGGGTCAAGAGGAGAAGACCACGATGAAAATGTTGAGTGGCTCTCATATGCATTATTGTTGATCTAACAAAGAGCCCATATTACCTTGTCTTCTCCTTTGAATAAATGTTTCCAGATTCTAGCTTAGTCCAATGCACGTGCAGTATTATTATTATCCACACCGTTCGGTCGTGCAAGTGAAAGGCAATAATGACGATATATGATGAAATGATTGAGATGAGGAAAAGCTGGTATGAACTCAACCTATCTTGTTTTTGTAAATATGATTAGTTCATCGTTCTTGATTCAGCCTATTATGAATGAAACATGTTTGCAATGACAATTAGAGATTATAGTTACTCATGCCATGCTTAATTAGCTAGGAGTTTATAATGGTTTACCTTGCGTGCCAACATGCTTTTAAAATGGTTGTGATCTAGTATGATAGGACGGTATCCTCCTTTGAATGATTCGAGTGGCTTGACTTGGCACATGTTCACGCATGTAGTTGAAACAAAATCAACATAGCCTCCACGATATTTATGTTCATGGTGATTTATATCCTACTCATGCTTGCACTCAATGTTGATTAATCTCAATGCATGTTTATGACTGTTGTCGCTCTCTAGTTGGTCGCTCCTCCATCCCTTGCTAGCCTTCACTTGTACTAAGTGGGAATACTCCTTGTGCATCCACTTTCATAAACCTAAAGTTATTCCATATGAGTCCACCATACCTACCTATATGCGGTATTTACCTGTCGTTCCAAGTAAATTTGCATGTGCCAAACTCTAAACCTTCAAATGATAATCTGTTTTGTATGCCCGAATCACTCATGTAACGACTGGGGGCTGTCAGTATCTTCCATGCTAGGTGGGTTATTCTCACGATGAGTGGACTCCGCTCATCATTCACGAGAAAATGGCTGGTAATCGGGATGCCCAGTCCCATGCTCAAATCAAATCAAAATATAACTTCAAACAAAACTCCCTCAGGATTGTTGTTAGTTGAACGGTACCCGTTGTTTCGGACCAGCCGTGGAATGTGCTTGTTGGTGGTGGGGGAGTATAAACTTTACCATTCTGTTTGGGAACCGCCTATAATGTATGTAGCATGGAAGATACCGAGATCTCTTGGTTGTTATGTTGACAAAGAAAGCATACCGCTCAAAATTATATGCATCTCTGTTTCAAAAAGCTCGAGCTCTGGCACCTCTGCAAATCTCTGCTTCCCTCTGCGAAGGGCCTATCTATTTACTTTTATGTTGTGTCACCATCATCTTATAAAAAGCACCAGTTAGAGAGCACCACTGTCATTTGTATGTGTTGTTATTAATTGATATTGAGTATGACTGTGACTGGATCTCTTTTACCATGAATTACAATGTCTAGTCAGTCCTTGATCTTCAGGGGTGCTCTGCATTTATGTTTTGCGGTCTCAGAAAGGGCTAGCGAGATACCCTCTTGTTATATCATATCATGATTATTTTGAAAAAGTGTTGTCATCCGAAATTTATTATTATTGCTCGCTAGTTGATTAAGCCATTGATATGAGTAAATGTGAGACCTAAATGTTATTGTGAATATGGTTAGTTCATAATCTTTGCTGAAAACTTGAATGCTGGCTTTACATATTTGCAACAACAAGATCAAACAGAGTTTGTAAAAGTTTTTCTCTATCACTTTCAGTTTATCAACTGAATTGCTTGAGGACAAGCAATGGGTTAAGCTTGGGGGAGTTGATACGTCTCCATCGTATCTACTTTTCTAAACTCTTTTGCCCTTGTTTTGGACTCTAATTTGCATAATTTGAATGGAACTAACCCGGACTGACGCAGGTATCCTTTTTTCTAAATTCCCAGGTTACAAATCCGACGGGTCACATATAATGCCGAGTCATTTAATTGACCGGGTTTTGGGTTATTCAACATGTGCCTTGTAGTAAACTACAACACTTATGGATTTCTCCACACATATTTGCCAGGTTGCATTGCAACCATGGCCCAGGATTTATTTCAAGCACAAAGGCATTATTCCAGGATATTCGTACAAACCGATAAATTGCTGGGTTGCTCTTCAACCACGGTCAAGGATTCATTCAAGCCAGATTAATATCAGTTCAAGATAATTTATGGAGTGCATAATGGCACTACCAGATAAAGCGACAAGTCCTGCTCCTTCAACTGAGAAATTTCTGAGCCGGCCTGATTCAACATTGCGTGTATAATTACAAATGGGTTATATTATTCTCACATAGTCCCAAGTCGCTGCAGGCATGCGACCCGGCACTTGGGGGCTACATCATATGAAGCTATTCTTTTTGAAAGGAGAAGTACATGTAAGTCCCGAGTCGTTACGGGCATACGAGCCGACATTTGGGGGCTACAATGTTTAGTTGTTTAAACAGGTCATAAGGTCCAAATTGAAGACCCGGCCCATCAAATACTGATGAGCCGGCCCTTGGGAGCTACACTGGCTAAAGTTTTATAAGTATAAGACAAATACAAGTCCTAGGTTGCTGCAGGCAAGATAACCCGGCACTTGGGGCATACATAGTCAAGATATTATTTTTATGCAAAGCACCAAGTCATCATGAACTGATAAACTCGGAGCTTGGGGGCTACAGGTAATATGGAGATAAAAAACAGAAGAACACCTTCAAACTCTCAGTTTTGAGCAAGGTGGGTTTTGTAAAGTATCACGAAGCAAAGGGAATAGCACATGATAACCAAAGGTTCACACGAATGGCATTCGTGTACTCATAGGGATCGATATGGACGTCCATGGTTCTGCTATCGATCATTGAATGGAAGGGGTTTTGTTCATGTCTACGTTTTACCAAATCTACAAGGTCACAACCTTAAGGTAATCATGATCTACTGAGTGTAGTAGGAAAGGAGTAATTAGAAAATATTTATGAAATAGTTTCATGAAATAGTTTCGAGAGGAACCAGAAGTGTTTCGGGGTCACCAGAAGGGTTTCGGGGTTTACCGGGTAATACCGATAAATAATATATTGGTGGAAAATGTTTCTGGAGATGTTAAATTAATAATAGAAGGCTCTAATAATAGTTAGGAGGCTTTTATATTTAATTAAATATCAATGGGCCTTAAAAGGCCAAGTGGTGGAAAGGATATTGGCCACATAGGCCCAATAGGGGAGGTGCCCCTTAGCTTCTTGGAGAAGCCAAGGGGGAGGCAAAATTGGAGGGGAACTCACCCTCCTTGGCCGGCCAAAGGGGGGAGGTTTTCTCCCCCCTTGTGGCACCCCTCCCTCTCCTCCAACCTATATATACTAGAGGTTTTGGGCACTTTTAGACACAAGCTTTAGAGCCTCCTCTAGTTCTCTAGTTCTAGTTGATCCAATTAGAGCTAGATCTAATCTTCCCTAGTCCTCATACTTAGAAGCCCAGTGTGGTTTCAATCTCCTCCCTCTAATTCTCCGGTGACAATTAGCTCTGGACGGTGAAGAGCCGCCGGATCGTGAAGACCGTACGCTTGTAAGGTCGTGCTTTCAGTCTTTCGTTCGAGGGATCGTTCGTGGATGGTTCGAGGGATCATTCATCGACGGTTCGAGGAACTGTTGGGGAACGTAGCAGAATTTTAAAATTTTCTACGCATCACCAAGATCAATCTATGGAGTCATCTAGCAACGAGTGAGAGGGGAGTGTATCTACATACCCTTGTAGATCGCGAGCGGAAGCGTTCAAGAGAACGGGGTTGATGGAGTCGTACTCGTCGTGATCCAAATCACCGATGACCGAGCGCCGAACGGACGGCACCTCCGCGTTCAACACACGTACGGAGCAGAGACGTCTCCTCCTTCTTGATCCAGCAAGGGGGGAGGAGAGGTTGATGGAGATCCAGCAGCACGACGGTGTGGTGGTGGAAGCAGCGGGATTTCAGCAGGGCTTCGCCAAGCGCTACTGGAGGAGGAAGAGGTGTCACGGGAGGGAGAGGGAGGCGCCAGGGGCTGAGCTCTTTCTCCCATGCACCTCCCCACTATATATAGGGGTGGAGGGGGCTGGTTTCTTTCCCTCCAAGTCCATTGGGGCGTTGGCAAAGGTGGAAGGAAAGAAATCCCATCCTTTCCCTTCCCCACCGATTGTTATCCCCCTTTTTTAGGGATCTTGATCTTATCCCTTCGGGATATGATCTTATTCCTTCTAAGGGGGAATCTTGGTGCGCCTTGACTAGGGGTGTGGGGCCTTGCCCCCACTACCCACATTCATGTGGGTCCCCCCATGCAGGTGGGCCCCACTCCGGAACCTTCTAGAACCTTCTCGGTACAATACCGAAAAATCCCGAACATTTTCCGGTGGCCAAAATAGGACTTCCCATATATAAATCTTTACCTCCGGACCATTCCGGAACTCCTCGTGACGTCCAGGATCTCATCCGAGACTCCGAACAACCTTCGGGTTACCGCATACTAATATCTCTATAACCCTAGCGTCACCGAACCTTAAGTGTGTAGACCCTACGGGTTCGGGAGACACGCAGACATAACCGAGACGACTCTCCGGTCAATAACCAACAGCGGGATCTGGATACCCATGTTGGCTCCCACATGCTCCTCGATGATCTCATCGGATGAACCACGATGTCGAGGATTCAATCAATCCCGTACGCAATTCCCTTTGTCTATCGGTACGATACTTGCCCGAGATTCGATCGTCGGTATCTCGATACCTTGTTCAATCTCGTTACCGGCAAGTCTCTTTACTCGTTTCCGTAACACATCATCCCGTGAACAACTCCTTGATCACATTGAGCTCATTATGATGATGTCCTACCGAGTGGGCCCAGAGGTACCTCTCCGTTACATGGAGTGACAAATCCCAGTCTCGATTTGTGCCAACCCAACAGATACTTTCGGAGATACCCGTAGTGCACCTTTATAGCCACCCAGTTACGTTGTGACGTTTGGTGCACCCAAAGCACTCCTACGGTATCCGGGAGTTGCACAATCTCATGGTCTAAGGAAAAGTTACTTGACATTGGAAAAGCTTTAGCAAACGAACTACACGATCTAGTGCTAGGCTTAGGATTGGGTCTTGTCCATCACATCATTCTCCTAATGATGTGATCCCGTTATCAATGACATCCAATGTCCATGGTCAGGAAACCGTAACCATCTATTGATCAACGAGCTAGTCAACTAGAGGCTTACTAGGGACATGTTGTGGTCTATGTATTCACACATGTATTACGATTTCCGGATAACACAATTATAGCATGAATAACAGACAATTATCATGAACAAGGAAATATAATAATAACCATTTTATTATTGCCTCTAGGGCATATTTCCAACAGTCTCCCACTTGCACTAGAGTCAATAATCTAGTTACATTGTGATGAATCGAACACCCATAGAGTACTGGTGTTGATACCACTGTTGGGGAACGTAGCAGAATTTTAAAATTTTCTACGCATCACCAAGATCAATCTATGGAGTCATCTAGCAACGAGTGAGAGGGGAGTGTATCTACATACCCTTGTAGATCGCGAGCGGAAGCGTTCAAGAGAACGGGGTTGATGGAGTCGTACTCGTCGTGATCCAAATCACCGATGACCGAGCGCCGAACGGACGGCACCTCCGCGTTCAACACACGTACGGAGCAGAGACGTCTCCTCCTTCTTGATCCAGCAAGGGGGGAGGAGAGGTTGATGGAGATCCAGCAGCACGACGGTGTGGTGGTGGAAGCAGCGGGATTTCAGCAGGGCTTCGCCAAGCGCTACTGGAGGAGGAAGAGGTGTCACGGGAGGGAGAGGGAGGCGCCAGGGGCTGAGCTGTTTCTCCCATGCACCTCCCCACTATATATAGGGGTGGAGGGGGCTGGTTTCTTGCCCTCCAAGTCCAGTGGGGCGTTGGCAAAGGTGGAAGGAAAGAAATCCCATCCTTTCCCTTCCCCACCGATTGTTATCCCCCTTTTTTAGGGATCTTGATCTTATCCCTTCGGGATATGATCTTATTCCTTCTAAGGGGGAATCTTGGTGCGCCTTGACTAGGGGTGTGGGGCCTTGCCCCCACTACCCACGTTCATGTGGGTCCCCCCATGCAGGTGGGCCCCACTCCGGAACCTTCTAGAACCTTCTCGGTACAATACCGAAAAATCCCGAACATTTTCCGGTGGCCAAAATAGGACTTCCCATAGATAAATCTTTACCTCCGGACCATTCCGGAACTCCTCGTGACGTCCAGGATCTCATCCGAGACTCCGAACAACCTTCGGGTTACCGCATACTAATATCTCTATAACCCTAGCGTCACCGAACCTTAAGTGTGTAGACCCTACGGGTTCGGGAGACACGCAGACATGACCGAGACGACTCTCCGGTCAATAACCAACAGCGGGATCTGGATACCCATGTTGGCTCCCACATGCTCCTCGATGATCTCATCGGATGAACCACGATGTCGAGGATTTAATCAATCCCGTACGCAATTCCCTTTGTCTATCGGTACGATACTTGCCCGAGATTCGATCGTCGGTATCTCGATACCTTGTTCAATCTCGTTACCGGCAAGTCTCTTTACTCGTTTCCGTAACACATCATCCCGTGAACAACTCCTTGATCACATTGAGCTCATTATGATGATGTCCTACCGAGTGGGCCCAGAGGTACCTCTCCGTTACATGGAGTGACAAATCCCAGTCTCGATTCGTGCCAACCCAACAGATACTTTCGGAGATACCCGTAGTGCACCTTTATAGCCACCCAGTTACGTTGTGACGTTTGGTGCACCCAAAGCACTCCTACGGTATCCGGGAGTTGCACAATCTCATGGTCTAAGGAAAAGTTACTTGACATTGGAAAAGCTTTAACAAACGAACTACACGATCTAGTGCTAGGCTTAGGATTGGGTCTTGTCCATCACATCATTCTCCTAATGATGTGATCCCGTTATCAATGACATCCAATGTCCATGGTCAGGAAACCGTAACCATCTATTGATCAACGAGCTAGTCAACTAGAGGCTTACTAGGGACATGTTGTGGTCTATGTATTCACACATGTATTACGATTTCCGGATAACACAATTATAGCATGAATAACAGACAATTATCATGAACAAGGAAATATAATAATAACCATTTTATTATTGCCTCTAGGGCATATTTCCAACAGTCTCCCACTTGCACTAGAGTCAATAATCTAGTTACATTGTGATGAATCGAACACCCATAGAGTACTGGTGTTGATCATGTTTTGCTCGTGAAAGAGGTTTAGTCAACGGATCTGCTACATTCAAATCCGTGTGCACTTTACAAATATCTATGTCTCCATCTTGAACATGTTCACGTATGGAGTTGAAGCGACGCTTGATATGCCTGGTCCTTTTGTGAAACCTGGGCTCCTTGGCAAGGGCAATAGCTCCAGTGTTGTCACAGAAGAGAGCCATTGGACCCGACGCATTTGGAATGATTCCTAGGTCGGTGATGAACTCCGTCATCCATACTGCTTCGTGTGCTGCCTCCGAGGCTGCTATGTACTCCGCTTCGCATGTAGAACCCGCCACGACGCTTTGCTTGCAACTGCACCAGCTTACCGCTCCACCATTCAAAATATACACGTATCCGGTTTGTGACTTGGAGTCATCCGGATCTGTGTCGAAGCTAGCGTCGACGTAACCCTTTACGACGAGCTCTTCGTCACCTCCATATACGAGAACCATATCCTTAGTCCTTTTCAGGTACTTCAGGATGTTCTTGACCGCTGTCCAGTGTTCCTTGCCGGGATTACTTTGGTACCTACCTACCAAACTTACAGCAAGGTTTACATCAGGTCTGGTACACAGCATGGCATACATAATAGACCCTATGGCTGAGGCATAGGGGATGACACTCATCTCTTCTATATCTTTTGCCGTGGTCGGGCATTGAGCCGAGCTCAATTTCACACCTTGCAATACAGGCAAGAACCCCTTCTTGGACTGATCCATATTAAACTTCTTCAATATCTTATCAAGGTATGTGCTTTGCGAAAGACCTATGAGGCGTCTCGATCTATCTCTATAGATCTTGATGCCTAATATATAAGCAGCTTCTCCAAGGTCCTTCATTGAAAAACACTTATTCAAGTAGGCCTTTATACTTTCCAAGAATTCTATATCATTTCCCATCAGCAGTATGTCATCCACATATAATATGAGAAATGCTACAGAGCTCCCACTCACTTTCTTGTAAACACAGGATTCTCCATAAGTCTGTGTGAACCCAAACGCTTTGATCATCTCGTCAAAGCGAATGTTCCAACTCCGAGATGCTTGCACCAGCCCATAGATTGAGCGCTGGAGCTTGCATACCTTGTCAGCATTCTCAGGGTCGACAAAACCTTCCGGTTGTATCATATACAACTCTTCCTTAAGAAAACCATTAAGGAATGCCGTTTTGACGTCCATTTGCCATATCTCATAATCATAGTATGCGGCAATTGCTAACATGATTCTGACGGATTTCAGCTTCGCTACTGGTGAGAAAGTCTCATCGTAGTCAACCCCTTGAACTTGTCGATAACCCTTAGCGACAAGCCGAGCCTTATAGATGGTCACATTACCATCCGCGTCAGTCTTCTTCTTAAAGATCCATTTATTTTCTATGGCTTGCCGATCATCGGGCAAGTCAGTCAAAGTCCATACTTAGTTTTCATACATGGATCCTATCTCGGATTTCATGGCTTCAAGCCATTTGTCGGAATCCGGGCCCGCCATCGCTTCTTCATAGTTCGAAGGTTCACTGTTGTCTAACAACATGATTTCCAGGACAGGATTGCCATACCACTCTGGTGCGGAACGTGTCCTCGTGGACCTTCGAAGTTCAGTGGTAGCTTGATCATGATCATTATCAATAACTTCCTCTCTAGCCGGTGTAGGCTCCACAGAAACATTTTCCTGTGCTGCGCTACTCTCCGGTTCGAGGGTCATCTCATCAAGCTCCACTTTCCTCCCACTTACTTCTTTCGAGAGAAACTCTTTCTCTAGAAAGGATCCATTCCTGGCAACAAAGATCTTGCCCTCGGATCTTAGGTAGAAGGTATACCCAATAGTTTCCTTAGGGTATCCTATGAATACGCATTTTTCCGACTTGGGTTCGAGCTTCTCTGGTTGAAGTTTCTTCACATAAGCATCGCATCCCCAAACTTTCAGAAACGACAGCTTAGGTTCAAACCATAATTCATACGGTGTCGTCTCAACGGATTTTGACGGTGCCCTATTTAAAGTGAATGCGGCAGTCTCTAAAGCATAACCCCAAAAGGATAGCGGTAAATCGGTAAGAGACATCATAGATCGCACCATATCCAATAGAGTGCGATTACAACGTTCGGACACACCATTACGCTGAGGTGTTCCAGGCGGCGTGAGTTGTGAAACAATTCCACATCTCCTTAAGTGCGTGCCAAATTCATGACTCAAATATTCTCCTCCACGATCTGATCGTAAGAACTTTATTTTCTTGTCACGTTGATTCTCAACCTCACTCTGAAATTCCTTGAACTTTTCAAAGGTCTCAGACTTGTGCTTCATCAAGTAGACATACCCATATCTACTCAAATCATCGGTGAGGGTGAGAACATAACGATAACCACCGCGAGCCTCAACACTCATTGGACCACACACATCAGTATGTATGATCTCCAATAAGTTGGTTGCTCGCTCCATTGTTCCGGAGAACGGAGTCTTGGTCATCTTGCCCAAGAGGCATGGTTCGCATCTGTCAAATGATTCATAATCAAGAGACTCCAAAAGTCCATCTGCATGGAGTTTCTTCATGCGTTTAACACCGATATGACCAAGGCGGCAGTGCCACAAGTATGTGGGACTATCGTTATCAACCTTGCATTTCTCGGCATTCACATTATAAACATGTGTAACATCACGTTCGAGATTCAATAAAAATAAACCATTCACCAGCGGGGCATGACCATAAAACATATCTCTCATATAAATAGAACAACCATTATTCTCAGATTTAAATGAGTAGCCATCTCGCATTAAGCGAGATCTAGATACAATGTTCGTGCTCAAAGCTGGTACTAAATAACAATTATTGAGGTTTAAAACTAATCCCGTAGGTAGATGCAGAGGTAGCGTGCCGACGGCGATCACATCGACCTTGGAACCATTCCCGACGCGCATCGTCACCTCGTCCTTTGCCAGTCTACGCTGATTCCGCAGTTCCTGCTTTGAGTTACAAATATGAGCAACCGCACCGGTATCAAATACCCAGGAACTACTACGAGTGCTGGTAAGGTACACATCAATTACATGTATATCATATATACCTTTGGTATTGCCGGCCTTCTTGTCCGCCAAGTACTTGGGGCAGTTTCGCTTCCAGTGACCGTTTCCCTTGCAATAAAAGCACTCAGTCTCAGGCTTGGGTCCATTCTTCGACTTCTTCCCGGCAGCTGGCTTATCGGGCGCGGCAACTCCCTTGCCGTCCTTCTTGAAGTTCTTCTTACCCTTGCCCTTCTTGAACTTAGTGGTTTTATTCACCATCAACACTTGATGTTCCTTTCTGATCTCTGCCTCCGCTGACTTCAGCATCGCATATACCTCAGGAATGGTCTTTTCCATCCCCTGCATGTTGAAGTTCATCACGAAGCTCTTGTAGCTAGGTGGAAGCGACTGAAGGATTCTGTCAACGACCGCGTCATCCGGGAGATTAACTCCCAGCTGAGACAAGCGGCTGTGCAACCCAGACATTTTGAGTATGTGCTCGCTGACAGAACTATTTTCCTCCATCTTACAGCTGTAGAACTTATCGGAGACTTCATATCTCTCGATCCGGGCATGAGC
The DNA here is from genome assembly GCA_011799875.1 of Thinopyrum elongatum. NCBI lineage: Eukaryota > Viridiplantae > Streptophyta > Magnoliopsida > Poales > Poaceae > Thinopyrum > Thinopyrum elongatum. Next base: position 71,769,303 of record CM022297.1, read on the forward strand.
TTGGAAAACCATTTTCAGCTCTTCGAACATCTCATATGCTCCGTGATGCTCAAATCGCTTTTGGAGCCCCGGTTCTAAGCTGAAGAGCATGCCGCACTGAACGAAGGAGTAATCATCGGTGCGTGTCTGCCAAACGTTCAAATCGTCTGGCAGTGCTGGGAGAGCAGGTGGGTCACCTAACGGTGCTTCAAGGACATATGATTTCTTGGCAGCTATGAGGATAATCCTCAGGTTACGGACCCAGTCCGCATAGTTGCTACCATCGTCTTTCAGCTTGTTTTTCTCTAGGAACGCGTTGAAGTTGAGGGTAACATTAGCGTTGGCCATTTGATCTACAAGATAGATATGTAACATTTAGACTAAGTTCATGACAATTAAGTTCATCTAATCAAATTATGTAATGAACTCCCACTCAGATAGACATCCCTCTCGTCATCTAAGTGATTACATGATCCGAATCGACTAGGCCGTGTCCGATCACGTGAGACGGACTAGTCATCAACGGTGAACATCCCCATGTTGATCGTATCTTCTATACGACTCATGCTCGACCTTTCGGTCTCTTGTGTTCCGAGGCCATGTCTGTACATGCTAGGCTCGTCAAGTCAACCTAAGTGTATTGCTGTGTAAATCTGGCTTACACCCGTTGTATTCGAACGTTAGAATCTATCACACCCGATCAACACGTAGTGCTTCGAAACAACGAACCTTCGCAACGGTGCACAGTTAGGGGGAACACTTTCTTGAAATTTTAGTAAGGGATCATCTTATATATGCTACCGTCGTTCTAAGCAAATAAGATGCAAAAACATGATAAACATCTCATGCAATCAAAATAGTGACATGATATGGCCATTATCACTTTGCTCCTTTTGATCTCCATCTTCGGGGCTCCATGATCATCATCGTCACCGGCATGACACCATGATCTCCATCATCGTGTCTTCATGAAGTTGTCTCGCCAACTATTACTTCTACTACTACGGCTAACGGTTAGCAATAAAGTAAAATTACATGGCGAATTTCAATGACACGCAGGTCATATAATAAATTAAGACAACTCCTATGGCTCCTGCCGGTTGTCATACTCATCGACATGCAAGTCGTGATTCCTATTACAAGAACATGATCATCTCATACATCACATATATCATTCATCACATCCTTTGGCCATATCACATCACAAAGCACTTGCTGCAAAAACAAGTTAGACGTCCTCTAATTGTTGTTGCAAGTTTTTACGTGGCTGCTATAGGTTTCTAGCAAGAACGTTTCTTACCTACGCCAAAACCACAACGTGATATGCCAATTTCTATTTACCCTTCATAAGGACCCTGTTCATCGAATCCGATCCGACTAAAATGGGAGAGACAGACACCCGCTAGCCACCTTATGCAACTAGTGCATGTCAGTCGGTGGAACCTGTCTCACGTAAGCGTACGTGTAAGGTCGGTCCGGGCCGCTTCATCCCACAGTGCCGCCGAATCAAGATAAGACTAGTAACGGCAAGAAGATTGACAAATCGACGCCCACAACTACTTTGTGTTCTACTCGTGCAAGATACTACGCATAGACCTAGCTCATGATGCCACTGTTGGGGAACGTAGCAGAATTTTAAAATTTTCTACGCATCACCAAGATCAATCTATGGAGTCATCTGGCAACGAGTGAGAGGGGAGTGTATCTACATACCCTTGTAGATCGCGAGCGGAAGCGTTCAAGAGAACGGGGTTGATGGAGTCGTACTCGTCGTGATCCAAATCACCGATGACCGAGCGCCGAACGGACGGCACCTCCGCGTTCAACACACGTACGGAGCAGAGACGTCTCCTCCTTCTTGATCCAGCAAGGGGGGAGGAGAGGTTGATGGAGATCCAGCAGCACGACGGTGTGGTGGTGGAAGCAGCGGGATTTCAGCAGGGCTTCGCCAAGCGCTACTGGAGGAGGAAGAGGTGTCACGGGAGGGAGAGGGAGGCGCCAGGGGCTGAGCTGTTTCTCCCATGCACCTCCCCACTATATATAGGGGTGGAGGGGGCTGGTTTCTTGCCCTCCAAGTCCAGTGGGGCGTTGGCAAAGGTGGAAGGAAAGAAATCCCATCCTTTCCCTTCCCCACCGATTGTTATCCCCCTTTTTTAGGGATCTTGATCTTATCCCTTCGGGATATGATCTTATTCCTTCTAAGGGGGAATCTTGGTGCGCCTTGACTAGGGGTGTGGGGCCTTGCCCCCACTACCCACGTTCATGTGGGTCCCCCCATGCAGGTGGGCCCCACTCCGGAACCTTCTAGAACCTTCTCGGTACAATACCGAAAAATCCCGAACATTTTCCGGTGGCCAAAATAGGACTTCCCATATATAAATCTTTACCTCCGGACCATTCCGGAACTCCTCGTGACGTCCAGGATCTCATCCGAGACTCCGAACAACCTTCGGGTTACCGCATACTAACATCTCTATAACCCTAGCGTCACCGAACCTTAAGTGTGTAGACCCTACGGGTTCGGGAGACACGCAGACATGACCGAGATGACTCTCCGGTCAATAACCAACAGCGGGATCTGGATACCCATGTTGGCTCCCACATGCTCCTCGATGATCTCATCGGATGAACCACGATGTCGAGGATTCAATCAATCCCGTACGCAATTCCCTTTGTCTATCGGTACGATACTTGCCCGAGATTCGATCGTCGGTATCTCGATACCTTGTTCAATCTCGTTACCGGCAAGTCTCTTTACTCGTTTCCGTAACACATCATCCCGTGAACAACTCCTTGATCACATTGAGCTCATTATGATGATGTCCTACCGAGTGGGCCCAGAGGTACCTCTCCGTTACATGGAGTGACAAATCCCAGTCTCGATTCGTGCCAACCCACCAGATACTTTCGGAGATACCCGTAGTGCACCTTTATAGCCACCCAGTTACGTTGTGACGTTTGGTGCACCCAAAGCACTCCTACGGTATCCGGGAGTTGCACAATCTCATGGTCTAAGGAAAAGTTACTTGACATTGGAAAAGCTTTAGCAAACGAACTACACGATCTAGTGCTAGGCTTAGGATTGGGTCTTGTCCATCACATCATTCTCCTAATGATGTGATCCCGTTATCAATGACATCCAATGTCCATGGTCAGGAAACCGCAACCATCTATTGATCAACGAGCTAGTCAACTAGAGGCTTACTAGGGACATGTTGTGGTCTATGTATTCACACATGTATTACGATTTCCGGATAACACAATTATAGCATGAATAACAGACAATTATCATGAACAAGGAAATATAATAATAACCATTTTATTATTGCCTCTAGGGCATATTTCCAACAGGAACTTCAAGTATGATCTACACCGACTCTTCTTCCGCTACAACTTGGAGTTGGTAATGATCCGATCCAAACCACATCTTCATAGTGTTCCTGGTTGATCGTAGGGCGATTTTTTCTACTACGTTTTTTAACAATTTTGATTCATTAAAGCATCACATCTTTTAACAGCTACATTGTGACAGCTATTAACTTCACCCTCATGAGTATCTAGTCTCTTTCTCTTATTCCAACAAGAGAAACCTTTAACAACAAATGCATCATTACTACCTTGGCCATCGATGCAATCTCTAATAGATAGCAACACAAGCAAAATGCCTTATGCACCTTATCACTATACTCTAGCCAATGATAGTCTTTTAAACCATTCTGGATTAAATCTCCATTCAACTCATGCGATGGTTTTCTGAGGATATTTAAAGCCTTTTTTTGGTCTATAAGGTCCTCTCTTTAAATATATTCTTCTAATGTCACCTTGCTTCTTAGGATTCTTTGTGTACTGCCCAATTCTTTTTGATCAGCTAGATCATGAGGAAGTTTATCTAAGTTAATTTCTGCCGGAGGCAGAGGAGTAGTACCAATATTTGATGCAAGATCTTATCTTGCTCTAACTAGACTTGAACTCCCTGCCACATCACTATCTGGTGATGTTCGTTTCCGTTTCAACAAAAAATTATCCATATCCTTCTGGTCCTAGGCGAATCAAAGAGAAACTAGAAAAAATTACTTAGCCAATAGCCAATAGACATCAAGAAATCAAAAGCACATGTAGAATTGTAGACAGTAGAGACCTAGAGATCAAAGAGGGTGCAGATTACCTGGAATGGGAAGAGCCAACACTTGGCAAAATAAAGATTATGCAGTCGTGGACGGTCGGACGATTTCACCATTCACCATATGAAACGACGTCGAGTTCGCCGTCATTCATTGCCGATTCGCTACTTCGACTGCGGGATTAGGGATCCAGATGAGGAGGCGAAGAGACGAGGGTGTCCATTTGTTTGCGTACAGGTATAAGCATACAATAACGTAATCCTACATCGATTAATCAATAGACCCATAGAAACGTGCATATGCATTGGGCCGGGCCTTGTGTCATTGTTTGCTACCGGTGGCTGTTGATTTTTGAAAAACTTTATGGATCTTATGGGCTGATGCTTTAGGGATTATCTGTTGGGCTGCGGTCGCTGAAATTTTTGGGCTGGGGTCACACACATTTTGTTAATAGTATAGCTGAAAAGCCAGAATACATTGGTGTCAATTGACACCAATGGCTACACGGGAGCTCTGTCCCTAGTTGGATGGATTGATGACCCATCAAGATAAAGATTTGCATTGAGTGGATATTGGATGAATTTGGTATGAATGCCATCAACATCAATATATGCATCAAGATCATTGAGTACTAGTGATGAATATACTATGATCAAGAAGAAGCAAAATAAATGGACTTCAGGGCATCAAGATTCGAGGGTTGTTTGGTTAGCACCCTGGCTCCCATGCCTGTCAAAAAGTGATGCCTGGCCATAGCCTGAGAATTAGAAAATATGTGTCTGGTCAGGCATAATGTGTTTGGATGCATGCCTGGCCTGGAAATGGCTTACTGGAATAGAGTATTCACTAGAGACCTGGCCCATTGAAAAAGGTAGCAGACTAGAGCAAGATTAGCCACCAGGCACATGCCCAGGCCACCTATTTCTCATGGCTGAGTCAGGCTAAGCAAGATGCATGAGTTACGAGCCAGGCTAAACATGATGTCAGAGTTGCAGGCCAGGCTAGCTTGGGCTGCTGTGGACAGCAGCCAAACACCCTCCAGGCAGTTTCCAGGCAGGCTGCAGGCCAGGTGTGTCGGAACGAGGACGTCAACCAAACTGCCCCTTAGTTCTATAACTGAATCAAGTATAATCAATATGAAGTCCATGTGATGTACAATATGTCATCAAGTTGGAGTTCAAGGGAGGAACTAAAAGGTTGTCATGATGCTTGGACTTCTGAGTTGGGCTATGAAGTATCAAGATCTTGAGAGAATGACTAAATATAAGAATTTTACATATGTTTTGAAGATTAGATTATGATGAGCTCATATCTTGATTCATGGTTGATCAAGTTTTGAAACAAGTAATTCAAGTGAAGAATTCATTATGCCTCTCAAGAGATTATGTTGGAGCATTTAGAAGAGAAAGTGATCAACAATTTGATATGAATTGAGAAAATCAGTATGCCGATGAGAGAATTGGGATGTTGGTTATCATGTCTTAAAGCAATGAAGTGATTTGAAAGGATCATTGTGGCTTTCAAGACATCAAGATTGATCATGGAGCAAATATAAGGCTTAACCAAGATAAAGCTTGAAGATCAAATTCTATATGGTCAACACGCAAGTGCAAATGATGTACCATATGAGATCTTGTCGTATGGTAAGAAATTGTGCATTGTGCTTTGTGGACTGACCCATACTATGTGTTTTCCATGTATATATGGGTTGGGTGATTCCCATGGGCTTGCATAAAGAGAAAATTAGACCTTTTGAGGATAACATCAAGTGATGATGGTCATCAAGGTTGATAACAAGTTAAAAATAGGCATTCCAAGGGTACACATGCATGAAGTTTGTGGATGATCAGGTTATGGACATGTGAAGCTTGTAGGTGCATATGGGGAGGATTTATGCATGTGAAGATAGTATAGAAGATAATACTTTACATAATGATTATGGGGGAGCTACTGAAGTCTTCACCAAATGATGTGATCAAGATTGTGCATTCAACTTGAAGCAAGCGTGAACGTCAACATCAAGCTCAAGGCAAAGCTATATATTATATAAGATTTCCTAGTTTTACCGCTCTCAAGGTGATTTGTGAGACTGGGTTATAGGTTTGATAGTCGTACTATCGAGAGCGTTTTTCAGGTGCATAGCTTGAACACATCGTGTGTAGAGTGCTCAAACCTTGCATTATTTGCATCCTCCTTTTGAGTTGAGCTTGTGTGCTTCTCTATGTGAGGACCTTGAGATTTTCAATAGCTCAATACGAGCCCAAGATCATTGAAATCGGAGTTTGTATGAAAAGTTATCCAAGTTTTAGTATCTTGGTGTTGGTTGTTTTTTGGAGGCTCGGAAGTTCTGGGTCGTCAAGAGAGTTGTGATAACCTGCCCAATAACGAACATGGAAGCTCTAGTCTGCGTTTTTATGTGTATAACGGGCATATTTGGTGAGGCCACTATATAAGGTTCCCTTCTTACCCATCGAGGTAGTGTTCTAGATATGAAATTTTCCCATTCTTTGGAGCTTCTCCTCCTCCCTAGGCCTCAAAATCCAATCCATTAGGGGGGAAACTATCTCATTGATCTAGGATTCGTATGTTGACCTACTCCATTGTTTCTCTTCTCTTCCATCTCTCCATATCATTAGTTGCTTTGGTGACATTTGGGAGAGAGGGGGGTTCGAGTATTATTGCGTTCTTACTTTGCATTAGTAGCATCAGTTTGAGCTCCCCGCGTTAATTTGTTTGAGTGAGAACCGGTGAACTTATTACTATTGGAGGCCACCACCTCTTAGACGGTTTGGCGGTTGTTGCCTCAGTGACCTCTTGGTGGAGATTGTGAAGAGGCCTGAATTTCTCCTTCACGAGGATTGTGAAGTGTTCTTGTAGCATGGCATCTGCAAAGTGGAGGAAGAACCTAACCATAGTGGTTTGGAATCGCCTTCGTGGTGATATCTCAAGGAGTGAATACGGTGAGACTTCATGGTGTTGGTGTGCCTTTATGGTAACACCCATCACTCCATTGGAGACTAGAGTATCGGTGGATACTTTAACTCCGGGAACAAATCGGTAGTTTCTTGTCTCCTTTACTTTCTGCAATTCATACTTATTATTATTGATATATCTTGTGCTTAATGTGAATTACTAGCTTGTAACATCCATCTCCATATATTGTGGTATAATTTGTGTATGCTTGTAATGCTTGCTTGTGTTTGCTTGTATCATTTAGTTATATATATTTTGATATTACTTGTGTAAGCTTGTAATGCTTACCTGTGCTTGTGTGTATCATTCATTTACATATATTGTGATACAACTTGTGTAAGCTTTGTGTTGCTTACCCGTGGGTGTGTGTATTATTCATTGACATATCTTGTGATATATCTTGTGTAATTTTGTGCAACTTACTTGTGCTTGCTAGTATCCTCGTTCTGCTCATTTTATTTAGCTTAAGTTGTTGGTGCACTTAACTGATCCTACTATATTTAGGGTATGTGATACGGACATGGGTGAAGCTAGTGAAGTCGAGGGATCAGGACGGCAAAATATTTACGCTCCTAAATATTTTCAGTTGAGTGGAGATGGCGAGGGTAACAAAGCATTGAACAATGTTTCTTGTATTGTTCAGAGCGCAAACAATTATGGCGTATTTCTTGATTTGGTCCCCGGAGATAAGAAACGTACTGACTTATATGTTAATGGAAAAGTACAACGTGAGTACTACTTGCATGGATCTCATCAACCATTGAGTCGTGCATATTCAGGCCACAAGGTTGTACGTATGGAAGAATTTACATGCGAATATTCTAACCGGAGGTACAGAGGTTATATTTTGATATGAAATAAACAGATGTGTTTTCGAGGGTAGACACCCGTATCAAGTTTTTGAGGTAGCTTTAGAAAACCTCTTTGTTGCGATTTCTGCGAGGAAATTGTTTTGCGCATGAGGTGTCGTCGTCCAGATTGTTTCTCTCGTGCTGAGCCGCAAGGTTCAAACCCTCTACATCGTGTACATCGCGTGCGTGGGCGAGAGGCTACTGCTGCTAGAGGTAGAGTACCGTGAAAGATCGGGTCGCAACAACAGATCGAAACTCGCCATCGGGGTTCGGTCTACATCAGTTGGTATCAGAGTAAAGGTTGTTCACGGTACAATAATTTTCTTGGAGTTATTTTTGAACTTTTTTATCATGAGGAAAGATTGTAGCTCACAAATGATGATGTCGATGGAGAAGGATCCATTGCGTGCCTTGTCGTGGTACCAATGCTTAAGCGTGTGTGTGTAGGGCCGGCTAGTTGTGCTACATTGATGAATTGCTATTAAGGGATGAATTTAGTGAGTAAGACTATGGTTGATGCTTTGAACTTGCCGTTGTTTGAACATCCAGAACCATACGAGCTTTGGTGGAAAGACAAGTTTGTCAAGATCATGCATCGCATTGAGGTATGGTTCGTTCTATGTGGATATGAGGATCTGGTCATGTGTGATGTGCTTCCTGTGCACATGCATACATGTACGATACTGCTAGGAAAACCATGGACAGATAAAAGACAATTGACATATCATTCGGCTGGAGAATTTTCTTTTGTTCGTGAAGGACAATACGTACCACTTGATTCGTACACATCGAAGAAGTATATGGCTGATCGTAAGAAGCGGGATATTGCTCAAGCTGCATCAGAAGTAAAGAAGAAGGTTGAAGCTCCTGAATTTTTTTTGGTCGCCCCTCAGTCTGCAAATGAAAATATTATCGAAGAGACTGACTCAAGGAGGAGAGGATGATACGGACATGGGTGAAGCTAGTGAAGTCGACGGATCAGGACGGCAAAATATTTACGCTCCTAAATATTTTCAGTTGAGTGAAGATGGCGAGGCTAACAAAGCATTGAACAATGTTTCTTGTATTGTTCAGAGCGCAGGCAATTATGGCGTATTTCTTGATTTGGTCCCCGAAGATAAGAAACGTACTGACTTATATGTTAATGGAAAAGTACAACGTGAGTACTACTTGCATGGATCTCATCAACCATTGAGTCGTGCATAGACAGGCCACAAGGTTGTATGTATGGAAGAATTTACATGGGAATATTCTAACCGGAGGTACAGAAGTTATATTTTGATATGAAATAAACAGATGTGTTTTCGAGGGTAGACACTCGTATCAAGTTTTTGAGGTAGCTTTAGAAAACCTCTTTGTTACGATTTCTGCGAGGAAATTGTTTTGCGCATGAGGTACCGTCGTCTAGATTATTTCTCTCGTGCTGAGCCGCAAGGTTCAAACCCTCTACTTCATGTACATCACGTGCACGGGCGAGAGGCTACTGCTGCTAGAGGTGGCGTACCGTGAAAGATCAGGCCGTAACAACAGATTGAAACTCGCCATCGGGGTTCGGTCTACATCAGTATGTGCTTGAAAAATATTCGCCAAGTTTATTCTACATTAGGATATAACCAATATGCCACACCAGCTGGTGAAATCCGATGTGGTCTGACCAAGACATGTGATGAATTATTACTTGTGAGATCGTGAAAGGAGTAGTAAGCACCATGACATACAGGTACAAATTTTTCTTTTTTAAAAAAATCTGCTCAACTTTTCAAGAGTGTGTATATAAAAAAGGTTCGTGTAGTCATGAAAAAATGTTTCATGTTTTGAAAAGAATGTCCATGTATTTGATAATAGGGTCAATGTATTTAGAAGATATTTTTGTATTTGTAAGAAGTGCTCATGTGTTTTAATAATGTTTCAGAAATAAATGTTCATGTATTTTAAAAATAAATTATTGTAACTACAAAAGTGTTTAACACATTTTTTGTAATATTCATAGAATTTTGAAAATATTCACATATTTAGAAGATTGTTCCCGTAATTTGAAGTGTTCATGCATTTTAAAGAAATCTAGTAATTTTCAAAATTATTTTCACAAATTTAAGAAATATTTATATAATGTTTTAAAATAAAAGAAAAACAACAAGGAACAGGAAAAGAAAAATAAAAAGGGGAAAACTGAAAAAGAAACAAAAAGGAGGAAGGAAAAGCCTGCAATTCAGCTGACCGATCCGACTCGTAACCCGGCTGCGTCGGTTGCCTCACACGTCATCCTTCATAAACACTCCACTCACTCCTATCCTATCTTCTTCCCCCATGTCGCTTCTCATCTCTCGCATGTCGCCTCCATCCAGGTCACGAAACCAGCCGCACCACCAATGCTCTGGCTCCAAGTGAGTAGCCGTGCGCAACACTCTCCATACCACGGCTACTGCAAGTCACGACCCCTTTGTTGCAAGGCCAATGTCGTGGTGCCGCCACTGCATGTGTACGCCATAGCAGTTGCGAGGCTGATGAGAGCAACTGCTAGACAGTGCACCGGGACGGAGGCTTTGGGCCAATCGGGAGTTCGCTCTGGTCTGCACCCTGACGAACCACGAGAAAAGGTCGCAGAAAAGGTCGCTCGGAAGTTCTCCCCCTGACTAACGATCCGTTAGATGAGAGCAGCCCCTTGCAATCGGACGCCATATATTTGGCGTCCAAACAGAAATTAAAAAACGCGCTACTAGTCCGCGGCCCGTGAGGAAAGCTTTGCTATATACGGCATTTTAGGGTATATTTCGCACTATTTTTTTTTCTTGAAAAGGGAAATTCTATTCGCGTACTGACTCGAACAGTCGGAGTCCAATTTAGATTCGGTACAGTAGATTGGGTTACATGGTCGACTTGGACTCCAGTCAACCTAGATTTCTTCTATATAAAGTCTACCGTCCGCAGATCAATCACGGAGTGAAATAAGCGAGCAGTGGCAGAACAATTGGGCGCGTCCACCGACGACGACAAAGCGCACGTACCGGCCAGAGTCTGAATTCAGTTTCAAGGACGATCGACCAGCTAGCAATGGCGCTGCCCCACGGCGCCCTCAACTCCTTGCCACTGCTCGTCTTCGAACACCAGCCCGCACGGAACGAGACGACGGCGGCCACCGGAGGCGATGATGAAGATATCCCCGAGATGCTCATGTTTAGCATATCGGAAGAGAGAACATGCACGGAAGGACAACCAGTTCTGCTTCGCCACCCCGCAGGGCTGGATCTTCATCCTGCACGGCGCCGCCCCGTGGGAGACCTGGCTGTGGCATCCGGTCACCAGAGAGACCATACCCCTCCCGCCTATACGAGACGACCACTACGTCCCCACCAACTGCACCTGCTACCTCACCCACAGCTTCGCCGCGTATCCTGACTGCGCCGTCGTGCTGCTCGACGTCGCCGACCCCGACATGTGGTTCTGCCGAATCAACGGAGGAAGCAGTAGGGAATGGGCGCAGCACACGTATGATGTCGGCGAGTACACTCTCCCAGAGGGCGACGGCGACTGCACTTCCACTCCCCCGACCAAGAGAGTAATAGCTGGCGTTGTCGCCGCCCTGGGAGGGAAGCTGCATTTCATCTTCTCGGAATCAAACCAATACAAGATGGGCGTCGTTCACCTCGACTTCGGCACTCCTGCCCCTGCGGCCGAGCTTCACACGCTGGAGGACGTGGACGCCGCCATCACTCTGCCGGAAGGCATGTGCTCTGGCGTGACCAGGCTGCTGGAGTCACAGGGGGAGCTTTTCCAGGTCTGCGTTTGCTTCCGGGGATTTGACCCCAACGACATCGGCGACGTCCTTGTCCTCAAGATGGATTTCGACCATGGCCGCTGCTGGCGCAGGGTGCATGACATTGGAGACAGGGTCTTCATGTTGGCTCACGGAGGCAATGCGGTTTCTTGCCCGGCAAGCGCGTGCAACCTGCAAAGGAACCGCGTCTACTTCATGAAGAACTTCCTCGAGGATGATGGGGATCTGTGCATCTACGACCTGGTGGAAGAAGTCCTTGAGATTCTTGTGGTTCATGAAAGGGACTTGACTCTTGCACGCACCAAACCTTATTGGATTGTACCGCCTACTGCCTAGTGCACACACATCCCATACGAATGTAACTAGTTATCTTTAACCCTCAAAGTTTATTGCTCATATCAAAAGAGTTACATCATGTAGTTCAAAGGGCAACAGGAACGCGGGTGGATCACCATCCCAATTTAAATCTAAAAGATCGTAAGACTTTTTGCCAATTGATGGGCAACATTATTCACTTCTCGTGGGCAGTGTGTAAATGAAATTCCTTCTATCAGCGATGCAATTGCAAAACACTCCGCTAACGTTCAGTATAGGGGCTGAAGATGTCAGCTTCGCCAATACATGTGTTGATCAATTCCAACGAATCAGATTCGATAGTGACCTACGTACACCCTAAACTCACGAATGTAACTAGTTACAAGTAGGAAAGTTAATGTTTCACTCGTACTCCCTACGTCCCATAATATAAGATGTTACTTCCTCCGTTTCAATACGAAGGAAGTACTAGTAATTTTGATTGTCCTAGGGCACTTACGATTTGTTCCACCAGTTAATGTTTTTTTATGAGAAAAGTATGTTTTTGGTCCCTCAAGTTCTCAAAAAGTATAGACGTGGTCCCTCAAGTTTTTTTGGTATACATTTGGTCCCTCAAGTCTCAAAACCGGACAAGTTTGGCCCTAAACAAGATTTTGAGCCCGTTGACCGGGTTTGACCGCCCCAAAACCGCCTGATGAACAGTAATTTCAGAAAAAAAAAACTTCAAAAAAATCTGATTTTTTTGTGGTCCAGTATGCTTACATGCGCAAGGTGCGACCAAAGTTTCATGGTCTTTCGACACTCGAGGAGCTCGTGGCAAAAAAAATAAATATCTACGTCTGATGAACAGTGAATTAAAAAAATCAAAAAAGTTCAAGAAAATCTGAAATTTTTTGGGGTCTAATATGCTTACATGCTCAAGGTGCTACAAAATTTGGTGGCCTTTCGACACTCGAGGAGCTCGTGGAAAAAAAAATTTGCTCACAAAAAAATAGCCAAAATTTGTTTTTTTTTTTTTTGCTAGAGCCCGTCTGATGTCATTTCTTGACAAAATTTTGGTCGCACCTTCTGCATGTAAGCATATTGGACCCAATAAAATTTCATAAATTTTTTATTTTTTTTTTATTTTTTTGAATTTACTATTCATCGGACAAATATTTTTAATTTTTTTGCCACGAGCTCCTCGAGTGTCGAAAGCCCACGAAAATTTGGTTGCACCTTGCGCATATAAGCATATTGTACCACAAAAAATTTCAGATTTTTTTGAAGTTCTTTTGATTTTTTTTTTTGAAATTACTGTTCATTAGGCGGTTTTTGCGGCGGTCAAACCCGGTCAACGGGCTCAAAATCTGGTTTAGGACCAAACTTATCCGGTTTTGAGACTTGAGGGACCAAATGTATACCAAAAAAACTTGAGAGACCAAGTCTATACTTTTTGGGAACTTGAGGGACGAAAAACATACTTTTGTCTTTTTTTATAGCTGAACGTGTTCTTTGTATTAACAAAGTCCTTGCAAAAAATAAATTACTAAAGCAAGATTAATGTTCATTTGGTCCACTAGTTATTTTTTACACTTGATTGTGTTCAATTGTTAGACATATGGGTGTAGTTTTGGCTTATTAATGTAAGAAAAATAGTATTCAGGGCTCTAGCATGGTGGTGCCGGTGCCCTTCGGCCTATGAGTCAGGTGAATAGGCGAATAGGGTTTCCTTGCCTATTATCGCTGCCCCCGCTAGTCTGCCTCATCTCATGTGGCCCTAGAACCATGGGGGCACAGTGGATCCTGGTCTTTTGCCGGTGGGTGGGGTCTATTTTTAGGTGTTTTTTTTAGTTTGGTTAAGGTTGGTGTCATGCTCAAATAGACGAGGCGGTGGCGGCTTCGTGGAGATGGAATAAGGCCCTCCCCGCCTAGCCCCCATTCCGACGGTGCATCTAGCGTCATCGGAGGGCTTGTGGAGGTGTGTCTTCGACGGATCTTGCATGATTCGGTCGGGGTTTGTCTTCAGTGGATTTGCTTGGATCTCGTCTTTGTTCGTTTGCATTTGTGTGTCTATGGGTTGGGTCCTTCCGATTTACGATTTTCTTCATCGACGACGGTTGTTGTCCTAGTCCGCTGGTCCTGTGGGGCATTAGCAGGACAACTTCCCAAGTATCTACTACAACAAAGTTTGCCCAGCTCCGGTGATGGAGAGTTGATGACAATGGCACGCCTTCGGCTTGCTCCAGTGCTTGCAGTCATTGCTAGGTAGTCTATTGACCTAGATTTACTTTTTGTTACATTTGATGTTCCTTGTACTATCTTACGGTTGATGAACAGATCGAAAGCTTTTCCTGCAAAAAAAAAATGAAATGAAAAATGGTTCCTTTTGAAGACCACGTTGTGATGAACATCATGTTTCGAGCAAATCGTTATTTGGACGCTTAGTTTTTCTTAGATTTTTTTTCCTATTTTATGGTGAGGTGATTTGTCAAAAAGTCAGCTCCCCTCGAATAATGGACTGTAGTCATGCGTGTGGATATATACGAGAGTGGACAAGTGCATGAAAGTACAGTTGTGCCCATGCATGTGGCAGTGGACATCCTCAGGCAGATCACCGACACGCTGAGCTGCAATGTGATAGGTTCCCCCAAGAAATACTTGGAGCCAGTGGCGGATGTACCATTGGGGCGAGCTGGGGCGGCCGCCCCGGGTCGCCGGCAGCGGAGCAGCGACCCCCGCCTACCTATCCTTCCTTTGCTTTCCCCAATCTCCTCCGGTGTCGGGCAGTTTTCATGGTGGCGCGGATGTTTCCTATTTCTGCGAAGCCGTACGCGAGGCCGTGAGGGTGACCGGGTGAGGGAGAGGAAGAAGTTTGGGCTGAGCTGCAGTGTTTGCACAATTGCACATAAGGACCAAAGACCACACGCTACACTGCCGACCACTAGTACAATCGATCCAGTACTCAACAGTACTGAATCGATCGGTCTCCAACTGCCCGATTCCCGAGCACTAGCCACTCACTGCTGCGCCGCCCCCGGCTGCCCGCTGCTCCATCTCCATGCTTTCTAGCCACGTACTCCCTCCGTTCGGAATTACTTGTCTCGGAAATAGATGTATCTAGAACTTTCTAGCCGCTGCTCCATGCCACCGTTCTCATGGCATCTTACTAACTACTGTGTATTTTGATTTGTTCTACCCTTTGGCTCATACCCTTACTGAATACTTACTTAATCAGTGTATGAATTATAGTGCCAAGTGCCAACACCGCTCTAGGCTAAGCTATGTCGCAATTGATCAAGTGCTGGCAACAAAGTGATTTGTCTGGTTAATTCTAGTAAAATGAGCAGACATGATTACATCCAGGTATTACCAATATTGTACTGCTGTATGCAACATTTAAAATAGCTAGCTTCTGATGATAAAATTGCACTTTCGATGTCATACCACCAAGAATTGTGGTAGATCAAGTGGAATCACACGATGAAGTCATATCTTACTGGGCTTTTGAAAGAACATGACGTGCCAAGATATCGAACACAAAATGCATGGAGCAAAGAGGCTTGGAGAAGCATTGTGTCTACAATAGTTCAAATTCTTTTCAAGCGACAAGAGTCCATGTTATTAGTAGTTTCTAAGAACTTTTTATGCCATTTATTTTTTTGTAGTTGAATACCATGAGTTTCGATTCAGTACACGTGCATTTGCATCTAAACAAAATTGACCTTAAATGTTCGCCCCGGCTAGCTTCAATTTCTGGGTCCGCCACTGCTTGGAGCTCCCCCTCTCGAGCCACAAACTGGAGATGGAGGATTTCGCTCCCTTGACCACAACGGCAGAACAATATCTGCCGGGGTGGCGCTCCCACCTGCTCTTGTTTGGAGGTTGCCTTGTCCTCGTCAACGTGATGTTGGACTCGCTTCCTACCTACGCAATGGCGGCAATGGAATTCAGAGGCCCTGCCTCTCTTAACTCTCACTAGATGACCTGTCGCGCCATCTGGCGCGCAAGACAAACTTGAACCAAGAACTAAAAGAGATTCCTTTGCCTTTTTTTAGCATACGGTTTTGATGTATACTTGTTTAGTAAACGTAGTAGACGGTTCATAATCAAAATATTAAACAAATAAGACCAAAAGAAAAAGCATGTGAGCATGTGTGTACAGGACAAGAGCTCAGAATCAAACCTCTTCTCGCATTCATCATAGGAATAAAACTTGTTGGGACTATTAAACTTGGCCTTCTATCACTGCATTCAATTTTATTGATCACCTACACATGAAATTAAAATGAAAAACAAATATTTCTCATTTTGGTCTAGATAAATAAGATCAATATCAATGCCTAAACTTTAGTAGCATGCCTATATGGCACCATATGTAGTTTCAAACACAAATGAAATTAGATCAGAACATACAATCGTAAATTGATGAGTGCATTCACTTGCATCATCTCCTAGTCAACCTGAGCTAAAAAGTTTTTGTGATAAGTAGGAATTCAGACAAGTAATTATTGTACAATGAATTTTCAATGTAAACGCAGCAGCCTGGCAGAAATTAGAGCATTACAAAAAAGATCAATATATTATATCAAGACAAGCGAAATGGCAGATCACATAATATATTCTTGCAAATAACTATATTCACAGCATAATCACAAGGTGAAGGAAATATAATTTAATCAATAAATTCGATCAACACAAGCAAACGATAGACCAAATAAATGTTGTTTTATGTTCCAATATATATATTCCTGTTAATAGCTCTATATTCCCATTTGTTTTTACAATTGTAACCTCATGCTCACATTGCAAATGCACTTAACCAAGATCACGATGGAAATCACCTAAAAGGATTGATAACTCCGGATCAGTATGCAAAATTTCCGGCAGGGCGTTCTCCTTATGTAAGCCATTCCAAACCGAAGAATAGAACCATCCACTCTCCTATATTATCTGAAAATTAATCCTGCTGAATCAAAACAGTGAGTCAGAATTTTTCCTTTGAAAGGATTGTGCTACTTGGCGCAGTTCTATGGTTGTACTTAAACTCTCTCTATTTTTTAACATTCGGTGATATGACAAAACTTATTTCAGAAAGCTGCAACAAGAATTAATATAGTATCGGTAATTGAGGACAACTTAAGATGTACTTTATGAGATGCTGAAAATTATACCATTATTACATATAGATAGAGTTCTTGCAGGGAAACAAAACAGGGATATTACTGTGACATTAAGCCCAACTAAAGTAAGGAAGCCTTCTTATTTATAAATTACTCCATACTCATTTCTGACACACTTAATCAGGTTTTGAGCTTACTATAATGCAGACATGGATTAATTATCGTAATGCAGGGGGGAAATCCTTCTGTTTCAACGACAACAAATGTTCTCACCTATAATTAATTATGAACATGAATCATATAGGACAAAACACTAAAGAGAACTATCCTTGGGCTCATCAAAGTAATTGTGAATCCTGAATCTGCTGTGCAGTATAAAAGAATTCAGTTATTACCTTGGATGACTTAGGAAGCACCTGTACGAGCCATCGTCAACATCAATTTATGTATCCGTCTTGGCAGGGGTTGAAGAAAGATAATCAGGAAACTAAAGGCTGACATGCGAAGTTCAGTAATCATAACACCAACTCCATCAGTTCTCGAGAGAAAAAAGCTTAACAACCAACACTTGAGACACGAATGTTATTATAGATACATGATAAGCAATATTCAGTATGATTCTGAACTACTTGAGCTCTAAGTTTTATTTGCAAAGCATGACACACGACGAAGCTTCTTATACATACAACACGTAATATGCTTGAATTTTGTTTGAACAGGGAGGATGAGAACTAACAAAATTATCAGTGCACAACAAAATCCGATGGAAGAAGGCCTGGCAGTCAGCAAGCAAACATTCATGGAGGAACTGTGTGGGTCGTCAGTATCACGCCATATGCACCTCAGATAGTTGGCATATACTCTCACAATTGACCTCTTGATAGTCTTAGTCCATCCATTGCACCGTTATATCCTCCTGCCCTCGATTATGTGTTAAACTGGGTAAAAGAATTGAAAGCTCAACGCTGCAGTATACGTAATAACAAAGTTTGTGCAATGACAGTGAAATAAATAGACATGTCTATCTAGAAGCAATAACACATCATGAAGTTAATAAGTAAAGATATACTGGTTGTTTAATCTGCAGGTGCTGGCATGCTCTTCTCAAGATCAAAACATTGCAGTTTTTAAATTTTTGTAGATGGTCCTTCCGTACTTTACACATTGCACTTTGACAACCAAAAATGTAAATACATATGGTATATATGAAAACAATTAGCCTCTTGAAGAAGCGGAGATCCATAACAATTCTTCATAACAGAAGAGGATCTCACTTGTAGAGCTCAAAACTACTAAATTAAGAAATCAAGAGTGGATGTACATGAGCTCTAAACTGGAACTTGCACAACATTGGAAAACAAGAAGCCACATGACAAATTGCTAGATCATACCTCTGGCACACAGTCCACTTCCCTTTTCTGGCATGACCACTTCCCTTTTCTTAGTACAGAAAGCTGGAACAATCGCAGCATGAGCTGGACGGCTCCTCCATCAGTGTCTTGCTATTTATGACCAGAGGCAATTAGACGCAATACAGAAGGAAGAAGGATGCCTGTGAGCACATCAGTTTTGTCAAGATCCATGAATACACCAAACAATTTTCTCAAGTATAATAGATCAAAGAAACATCACCACAAACTTTGCCGATCTCAGGACCATGGATTGCATCTATTAAAACTTGAAGATACTTCGAAGACCGTCAGGAACAATATGACCCAAACATAGAGCAAACTACAAAAGAGAACAAATAGTTATAGTATATCCAGAAAAAGGTAGTATTATGAAAATATATAGCAAAGTGATTTTGTGTATGCCAGTTGCAGCATCTAACACAACACATATTCTAGCAAACAGACCTATGTTTGACACTCTACCACAAAGTGCTGTCCAAAGGCTTCGGCACTATGGCACATGCAGAAAACTGAGAAATGCCTTTTACTATTTTTTTTTTAAATGAGGTTCCTCTACATTACCTCAAAATACAAAGCCAGACAAGGCCTTGTGTTGTTTCATTTCAGATATCACGTACGATGAATTTCAGGAATAAAAACTTTCTGGGAAATTATAGTAGATCCTGAACAAAAAGAAAATACAAAATAGAAAGGTTCTTTGACATGGCCTTCCATCAGTGTATTCATTTGTCTTCTATTGATCACCCACACGTGAAATGGAAATAAAATGATGGTTTCTCATTTTGGCCTAAAAAATTAGATCAACAAATGATAAATGAAAAATAATGTTAATAATTTTGTAACTGCAATAAACATGGCATCAGGACCAAAAGATGCTCAAATAACATCAATGCCTAAACTGTAGTAGCATGCAGATATAACATCCTTTTTGTCTCATAAACCAAAGGAAGTTCAGAACATACCATCTTAAATCGGTGTGAGCGCCTTGGCTTGCATCATCTCCTAGTTGACCTCAGCTACAAATGCAATACAGGTCAATACTCTGATTTCATTGACCCTATTTTGCACAGGTCAATACCGAAGGAACCAAATCAATCAATAGAGATACTCTGAAGAAATGTTTACCATATTTTTACAGAGATGCAGAGGGAGAGGGAGAGGGTCTGAGTCTGATTGTGTAGAAGAGGCCGGAGAGGAAGACGACCATGCGGTCTGCGCCTGCCGAGAAGAGGCGGTTGTTGCCGTTCATGGCGCCGCCGAAGTGGTTATCGAGGGCAGAGAGGATGGGAATCTCCGCGTCCGCGGCGTGGGGGTGCGGCGGCGGCCACCTCGTCCTCTCCGCGAAAGCTTCATGCCCTCGTCCATCTCTCCAGTGTGGTGGTGCCCATGCCTCTCCTGCTGAGAGTTGAGGAGCGGCGAAAGCCTGGGTTAGGAGCAGCTATGGCAAGAGCACAACGGGGCAAGATAAACGGGGAAGGAGAAGGTCGATGTACCTCTCCAAGGAGCGAAGGAGAGGGGCTTGAGTAGCAGGCTGCACCCTTCCTGACGAAGAAAGAACGTCGGTCGACCGACGGCGCTCCTCGCACACGCATCTGCACCTGCCGCTCCTGGGTCGAGCCGGCAGGTTCAGCAGGAAAAATAGTTGAAGGATGCAATAAATGGCATCTCAAATTTTGTAGCCCAAGAACAAACATACATTTAGGTAAGAAGAATTGAACACATACCTCAAAGGGAAGCATGACGAACAGTGATGTTATCATGGGAAAGATGCAAAGAGCATCAGGGGTCGTTAGATCTGTAAGCCATGGAGCTCCAGCCCCTTTTAAAATGGAACTTTCTCAACCACGTTTGATATCTAGAAGCATGACAGAAAATTGAAATGTCTGCCTGAAATTATCAGTCGAATGCTTTAGACTTGAAAGAGAAGGAAAGCACAATTCAAAACCTCTGCACGAAAATAACCCTTGCATACACCAGTACAGCAATGAAATACCAACATGTGCTCAGTTTCAGGAGCCAGCCAACAAGTTAACCCAAAGCTGAAGCGATTAGCATCTTGTAGAACGATGGGCAAATATATACTAAGATATATACACGATGGTTGCTTTCTTGATACTTTCTTTTTCTCAGTTTACCTCTTGAATAATGACAGGATATGATTTACTATTTGAAGTGAACAGGTTTTTCAGCAGTATCATGGGCAAATAAAACTAATTTCTTACATAGATCAACAGAAGTAAAAGAAAATTATAATGAAAAAGTACAACAACAATAACCTCAGATCTGAAGTGTCATTCTTGTCCATTGATAAATGTAGAATACATAGAAGGACGGGCATGAGGAGAAGAAGGAGAGTGGGAGGAAAGGTACCAGGCCGATCTCTTTCCGATGAGGTTCAGCTGTGACCTGGAGGAGAGGCAGGAGGAGAGAAGCCTCTGTCGTTCGTAAGACCATGGCCACACTGATCGGCCGCTCGTCATAGGCATTCTGGATGCATCTCGATGGCAGGAGAGGCACCTCTCCATCAGCGGCCACTGCCTCCTCCTCCCCTGCCTTTCCCAATGTTGCCGCCGCCATAGCCCCTGGCGCCCCGAATCCCCTCCTGTCTCTCTCTCCCTCGCGGCCCTCAGTCTCATCCCGGCCGGTGTTTAGGCGTGACGGCGCGGTGGAGAGGCGTGGAGGGGAGGAAGAGGAGGTGATGCAGAGAGAAGGACGGGCGTGGGGCTCGAGGACGGAAGGCGAGCCGCCACCAACTGCCAGGTCGCGCCTGACCTCACCGGTGACCATCTCCCGTCCGCCGCTGCACCTCTCTCTCCTCTTTCCTCTCTCTCTCTCTCATTTTCTCTCTCTCCCGCAGGGACTGATTGGCGCTGGATCAAATCGAGTGTCGCTGCAGGTCGCCGCCGCGCCGCACGCCTCGGATATGGGATGACGTCCGCCGCCGCGTGAGATCCGGCCTAGCACGCCCTCACCGGCACTTGTGCGCGCGAGCCCGCCCGCACCCTGCCTCGCCCTAGCCGCCTCAGGCCACGCCCTGGCCGCGCCTCGCGCACGAGCCCGGCCGCGTGTGCTCCCGCCCGCTACCGCCCATCAGCTCTGCAGGCCGCGCCCCGCGCCGCCCGCGCGAGCCCGCTGCTGCTTCTGGGCGCCACCCGCGCGCGCTGCGGCAGCAGCTGCCGCTATGCTGCTGCTCGCCCCACCTGGCCGCCCCGTGCACGCCTCGTTCGCGCACCGCACGCGCCGGCCGCGCCCTCCAGCGCCGCCCCGCGCTGCTCGCTTCCGCTGCGCCCTTCCGCAGCCGCCCACGCCCGCCGCCGCCGCGGCCCGACCTCGTCCGCCTCCCTGCACCGCCCGCCTACGCCTGCCGCTGCATTCCGCTTCGCCACTGCACGCCCACAGCCGCTGCCGCCGCCGCCGCGCAGAGGGGATGGGATGCGGGAGGGGAGGATGGAGGAAGAGGGAGACCTGTGGCGGCTGTGAGGATTGGTGGAAAGGGGTAGGGTTTGCGAGGTGCCACGATTGGCTGATTGGGTGTGGGCGACGAGCGCTCCAGTCCACCCCACTTTTCACCGCAGATCGTCTATTTTTTGCACACGAGTGCACGCACAAACCGCACGCTGCAGCGCTGGTCCCACGCAGTTGCCTGGCCCAGTTGTCATGCACCAGAACCCAAATTCATTGCGTGAGTTAAGACAGACGGTGGGATATTTGACAGATAGATGAAAAGGACAGAAAACTTTCCAGCGATGCAGATTGGGTGAACAAGATCGAAAGAGCGACGCGAGTGCCCCAGGTGAGCGGGTACTCTAGGAGGGAGGGTTTATACGTTCAATGCAGTCGTAACTGTCTCGACCTCTGCTCTCAGCCCAGAAAAGCGGCTCGGGGCGATCCCATCTGCCCGCAACCTCACCGGCCTCCAAGCCTCTGCCGCCGGTCCCTGCCTCCTCCGTCCGCCGCTCCGGCGGCGGGAGGGCGTGGGGACCCTGGTGCTTCGGCTTAGGTCCTATAGTTAGGGTTGGCTTAGTGCTTCCTCGGGGTGTTGTTTTCATTGAGGAGGTGGCGCCGTGTCGGAAAAATTTGCCTCTGCTCTTCCTCCATCTCGGAGTCGCTGCAACCGGTGGCGTCGGGGGGTAGGTGGCCCCGTCGTCTCGCCGATCTCTGGATCTGTCGAGGTTCGTGTATGGTGGTCGGCCGTCAGTGCTCTCGTGGGTGGCGGCCGTGCTGGCTGTTGTAGTTGTGTTTACTGTCTTACAGTTGCGTGTGTGGATGGCGGCAAGCGGCGACATTCCTCTTCTTCGACTACATCAGATGAAGTTGACGCCGTCGAGATCAGGTGACCATGGGGAAGATCCCCGGCCTATGTGCCACAAAGACTCTATCTCATCGCTTGCGGCGACCCGCTTCATCGGCTCAAAAAGCATCTTTGTATGCGGTGGTGCTCTCCCAGATCTTGGTATGGTGGTTGTTCTCATCTTTTCCCGGTGTTGCCATGGTGGCGGCGGAGGATGTTTGTGAACTACGTTTCGGCGAGGCACGAGTTTCTCCAAGGGTGGAATAGTAGTTTTACTTGTGAAATTCTTTGTGCAAAGTTGCTTGACAAGAATTTGTCTCGTATGATGACCATATGTGTATTCTCTGTGAACAGATTGTCTAATAAAATATATGGTTGCTTAAAAAAAAATGGCGGCAATGGAGCTCCGGGTTGTCAAGGCCATCAACTACCTCTGCCGCTCCCTCCTATGGGCAGCCACAGACAAGGCCTCTGGAGCCCAGTGCTTGTTGGCTTGGGACTAGTATGCGAATCCAAGAGCGAAGGGGGGCTCGACATCTGCTCTCTCAAGGTGCAGAATGACTGCCTATTGCTGAAGCTTGTGCACAAGATGCACTCAAAAATCTCCTCCTCATGGTACTCGTGGGCCTAGACCGAGCTCGCGGATCAATTCCTCTTCCGGTGAGTCGGAGGCGCGCAGGCATTGGTCCTCACTGAGCGAAACTTGCTTCTCTGCTTCCTCTCTACTGCTCGATCCCCATGATGGATGTGGCAGATGGCTACCGGATTGTTCTTTTTTTTTTCTTTTTTCTTTTTTGCGGGCAGCATTGTGTTCTTGTTGGACGCCTCTGCGCCCGAGGGTCCACTTTGCGTCTCTATATGGCACCCCTTTTCTAGCACACTACTAAGCCCGCCATTTAGGTCGCCTCCGTTCTTTGACCGGGCCTAGATGCAGTGCTACTTCTGTCGTTCTGCAAGATTGAGCGAGATCCAACACTATTACATCGTGCTGCAAAAGAATTGATCAATATGCAGTTGGAGACATGAGAGTTTCCACAACAAGTAAATTACATTCTATTTTCGATGATAGTAGTACATTATATTGACAAATGAACTTGTTATGTTTCTCTTAATAACTTGTTTGAAAATTGTTAGAACATATTGTACAAAAAATGGTAAATTTTTATGGGCGAGAAATAAATCAAAAGCAAGCAATTTTGATTGGTTTCACTTGAAGAGGGTCACTAGAAATATTTCTAGATTAAACGGGAGATAGGAAAGCAAGAACCAGAATCAGGAAAAACTACCCTGGTGGTGATTCTGATCTCTAGCACAAAAAGAAAGAATCAGCAGAGAATGTTTCTACCTAGAATCAGTATTTTCTTTGACCGTTGGCAGAGTTTTAGTGATTCTGAAGAGAACCGGAACTGATTCTCACATCCAAATGGACAATAAAAAGCATCCGTATGATCTGACATAAATGATAAATCACAGGACTGCAATCGAATTACCACAACAAGAATTAAGCAAGCTTTTTTGCCATTAGAATCGGCCCCCGCAGGCGCTCCTCGTGTCGCCTCCTCCTGGCGATCGGGGGCGCAACCCCAAATCGCCCAGCCGACGCCGCCTCCCCCTGCTCCCTCCCTCCCCTGATCGCCGGTAAAGACTGGCGTTGCCGGTGAAGGGGGCGGCGGGGATCTGCTGCCTCCCGTTCCCCTGCGCGATGGTAGGAGGAAGACCACCGTTTCGGGGCGCCAGCCGATCTCCTTGCCGCCAGATCGGATCTGGCACACGGCGACCGCGGCCCAGGTAGGGTGACTCGGCGGCTTTCTTCAGCGCGTGGTGGCGCCGTACCCATCTGACGGTGGAGGCTCGTGATCTGGCGATGATCTGGCTGCAAGGAGCGGCGGGATCCCTGTGGTGAGCGCGAGCCGGCGTTGACAGTGGTGGCGCGGCTGCTCCACGGCGGGGGCGCCCCTATTGTTGCGGATGTGGGCACCGATCTCGCGCGGTCCAGATGGGCTTGGGCGGGTCAACGGCTCTCGGACGCGACTCCAGGCTGGCACGGTGGTGCCTGACGACGTGGGCTGCTAGGCACCGTGGTGGTGCCGGCGCCCGGCCTGGCAGCGACAGGCTGGATCAGGGCGGCGTGGGGGCCTGCTGCCGTGATGATAAAGGTGGCGGTCCTCGTGCTCTTCTCGCATCACGGTAACGGCCTGCATGATCGGTCCTCCTCGATCTGGCCATCGACGTGTTCCAGAACGGTCACCTCAGATTTTCCTCAGGATATCTGGATGGGTTAGTTTCCGGTCGTGCTTGTCCATATCAGCCTACGAGATTTTGAGGGCGTGGTGTGAAGTTCTGTTGGCTGATGACACCTTGGGACATGTCGGCTTCTCGATTTTTATGGTGGAGACAGCGGTGAAGAAGGTCATGGTGGCCGGGATCGGAGGATCAGTTACACGGACGAAGCCTTGGAGGCGATGGAGTCAGTCAGGTGTTAGCTAACTCTCAGGAGCAGCAGTGATAAGTGGGGGCGGCAACACTAGAGGATTTCATCTTTGGTGGTACTCCTCGGGTACCGAGTCATGACTTTCAGAGTGAAAACCTAAAGTCTAACCTTCATTGTTGCGCTTGGTGATTGCCTTGCTGAAGGAATTGTTTTGAGAGCGTGGATTTTTTTCCGGGTGAAAATCTAAGATCTTGGATCGGGCAACGACGGCGCTTGTGCACTGTTTCATTCTTGGAGGCGTTGCTTTTGGAGACCTTTATGTTTTTTGGGTGTTGTATTTGGTGGTGGTATGAGTGTTGCTGTTGAGGGGAATTGATCATTGTGGCGGGATCTTTCTTTTTCCTTTCTTTTTATTTTCTTTTTTAATTGTGTGCATCCTGAATGTCTTTACGATATCTTGTAGGTGTAGAGCCTATGTGTAATTAGTATCTTCGCTATATTAATATATTTCCCTTTTAAAAAAAAAGAAACATCGGCCTATAAAATTCGTCATACTCAAGCCACTACCACAAAACTGTTTTATTTTCAGAGACTGAACTTAAGGAATAACATCTCCAAAAATCTCCCACAACACTATAGAAACGGGCCGCCTCTGCATAAGGCACCGCTTTTCAAATGCGCCATAAACATGACACTCAAGGCATGCTTTATTTGGTGCGCGGTGGACATTTGAGAGAACCTATTTAGATATTTAGGGGATGCATAATTGCACACCATATTTCGGCATTGTTTGTGTGGTGCGGGACTGTGGGTGTTTGATAGTATCAAAGATCAAGGTGGTTTTGTTATTGACTGCACTTGCATTTCTGTTATGATAGGAGCACGTCGGATGCTTCAACTGCTCTCTTTTCTTCATTTACCCCAAGTACCTCGACGCGTTCCCCATCTGGGCTCTGGGTGTGTATCGTCGTGGCTTTCGTGCAATGAACAGAAACGAGTCCATATGAGCATAATACAATATCGTATAGCATGGTGAAAAAAAGGTTGCGTCTCTGAGAAGGAAAACGTTTTGCAGTGTTGGATGGTGTGAGGATGTAAATATAATCTAGCATGATGTGTACTGTAATCCCTATATATAATGGGAAACGATTCAGATCAGACGGCCGATCCTGCGCGAGCATCCACCGCCTCTCCCGTGCGACGACGTGTATCTTGGACTCTCTTGCATGGGGCTCGTCCAGTATTATCTGTAGGGAGCAGTTCCCTCCATCCTTATCTCACGCACACCAACCGTTCAACTTTCTTCCTTTCTTCCATGGCGTGTTGTCTCTCTCTGGCCTTTTCTCACTCTCTCACCCAAATCTCCTCGCTAGAGGATGCTTTTTTTGCAGCCAATGCGTGTTGTTGCAAGAATCACAAACCCCGCGCGGATTGTGAGGGGAAGGGGAAGGGGACGACGAGTGCTTTAGGGGAGTGGCAGCCGCGGGAGGTGCTATTTTGGGGGATCGACGTCTGATGCGGAAGGACCGCCGCCGTGGTGGTTCAGGGAACTGCGACCACATGCAAGACCTCGTCCATGCTGTCCCTGACCATCACCGGCCGCACGAACAGCGACTGTGTTGTCAGCAACGGCGGCGTGTGTTTTTGAAACATCATCTTTGTTGTAATTTTTTCTACAATATCCTCTGTGTTGCAAAAGTTCCTTCTTCAATAACATGGCCAAAAAAAATTGCAACACGATCTCTGTTGTAAAAAAGTTCTGCAACAAGGCTATAATGAAGGGCGCTGCCGGTTGCAAAAAAATTCCGCAACAAGGCTTGTGTTGCAATAATGGAGGGTGCTGCCAGTTGCAAAAAAATTCTGCAACAAGGTTTGTGTTGCAATAATGCAGCGTTCCACAGGCCGCTCGGTGCGCCAGATCCGATGACTGGTGAGCTGGCTGATCTTTTAAAAAGATCCATTGACAGACGCGTAGCAGCCCCATATATAATACGGTTTTGCTATTTCTCAGCTAACTGAGAAATAGTTTGGTCTCATTCACATTATATACCGTCAGATTCAGTACGTAGTGATTCGTACGAGAGGACTAAGAGCATCTCCATCCGTCCCCATAAGAACACCCCCAGGACCACTTTTTTAGCCTCGGCGATAAAAAAACGCTCCACTCACGCCCCAAAGTCTTGTTTTTCGCCGGATTTGAGTAAAATTAGCCCCGGCGATCCCACCCCAAACCCAGCCCCCCGGGGGGCAGCTGGGGACGCCGGCGCTACTTTTTTTGCGTAATGTGGCCCACCTGCAGCCACATCTCCCCCACCTTCTCTCTCCCCGTCACTTTCTTCTCGCAGCGCCCCCACCTTCTCTCTCCCCGTCCGCTTCTCTCTCCCCGGCTGCTTGCCGCCGCCCGTGCCCGACCGGCTCCGCCCTCGTCCCGCCTCCGCACGCCGCCCGCACCCCTGCTCCAGCCGGCTTGGCCGCCCGCGCCGGCCTGCTGCGCCCCCGCGGCCGCGCAAGGCTCTGCCCGCGCCCCGCATCCGCGCCCGCCGGCGCGCTGTCCTGCCCCGGACGGCTCCGCGGCCGCCATCTGGGTGCAGCTTAGGAGGAGCCGGAGGAGCTCGTCGACCACGGCCTCTTCCTCCGGCGATTCAAGCGCTGGGCGCGCAAGGGGGCGCGCGGCCATGACGTGGCCGTGTCCGGCATCCTCCTCTGGGCCTGGCGCGCGCGGCCGGCGCGGACAGGGCGCTCCGCCGCGTGGCCGAAGAGGGGACCCCGGCGGGGTCCGGCGCGAGATGGCGAGGAAGACGCTGCGCGGACCTGATCGGCACCAGCCTCGAGTGCGGCAACGGCGACGACTGCGGCGGGAGCATTGTGGCGTCGTTCCGGCGGCAGCGTGAGGTCGGGGCGTCGTCGTGCGGCAACACCGCCGCGGCCGCCTCAGCCTCGCCGTCGTGCCTCGCCGTCGTGCTCGCCGAGGCGCGCCAGCGCACCACCGCCCGTCTCCTCGCGCTTGCCGAGGAGGTCGTCGACGCCGCCGCGCTCAACATGCTCATGGGGGGCACAACGAGTGGAAAATTTTGCCCCTCCAGGCTAAAAATTTCGCTGGCAGCCCCCCAAGCGGCGAAAAATATGCCTCCTGAGGGGCAAACGAGCGGAGATGCGCTAGCACCTAGACCTGTCGCGCGTGGCCCAATCAGGTTTGGTTTCCAACAGTCGGGAGCGTTGCCGCCCATTCAATGTTATGGGCTCTTTTCATGTTTGCGCTGTGCTTCGCTTTTAGCGTTTAGCGTTGTTGGGCTCATTTGTTTTTACGCCACTTTTTCTATGCAGTTATTTTTTCTGTTGTCTATTTCTCCAGTGGGTTTGTCTAAAAAAAATATCTCCAGCTGGATGCCCCTTTTTCGTTGTTTGACATTTTTTAACTTTGTTTATGGGAAAATTAAGGGTTGTACATTCTTTTTTTGTACGAGCTTAACACCCCAAAGGTGTACTACCCTTGTACATCACGTGTATAGTTTTTTTTTATGACATATTAATAGTTTTCTATTTTTCTAAATTAGTATTCAGAAAAAATAGTTTTTGTTTTTATGCATCTCGTATTTATGGGTTTGCTATTTACCTTTACCGTAAGTGTCCATTGGATGGGCTTGTCAAGATTCGCTTAGGCTGGCCGGGCCTTCCTTCGTTTTGTGTGAGAGGACGAGATCCGGACAGGGCTCATGGACCACTTTCTTTCTTTCTTTTTTATCTGTAATGCTTACGTGGACGGAGTTGACAACGGTACTTTTTTGTTACATCCTTACTTTTTGTCTCAGTGCAGCGGGCATTTTTATGTATATGTTTTATTTTTTGTGCCTTTTCATTTTTCTACTTTTTGAAGAGTGAGAGGGAGAGCGGGTGAGAAAAAGGAGCAATTTTTTTTATGAACATGATCCACTCTCTTAGAGGGAGAATTGTATTTTTTCTCTCTATGTTTGTTTGTGTTCACTTATTAATTTTATATTTTTGTATTTTTTCCACCTTGTGAAAATAACTTATTAGGTAGAGATCCCGCAATTTATTAAATATTTTGAGGAATTACGTCTACAAGTTTTTAGGGGGGATCCCAAACCGTAAGTGATGTAATTGGACTGCAACTACACGGGTCATAATGCGACTACAAGTGGGGGTTGGAGTTGTCGGGCCAGTTGCATGTCCACCACTAGACATGCAATTGCAGTATGTTGTAACCTGACTGTAACTACATGGGACATAAAGTGACTGCAACTGCGATCCAAGAGACAGTAAGTGACTGCAACTACATGGGACAGTAAGTTGTCGGGGCCAGTTGCATGTCAAACACTAGACATGTAACTGCGAGCATTGTAATCCAACTGCAACTTGTATGGGAATAAAGCGACTGCAACTAGGGTTTGAGATAGGGGTTGTCGGGACCAGTTGCATGTCAAACACTAAGCATGCAACCGCGAGCGTTCTAACCTGACTGCAACTGCATGGACACAAAGTGACTGCAACTGCACTCGGAAGGGGGGTTGTCGAGCCAGTTGCATGCCCACTACTAGACATGCAACTGTAGGCATTATAACCCAACTACAACTGGGGTTGAGGAGGAGGGTTGTTAGGTCAGTTACATGTCCACTACTAGACGTGCAACTGCAAGCATTATTACCCTATTGCAACCGGGCTCGAGGAGGGGAGTTTGTCGGGGCCACTTGCATATCTACCACTATACATGCAATTGCACACGTTTGTTACCCGACTGCAACTTCATGTGTTTATAACCCGACTGCAACAGCATGCATTGTAACTCGACTGCAACTAGGGCCAGGAGGAGAGTAGTTGGGACAGCTGCATATCCCCCACTAGACATGCAACTATAAACTACGACTGCGCTAGGTACAAAGCGGCTGCAATGACACACAACAACTACATGTGGGGTGGGGGCAGTTGCATGTCCAACACTAGACATTGTCAGACATGCAACTGCAAGCAATGTAATAACCCGATTCCAACTGGGGTTTGGGAGGGGGTCGCCTGGGCTAGTTGCATGTTCACCAATAAACATGCAATTGCAAGTGTGTTAACCCGGCCGCAACTACATGGTTTAGAATGAAACCCATGTAGTTGTATGTCCATCACTAGACATACAACTGCGAATGTGTAAGCCCACAACAACTGCACACGGCATAAAGCGGCTCCAACTGGGGGATAGGGAGTGGGTTGTCTGGCCAGTTCCAAGTACATCACACTAGTGCAGAATCGAGCTTTAGTCCCGGTTCGTAAGGACCTTTAGTGCCGGTTCTGCAACCGGCACTAAAGGGTGGGGACTAAAGGCCCCCCCCCTTTAGTGCCGGTTCGTCACGAACCGGGACCAAAGGCCCACCATGTGGCACAAGCCTTTATGGGTTTATGGTTTATTTTTCCTTTTAATTTTATGTTTTCCATTTAATTCTTTTTCATTTCAAACATATTTTACGCTACTACATATTGTACACGTTATACATATATATAAATAGAATTTCTCGTAGAACCGATCATATATATATCATCGAATTTCTCGCACGACCATTCACATACACATATATATATACAATTTGGTATATACAATTTCTCCTACAATTTACAGATCATTACACATGGAGGCATTACAACTTGTAATGGTATTCTCCTTTGGGATCTATGACCTGGTCGAGCAAAAATCCCGCTATTTCCTCTTGAATTGCTCGTACGCGATCCTTTGGTATGAGCTTATCCTGCATCTCCGTCATCTTTATTAAAGAAGGAGATCAATATGAATGTATTAGTTGTGTGTATATATATTAGATCATGAAAAAAAGATTTGTAGATTATGTTCTGGCAAACGTACCCAAAGTGCTCTGTCAGATGTGCTCCTTTCGGACATCATCATGCGAATGTTCTCGCAAACGTAGTACGCACATAAATTATTCCCCGGCGCCTGCCTCATGGCCTTTATGAGAATAGAATTCAATCAGATAATAATTAATCAAACATGATAATGGTATTGATGAAAGTAGAATTAAAGAGATGCGCAGACGTAGCTAGTAGTACTTAATTACCTTGGGTCACACCCATTTCAGCTGTTGTTTCCATTCGCCTTTAACCTGTTTGATGAACTTTTTCCAAGCCCTGCCCGCTGGCAAAGAAAATGAATAAAGGAGTTATTAATTAGTTGATATCAGAAAATGAACTAAAGAGGCCGACATAGTGCGATAATGATTGAAATTACCTATCGACCATCCCCTCATGATTGTGTATTCAGTACTATCTTTATATAGTGAGTCAAGTACTTGAACTTTCCCTCATCAACTTCAATGATTAACAAGATCCATTGTAAACTGCATGCGCACACATTTGTATAACTAAGCGGGCATGTGCATAACTCATCAACTACACTTATTAACATCTAGTAAGCAAAAACAGAATTTGTAGTACAAGACAGTGTCACTCACCCAAAGTTGTAAGGAAGTAGTATTTGTGGTTGGGTATTTAGTTGCTTCAAGAACTCTAGCAAGCTTCTCTCTGTGTATGGTCGATCATATTCGCGTGACCATGTCTCTTAATTAATGGTATTTGGGTCAATGAACCCAATGCCATAACGACCATCTCTTTTCATTTCATACATCTTCATTCTGCATAATACCACAGAAAAGAATATAGTGAGGATAATTACAGGTAATGAACGAGCACTACAGCTAGCTAGAGACTTAAATTACAGAAAGAAATCACTTACAGACAATAACAACTGACGATAGATTTGTCGAGTGCGTCTTGATTGAATAACTGAAACATTTCTTGAAACTCAACCCACAGATCTTTTGCATGGTATTAATGCTCTTCCTTGACTTTCACCATGAGGGACTCTCGATCGGTAGTCTTTACTTCTCTCAGGTACCATTGATGCAATTCATACATTCTCGTTGATAGAAGTGGGATCTGCTCAGGCTTGACCATAGGTTAGCCGCGAACATATTTCCATTGTAGTTCCTCCTCTGTAAACCCGCGTACTTCCTCGATGCCTAGGAGTTGTTCAACAGTGATACCAGCCTCTTCAGCCTGCCTTCTATGATCGTCGGTTCTTACCAGCTGATCATCGGCGGTACTCACATGTGTTTGTACAATGAGCGGGGGATCGATTGCACTGCCTGTTCTCCCAGCTGGGGAACAGTTTTCCCGCTTTTTTTGCCAACTGCTTGGCTTGAGCTCGAGCTCGACTCATTATTTTTGTGTGCATAATATGACTTCTTGATAGAGCCCTCATAGTATGAGTCCCTATGCTTCACAGCCGGTTGAGCATTATCAATAAAGTGTTGTATGACATGCTCAGGTACTTTCTTCTTTGGCCGCGGGGGGG
This sequence comes from Thinopyrum elongatum, assembly GCA_011799875.1. Lineage (NCBI taxonomy): Eukaryota > Viridiplantae > Streptophyta > Magnoliopsida > Poales > Poaceae > Thinopyrum > Thinopyrum elongatum. The sequence continues at coordinate 71,801,919 of CM022297.1, forward strand.
GGGGGGGGGGGGGTTCGATGCAAAATGGGCCCTCACTTGGGCCTCCACTATGGCCGCGTTTTCCTCCTCAGTATAGTCGTAAGGCAACTTCGGAAGAGGTTTGAGGCTTGGACCATATTTCTATTTCTTGCCTCCTTTTGTACCGCTAGCCGCTGATACGTCCATTTTACATCATGTTTTTCTACTGTTATTTATGATGTTTTTATGCATAATAATGCTTTTTGGAGTAATTCAAATGCCTTTTCTCTCATAATATGCAAGGTTCACACAAAGAGGGAGAATTCTGGCAGCTGGAAATCTGGTGCTGAAAAAGCTACGTCAGACTACCTATTCTGCACAACTCCAAATGAGCTGAAACTTCACGAGGAATTTTTATGGAATAAATAAGAATTATTGGAGCAAATAACTACCAGAGGGGGCCCACCAGGTGGGCACAACCCACCTAGGTGCGCCAGGGAGCCCAGGTGGGTTGTGCCCTCCTCGGCCCACCTCCGGTGCCCCTCTTCTGGTATATAAGTCATTTTGACCTAGAAAAAATAAGTAGAGGACTTTCGGGACGAAGCGCCGCTGTCTTGAGGCGGAACTTGGGCAGGAGCACTTTTGCCCTCCGGCGGAGCGATTCCGCCAGGGGAACTCCCCCCCCCCCGGAGGGAGAAATCATCGTCATCATCATCACCAACAACTCTCCCATCTTGGGGAGGGCAATCTCCATCAACATATTCAACAACACCATCTCCTCTCAAACCCTAGTTCATCTCTTGTGTTCAATCTTTGTACCGGAACTATAGATTGGTACTTGTGGGTGACTAGTAGTGTTGATTACATCTTGTAGTTGATTACTATATGGTTTATTTGGTGGAAGATTATATGTTCAGATCCATTATGCTATTTAATACCCCTATGATCTTGAGCATGATTATCATTAGTGAGTAGTTACTTTTGTTCTTGAGGTCATGGGAGAAATGTTGTTGCAAGTAATCATGTGAACTTGATATGTGTTCGATATTTTGATGATATGTATGTTGCGATTCCCTTAGTGGTGTCATGTGAACATCGACTACATGGCACTTCACCTTATTAGGGCCTAAGGGAATGCATTGTGGAGTAGTTATTAGATGATGGGTTGTGAGACTGACAGAAGCTTAAACCCTAGTTTATGCGCTATTCCGTAAGGGACTGATTTGGATCCAAAAGTTTAATGCTATGGTTAGATTTATTCTTAATACTTTTCTCGTAGTTGCGGATGCTTGTGAGGGGGTTAATCATAAGTAGGAGGTTTGTTCAAGTAAGAACAGCACCTAAGCACCAGTTCACCCACATATCAAATTATCAAAGTAGCGAACACAAATCAAACCAACATGATGAAAGTGACTAGATGAAATTCCCGTGTACCCTCAAGAACGCTTTGCTTATCATAAGAGACTGTTTTGGCCTGTCCTTTGCCTCAAAAGGATTGGGCTACCTTGCTGCACTTTTGTTACCATTACTGTTACTTGCTCGTTACAAATTATCTTGCTACCAAACTACTCTTTACTTATAATTTCAGTGCTTGCAGACATTATCTTGCTGAAAACTGCTTGTCATTTCCTTCTGCTCCTCGTTGGGTTCGACACTCTTACTTATTGAAAGGACTACGATTGATCCCCTATACTTGTGGTTCATCAAGTCTCTTTTTTGGCGCCGTTGCCGCGGAGTGAAGCACTCTTGGTCAGTGGAAATCGATAAGGAAAAATTATTACTACGTGCTGAAATTTATTGTCACTTGTTACTATGGAGAACAATCCTTTGAGGGGTTTGTTCGGGGTATCTTCACCTCGACCGGAACCACAATTAGTTACCCCTCAACCTACTGCACCTACTGAAAATATTGGTTATGAAATTCCTTCGGGTATGATAGAACAACTGCTAGCTAATCCTTATGCAGGAGATGGAACCGAATATCCTGATATGCACTTGATACATGTGGATGAAATTTGCGGATTATTTAAGCTTGCAGGTTTACCCGGAGATGAAGCTAAGAAGAAGGTTTTCCCTTTATCTTTTAAGGGAAAAGCATTGGCATGGTATAGGCTATGCGATGATATTGGATCTTGGAATTGGAATCGATTAAAATTGGAATTTCACCAAAAAAATTATCCTATGCATCTAGTTCATCGTGATCGGAATTACATATATAATTTTTGGCCTCGTGAAGGAGAAAGTATCGCTCTAGCTTGGGGGAGGCTTAAGTGAATGTTATATTCATGCCCCAATCATGAGCTCTCAAGAGAAATTATTATTCAGAATTTTTATGCTCGGCTTTCTCATGATGATCGATCCATGCTTGATACTTCTTGTACTGGTTCCTTTATGAAGAAGACTATTGATTTCCGGTGGGATATTTTAGAAAGAATTAAATGCAACTATGAAGATTGGGAACTCGACGAAGGTAAAGAGTTAGGTATTAAGCTCAAGTATGATTGTGTTAAATCTTTTATGAATACCGATGCTTTTCAAAAGTTTAGCACTAAATATGGACTTGACTCTGAGATAGTAGCCTCCTTTTGTGAATCATTTGCTACTCATGTTGACCTCCCTAAGAAGAAGTGGTTTAAATATCACCCACCTATCAAAGAAGAAATTAAAGAACCAGTAATAGCTAAAGATGAAAATATTATTTACAATGTTGATCTAGTTGTGCCTACTGCTTATATTGAAAAACCACCTTTCCCTGTTAGGATGAAGGAACATGCTAAAGTCTCAACTGTGGTCAACAAAAGTTATATTAGAACTTCCAAACCTGCTGAACAAATCAAAGTAGAACCTAGTGTTGCTATGGTTAAAGATCTCTTGGTTGAAAATATAGATGGGCATGTTATTTACTTCTGTGATGAAGCTGCTAGAATTGCCAAACCCGATGAAAAAGATAAACATAGACCCGTTGTTGGCATGCCTGTTGTCTCAGTTAAAATAGGAGATCACTGTTACCATGGTTTATGCGACATAGGTGCTAGCGTGAGTGCCATTCCTTTTACCTTATATCAAGAAATTATGAATGATATAGCACCCGCTGAAATAGAAGACATAGATGTTACTATTAAACTTGCTAATAGGGACACCATCACACCACTTGGGATTGTTAGAGATGTTGAAGTATTGTGTGGGAAAATAAAATACCCTACTGATTTTCTTGTTCTTGGTTCCCCACAAGATGACTTTTGTCCCATTATCTTTGGTAGACCTTTCTTGAACACCGTCAATGCTAAAATAGATTGTGAGAAACAAATCGTCAGTGTTAGTTTTGGTGATGAGTCTCATGAGTTTAATTTTTCTAAGTTTAGTAGGAAACATCATAAGGAAGAATTGCCTAGTAAGGATGAAATAATTAGTCTTGCTTCTATTGTTGTGCCTCCTACCGAGCCACTAGAACAATATTTGCTAGACCACGAAAATGATATGCATCTGCATGAAAGAAATGAAATAGATAAGATTTTCTTTGAACAACGTCCTCTGCTTAAACACAATTTGCCTATTGAAACTCTAGGAGGTCCTCCTCCACCTAAAGGTGATCCTGTGTTTGAATTAAAACAATTGCCAGACACTTTGAAATATGCTTATCTTGATGAGAAAAAGATTTATCTTGTTATTATTAGTTCTAACCTTTCAGAACATGAAGAAGAAAAATTATTGAAGGTTCTGAAGAAGCACCGAGCTGCCATTGGATATACTCTTGATGATTTAAAGGGCATTAGTCCCACTCTCTGTCAGCATAAAATTAATATGGAGCCTGATGCTAAACCCGTTGTTGATCACCAACGACGTTTAAATCCTAAAATAATCTATCCCATAGCTGATAGTTGATGGGTAAGTCCCGTTCATTGTGTCCCTAAAAAAGGAGGTATTACCGTTGTTCCTAATGATAAGAATGAACTTATTCCACAATGAATTGTCACTGGCTACAGAATGGTAATTGATTTTAGAAAACTAAATAAAGCTACTAGAAAAGATCATTACCCTCTGCCTTTTATTGATCAAATGTTAGAAAGACTATCAAAGCACACACATTTTTGCTTTCTTGATGGATATTCTGGTTTTTCTAAAATACCTGTCTCACAACCTGATCAAGAGAAAACCACCTTTACTCACCCTTTTGGAACTTACGCTTATAGACGTATGCCTTTTGGTTTATGCAATGCACCTGCTACCTTTCAAAGATGTATGACTGCTATATTCTTTGACTTTTGTGAAAAGATTGTTGAGGTTTTCATGGATGATTTTTCTGTTTACGGAACTTCTTTTGATGATTGCTTGAGCAACCTTGATCGAATTTTGTAGAGATGTGAGCTAACTAATCTCATCTTGAATTGGGAGAAGTGCCCCTTTATGTTTAAGGAAGGTATTGTCTTGGGACATAGAATTTCTGAACGAGGTATTGAGGTGGATAAAGCTAAAGTTGATGCAATTGAGAAAATGCCATGCCCTAAAGATATCAAAGGTATTCGTAGTTTCCTCGGTCATGCTGGTTTCTATAGGAGGTTTATTAAAGGCTTCTCTAAAATTTCTAGGCCTCTTACAAATCTTTTACAAAAGGATGTTCCATTTGTTTTTGATGATGATTGTGTAGAAGCCTTTGAAACACTTAAGAAAGCCTTGATTTCTGCACCTATTGTTCAATCACCTGATTGGAACTTGCCTTTTGAAATTATGTGTGATGCTAGTGATTATGCTGTTGGTGCTGTTCTAGGACAAATAGTCGATAAGAAATTAAATGTTATTCATTATTCTAGTAAAACTCTGGACAGTGCTCAACGAAATTATGCTACTACTGAAAAAGAATTTTTAGCAGTTGTGTTTGCTTGTGATAAATTTAGATCTTACATTGTTGATTCTAAAGTGACTGTTCACACCGACCATGCTGCTATAAAATATCTTATGGAAAAGAAGGATGCTAAACCTAGACTCATTAGGTGGGTTCTTTTGCTACAAGAATTTGATTTACATATCACTGATAGAAAGGGAGCTGAGAACCCCATGGCTGATAACTTGTCTCGGTTAGAAAATATTCTTGACGACCCACAACCTATTAATGATAGTTTTCCTGAGGAACAATTAACTGCAATAAATGTTTATCATAACACTCCTTGGTATACTGACTATGCCAATTATATTGTTGCTAAATATATACCACCTAGCTTCACATACCAACAAAAAAAATTCTTCTATGATTTAAGACATTACTTTTGGGATGACCCACATCTTTATAAAGAAGGAGTAGATGGTATTATTAGACGTTGTGTATCTGAGCATGAACAGGGCCAAATCCTACGGAAATGTCACTCCGAAGCTTATGGAGGACATCATGCAGGAGATAGAATTGCTCACAAGGTATTGCAATCTAGTTTTTATTGGCCTACTCTCTTCAAGGATGCCCATAAGTTTGTTTTATCTTGTGATGAATGTCAAAGAATTGGTAATATTGGTAAGCGTCAGGAAATGCCTATGAATTATTCTCTTGCTGTTGAACCATTTGATGTTTGGGGATTTGATTACATGGGACCTTTTCCTTCCTCTAATGGGTATACACATATTTTGGTTGCTGTTGATTATGTTACTAAGTGGGTAGAAGCTATTCCAACTAGTAGTGCTGATCACAACACCTCTATTAAAATGCTGAAGGAAGTCATTTTCCCAAGGTTTGGAGTCCCTAGATATTTAATGACTGATGGTGGTTCACATTTTATTCATGGTGCTTTCCGTAAAATGCTTGCTAAATATGATGTTAACCATAGAATTGCATCACCTTATCACCCTCAGTCTAGTGGTCAAGTTGAACTTAGCAATAGAGAAATAAAATTAATATTACAAAAAACTGTCAATAGGTCCTGAAAGAATTGGTCTAAGAAGTTAGATGATGCACTTTGGGCTTATACAACAGCATATAAAAATCCTATGGGTATGTCTCCTTATAAAATGGTTTATGGAAAAGCTTGTCATTTACCTCTTGAGTTATAACATAAAGCATATTGGGCAATTAAAGAACTCAACTATGATTTCAAACTTGCCGGTGAAAAGAGGTTATTTGATATTAGCTCACTAGATGGATGGAGAACCCAAGCCTATGAAAATGCCAAGTTATTTAAAGAAAAAGTTAAAAGATGGCACGACAAAAGAATCCCAAAGCGTGAGTTCAAAGTTGGAGAATATGTTCTTTTGTACAACTCACGTTTCAGATTTGTTTGCAGGAAAACTCCTCTCCAAATGGGAGGGACCTTATGTTATCGAGGAGGTTTATCGATCCGGAGCCATCAAGATAAATAATGCCGAAAGGTACTAACCCGAAGGTTGTTAATGGGCAACGAATAAAACATTATATCTCAGGCATGCCCATTAATGTTGAAAGCGATATTATCCAAACTATGACACCAGAAGAACACATGAAGGAAACCTTCCGGAACACTCCAGAATAACTGAAAAAGAGGAGGTACGTGATACGGTAAGTAAACGGACTCCGAAAAATCCGCAAAAATATTTTTTGTCAGTTTCGGAATATAACAAAAATTAGAAAAATAAGAAACAACCAGGATGGCACCCCTGGCTTGCCAGGAGCGCCCAGGTGGGTTGTGCCCACCTCGGGTACCTTTCGGACTCCATTTTTCTTCCGTTTGCTTGTTTTCCAAGATAAAAAATCTTTATATACCCCCCGTACCTATTGACCACCGTATCGCGGAGAAATCTTCTGTTCGTCTTTTCTTGCTGTTTTCCTGACAGATCTGAAAATATGTCGTCTCAAGATTCCGAGGAGGAGTGCCCAGTTTCTTATCAGCCTTTAGATAAAAATATCTTCAACGATACCTATCCCTATATATGGTTCTCCTATGAAGAAGATGAAGATGAACACGTCCCTCCTCGTTTCAAGCATGAAAGCATGGAGGCGTTATGCAAGAGGATAATAAAGCTTGAGATGGAGAATGAAGAGTTAAGGATAGATAATTTTTACCTTCAAAATAAGTTGGTGAAAACGGCAGACAAACCCTCTACTTCATCACCACCACCTCCTTCTTCTTCACCAAAGGAACATTGTGTAATCGGGTATGGGCATTCCCCTTGGCTTGTGCCAAGCTTGGGGGAGGTGCCCCGATATCGTATCACCTCCACTATCTTTTGCCTTTACTTATCTTAGTTCGATCCATAGTTATCTTTTGCTTTAGATGAATAAAAGTTTAGTTCGATCCTTTCTTTTCGAGTGTTTGCTTAGTAATCTATCTTTGTAATCATGTGCAAGATATATATAATAAAGTTTAGTTTGAGTTTTGTTTTCTTTAATTTCATGTTCAATAAAAAGAAAGGAAATAAATGAAAAAGATCATATGCTAATTTTATGGTAAGTAATGACATCACATAAGGAAGAGTATAAGTAGAAAATTTTATTGGAGATTGACAAACATAGCATAGGTCAATGATGCAATTCATGAAAGAATTAATAAGGGAAGAGAAGATTCACATGCAAATACACTATCCTGGACATCTTTTGTGATTGTGAGCCCCCATCAAAATATTATATGCCAAAATTGTTGACGTTGGACAAGGAAGACAACGTAATGATTTATGTTTGTTCATATTCACATAGAAGTTATATTGTCATAGATCCTTTAACATGTGGTGCTTGCCCCCATCTTTAATAGCCAAAAAGTCCGCACTAAGTAGAGATACTACTTGTGCATCCAAAAACCCATAAACCCACATCTTATTTTGAGAGTCCACCATACCTACCTATGGATTGAGTAAGATCCTTCAAGTAAGTTGTCATCGGTGCAAATAGGGCAATAAAAATTGCTTCTAAAAGTGTTGGATCATTTAGTGTAAGAGAAAATTGAGCGTTGTACAAACTTGTGATGGCAAAGAATAAAAGCGACAGACTGCATAATAAAGGTTGCTATCACAAGGGGCAATATAATGTGACGTTCTTTTGCACTAAGAGATTGAGCATACAAACAAATAAGCACATGGCAACCTCTGCTTCCCTCTGCGAAGGGCCTATCTTTTACTTTTATGTATTTACTTTTATGCAAGAGTCAAAGTTCTTCTCTCTATTCCTTTTTATTTTCTCTTTTGGCAAGCATCATGTGGTGTGGAAAGATCTAGGCACATATATCCAGTTGGATATGAGTAGCATGAGTTATTTTTGTTGATATCACCCTCGAGGTGAGTATGTTGGGAGGCGAAACTTTAAGCCCCTATCTTTCTATGTGTCCGGTTGAAACGTTTTGCTCATGTGTATGTGGTGAGTGTTAGCAATCATAGAAGACTATATGATGGTTGAGTATGTGGACTTGCCAAAAAGGCTCGGATACGTGACCCTTCATGAAAAGATGATGAATTGTAGTTGCAAAGTTGACTGAGAACATAGTTTGTTGGTTTTCAATAGAGTTTATGCTTTATACTTCGATGTTGTGATGAATTGTTACTTATTCATGAGAAGTTTATGATAAAAGTTATGTGATAAAGTTCTATGTTAAAGTTTGTTGTTGTTATAATAATATACATGATGCTTCTATGTCCGTATTTTGTTTTTATCGATACCTCTCTCTCTAAGCATGTGGACATGTTTTTCGATTTCGGTTTTCGCTTGAGGACAAGCGAGGTCTAAGCTAGGGGGAGTTGATACGTCCATTTTGCATCATGTTTTCCTACTGTTATTTATGATGTTTTTATGCATAATAATGCTTTTTGGAGTAATTCTAATGCCTTTTCTCTCATAATATGCAAGGTTCACACAAAGAGGGAGAATTCCGGCAGCTGGAAATCTGGACCTGAAAAAGCTACGTCAGGCTACCTATTCTGCACAACTCCAAATGAGCTGAAACTTCATGAGGAATTTTTATGGAATAAATAAGAATTATTGGAGCAAATAACTACCAGAGGGGGCCCACCAGGTGGGCACAACCCACCTGGGCGCGCCAGGGAGCCCAGGTGGGTTGTGCCCTCCACGGCCACCTCCGGTGCCCCTCTTCTAGTATATAAGTCATTTTGACCTAGAAAAAATAAGTAGAGGACTTTCGGGATGAAGTGCTGCCGTCTCGAGGCGGAACTTGGGCAGGAGCCCTTTTGCCCTCCGACGGAGCGATTCCACCGGGGGAACTTCCCTCCCGGAGGGGGAAATCATCGTCATCATCATCACCAACAACTCTCCCATCTTGGGGAGGGCAATCTCCATCAACATCTTCAACAGCACCATCTCCTCTCAAACCCTAGTTCATCTCTTGTGTTCAATCTTTGTATCGGAACTATAGATTGGTACTTGTGGGTGACTAGTAGTGTTGATTACATCTTGTAGTTGATTACTATATGGTTTATTTGGTGGAAGATTATATGTTCAGATCCATTATGCTATTCAATACCCCTCTGATCTTGAGCATGATTATCATTAGTGAGTAGTTACTTCTGTTCTTGAGGTCACGGGAGAAATGTTGTTGCAAGTAATCATGTGAACTTGATATGTGTTCGATATTTTGATGATATGTATGTTGTGATTCCCTTAGTGGTGTCATGTGAACGCCGACTACATGGCACTTCACCTTATTAGGGCCTAAGGGAATGCATTGTGGAGTAGTTATTAGATGATGGGTTGCAAGAGTGACAGAAGCTTAAACCCTAGTTTATGCGCTATTCTATAAGGGACTGATTTGGATCCAAAAGTTTAATGCTATGGTTAGATTTATTCTTAATACTTTTCTCGTAGTTGCGGATGCTTGCAAGAGGGTTAATCATAAGTAGGAGGTTTGTTCAAGTAAGAACAGCACCTAAGCACCGGTCCACCCACATATCAAATTATCAAAGTAGCGAACACAAATCAAACCAACATGATGAAAGTGACTAGATGAAATTCCCATGTACCCTCAAGAACGCATTGCTTATCATAAGAGACCGTTTTGGCCTGTCCTTTGCCTCAAAAGGATTGGGCTACCTTGCTGCACTTTTGTTACCATTACCGTTACTTGCTCGTTACAAATTATCTTGCTACCAAACTACTCTTTACTTATAATTTTAGTGCTTGCAGACATTACCTTGCTGAAAACTGCTTGTCATTTCCTTCTGCTCCTCGTTGGGTTCGACACTCTTACTTATCGAAAGGACTATGATTGATCCCCTATACTTGTGGGTCATCAGCCGCCGTAGCTGCAGCGCCTCTCTTCCATTGTTGCTGAGGCGGCGGAGGCGGCTGACGCGGTGCCTGACTTGGAGGAGGAGTCGGCTGACGCGGTGCCAAACTTGGAGGAGGAGGAGTCGGCTGACGCGGTGCCGGACTTGGAGGAGGAGGAGTGGGCTGACGCGGTGGCGGACTTGGAGGAGCAGGAGTCTACTGACGTGGTGGCGGACTTGGAGGAGCGGGAGTCTGCTGACGCGGTGGCGGACTTGGAGGAGGAGCCGGCTGACACGGTGGCGGTGGCCTTGGAAAGACGATGCAATCCTTTCTCCATAGAATCATACGATGTATGGCCTCTCCCAGTGTGCGCTCCTCTTCACCTCCAGGAATGTCAAACTCTAGCCCCAAATATCCTTTCATCACTTTGTCAACCCCGACACGAGCATAGCCAGCTGGAATCGAATTGCAATGGAAGGTTGCTTCAGGGGGATTTGTTAAAGCATAGCCATCCGCCACCTTCATGGATATGTTCTTCATTTTCATGTGTAGCTCACAAGTTGTTGTAGCTATGATATGATCCACAGGGTATCTATCCAGCAGTGCATCATCGCCCGCGGCGGAACCCACGCTGCTTCTCGGCATGGATGGGACGGTGCTATCCAATGCTGGATCTGCTTGCTGCTATAGCTGAGACGCCCTTTCCTGGCTAAGTGAGTTGATCTGCTGCCGCTGCCGCCTGAAAGCGCGTTCCAACTCCGCGTGCTTTGATTCTACCAGTTTAAGGCGGTCTGCTTCCTGCTTCCTCTTCTCCTCCTCCAGCTTCCTCTTCTCCTCCTCCTCCTGCCTCTTTCTCGCACGGCTTCTGTAAGTGTCGTTCCAATCCGCAAACCCCTCAAACCACGGAACAACGCCTTTGCCTCGTGTTCTTCCCGGGTGTTCAGGATTCTTCAGGGCGCGCGTAAGCTCGTCGTTCTCTCTGTTGGGCGTGAACACCCCCGTTCGAGCCTCTTCTATTGCAACAAGTAAACTGTCTGTGGCTCCTTTAAGACTTGCCCGCTCCAAAACCAGCCCTGTCTTTGGGTCCAACTTCCCCCCATGCGCATAAAACCAAGTCCTGCACCTGGGGGGCTAGCTCAATGTAACTGGAGTGACCCCTGCATCCATCATCTCTTGCTCAGCGAGATCCCACTTAGGCCGGGCCACCTCGTAGCCACCTGGCCCCAGATTATGGTGCCACTGCTTTTTCGCGGCATCAATCTTGTTTATTCTCGACCGTTCCTGAGCTACTTCCAATTCCTTGAAGTTCACGAAAGCGTCCCAGTGATTTCTTGCCTTCTCTAGTGTTCCCTTGAATTCTGGAGTCTGCTTTCCTACTTTGAGGTACGCGGCCCATATATTTTTCTTGTGGTTGTTGAATGCTATCGCCATCTTCTTAAGAGCACTGTTCTTGACTTTCTCTAGATCTGCATCTGTCAAATGATCTGGTAGGGTGAAATGTGACATGAGCGATTCCCAAAGCAGATCTTTTGCTCTTTGGTTGACAAAAGTAACATCTGGATCTCTCTTTGCTGGCTTTTTCCATTCCTGAACGGAGATCGGGATATGGTCCGTGACAATAACTCCTCATTGACGAATGAACTTCTTTGCATTCTTCTTAGGTTCAAGCGGTTCGCCATTAGGTTTGATGGCATCGATGTTGTACTTTACGCCAGCCTGCAACTTTTTGGCCGGGCCTTGCTACTTCTTGAGCTTGCGTTGGTTTTTCCCTTGAAGAGGAAAGGGTGATGCAGCAAAGTAGAGATAAGTATTTCCCTCAGTTAGAGAACCAAGGTATCAATCCAGTAGGAGACAACGCACAAATCACCAATACCTGCACAAACAATCAAACACTTGCACCCAATGCAATAAAGGGGTTGTGAATCCCTTCACGGTCACTTGCAAAAGTGAGATCTGATAGAGATAGATAAAACTAAACAAAAGATAAAGTAAATATTTTTAGGGTTTTTGGTTTATAGATCTGAAAATAAAAGATTGCAAAATAGTAGATCGGAAAGTAATATGATGGAAAATAGACCCGGGGGCCATAGGTTTCACTAGAGGCTTCTCTCAAGATAGCAAATAATACGGTGGGTGAACAAATTACTGTCAAGCAATTGATAGAAAAGCGCAAAGTTATGACAATATCCAAGGCAATGATTATGAAATATAGGCATCACGTCCGTGTCAAGTAGACCGACTCCTGCCTGCATCTACTACTATTACTCCACACATCGACCGACTCCTGCCTGCATCTAGAGTATTAAGTTCATGAAGAATAGAGTAACGCTTTAAGTAAGATGACATGATGTAGATGAATAAACTCAAGCAATATGATGTAAACCCCATCTTTTTATCCTCGATGGCAACAATACAATACGTGCCTCGCTGCCCCTACTGTCACTGGGAGAGGACACCGCAAGATTGAACCCAAAGCCAAGCACTTCTCCCATTGCAAGAAAAACCAATCTAGTTGGCCAAACCAAAACGATATTCGAAGAGAATTACAAGGATATCAAATCATGCATAAAAGAATTCAGAGAAGATTCAAATAATAATTATAGAGAAGCTGATCATAAATCCACAATTCATCGGATCTCGACAAACACACCGCAAAACAAGATTACATCGGATAGATCTCCAAGAACATCAAGGAGAATGTTGTATTGAGAATCAAAGAGAGAGAAGAAGCCATCTAGCTACTAGCTATGGACCCGTAGGTCTGAGGTAAACTACTCACGCTTCATCGGAAGGGCAATAGAGTTGATGTAGAAGCCCTCCATGATCGAATCCCCCTCCGGCAGGATGCCGGAAAAGGCCCCAAGATGGGATCTCACGGGAACAGAAGGTTGCGGCGGTGGAAAAGTGTTTTCGTGGATGCTTCTAATGGTTTGGGAATATATGTGAATATATAGGAGGAAGATCTAGGTCAGGGGGTCACCGAGGGGCCCACAAGGCAGGGGCGCGCCCTCCCCCCTTGTGGCTGCCTCGTGGCTCTTCTGACATGCACTCCAAGTCTCCTGGGTGTCTTCTGGTCCAAGAAAAATCATCGCGAAGGTTTTTTCCGTTTGGTATTCCTTTCCTGCGAAGCTCAAAAACAAGGAAAAAACAGAAACTGGCACTGTGCTCTAGGTTAATAAGTTTATTAATGCATATAAAACATCCAAAACAGATAATATAATAGCATGGAACAATAAAAAAATATAAATACGTTGGAGACGTATCAAGCATCCCCAAGCTTAATTCCTGCTCGTCCTCGAGTAGGTAAATGATAAAAACAGAATTTTTGATGTGGAATGCTACCTAACATATTTATCCATGTAATTTTCTTTATTGTGGCATGAATGTTCAGGTCCATAAGATTCAAAACAAAAGTTTAATATTGACATAAAAAAATACTTCAAGCATACTAACAAGGCAATTATGTTTTCTCAAAATAACATGGCCAAAGAAAGTTTATCCCTACAAAATCATATAGTCTGGCTATGCTCCATCTTCATGACACAAAGTATTCAAATCATGCACAACCCCGATGACAAGCCAAGCAATTGTTTCATACTTTTGGTGTTCTCAAACCTTTTCAACTTTCACGCAATACATGAGCGTGAGCCATGGACATAGCACTATAGGTGGAATAGAATATGGTGGTTGTGAAGAAGACAAAAATAGGGAGATAGTCTCACATCAACTAGGCGTATTAACGGGTTATGGAGATGCCCATCAATAGATATCGATGTGAGTGAGTAGGGATTGCCATGCAACGGATGCACTAGAGCTATAAGTTTATGAAAGCTCAAAAGAAAACTAAGTGGGTGTGCATCCAACTTGCTTGCTCATGAAGACCTAGGGCAATTTGAGGAAGCCCATCATTGGAATATACAAGCCAAGTTCTATAATGAAAAATTCCCACAAGCATATGAAAGTGACAACATAGGAGACTCTCTATCATGAAGATCATGGTGCTACTTTGAAGCACAAGTGTGGAAAAAAGGATAGTAACATTGCCCCTTCTCTCTTTTTCTCTCTTTTTTTTGTTTGCCTTCTTTGGCCTCCCTTTTATTTTTTTTCCTCACATGGGACAATGCTGTAATAATGAAGATAATCACACTCTTATTTACTTACAACTCAAAAATTACAACTCGATACTTAGAACAAAAATATGACTCTATATGAATGCCTCCGGCGGTGTACCGGGATGTGCAATGACTCAAGAGTGACATGTATGAAAGAATTATGAAAGGTGGCTTTGCCACAAATACGATGTCAACTACATGATCATGCAAAGCAATATGACAATGATGGAACGTGTCATAATAAAACGGAACGGTGGAAAGTTGCATGGCAATATATCTCGAAATGGCTATGGAAATGCCATAATAGGTAGGTATGGTGGCTGTTTTGAGGAAGGTATATGGTGGGTTTATGGTACCGGCGAAAGTTGCGCGGCACTAGAGAGGCTAGCAAAGGTGGAAGGGTGAGAGTGCGTATCATCCATGGACTCAACATTAGTCATAAAGAACTCACATACTTATTGCAAAAATCTATTAGTCATCGAAACAAAGTACTACGCGCATGCTCCTAGGGGGATAGATTGGTAGGAAAAGACCATCGCTCGTCCCCGACCGCCACTCATAAGGAAGACAATCAAAAAATACTTCATGCTCCAACTTCGTTACATAATGGTTCACCATACGTGCATGCTACGGGAATCATAAACCTCAACAAAAGTATTTCTCCAATTCACAATTACTCACTAGCATGACTCTAATATCACCATCTCTATATCTCAAAACAATCATAAGGAATCAAACTTCTCATAGTATTCAATGCACTTTATATGAAAGTTTTTATTATATCCCTCTTGGATGCCTATCATATTAGGACTAAATTCATAACCAAAGCAAATTACCACGCTGTTTAGATACTCTCAAAATAATATAAGTGAAGCATGAGAGTTCAATAATTTCTACAAAATAAGGCCACCGCCGTGCTCTAAAAAGATATAAGTGAAGCACTAGAGCAAAATTGCCTAGCTCAAAAGATATAAGTGAAGCACATAGAGTATTCTAATAAATCGCGATTCATGCGTGTCCCTATCAAAAGGTGTGTACAGCAAGGATGATTGTGGCAAACTAAAAAACAAAGACTCAAATCATACAAGACGCTCCAAGCAAAACACATATCATGTGGTGAATAAAAATATAGCCTTAAGTAAAGTTACCGATAGACGAAGACGAAAGAGGGGATGCCTTCCGGGGCATCCCCAAGCTTAGGCTCTTGGTTGTCCTTGAATATTACCTTGGGGTGCCTTAGGCATCCCCAAGCTTAGGCTCTTGCCACTCCTTATTCCATAGACCATCAAATCCTTACCCAAAACTTGAAAACTTCACAACACAAAACTCAACAGAAAATCTCATAAGCTCCGTTAGTATAAGAAAATAAATCACCACTTTTGGTACTGTTGTGAACTCATTATTTATTTATATTGGTGTAATATCTACTGTATTCCAACTTCTCCATGGTTCATACCCCCCGATACTACCCATAGATTCATCAAAATAAGCAAACAACACATAGAAAACAGAATCTGTCAAAAACAGAACAGTCTGCGAAAATCTGAATTTCTATAATACTTATGTAACTCCAAAATTTCTGAAAAATTAGTATAGCATAGTAAGTTTGTATATAAATCTTGTGTAAAAAATTCATGGTTTTTAAATGCTCCAGTGAACCTAAACAATTATGTGACTGGATGCAAAAGTTTCTGTTTTTCAGCAAGATCAAATCAACTATCATCGTAAGCCATCCCAAAGGTCTTACTTGGCACAAACACTAATTAAAACACAAAAACACATCTAACCAGAGGCTAGATGAATTATTTATTGAAAAACAGAACCAAAAAGCAAAGAACAAAAATAAAATTGGGTTGCCTCCCAACAAGCGCTATTGTTTAACGCCCTTAGCTAGGCATAAAAACACATAGATCTAGGTATTGTCATCTTTGGCCTTTATCTTTTTAATAGAGTTATGCTCAAATCCAGGAGGTTCTTTGCGTTTCTCCTCATATTCAGAAATCTTTATATCTAGAGAATACAACCGCTTACTGCAAAGAGTGATCAACATATTCATGCGGTGGAGGTTTCCACTAACACTTTTGAGGGGTTCAAGAGATTTTTGCAAAATTTTCGTTACTTCACAGAGTTTCTCAAAAACCTGTGTTCCCTCTTGAGTGTGATGTAATCCATTTTGTGGGGGTAATATTCCTACTATTCCTTCTATTATCTCATAAGCAATGTTGGGATCAATTTCAATAAAATTCCCTTTAGCAGCGAAATCCAAAAGTTGCCTATGGGACATGGTTAGCCCAACATAAAAATTACGAAGTAAAATCTTAAAATCCCCCTCTATAGTGCAATTGCGATAGGATTCTATCATCCTATACCAAGCATCCTTTAAATTTTCTCCTTGTTTCTGTTTGAAGTGAAGAACTTCAAAGTCAGGAGACAAAGGAGGGGTAAAAGCGCTAGTCATAGAGAAAAAAAAAGTAAAGAAGAAGTAAGCAAACGAAGAGACGAACGAAAGGAGGGATGGAAGAAGGGCGAATAAAAAGGTAAATCTTTTCGAAAATCGTTTTAGAAGTGGGGGAGAGGAAAACGAGAGGCAAATGGCGAATAATGTAATGCAAGAGATGAGAGTTTATGATGGGTACTTGGTATGTCTTGACTTGGCGTAGATCTCCCCGGCAACGGCGCCAGAAATTCTTCCTGCTACTTCTTGAGCTTGCGTTGGTTTTTCCCTTGAAGAGGAAAGGGTGATGCAGCAAAGTAGAGATAAGTTTTTCCCTCAGTTAGAGAACCAAGGTATCAATCCAGTAGGAGACAACGCACAAATCACCAATACCTACACAAACAATCAAACACTTGCACCCAACGCGATAAAGGGGTTGTCAATCCCTTCACGGTCACTTGCAAAAGTGAGATCTGATAGAGATAGATAAAACTAAACAAAAGATAAAGTAAATATTTTTAGGGTTTTTGGTTTATAGATCTGAAAATAAAAGATTGCAAAATAGTAGATCGGAAAGTAATATGATGGAAAATAGACCCGGGGGCCATAGGTTTCACTAGAGGCTTCTCTCAAGATAGCAAATAATACGGTGGGTGAACAAATTACTGTCGAGCAATTGATAGAAAAGCGCAAAGTTATGACGATATCCAAGGCAATGATTATGAAATATAGGCATCGCGTCCATGTCAAGTAGACCGACTCCTGCCTGCATCTACTACTATTACTCCACACATCGACCGACTCCTGCCGGCATCTAGAGTATTAAGTTCATGAAGAACAGAGTAACGCTTTAAGTAAGATGACATGATGTAGAGGAATAAACTCAAGCAATATGATGTAAACCCCATCTTTTTATCCTCGATGGCAACACTAGAATACATGCCTCGCTGCCCCTACTGTCATTGGGAGAGGACATCGCAAGATTGAACCCAAAGCCAAGCACTTCTCCCATTGCAAGAAAAACCAATCTAGTTGGCCAAACCAAAACGATAGTTCGAAGAGAATTACAAGGATATCAAATCATGCATAAAAGAATTCAGAGAAGATTCAAATAATATTCATAGATAAGCTGATCATAAATCCATAATTCATCGGATCTCGACAAACACACCGCAAAAGAAGATTACATCGGATAGTTCTCAAAGAACATCAAGGAGAACATTGTATTGAGAATCAAAGAGAGAGAACAAGCCATCTAGCTACTAGCTATGGACCCGTAGGTCTGAGGTAAACTACTCACGCTTCATCGGAAGGGCAATAGAGTTGATGTAGAAGCCCTCCGTGATCGAATCCCCCTCCGGCAGGATGCCGGAAAAGGCCCTAAGATGGGATCTCACGGGAACAGAAGGTTGCGGCGGTGGAAAAGTGTTTTCGTGGATGCTTCTGGCGGTTTGGGAATATATGTGAATATATAGGAGGAAGATCTAGGTCAGGGGGTCACCGAGGGGCCCACAGGGTAGGGGGCACGCCCTACCCCCCTGGGCGCGCCCTCCCCCCTTGTGGCCGCCTCGTGGCTCTTCTGGCTTGCACTCCAAGTCTCCTGGGTGTCTTCTGGTCCAAGAAAAATCATCGCGAAGGTTTTATTCCGTTTGGACACCGTTTGGTATTCCTTTCCTGCGAAGCTCAAAAATAAGGAAAAAACAGAAACTGGCACTGGGCTCTAGGTTAATAAGTTAGTCCCAAAAATAATATAAAATAGCATATTAATGCATATAAAACATCCAAAACAGATAATATAATAGCATGGAACAATCAAAAAGTATAGATACGTTGGAGACGTATCAGGCCTCGAACTGTCCTGCTGCTTGTAGAAGATTTGCTCGATCCGATGGGCTAAAAGAAGAAAGATCGGTTCGTTAATATATATACAAATCAATTAAAACATGTGATGATCACCAGATGCCTTATATAAATATACCTCGCCGGTATTTGTTATTTGAAGAACAACATTTCCTTCGTCGTCATTGTTCTGGACTTCATCTATTCGTTCGTCTTCATCAAATATCATACCCTCACCGGTATTGTTCAGATATTGTGAGCCGTCATCTTCTTCATTCTCATCTGGGCTCGGGGAGCGTATGATGTCGAACATAGTCTCTTCTCCTTCTCTGCCGGTATTGTCCATAGCTTTTATTTAACTAATCCAGAAGAAAGATAAAACAATTTAGTATTCAAATTAGAATGCATGCATGCAATCAATAAGGAAAAACTGAATCATAGTAGATAATATGTATACATCTCGAATAATTAATCCAGATAATATGCATCATCGAATATAATCCCGAATACATCGTCTTGAATATTATCGAATAATATAATATCGAATACATCATCTCGAATATTATCGAATATAATCTCGAATACATCTCGAGTATTATCACTAATACATCTCGAATATTATCATATATATAACATCACTAGCTAATACAGATCGAATATTATCGAAGAATCTAGTTCACTCGCGGTTCCTGAGGCGCGGGCGGTGGACACCCAAAGAGAAGGAACGATCACATGATCATAGCTTGGGTGAGATCCCTGAAGAACCTGCCAGGTATTGTAGAACCTGACGTCCAACGCATCCATGTAGCGACGGACGTGCTCGTCCTCCTCCTTGACACGGCGACGTACCACCTCCGGCGGGGCCGGCTACCTCCGCACCGAAAGTGGCCCACGCAAACGCCACCAAAGGAGCTCCGGGTCGACGACGAGACCCGGGGCCGGGTTCCTCACCAAGCTGCGCGCCCCTGAAGGTAGCACCTCCCAGTGCCAGCCCAGCGGAGCCCAGTCCCGGACATGGCGCCTCTGAAGCAGGACGTCGTCGCGAACGAGTCGACGATGAGGATGCGGGCCGGGCATCGTTGATGTCGAGAACAAATTCTTATGAAAAAAATTCCTATATATGCAATGTCATTTTATTAGGAAATTTTTAGCAAAATATCCTCTTTTCAATTATAATGTCCCATTCCTAGGTTATAACTACCCTAATAATATTCCTTTCTCAAAAAATTCCGAAACTTTTCCCACTTATATATAGTCCTTCTAACAAATATATATATGGTCAACTTTTTCCTATGCAACTTTTTTATATGCAAATTTTTTCTATACTATGATATACAACATTATATAAAATTAAAAAACACAAAAAGAAGCACTAATTAAGCATACTTCTATACATCCATTAAAAAACAGAAAAACAACATTATAAAAAAATTCTATACTAATTAAACACTAATATATTATATCCATCTAACATGCATTCATGTACAAAAACAATTACATACTACACTAATTCATCTACACAAAAAACCTAACATTTCTATTCATCCGTTTATTGACATGCATATCTATTACAGTTTCGAAAAATGAAAAAAAATGAAAAAAATCGTCGGAGATCGAGGGGCGGCGAGCTCACAGCGGGGTGAGGCAACGGCGAGGCTCGATCGGGGAGGAGGGCGCGGGCGGCGTCGACGGGGCTCAGCCGGGGGAGGAGGCGCGGGCGGCGTCGCGCGGGGAGGAGGCGCGGGCAGCGTCGACGGGGAGGAGGCACGGGCGGCGGTGCGTCGCGCGGGGAGGAGGCCGGACGAGCTCCGGCGTCAGGAGAGACAAGACGGCGTCGGGGCAGACGACGGCGGCAGCCTGGCGGCGTCCTCTGTCGTAGTGGTCGCGCGGTGTCTAGAAGAAGCAGAGAGAGGTGTGAAAATTTTCAAGTGTTGTATATATATGCGGATACCTTTAGTCCCGGTTGGAACCACCAACCATGACTAAAGGTCACTTTTGGCCAGGCAGAGCGGCGGGAAGGGGGGGCCTTTAGTCGTGGTTGGTGGCTCCAACCGGGACTAAAGGGGAGCCTTTAGTCGCGGTTGGAGCCACAACCGCGACTAAAGGCTGGTGCTCGCGCAGGCGCGGTGCAGGGCAAGTTTAGTCCCACCTCGCTTGGCAAGAGGCGCCAGCACCTGTTTATAAGCCCCGGCGCAGCCTCTCCATCGAGCTCCTCTCTAATGCAGGTCTTCTGGGCCTACCGCACCTATGCTGCCCTATGGGGCCTACTGGGCCTTGCGGGCCTGCATCCTGGCCCAACTAGAGATTGGGTTTCTAGTCGTATGCAAGCAGTGGTGGCCTAGTAGGCGGGCTTTTTTTTAATTTATTTATTTTTCATTTTTTTTCTACTTTATTTATTTTCTTTTGTTTCTGAGTTGTTTTTTGCTTTATTTAGAGTTTCTTTGTGAATCTTTTTGCTTTAGGTAAAAAAAATTATAAACTTTCTGTTATTGCCAGTAGTTTTCAAATTTGAATAGTTTAAATTTTAATTATTTGAAATTTGTGTGAATCACTAGTTTGTGAATAACTTTACTTTAAAAATAGATTTTTCAGTTATTCTTTTTTCTGCTATTTAATATTAGTGTGTTTTATCATTATATTCAATTTGGTAATTCTTAGGTTATTTAAAAAATGAAATGCCTTTGTAACAGACGAGTTTTCGTCAGAAACCCTGATACTTCGAAAGAGATTGTTCAGTTTGTACACGAACTGCATCCAGATTTTGCCGTAACCCTCTCAAATTTTTAGCACATGCTATGTGGATGAAATGATTTCAATTTCAGGGTCATTTAGCTCAAAAAAATCAGTAAATGCATGAAAAATAGCAAATGAAGTCAGAAAGGGTTAAAAATTGATGACATGGCTTCGAATGGTGCATACTGAATGCACAAAAAGTCTGAAGTTGAAATAAGTTTAAAAAAATGAAATGCCTTTATAACAGATGAATTTTCGTCCGAAACCCTGATACTTCGAAAGAGATTGTCCATTTTGTACACAAAGTGCATCCAGTTTTTGCCGTAACCCTCTCAACTTTTTAGCACATGCTATGTGGGTGAAATGATAATATCATGCCAACTTTCAACCTTTTCAGAGTTCATTTGTAGTGCTTTTCAATTTCAGGGTCATTTAGCCCAAAAAAAATCATTAAATGCATGAAAAATAGAAAATGAAGTCAGAAAGGGTTGAAATTTTGTTTGTACATAATATTTCTTCGCGTTTCAAATGCCAAAACACATAAGTACCCTAACTATTACAAAGATTCTCTCCGATTTGTCCGAAGTGGCACTTTCCAGATATATAAGTCCGGAAACTCACTAGAGAAGAAAGTGATGACAGTGAAGCCGGTCACATCCCAGAGTGGGATCTTTGGGTATAAAATTTTTTCTTCGCGTGTGTCCCTTTGCGTCGTAACCATGGACAATCTTCATCATTTAACTGGATGCTCGGGTCAATATTCACTGTGAAGGGAGCAATTTCATGAAACTTTTCATAATCTTCTGACATGTCTGTCTTGTCCTCCACTCCCACGATGTTTCTTTTCCCTGAAAGAACTATGTGGCGCTTTGGCTCATCGTATGATGTATTCGCTTCCTTATCTTTTCTTTTTCTCGGCTTGGTAGACATGTCCTTCACATAGAAAACCTGCGCCACATCATTGGCTAGGACAAATGGTTCGTCTGCGTACGCAAGATTGTTGAGATCCACTGTTGTCATTCCGTACTGCGGGTCTTCCGTTACCCCGCCTCCTGTCAGATTGACCCATTTGCACCGAAACAAAGGGACCTTCAAATCACGTCCATAGTCAAGTTCCCATATCTGCTCTATGTAACCATAATATGTGTCCTTTGGCCTATTGGTGTTTGCTGCATCAAAGCGGACACCACTATTTTGGTTGGTGCTCTTTTTATCTTGGGCGATCGTGTAAAATGTATTCCCATTTATCTCGTACCCTTTGAAAGTCAATATATTCGAAGATGGTAACTTGGACAGCAAGTACAGCTCATCTTCAACAGCGTCGTCATGCATGAGACGTGTCTGCAACCAACCGGCGAAAGTCCCCATTTGTTCACGTGAAATCCAGTCATCAGACTGCTCCGGGTGTTTGAAGCGTAGAATATTCTTGTGTTCCTCGTTATACGGAGCCACCAAAGAGGAATTTTGTAGAACTGTGTAGTGTGCTTGAGTGAGAGAATGCCCGTCCATACATATTATTGCTTTCGGTCCTAGCGTGCCTTTTCCACCCAGTCTGCCCTCATGCCGCGATTCAGGAACACCAATCGGCTTAAGGTCAGGAATAAAGTCAACACAAAACTCAATGACCTCCTCATTTTCATGGCCCTTGGAGATGCTTTCTTCTGGCCTAGCACGGTTATGAACATATTTCTTTAAGACTCCCATGAACCTCTCAAAGAGGAACATATTGTGTAGAAATACAGGACCCAGAATGGCAATCTCTTCGACTAGGTGAACTAGGACGTGCGTCATGATATTGAAGAAGGATGGTGGGAACACCAACTCGAAACTGACAAGACATTGCACCAAATCATTCTCTAACTTTGGTATGATTTTTGGATCGATTACCTTCTGAGAGATTGCATTGAGGAATGCACATAGCTTCACAATGGCTAATCGAACGTTTTCCGGTAGAAGCCCCCTCAATGCAAACGGAAGCAGTTGCGTCATAATCACGTGGCAGTCATGAGACTTTAGGTTCTGGAACTTTTTCTCAGCCATATTTATTATTCCCTTTATATTCAACAAGAAGCCAGACGGGACCTTCATATTGAGCAGGCATTCAAAGAAGATTTCCTTCTCTTCTTTGGTAAGAGCATAGCTGGCATGACCCTGATGTATGCCGTCTTTTCCGTGCATACGTTGCTGGTCCTCCCGTGCCTCCGGTGTATCTTTTGTCTTCCCATACACGCCCAAGAATCCTAGCAGGTTCACGCAAAGATTCTTTGTCACGTGCATCACGTCGATTGCAGAGCGGACCTCTAGGTCTATCCAATAGGGTAGGTCCCAAAATATAGATTTCTTCTTCCACATGGGTGCGCGTCCGTCAGCGTCATTCGGAACAGATTGTCCACCAGGACCCTTTCCAAAGATTACTTTTAAATCCTTGACCATATCAAGTATATCACGACCAGTACGGTGGCGAGGCTTCTTCCGGTGATCTGCCTCACCTTTGAAATTCTTGCCTTTCTTTCTTACGGGATGCCTGCTCGGAAGAAATCGACGATGTCCCAGGTACACATTCTTCTTACAATTATCCAAATATATACTGTCGGTATCATCTAAACAGTGCGTGCATGCGCGGTATCCCTTGTTTGTCCGTCCTGAAAGGTTACTGAGAGCAGGCTAATCATTGATGGTCACAAACAGCAATGCATGTAGGTCAAATTCCTCCTGATTGTGCTCATCCCACGCACGTACACATTTTTCATTCCACAACTGTAAGAGTTCTTCAACTAATAGCCTTAGGTACACATCAATGTCGTTGCCGGGTTGCTTAGGGCCTTGGATGAGCACTGGCATCATAATGAACTTCCGCTTCATGCACAACCAAGGAGGAAGGTTATACATGCATAGAGTCACAGGGCAGGTGCTATGATTGCTGCTCTGCTCCCCAAAAGGATTAATGCCATCTGCGCTTAGACCAAACCATACGTTCCTTGCGTCATCTGCAAAGTCCTCCCACTTTCTCTTGATTTTTCTCCACTGCGACCCATCAACGGGTACTCTCAACTTTCCGTCTTTCTTATGGTCTTCTTTGTGCCATCGCATCAACTTGGCATGCTCTTTGTTTTGGAACAAATGTTTCAACCATGGTATTATAGGAGCATACCACATCACCTTGGCAGAAATCTTCTTCCTGGGGCGCTCACCCTCAACATCACCAGGGTCATCGCGGCTGATCATATAACGCATTGCACCACATACCGGGCATGCATTCAAATCCTCGTGCTCACCGTGGTAGAGGATACAGTCATTAGGGCATGCATGTATCTTCTGCACCTCTAATCCTAGAGGGCAGACAGCCTTCTTTGCTTCGTACGTACTGTCAGGCAATTCGTTGTCCTTTGGAAGCATCTTCTTTAACATTATCAGCAACTTTTCAAATCCCTTGTCAGATACACCATTCTCTGCCTTCCATTGCAGCAATTCCAGTGTGGTGCCCAGCTTTTTCTTGTCAGCTTCGTAATTTGGGTACAACAATTTCTTGTGATGCTCTAACATGCGTTGCAACTTCAGCCTCTCCTTTTCACTTGCGCAGTTTCTCTTTGCATCGGCAATGGCCCGACCAAGATCATCAGCGTGCTCATCTGATGCCTCTTCTTCAGCTTCTTCCCGCATTGCCGGCTCAGCTTCTTCCCCCATTGTTGTTGTACCATCGTATTCAGGGAACCCATGGTCAGGATAGCTGTCGTCATCCTCTTCTTCTTCATTCTCTTCCATTAGGACCCCTCTTTCTCCGTGCTTGGTCCAACAGTTATAGCCGGACATGAAACCGGACTCAAACAGGTGGACGTGAATGGTTCTTGCGTTAGAGTAATTTCGATCATTCTTACAGTTAGCACATGGACAACACATAAAACCATCCGCCCGCTTGTTTGCCTTAGCCGCAAACAGAAAAGTATGCATGCCATTAATGAACTGGGGAGAGCATCGGTCATCGTACATCCATTGCCGACTCATCTTCATTACACAACACCGAAAAGACCAAATTAATACAAGTTCATACACACTTATTCTCATAAAACAACATACAAACTCTCTCGCTAAAGCATTTAAATGCAACAACAAATGCGATCAAGATCGCAACTAAGGTAACAATTGATCCAACAGCATAATGATACCAAGCCTCACTATCAATGTCATACTTTCTAATCTTTCTAATCTTCAAGCGCATTTTATCCATCTTGATCTTGTGATCATCGACGACATCGGCAACATGCAACTCCAATTCCATCTTCTCCTCCTCAATTATTTTCAATTTTTCTTCAAGTAATTGTTTTCTTTTTTCACTAAATTTAACCTCTCGACAAGTGGGTCGGTTGAAATTTCCGGTTCACATACCTCCTAGATAAAAATATCTATGTCAACTTGATGGGCATAATTTGTCATAAACATGAAGTGCAACAAATAGTTATAAAAGAGAATATACCACATCCGAATCATAAACCGGACGAGAGCCGACGAGGATGGATATCAAAACCATGCCACTATGTATAACAAACAACGTACGGGTAAGAAAATTATACAAGTAACTATCTAAATCACACAAACATGATTTTTTTTTTTTATAAAAAGGATAAGAACAAGAGGCTCACCAAGGTGGTGCCGGTGACGGGACGGTGCATGCGATCGACGGTGGTTAGGATGGGGACGGGAAGGCACTAAGTAAACCACACCTACACATGCAAACTAAGAATTTAATTTGATCTGAAATTGCATATAAATCAAATAAACTACCACATATAAATACTCCCAAACTAAAACCCACAAATCACTATACTTATAGAGCATTGCAAGAGCTAATCTAGCAATGAGAGATGAAAGGACAAATTTGCTAACCTTTGTGAACACTTGGATGGATGGGGTGCCTTCAAACCTTGACAATTTTTTTGCAAAAATGGAGGATGAGCTCGAGCAAGAGGGGAAGAACAAAGAGGAGAGGAAAGGGGAAGAACAGAGAGCTCGGGCTCGACGAAGGGTTTATATAGGAGCATCTTTAGTCCCGGTTCGTGACACAAACCGGGACTAGAGGTGGTTACCTCTACCTCTAGTCCCGGTTTGTGTCACGAACCAGGACTAAAGGTGCTAGTGGGGCCCAGCCTGACACCAGCCTGCCGCCACCCCTTTAGTCCCGGTTCGTGTCACGAACCGGTACTAGAGGTTCAACACGAACCGGGACTAATGATGCCCGCCCCCCTAGCCCATTGGAACCGGCACTAATGGTCACATTAGTATCGGTCCGTTTACAAACCGAGACTAATGTGGCTCACGTAAAGTAGTTTTTCTACTAGTGTCATTAGACTTGCAATTGCAAGCGTTGCAATTCGACCGCAACTGCATGGGTACAAAAGCGACTACAACTACGGTCGAGATGGCAATTGTTGCGGTAAGTTGCATGTTCACCACTAAACATGCAACTACAAGCGTTGTAACCCTTACTGCAACTGCACAGGGGACAAAACAATTGCAATTGGGGTCGGAAAGAGGGTTGTCGTGCTAGTTGCATGTCCACCACTAGACATGCAACTGTATGGTTACACAACGACTGCATCTCGAAGACGGAAAGGGTTTATCCGGTCAGTTGCTGTCCATTTTTGTTTTATCTTAGCGTCACATAGGCATTTTTCTATGCATCACAACTACAAACAAGAAACATAAAAAAATATCTAAAATAAAATTGCTTTTACTCAAACAATCAAATTGTATGGCTCGTAATGTTAGTAACAAGAACGAATACAACACGATTTAAATATACGATGAACTTTACTGAAATATGCGGTGCAGTTTTATGGTACATGATATTTAAAAAATATATGGTGAACATGTTTTAAATATCCGCATATACATCATAAAATTTCATTTTCCAGTTTTTTTTTGCTTTTTAGTTGTTTAACATTTCTTTTAGACAATTTGTTTAAAAAGTGATAATATTGTGGGGCACAAAACTAGGCATCGCCCCATCCGAGAACCTCTTCTTAGCTGTTGCTCTCGAATAAATAAAAGTAAATAAAAAACAACAGACAAAACCCACCCAAAACCAGGATACGGGCCAACCCATGAGCGACCGCAGCTGTTGGGTGCTTCTCTGCTCTTGTAAGAAGACACGACGCCTAGCAATTAAAAGCCGAAGGCTCAGCCCACCAAAGAGACAACAAAAGGACCTTATTCCATCTCCACGAAGTCGCCACCGCCTCGTCTATTTGAGCATGACACAAACCTTAACCAGACTAAAAAAACACCTAAAAATAGACCCCCACCCACCGGCAAAGGGCCAGGATCCACTGCGCCCGCATGGTTCTAGGGCCACATGAGACGAGGCAGACTAGCAAGGGCGCCGATAAGTGGCAAGGAAACCCTATTCGCCTATTCACTTGAGTCGTGGGCTGAAGGGTACCGGCACCACCATGCTAGAGCCCTGAATACTATTTTTTCTTACATTAATAAGCCAAAACTACACCCATATGTCCAACAATTGAACACAATCAAGTGTAAAAAATAACTAGTGGACCAAATGAACATAAATCTTGCTTTAGTAACTTATTTATTTTTTGCAAGGACTTTGTTAATACAAAGAACACGTTCAGCTATAAAAAACATTAACTGTTGAAATGGAGGAAGTAACATCTTATATTATGGGACGTAGGGAGTATCATCGAAACATTAACTTTCCTACTAGTAACTAGTTACATTCGTGAGTTTATGGTGCACGCAGGTAACTATCGAATCTGATTCCTTGGAATTGATCAACGCATGTATTGGCCAAGACATCGAGAGGTGATATGCATGTGTATCACCTAGCGGACGTGTGTGTGTGAGTGTGGTCGTTCATGCACGTGTGCTACTGCGTGCGTCCATGCATGCGTATGCTTGCGTGCTGGCTGTGTGAGCCGTGTGCGTCCATGCATGCGTGCTGGCTGTGTGAATCGTGTGCTTCCATGCATGCATACTGGATTGAGATCGCGGCGCGAGGGTGCCGGTCCCAGGGTTTTGCCGAAGCATGTAACACTATGTCAGTAAAAACCCAGGTATAGCATTTGCACTTATACAAGATAATAATAAAGTAAAGAAACATTCAATTATAATAGAAGCAAAACACAATTGAGCTCAAGATCAACATCAGATTATAAGGCAGGATGAAGCTCGGTGCGTCCATACAACCACAAAAGACAACCATTCGACATAAAGTTCGATACCAAAAGCGAGAACACATAAGAGGAGGTAATAAGAACAGGAACATAATAAAGGAGAGACAACTACGGAGCCATAATCACTAAGCATACTAATAAGTGGCGTAATTGATCTGCCTTGTTGATGTACTTCATAGGTACCGCCTCACACGAATCTGATACTAACAAACTGTGAGATATATGGAATACAATGATTTCTATACTCAAGCATCAACCCTAATAACTTGGAACTTTAACAGTAGGCCAATCAGAATTAAAATGGTCCAAGTAAGCAATGGCCCTTATCTAATACAGGGAATCCACAACGTATAAAGCATCACAGGAGAGATAAGATGGTATACAGAGGAATGCATATTCTTGTCAGCCAAGCAACCAAATCCAAGGAAACTTATCTTTGCATTCATTATTCCATCAACGATGAATAAAACAAGAGTCTAATGAAGAGTCACTCGGAAGCAAAGTATGTTTGCATGCACAAATTGAGAAGCCACCAAACAATATCTGAACATAAAAAGTATATTTCACGATTGGTTTAGTAGCAAATATCCTAAGCATGGTGCATATGACAGCATGCAGCAGCTTAAGAAAGTGATCAAATCGTCTCTCCGAACTATATCATCATTGCCACTCAAATGCATATTCAGCATTGTCGACGAAAACAAAATACACAACCCTTGCTGATAGCTGACCATGGATTTAATATTCTGCGTCCTAGACCCTCGTCCTATCAATGCACAAAATTAAAAAAATGTATATGCACCTTCATCACAACATACAGAAACGTATATGGAGCATAATCAAACACATGTTGAACTACAACTCTGCATAGACAACTAAAGTCTCAGGCATAATGTAGACCAATAGGAATGATGACACGACGCATCGAGGAGAAAGTGCAGTATATGTACAGTAAGACGAAATCACCTTGATAAGCCTAGTAGCAGTTATGAATTAGAAGAGGTGGCATCTAACAGCGCGCCCTTTTTTCCAGATGTCCTTCCAAGCGGCTGCTTGTGTCTTCCATCATGTCAGGAAGATCTTCAACAGAGTAGTCCATGGCAACCGCATTTCTAACGTGCACAGAAAAGTAATGCATATATCAAAGATGAATACTCAAACTGTTCGCGGCTGAAATACATACTCAGAAATGGCAGATCCATGAAGGAATTCAAAATACAACAAACCTACAAAGATTGAATCAAGTGCGGAAAGGTATGCGGAATTAACTGGATGACATGCAGAAGGGCAATCATGACCCGACGGCGGCATAGGAGTGGATTCGCCCGCCTTGTCACATGAAGCCAACAGGCTGGGCAACGTCGACGGAGATCTGACAGGTGCACCTCTGCGGCTGGTGTTCCACCTTCCGAGTCCGAGGAACGGCGACGGCGGACACCGGATCCGGCACTGCCATGAGCCACTCGACGCCGAGGGAGAGAGGGCCGAGCAGCTGCAGGAGCGGCAACCTCAGTAAGAAGTGCACATCGAGCCTCTCTTTCTTTTGTCAAACAAACAACACCAGGATCATATCCAGTAAGAAGTGCACACAACAATCATGCCTCAGTTGATAAATAATAAAGCATAAGAATGCATGAACTGACTCTATAAAAATGAATAAAATCACATGAAAATAGCATAAGAATGCATGAACTGACTCTGTTCTAACAGGATATGCATCCTAGCCATATAAGGCCCAACAAAAGACATGTTGAACTGACTAATAAGACCACCACATCTAGAATAAAAACAGTATAATCCCAAGGCCAAAGCACACCCTGAACACATGCTATGGTTGACTGGATTATGTTCCCTTCAGAGTCTTCTTCCATTAATGATATTCCGGGAGCTTATATCAGTCTAAGCGAAAAAATATACCAGTCAACCATAGTCTGATGTAATTGTAATAAGATTCAGGAAGAACTAATATTTCAAAGCAAACCAAATACTCACGTCCCCACAAGAAAGCACAAACAGTCCTTGTTCTTTAAGTTGAATTTGAACTTGGCAAGCAAAATAATATAGGAAATAAACAATATAGGAAACACCCAAAGAGACTTCATTCCAAGCAGGGAACCCAAATTGTGATATCCATCAATCCACTCCCTGATCCACATTAGCAGGGGTGGCAAATAACAGCCAAGAAATTAATACTCGCATCTACTATGGGGTCCCAATGCAGAAATGAAAAACATAATTGTTTAACTAAAACAAAAAGCTACAAGCAAGCACATAGCAAGAGAAAAGGTTCGACATAATGTCCAACATTTGTATCAATCGGTCATATATACAATCATTTTGCCGCTATAAACAGCATTGTAATGGTGGAGTAATCACCTGAGAAAATTTAAATTACAAACAAAATATCTAAGACTAAGCTCTAATCGGCAGCGCGCCTTGGCGCGAGGGTGCCGGTTCCAACGATGTGCCCAAGCAAGTAATGGTGAAGTTAGTAGAAAGCCAGGCTTAGCGTGTGTATTCAATCAGGATAACAAAATAAAAGAAGAAACATTCACATGTAATCAGAGCAAGACATCATCGATGGATACCAAAACTATAGTACAATACGTCTCCATAGCCACCAAAACGATAGTACAACACATTTGAAGGATGAAATGTTCATATGCAGGGTAAATTAAAGGATGCAATGTTCATACACGGTAGATATTGTTGTTGGAGGAGTGAGCACCAGTAATCTGCATACACGGTGGACAGGTCCTGTCGTCTTGAACATCAGTGTCAGAGAGAACGATGACACTCATCATGTTCTCACTGAGCCCGAGTCTCAGATGGCCTTTTGTGAAGCCCAAGATGATCTAATAGGAGATCAAGCATCATTCTAACTGGGATCCTTATGATGCTTATCTCGGCCTCTATCATAGGAAATTTCAGAATGGTTATATGATTTTCCAGAGTACTAAAGTCGACTGCAGTTGGTTTTACATCACGAAAACAAAGGACTGGGTAACTAAAGGACAACAATCTTTGTTGTGCAGGAGTTTTATTATGCTCTTACTGTCCTGTTCGACAACAAAGACATAGTAATTGATAAAAAAAATCGAATGCTACCATGAATTATAAGATAAACCAGCAGAAAATCTAAAGCCTAATGATCAGACAATCACACACACGACCAGATCGCTTCAGGTATTGTACAAAGAACAATGGCCTAGGAAACCGTATCAACAATCCATCGAGTTTGCTACAAAGAAAATTATTTATCCTAATTTCTAGGGACTTAGCTAAGCACTGATGCTCATCGGCTATCCAGGATTCCGTCTTTACCACAAAAAGAAAGTCCAGAACCATATACATGATATAAGGATTACTAAGAGCTGCAGTGGTTTGTCATAAATAACTACTCCCTCTGTAAAGAAATATTGGTGATCTAAACACTCTTATATTTGTTTATGGATGGTGTATAAGATATCATAGCTATACATGATATTCTGAAATCCAGAACTGTGATTTAAATAGAAATAACACAGCTTCTACTTCCAAGTTTTGCTAATTCAGGCCCGCAAAGTGGCATAACATCCATGTAATAAAGGATTGGAGTTTACCAAATTAATGGCTCTTATAAGCTATTACTCAAGTGATAAAGAAGGGTTAATGAAAAGTGGCTGACATGCTATTTATCAATAGGAACAAACATAAACACAGTGACACCCGGCTTAATATTAGCAATCTTGTTTCAAGAACAACAGTATGCAAAATTTACTTGCATTAAACTATTATAATATTATCACTCTCCTACCTTTGCGTAAAGATTAATTACCACATTCACAATTAGGGAATTATCATCATAGCAGTTACTTCAATAGGCTGCATAGAACTCTACAAAAAAATATTTCAAGGAGGGACTAATGCTAGTGGTACCTAGTCACATCCTGTTCTGCCTAATGCGAGAAAGCAACAAACTGCAATTATGTTTCGACAACCTTCCTGAACAAAACAAATAATGCATTCGAACAGCCGGATAAAGCAAACAACCAACATAGTAATTATCAACTCCAACTACCTATATGGACTGATATTTAACCACAGTAATGTTCACTTAAAAGTCGTAGCCTAGTTGACAGACAATGAATCCAAAGACCGACAACTAATGGTCTTATCAGCAATGAAGACTAAGAAACACATATTGAAACCATATACAGGGCGGAGCCTGCGAGGCTGCTGGTGCCACCCGACAACCTCAAGGCTATCTACTTGCTGGATATGGCTCTCGACAATAGTGTCCGATGGCACCAGACTCGTGCTAGCCAGACCTACACACATGGGCTCCTCTAACCAATGTAATCAGAAGTATGCCAACCAAACGAACAATAATCGTATACGTAATCCATGGTTTGCAGGTGTATTGTCTTGATTTTTTAACTATTTTCTGAATATTTAACATAACAAAACTAAATGATGGAAAAAGAAGGGTTAGGTCCAAGCTAAAAAGGAGAAGCAGAGTTCACCAAAATTGTTCATGAAGAGTAAAGATCACGCAGATCTTCTGTTGAAAGAGAATTGCCCTGTAGAAGTGAAACAGAGACATGAGAAATCAATGTATTTCGCCATTTTAAGTATCGAAAAGAATGCAAAAGATCACTCCAGGTACTTGGTTCACTTGTTCCTTCTGAATAACTTTCTGGATGCCTTCTTTTTCCATTTGATGCTGATATACCTATAGATGAATGTGGCATATCATATTGTCAGCACAAGAAAGTAACCAGCAACTCAGTATTTCTTCGTAATGGGAAAAATATTAAAAGACAAACGAAATCTGACTGATTTATGTCCCAAAAAGAATTGCTGCTAATCAACACACATATCTACAGTAGCAATTTTTTTTATGTAATAATAGCAGTGAGCTAATTCCATTCCATTTCCTAAATGCAAGCAGCAAATAAAGAGCATTATGAGGCTCATAAATGCTAAAACAGAACCGAACAGAGGAGATGGGTGAGAGAGGACCTTCCATGACACCCGTCAGGGTCGCCTCGTCTCCCTGCATGCCCTTGAACCCAACCCGCATGGGAGCAGCTTCTCCAACAGGGATCTACAGCTGCAGGAGGCTGGACATCCACACGCAACCTGCAAGCGAGTGAGTTTAGAAAAAATAGAAGAAATGACTAACTCAACCAGGTTACAATGTTATAATTACACAACCATGCCAATGTACTAACATATCTAGTGGAGTATGCACGGAAGCAGCACATCACAAGACAAGGAATCAGTAAATGCGAGAACCAACTAAAGAAGATAGCATAATATACATCGCTAACAAGCAGTGAACCCTCGACAACACGCATGAGTAAACCAAATTAACCCAGGATGGACATACCACACCCAGTCATGGTAGTTTGGTTTCAGAATATATAGGAACATGGCTAGAGCAGAGCATCAAAAACTGACAATTCATGTATTAAAGGGCAATCTATCTGACAGTAGAAGAGCGCAGAGGGAGTCCTCTTGTCTAGTTAGAAAAAAATGTGATGTGTACAATGGATACACAAACAAGTTGTTTCGGTCATCCAAAACTGAAAAAAAAACGTGATGCACACACAAGTTTCTCTAGTTTCAGTTTCCCTCTGCCCCACTATATAAAGCATATTTTGATTGGTCAGGCATCATTTTGATCACAATTACTTTGTTAGTGTAAGGTTTATGTGATATAAAATCAGACACGTCTACCGGGTGGCCGTTGGCCCGCTAGCGTCTCGGAGTGGCCGACCAAAAAAGGAAATATTTCGTCCCCTGCTCTATAAATGGAAATAGTTGGTCCCTTAATACATATTAGGAAAAATGCACAGGTGCCAATATGTGTGAACAGAAGAAGAAAAGTACTAATTGCAAAGCACCCACGTGTACATGTGTGAACAAATTTAATTCGTGTTCTCAAATTTTTTAAAAACCATAACCTTCAAACCGTGCATCCAAATTAAGATCCGTTTTCACCGTTGGAACCCTCGCGACGTGATCTTCGAAACTAGATCTTGCATGGATATATTTCGACGAATTCTTTTGTGTGCAACTTATTCCCCGCTTTGTGCAACTGTCTAGTAGTCTATCTACAACCAACTTAGTGTTGATGTGCAACTTTCTCCCTACTCATGAACATGCATTTTTCACTCATGCGAACATGTGTGAGCACATTTATTTTGGGTTTTCAAATTTAAAAAAAATCATAACTTTCAAACCGCGCAGCGAAATTAAGATCTCTTTTCACCGTTAGAACCTTGGAGACGTGCTCTTCGCAACTAGACCCCACGTGGTCGTGTTTCGACGAAATTTTGTATGTGCAATTTAGTCCCTGTTTTGTGCAACTGACTAGTAGTCGACGTGCAACTAGTTTAGTGTTGATGTGCGACTTTTTCCGTACTCGTGGACGTGTAGTTTTCACTAATGTGAACATGTGTGAACGTAATTAATTCGGGTTTTCAAATTTTTAAAAGACATAACTCTCAAACCGAACATCAAAATTAAGATCCGCTTTCACCGTAAGAATCCTGGCAACGTGCTCTTCAAAACTAGATCTTGCATGGGTATGTTTAGATGAATTTCTATGTGCAATTTAGTTTCTGTTTTGTGCAACTGTCTAGCAGTCGATGTGCAACTAGGTTAGTGTTGATGTGCAACTTTCTCCCTACTCGTGGACGTACCGTTTTCACTTATGCGAAAAATGTAAACGCATTTAGTTTGGGTTTTCATTTTTCTAAAAAAATCATAAATTTTGAACCGAACATCGAAATTAATATCTGCTTTCACCGTAAGAATCCTCGCGACGTGCTCTTGGGTTATGTTTCGACAATCTTTTTTTGCGTGCAATATAGTCTCCATTTGATGCAACCGTCTAGCAGTCGATGTGCAACTACCTCACAGTCGATTTGCAACTTCCCCCCTACTTGTGGACGTGCAGTTTTTACTGATGGCACCTCCACCCGCAACTACCCCCTAACAGTGAGATGTCCAACTTAGTCTGCAGCCCCGACCAACTGCATAGTAGTCGACGTGCAACTTTTCCCACGCCCGTGTATGTGTAGTTTTCACTGTTGGCACCTCCGCCCCAGCAACCTTACCAGGGAGATGAGATGTGCAACTTTGCCTGCTACCACCGGCCAATACCTAGCAGTGACATGTAACTTTCTCCTACCCCCGTGGATGTGTATTTTTTCATTGTTTGCACTGTACGCGTGCGACTATGCGCATGAGAGTGGGCACTCTGCGCAGGATACACTCGCGATACCATAAAATGCATACCATATGGATTGTAGTTGCCCCTGTTAGGTGCAGCTGCCGACTACCTCACAGTCGATGTGTAATTTTTCCTTGCCCGAGGACATGCAGTTTTCACTGATGGCACCCCTACCCCAACCACCCCTTCCAGTAGGATGTGCAACTTCTAGAGCTACCCCAACCAACTACTTAGCGCCACCAAGTCCCCTGTACTACAATTTTCTCTACTATGTACTTAAGGATGCGTCTAGGTAGTGGTCATTGGCTCATTAGTAGTATAATGGCAACACCCAAAAAGGGAAAGTATTTGTCTCCCTCTTGATTAGTAAAAGGTAAGTGCCGATGAGAGCAATTATGCCGACAAGAACGTGCAACTCTATGGCCGTGCATGTGCGACTATGCCGATGCGTGTGTGCAACTCCCACGGTCGTGCGTTTGCTACTATGCATGAGAGTGTGCAAATCTGCAGTCGTGCGTGAGAAACTATTGGATGAGAGTGTGCGACTCCGTAGTCTGGGCGTGAGCAATTATGCCGACCAGGGTGTGCAACTTCGCGGCCATGTCTGACTAACTACTGCACCGCGCTTGTGCAACTCACACAGCCAACGAGAGTGGGCACCTATGCCGACGAGGGTGTGCAACTTCGCGGCCATGTGTGTGCGACTATGCGGACGAGAGTGTGCAATTCCGCTGCCATGCGTGGGACTATGCTGAGAGTGTGTAACTTCGCGACCGTGCGTGGGCTACTACGCCGACGAGAGTGTGCAGCTTCGTGGTCGTGTGTGTGCAACTTCACAAGCGTGTGTGAGATACTATGCCGACGTGAGTATGCACCCCCGCGTCCACGCGTGTGCGACTATACCGACGGGAGTGCCGTACTCGTTATCGTGCGTGTGCGACTATGCGGACGAGAGTATGCAACTCTGCGGCCACGCGTGTGCGACAATGCGATGAGAGTGTGCAACTCCGTGGTCGTGCGTGAGCTACTATGCCGACGAGATTGTGCAACTCTATGGCCCCGTGTGTGCGACTATGCCACTGCATGTGTGCAACTCCCGCAGTTGTGAGTGAGCTACTCTGTCGAGGAGAGTGTGCACCTCCGCGTCCGCACGAGTGCGATTATGTGGACGAGAGTGTGCAACCTGCGGTCACGTGTGTGCGATTATCCTGACAAGAGTGTACAACTCCGCTAGCGTGCGTGAGGTACTGCCGATGAGAGTGTGTGCAGCTCTATGGTCCTGAACTCTGCAGCCGTGCGTGTGCGACTATGCCGATGAGGGTGTGCAACTTCCATAGCCGTGCATGAGCTACTATCCACACATCACAAACTCTCCATGGATGTGCGATTTCCACCACCTCAACTTCTCTTGTATATGAGAACTACGTATGTTGTCTCGGCCCGCTGACTAGGTGTCGATCATGGCCGACTCCATAAACGTTGGCATGCAGTAATCGTCTACTTGACCCTAAAACCATGGATTGTGCCGACACGAGCTTCGCGAAAAATAGGATGGCTCTCCCACGCGGCGATCGACTGCACACTGAATATGATCGATATCCTTCGTGCGGCATTTTGACTACACAATGTATAACCTCGACATTCTAGTAGATACTATTAAATCTAAAGATTAAAGTGTTCAAAAATTTAAGTTGAATTTCTAGTATATCCATACCGGAATGATCTCACACTCCAACCACTCGACTAATTTGACGATCGAAAGCATTGAAGCACATACAAAATGTAAGCTCTAATAAGGTCACAATATTAATCCACATTCATTTTTGCACACGCATGTGCAAAGTGTGCAACTCTACGCAGTGGCGGCTCCAGGAATTTGCTTCCGGGTATTCATGTGTATTCATTTTGTCAAAATCATTGCTGTTTTTCAAAAATTATCACTGTTTTGCCAAAATCAACACTGTTTTATAAAAATCATGGGTATTCACATGAAGACCCAAGAATACCCCTAGCGCCGCCCCTGACTCTACGGCCGGGCGTGTGTGACTATGGCAACAAGAGTGTGTAACTCCGGGGCCGGGCGTGAGCTACTACGCCGATAAGAGTGTGAAGCTCTGTTATCCTGTGTGTGTGATTATGCCGCCACGCATGTGCAGTTCTCATTGTCGTGCGTGAGCTACTATGTCGATAAAAGTGTGCACCTCCGCGGCATAGTCACCTTGTTATACGACTTTCCAATAATCATATCCAACTAGAAACTATTATGTGTGCAACTACAACTACTGTGCATGCCAACAAAAAAATATGACTAACAAAAATAGATCAACTTAATGAAAAATATCATCTAGCTAACTTAGTATCGTCGTGTGATTTGTGAAATTTATAAGACCTGCTTGTACAACTATATATGCTTAATTGTACGAGTATGACTTGCATATTATGAAACTTGTCATACATGTGCAACTGTGTATACAACGTCTCATCCACCGCTGATGTCTCGATGTAGCTGCAAATCGACGATTCAATCTGCAGCTACCCCGGCCAACTATCTGCAGTCCGTGTGCAACTTTGAAAGTATGGTTGTGCAACTTTTTTTAGGACTTCCAGAAAACCATTAGAATTGATTTCTTAGTTCTTCCTGACTGAATTTGTCTCGTGTACTACTGCTTTTTTTGCTTTCAGAGAGGCTAGGTTCACTGAGCGATCAACTGAAAACAGAGCAAGCTAGAGCATTGTGGTTGTTCAGTTCCCTATTCTTCATGGTTGTTTAGTTACCAGGCATTGTGGTACATGGCTACATGCATGTGTGATGATTTTAATTCCTGCTTGATGTGTCCAGTGGCGACTTGCGGACAGATGATTCATGTTGATTTATGCTGTTTTCAGTTCAACACTTGACTGAAAGTCTTTCTATGAATCTTGTTCTTGCTCTTTGATTTGCAGGAGAGCAGCAGCGCTAGTACTCTCACAAAAAAAATCAATGCAAAAGAGGAGGCCCTGGACGTGATGGCCAGCAGGTGAAGAGGCCGAACGTCTCGATCGGCATCCCAACACCGAGCAGTAGCACAACCAAGCACCATGTCCTCACACCGACGCCATGTCCTGGTACAGTGGTACACCGAGCTACTGCCTAAAGGGCCGAATTGGAACGGGATCGGCGAGAGGTCGCCTCGATGCACTTGGAGAAGAGGGAGTGGGAGGCCTCGAGGTCACGGACGGAGTCCTCGTGGAGCAAGTCGAGGCTCGAAGCGGCGAGGCTCCTCAGGTCGCTGACGGTGGATATGGAGTCCGGCGTGGATATGGCCGCCGGAGAAAGGCGGGGTCTGGTCGTGGGCGTCACCGGCGAGGAGGGCCAGAGGAAGCCGCGGCCGACTGTGACGGGACAGGGAGACCCGCCGATGCAGGACGGCGACGAGGATTGTGGCCCTCTCGCATTGTCCCTCCACCGCCTCCCAGCCATGGCCCTCCTACGCCTCCCCGCCATGGCCGCCGCTCAAGGCCGCCCTCCACAGCAGCCGCTCCGTTGTCCTTCACCCCGCCGTCCGGAGAAGCAACATCAGCTATGGGTGGGAAGGGGAGGAGCAGAGCGCACCATGGGGAGGAAGGGAAGGAGAGAGGCGGCGCCATGGGGAGGGAGGGGAAGAGTAGGGAGGCGCCATGGAGAGGAAGTAAGGAGAGGGGCGGGGCGGCGCCACGGTGGAGAACTGGTCTATAAATACGAGCGTGTCGCGTAGCGAGTCTTCCCGACCAAGTAGCACCTGCAGGTGAACTCACGAGGACGGGAGCGAGATCGAGCGGCGAGGAGCCGGCCGCTTGTTCTCTTCAAAAAATAAAAGGTGCGCGTGCACTTTTTAAGATTTTAGGTATAAAATCACAATCAAAAGTGCGTGCTTTTGGGTAGGAATTGCTTTTGATTGTGCCCTGAGCCAGAAGGTTAGGGCCAGTTCTTTTGCAGCTTCTAGCAGCTTATTGTCAAAATAAGCTAGAAGCTGAAAAGAACTCGTTTTTAAAAAGCCAGCTTAGCTTATTTTCACCTCCTTCTTCTTCACGATGGAAAAAAGCTGGGGTCGAGTGGCTTCCCACAGCTTCCCGCAGCTTCTCACTTAAAAACGAAAGGGTATAGGGACGTGCCCCTGTTGTTTGATCTTATTACATCAAAAATGCCATCGCCCAGTCCCGCACAGGACCGTCCCGCACGCGAAAAAAAAGGGCTCGATCCCCTCCCCCGCGCTCCATCCCTCGTTCTGTCGCTCCGCCTAGGGTTCCTCCCGTCAATCACCGCCGCCGCCGCCGGTCCTCAGGTCCTCCGCTCCTCGACGAGGCCTTCTCCGGCGACATGGCCAGCGGGTAGGCCTGCATCTTCCACCCCAGCTCCCACGGTCGCAACCCCTCCCTCGGCTGCATCCCCTCTGTCCCTGGTGTCCAGCAGCAGCAGCAGCTCCTGGCCCGGTCCGGCCAGGGCTCCACTCCGGCGGACGGCGACCCCCTTTGCCCCTCCCCTCCACCTGGCCGTGAGCCACCAAGGTGAGCAGCTGATCCTGTGATTTCTTTTGCAAAAAAGTTCATCTAGATTTGTTCCTGTAAACTGCTGAAGTATGATGTTTTCATCTAGATTAGTAGTACAATTGTTGCCCTCTGGTTGCATAGAAGAAATATTGACGTGATGCGTTGCTTATATATGCTACTGTAAAAGCAATATCTAGATATTCTTTGTACTACATATTAATTCTCCAATTCTTTTGCATTGACATGATGAGAAATAGATGAAAGCACAATGGGATAATGTGGGTCTTAGAACTTTCATTGATATTTGTGTGGAAGAAGTGAATGCCAATAACCGTGGCAAAGAAGGAACATTGACACCACTTGGATATGACAATGTGGTAAGAAAGTTTTTTGAGCGCACGAGGAGAGAATATACCAAAAAGCAATTCAAGAATAAGTGGGATGTGCTGAAAAAAGAGTATGCTGTTTGGAAGACATTAACACAAAAGGCATCAGGCATTGGGTTTGACCCTGTTACCAAGACCATTGCGGCTAGTGATGAATGGTGGGCAAATGAGATACAGGTATACATATCTTTATATCAATTCCATTTGTTACTTTTCTTACTTTGGCAATTCTTGCACTAATTTGTGATATGCTTATTTTCAGAGAAATGAACTTGCCGCCAAGTTTCGCTTTGCTCCACTGGAGGATGAGATCAAACTGAGCGCTATATTTGATGATGTCAGTGTGACAAATGAGTATGCGAGGGCGGCACCTCCCTCGTCTCAAGTTGGTGCCTCTCAAATTCACATTGTTGATGATGATGCGGCAGGTTCAGGATGTGAAATAGATGCTACTCCTGTGACACCTAACAAAGCTAAAGGTCGAAAGAAGAGATCATGTCCTTATTCACCTAGTCCTGCGATGGTGCAAAAGATTGCAAAAGATAGTGAGGATAGAATGCAATTTAAGCATATTGCCGACCTTTGGGAAAAGAGGTTCGACAACTCAGAATGTCATGGCGATTTGCGATTTTGATATGAGATTTACGTTTGTTGTTCCTGGATGGCCTGGATCTGTTCATGACACACGTGTACTCAATGATGCACAAGTTGAATATTCCTACTTTCCACACCCTCCGGACGGTAATAACTTGTACATGCATTCTTGTGCTCTAATGTTTTGCGTGAACTAATTGGTTTTGATCATCTTTATTATCAATGCAGGCAAATATTATCTTGTTGACTCTGGATATCCAAACAGAGTTGGATATCTAGCACCATACAAAGGACAACGCTACCATGTACCTGATTTCCAACAAGTACCACCACGAGGAAGATATGAGACCTTCAATCATCTACATTCATCACTACGGAACGTCATCGAATGATCGTTCGGTGTTCTAAAGATGAAATGGAGAATCCTCCTTGGCATCACACGGTACAAACCTGCTACGCAAACAAAGATCATTACTGCATGCACGTGTCTCCATAACTTCATTCGTGAGAGCAAACTAAGTGATCAACATTTTGACATGGTTGAGAGTGGATCTTATGCTCATGAGGAGAGCCTTTCTCATCACCATGCACCCATTGATGATGGTACTATGGGTTCCATCCGTGATGCTATTGCTACAAGTGTTTTTCCTTGATGGTTAGCTCTAGGGTGTATGCTTTTGTTGGGAGAACCATGTAATAATTTACGGATCTTTTTTATTCAGTACTTCTTCTCAAGTACTCATACTACATGAGACAATGATGCTTGTATGATATTCGCATGCGAGACAATGATCTTCCTTTTGTTTGATTATAACATGTTGTGGTGTTTGAAAGTCAAATTTATGTTCATTTGGGCAAAAAAATGATAAAAAATAGCGCAATATCATTTAATCTGAACAACAGTATAGTCCAAGGGCATTACAGACTTTCCACTGACCATACCACACAGAAGCTGAAAAAACAGACAGTGAAAAGAACTGGCTAGCTTATTATCTAGAGCTTATTTCCACAGGAGCTTATTTTGAGCTTATTTCCACAGGACCTTATTTCCACAGCATACCTCTATAACAGTAGAATTCGACAATTCCCTTCATCAAGTTTTCTAGCTCAAATCAGCGGGCTTCTACTATTTGGATCTGATGATGTTCAAGTATGTGTGGTTTCAAGCTCAGTTGTTCTCTTTTTTATCTACATATCCGACAGTAGAAGAGTTTAGAAAAGCATGATTTTTACATGCAATGGATGCACACACACACAGTTGGCTCCAGCCGGTTTGAGTCATCCATAATTAAACAAAAATGTGATGCGCGCGCACACACAGTTTGCTGCTCGAGTTTCAGTCATGGCATACACAATTTATATGCATCCAAAACTGAAGGTACAAACAATAGGCAGGTGATATTCAGATCTGGGGTAGATGAGAGGGGGAGCTCACCATGATTGTGCTGGGTGGGAGTTGAAGAGGGAGGGAGGGATGTTGGCCTGCTCCTCTGGCCGATGTACTTGCTGCTCTGCACCTCCAGAGGCGAGAGGAGGTAGAAGAACCTGCAGCAGCTTCTCCATTACCTTCCTTCACACAACCAACCGCAGGCACTCACGCATCAGAGGAAAAAGAAAACCAGAGGAAGAAAGGGTAAGGAGGGATCCATACCGAGGATCTGATCTACGGCGCCATGGGTAGGGTTCCGGGCGGCGGTTGAGGTTGGAGGGGGTGGAAGGAGGAGGAGGACTCATCTGCCGGTGCTTCGAGGTGAAGAAGGAGGGAGCTCCAACCGGGCCGGCGGTGGTCCTCTGCTAGTCGCTGCAGCCCTAGGACCGTGGCTCCTCTGCGGGCTCGGAGCAGGAGGGCTCAGGAGCCGACGACGCGCCCGGGGACGAGCTCGCAGACGGGGAGGGCGGGCGCCCACTCGCCGTCGCGCAGCATGGCGGCGTGGTCGGAGACTCGGAGGAGGAGACGCGGGACGGGGGACGGAGGAATCATGGCAGAGGGGCGGGGAGGAGAGGAGAGCGGGCAGGAGAGGGAGGGGAACGACTAGGGTTCCAGCGCCAGGTCTCACCCCTGTTGATATTAGATATTTTCTCAAGCAGGTGAAATGTCAAAAATGCCCTCGGCGGGGCAAGGAAATTACCCGCGGTGGCACGCACGAGAGCTAACTATTCATTGCGACAGTGTCAGTTTTTGATCCGGCGGCCCAGATCTGTCCATCGCGAGATCCGACGGCCTGAATCGCATCACAAAATCGATCCGACAGCCGAAATACCCTGAGCTCTGAGAGCGCTCGGGGTCTGCTTTGTTTCATGTTGCTCCACTAGTGGTTGGGGCGCTCCCTTGTGGCGCCTCCTAAGCGGAAGTTGGGGCGGTGCCAGGTGGGAGGCGCCCCTTCTACTCTTCTATTTATATTGAAACAATCATAGCTGGTTTAAAGATTCAGCCAAGCGATTCAATGAAATTTCACAAAATATTCGAAGCTAATTCAAAATTGATTGGTCACTTGTTCGGTAAAGAAATTATACTTTCT
The DNA here is from genome assembly GCA_011799875.1 of Thinopyrum elongatum. Lineage (NCBI taxonomy): Eukaryota > Viridiplantae > Streptophyta > Magnoliopsida > Poales > Poaceae > Thinopyrum > Thinopyrum elongatum. The sequence goes on from CM022297.1 coordinate 71,845,574, forward strand.
AATTGAAATATAACATTTTTTACTAATATGCGGAGCAACTTTAGCACTGATGAATCACTGGCTCAGGAGAAGAACTCATTGTTATTTAAACTACTATGGTAATGAGATTCAAAACTCTACATTTAGTCAACTCTCACCATAGTGCCTCTTTTCTCCATTCAGTGAGAACATGCAAATTCCTTCAAATCACAACAGCAGGTAGCACACAAGCAAGCTTCTAGCATCACCTCCTAATGTTCTCTTCAGCTATTTTAGTTCTTCACTGCCCCACAACGAACCTACAGGAACCCAAAAGAGCAAGCTAGGATGGGAGTGGAGGTGAGCCAAATCCAGAATGCAAGGGAGATAAAAGGAAGTATGGGTCTACTGGTTTGAATGAATGTGTGGTCACCCGAAGATCCGATTTGTTGCCTGCAACAGAAACCCTTCCTCACTCAAGGATCTGTGTTCAAGAAACAACTCAATATCAAAAAGGTGCATTACCCTACAGTTTTCACTCCCAAGCAAATCGACCATCCTTCAGTTTCAATGAATCGATCTAATTTGAGTCTTCCGAGATACCCCAAGTACGATTTTAAATGGATAAACAGATATGAACACAAAAACGTTGTAGACACTATTTTTCACCAAGTGACAAAGTTATCAAAATAGTAAATATTACTCTGCATAGTAACATTTCACTTCGAAATTAATACTCCCCCATCCTGCAAACAGTTCAGGAAGGCTATTAAGATAAAATAGTATCACAAAAACAGTTTAATTCTGCTAGAGAATACACACGGAAAGTAACAGTAAGATAGCTACCAAGAAACTGAAGTACCACAATGAATAAATGGGCAGAGGATTGTCCAAACAAAAAGTACAAAAGGACAACTAAAGATAAACATATGCAATGCGACATGTTAGCTTTGGACAATTAGAACACGAGTAACCTCGTGTCCTCCTCAAGCAATAATAGTCAGTTTGTCACCTGTCCTCATCAAGCAATAATAGTTAGTTTGTCACCTTATGAAAGCATATTTTAATCAGTAACTATCTGTACAATTACCAGCAAAAAGCATATAATCATCCTAGAGAAATAACATGGACCAACCCTTTCAATTGTAGGAAGGTCCCAACTTCTGGCGGTAAAAAATAGTAGGCATTGTTAGATGATTGCAACACTGGATCAAGTTATCCATGTGTTTTGCACAAGTGCAAATGATATCTTTTCTTGTTGTCTTTCTGAACGTGTACTCAAAGAATTCAGGATCCCTTTTGAAAAATCTGCAAATTGTACTTTGTCTGCGCTGAATACAAATTTATGAGTACAAAACATTGTTTCCTAGTTGCACAAACTTGAGCACAGAAGTAAGCTCACTAATTTTCCTAACAAACCTTCCTGGAAGAATTTCAGCAAAACAGAAGTCATACCTATTTAGCTTCTTTAGAGGCTGCAGTTGCTATTCATTGAAATCGAGATTATCCCCATTTAACTATTTAGAATCTAGTCCAACACTTCTTCCCTCGTGTGATTTCTAAGAAAAGAAACGAAAATCTCAGGGTACCATACGGACCAAGCATAAGAACGAACACATGACGAGCGTCAATCCACTGACACAGATACGAATCAAAAAACAGCACACAAGCTCTCATGGATACACAAGAACACAGGACGATACGCACCTTGACGACGGAGGAAAGAGAGCCCGGATGACAGAAAGATGAACAGCACGGCTGATCGATGAATGCCCAGAACCTGCGCGCTCACTCCACGAGTACCTGACAACAGATAACACATAAGAACAATAAGTAGGCGAGCAACAGAAGCGCGAAGAGGAAAGAACACTGCCGTCGAACGCAGCGAAGCTCACCTCCATGGCACCCAACAAGCGGAGCAAAGCAGTGGATGAACTGAGAAGGACGGATGGATGAAGAGGCGAGGAGAGCGACGGCTGAATATAAGAGGCTGACTGCAAAGAACAGAACGATTCACAGCTGAGCCAGGTTTATGGTAAATTACACTGACGTCATGACCAAAAACACTGAAAGAACCAGTGCACTGATGTTATAGAAATAACAATTCTACACATTTTTTAATAAAACATATTCATTAATTGTAGAGAGTATCAAAACAACCCTACGGTGAGAACAACATAGCATGAAACTGTTCCTCCTACAAACAATCATGATCCATAGTTTGTACATAAAGCTGTAAAATTAGAACAATCCATTACAATTTAACAACTCGAGTTGTTGCTGGCACTGGATCAGCCGCATACGAACCAATGCTAGTATATTATGTGGTTAAATGGAATTACTTCTGCATTTTAGCGCTGACCAACAGAATATTAGAATGTCAAATTGTCAATATCTAGAATCTGCCACAACTACATCCATGGAAAACTAAAAGTATAGAAAGAAAATGACCAAACTGTGCAAGGATGCTCCAGTGAACCAGCATGCTGATATCATGTAATGCTTTTGAGATGTGTTCACTTTATTTAAATGGACATTCTACCAAAAACTATGTAACTGCAAGCAACCAAGCAGCAAGCCATGTTAATGAGGAATGCATAATTCAAATGTCAGAAGTAGTACATGATAGAACTTCTGAATAATATCGGCATTGATGATCCCAAGAGCCTCCTCAGGAGCTATCAGCAGGTTCGCGATCACCCCCTCCTATCCAACAAGGTTAAGTACTTCCTGAAGAAACTTCTCAAGGATCTTCTGCACCTCCTAGACCTCTTCTCGAGTAAGGGCCAGCTGACAAGCAACAAATTTAATCAATGACCACAATCAGCACACAACAAACAAGATACTCAATCATAATTTGTGTGTGAGAGAGAGGGACTGTGTAATGCATCGATGACATTCCGCACCTGCCGGTCGACTTGGTCCTGGAGGAAGAGCGGGTTGCAGACGCTGTCGAGGAGCACCTCGACGGCCTGCGGTATGTAGGCCTTGATCGTCTCATAGTTGTACACCATCTGCTACCTGGACGTGGAGGCGCCGGCGTTGCCCCCCCTCCCCCCGGCCTCCACCTCCTGCAGGATCTGCATGTGGCTCCGGTGCGCCGTCTCCTTGAACGCCAGCTTCTCCAACAGGTGCGTCCCGCTGGCGGAATCCGGCGACTCCTGGATCGAGTCGTAGCCACGAACACCCCCACGCACGCCCAAGGACCTGACAAACAACCACACGGAGCGTCAGCGGAGAGCGACGATGCAACAGCAGAAGACTCTATGAACTCATCAGAAGGAGGGGCGGGGGAGGGGGGTGGTACCAGGACGTCCTCGGAAGCGATGCGGATGGCGTTTGGGGCGTAGTGATGCGGGTGGGCAGGCCGGCAAGGTGTTCAGGGAGGCACGGCGGGAGGTCGAGCGCACCACCGCCAGAGAGCCACCGCGTAGCCGTCATGCCCGCCGCCCCCTGGACCTCGCGGCGCCCGTGTGGTCGCGACACCTTGCGTAGCTGCAATTAACGCAATCCAACCCTACAATCGTGAGGCAAGCAGTAGGGCGATTAAATACAAGCAGATGAGAGGCGGGCGAGTTTGTACGGACTCACCGTTCGGCGCAGTGCTCCTCTTACCGAAAGACATGGATGAGGAGAGGACGGAGCGTAGCAGCGGCTGCCCGGCCATGAGAGGATGAGGGAGGAGAAGGATGGCGGCGGCGGCAGGTCAAGATCCACATCTGGGACTCACATTGTTGGGCCAGCACAGGCGCCCCTCTCCATTGGCCTCCACCCCTCCACTTCCTGTATCTTCCACCGGCAGATCTGATCGAAGATGGCCCCCGGTTGCCGCATCTGAGGCTCGTTGATGCCGAGGGAGAGAAAGGAGTGCTTGCAGTGCGAGAGGACGGTGCGTGGGGAGAAACGGAGCAGTGGGGCAGCTGGCCAATTAAAAGCGCGTCACATCGCCCAATCGACGTGATTTTTCCCCTCTCTCTCCGACACACAACACAGCACAGCAAAAAGCCTTCCTTCCAATTGGCTGGCCTGAGCAGTAGTGCCTGTGTCGACGTGGACCATGCGAGCGGGCGCACATTCCTCGTACGTTAATGTGTTCGATGCGTGCGTGCTGGCTTTGTGAACCATGAGCCTCCATCGTGGACAGAACTAGACTTCCCGCGCGTTGCGGCGGGAATTTGTAGAAAGCGACTATAATGCGCATGGAAAATCTTAAGCGGAAGTAATCTCTAAAACATAATATAATTATAGAGAATATTTAGGTTCAAGATCACACAACATTAGGACCTCAAAATGCGTGTCTTATTATTTTCTACTGACCACCGGTGAAATATATACAGAACATAATATAATTTTCCAAGCGAGTAACTACCAACTACCTAAGCATAACAATATATATTAGATGCTACACCAACCATAAGGATGTAAGGTACTATCATAGTGATACTCCATGGGTATAGTAATGCAAGATTGTTATGTAACTCAGCGCTCTCCCTTTAAGCCCGGCATAAACTTGAAGAAGATGTAACCTCTACAATAAGATGTTACTGGTCATTATGAGAACTAATGTGGTGATTTAAGAGGGCTATGAAGAGAGGCAAACGTATTTACATTAATCCTGTCACAATACTTAAAGGCATATAAAATGCTCGGACAGATTTTGCCATTGAACTAATGGTGTCACTTAAAATTAAGATTACAGTTTTGTTGAAAAATATCAAACATATATAATCCGGATTACACGTCTGTACGTGCACAAATGACTGAAGGTGCTCCAGTGTAGAAACGCCTGGCAAGCAGCATACTATGGCAGAAAAAATCAATCCAATATTAGTGTATAACATTAACAACCAATCATCGTACAAAAAGAGTTAGTGCATAGTTACCTCGTTGCAAAAAAAGGTATAGTTACCAATCCAGCACTGCTAGCTGCAAGTCACTTAGGAAGATATAAAGATAATCCCCTTGAAAATCCATGGAAGTATTTCATGAACAAAAATAGAATGATGGCATGCATCCAATATACTTGATTAAAAAATCACTACGTTTTCCATTGCATAAAAATACATGAGCACATGAGCAGAAGGTAAGAAAACCTGACACTCTTTGATCAGTGCAATATCAGTCCATAAACTATTGGGCATACCCGAGCAGTGGCTGGGGCACTCACGCTCGGCATCACCCACCCACGCGTAGGCGTACCCGGCGCCGGCGTTCGCGCATAGAAGTGGTGGAGGCCGTGGCGACCGCTGCAGAAGCGCTCGACGACCATGTACTGCTCCGGGATCACCACCAGGATGGCGCATTTCTTGGGAGTGCACCGGACGCGAGTTGGAAGATCACGACCAGTGCCAGCTGATTTGCGAGGAGTAGTGCTCATCGGAGATCTGACCGGCCAGAAGGGCGTGGGTTGTCGCGTTTGAGTCGGCGGCGCCACTCGACGCGGTGTCCGACTGCGGATGTGAACAAACCAGGGGCATACACAATCAAGTATTATGGCAGCAATGTGCGGGACTCCAACGTCTATGGACTCATGGCTGGCGGCAGCACAGTACAGAGAGACGGGTAGAGATATATATGGAAGAATCGGTTGGGATTTTGTAGGGAACCCGTGGAGATTTATTCCTTGAGGAAGACGAAGGAACCTAGTCGTCGGAGTATTAATTCTCATTAGTCAAAGCAATTTCCTTATTCACGTCCTGTGTACATAATTAGCAATTTTCTATATTAATGGCTATATCTGTGGAACCGACGCATGCAAGTTTTGATTACCGTTTATTATGCATGGCAAGCAAGGGACGCATGGACGCTTGTGTTCAGGTTTTTGCTAATTATCTGTTGCACTTATGCTCGCGATAGTTAAGATGAAATAGGCGAGGAAATACAGGAGAATTGCTGACATGGCTAGATGATGATGTGGACGGGCTGTATGTTGAGAGAATAGGGAGAAGTGGGGAGCAACTTCTTGAGAATGGTAGATAAGAGCATGGTCGCTCCATGTTGATGACATACTTGAATGGATGCTCAGTTGGCTACTGCGCTTAGGTTTGCAGCGACAGCTCTCCAGTGCGATCCCTGTCTACGCGTAATTTTATTTCCTCTACTTTATTTATTTGGGATTGCTATATTCGTAGGATCTTACGTTGCGATTCATGCAAAAAAAAAAATCAGTTTTTCCCCGTCTTGGATGCATGCATGGTGACAAACGGCCGGGATTTCTGTTAATTAATTTGCTTTTTTTTAACACAGTACAAACGCAAGCGCTCATATACACGCGCATACACCCACCCCTATGAACGCACACACGCACACCCTACCCCTATGAGCACCTCCGAAAGACTGAGCCGGCATATCATCTTGAAATTTACGAAGTTGTCGTAGGCACCTCGTCGTCGACGAAAACGTCTCCTCCCACTGAATGCGCATCGCCGGAAATCCTGAAATAAATGCGAGCACCAGGATTTAAACCCTGATGGGCTGGGAATACCACAGTCCCTCTAACCATCCAACCATAGGTTGGTTCGCAGTTAATTAATTTGCTGGTGTGTGACAATCGTCGATGCATGCTGGATCGGGGATGGGACATGGCGCGTCCCCCGACCGGTTCAGTTGAGATCGATCGTGAAAACTGCATGCCGCCGATCGATCGGCCATCTCGTCCCGACGCGAGCTGGCCCGGGAGAGTGAGTTGGCCGTGTCCAACCCGGGCGGCCGGCGTACACCCAACTGATCGACCGAAGCAGCCACGTCCACCGGCTGTTCGATCGGCCACCCAAACGACGCCAATGCAAACAAGCAGCTCGCTCGCTCGTCCCCGGCTTGCCGCAGCGCACCATGCATGCATGCAACTTGGAGTTCGACTCGCACGGCGCACTGCTGGCTCGCTCGCTCACCGTCTATAAAAGGAGCTAGGGACGGCAGGCAGCGCCGTCCGTCCGGCCCCATATCTATCGATCACTTGGATCCATCGCTTCTTCCACAACACGTACGTACGTACGTTGCTAGCTCGCAGTCGCAGTCTCGCAGAGCATCTATCGCCAAATAAACCAGATCGAGAGTAGTACGTAGTACTAGTGCTAGCCAGCAGGCCGATGGATCGCTACGACGACCATGGTGATGAAGCTGCAGCTCGCCGCGCTAGCAGCAGGCGTGGTGGCGTTGCTAGCGCTGCTACCTCTGCTGGAGCCGGCTGCCGCCGGCGGCCTCAAGTTCACCACCGACGACCTCGACTCCGACCCGTCGATGTGGGAGCTGTACGAGACGTGGGGCACGCGCTACCCCGCCGAGAAGCACCGCCGATTCCACATGTCACCGAGAAAGGCTTTCCTTTCGCTTTATATATAAAGCAACAACCAATCGACATCCGAAACCGATACAAATACAACAACCCGCACCACACTTCACACCCAAAGCCAAATACATAGGTGCCAAAGGGCTATAACAATAACAACACGTCGTACGACTCGAAGTAGACTACAGGAGAAGACATTAAGCACCACTACAAAGCCGCCGGTGCTCTTCCGATGAAGATATCACGACGAGGTGAAATTGAGGCTCCACGAAACCGAGCGCTCCAAGGCGGTGCCTTCGGGAAGGACACGGCACAGCAGCGCCGCCACCGCCCTATCGAAAGATCAAATTTTCATCCGGAGCGCGACGAAGGTAGGGAGCAACCACAACGAAGGCTTCAGGAACATGGCGACGCCCACAGGCGCCGCCTCCGTCGGTCTAGCGAAACCAGACAGGTTTTCACCCTGGCACGCAAACTCCGCCTCCGACATAGAACATTGAGATGGCAGCCACCACACCGCCCACGCGGCCATGGCTACTAGCCGCCCGCACCTGAGCCGCAAGCTCAGCCCACAAGCACCGCGGCTTCCACCACCGGGCCGCCGCCCAGGAAACAAGATGCCCCAAAGATCCATCATGACAGTGAGTGATAACCGGTTGGTAAACTCCGACCGCCGACAGAGCCGCCAGCGACCGCAACGACCAAATCGATCGGGGAGCAACCAGGTCGGAGAAAGGACGGACTGGAGCGGACTATGTCGATGTCCGGCACCCCTGCCGGTGGCGCCACCCATCTCTCCCACCCCCTCTCCAAACATCACCCCTGATGCCCAACCGGAGCTCCCTGCCTGGATCTGCACCTAGCCCAAACCTGTCACCCGCTCAACAACGCGAGAAGCCAGACCCGCCACCACCTGCTACCATGGGAGAGATCTAGAAGCATCCACAAGGACCGCCCGCAGACGAGCGGACGCCGGAGCACGTCCAGCCGCCGCTGTGCATGGCCCACACATTGCCGTGAGCCGCCACCACGCCGTCGCAGCCCACCCCATGCTTCAGCCCGGAGGCCTCCACCAACAAGCCGCGACCACCATCGCCGGCTAGAGGGACAGGAACCGGCAGCATGCACCACCAGAGCCTCCCGCAGCTGACTATGACCAGCCTAGGCGCCGCTGCCACATGCCCAGACCCGTCCGACGAGGGCCCACCCGCCACCAGACCCAACCGAGATCTGGATCTGGGCGCACGGGGTCAACCACCTACGCCCACAGCTCTTCACGCCCCCGCCAGGAGGACGCGACCCCGCCGCCGCGCCCTATGCCAGGACCGCGCCGCCTCCCAACGGCCACGCCCCGCGCCGAGCCATCCCGAATAGGGGAAGAGGGGAGCCCCCCTGATAACGCACAAGTATAGGGGGTCGCAACAGTTTTCGAGGGTAATGTATTCAACCCAAATTTATAGATTCGACACAAGGGGAGCCAAAGAACATTTGCAAGTATTAGCAGTTGAGTTGTCAATTCAACCACACCTGGAGATTAAGTATCTGCAGCAAGGTGATCAGTAGCATAGTAATATGATGGTTTTGATAGCAGTGGTAACAGTAGTAGCAACGGTAACAGTGATAGCAATGGTTTTGTAGCAAGTGTAACAGTAACAATAGCAATAGTAACTTAGCAAGACCAATATGTGGAAAACTCGTAGGCATTGGATCGGTGCATTCGTTGGATGATATTCATCATATAACAGTCATAACCTAGGGAGATACAAAACTAGCTCCAGTTCATAAATATAATATAGGCATGTATTCCGTAAATAGTCATACGTGCTTATGGAAAAGAACTTGCATGGCATCTTTTGTCCTACCCTCCCGTGGCAGCGGGGTCCACAAGGAAACTAAGGGATATTAAGGCCTCCTTTTAATAGAGAACCGGAACAAAGCATTAACACATAGTGAATACATGAACTCCTCAAACTACGGTCATCACCGAAAAGTATCCCAATTATTGTCACACTGGGGTTTACGGATCATAACACGTAATAGGTGAATATGACTTGCAAGATCGGATCTAGAACATAGATATAATGGTGAAAACATAAACGGTTCAGATCTGAATTCATGGCACTCGCGCCCTAGTGACAAGCATTAAGCATAGCAAAGTCAAAACAACATCAATTTCAGAACATAATGGATACTAGGGATCAAGCCCTAAGAAAACTAACTCGACTACATGATGAATCTCATCCAACTCCTCACCGACCAGCGAGCCTACGAAGGAATTACTCACTCCTGGTGGGAAGCATCATGGAATGGGTGATGAAGGAGGATTGGTGATGACGAAGACCGAAGATTCCCCTCTCCGGAGGCCCGAACGGGCTCCAAATCTGGCCTCCCGACGAAGAACAGGAGGTGGCGGCGGCTCCATATCGTAAAACACGATGAAACTTCCTATCCTATTTTTTCTCCGAAAATAGGTATTTATGGAGTTGGAATTAGGGTCAGGGGGCCACCAGCGGGGCACAACCCACCAGGGCGCACCAGAGGGGGGGGGGGTGCCCTGGTGTATCGTGCCCAGCCAGGGCACCCCCTCCGGTGGTTCTTGGTTTTAGTATTTTTTATATATTCTGAAATAATTCTCCGAAACGTTTCGTCCAAATCCGAGAACTTTTATTTCTACACAATAAACAACACCATGATAGTTCTGCTGAAAACAACATCAGTCCGAGTTAGTTTCATTCAAATCATGCAAATTAGTGTCCAAAACAAGAGCAAAAACATTAGAAAAAGTAGATACGACGGAGACGTATCAACTCCCCCAAGCTTAAACATTTACTTGTCCTCAAGCAATTCATTTGACAAACTGAAAGTGATGAAGAAAAACTCTTACGAACTCTTTTGTTCTTATTTACATAAATAAGCTTAAGTAGCACCCAGGTTTTCAGCAAAGATTATAACTAACCATGTCAACAATAACTCTTAGAAACTATATTAACTCATATCAACGGCATAATCAACTAGAGAGCAATAATAAGATATCTCAGATGACAACACTTTGTCAAAACGGTCATGATATAATATGACAACAGTGGTATCTCGCTAGCCCTTTCTGAGACCGCGAAACATAAATGCATAGCACCTCCAAAGTTCAAGAAGCGACTAAACATTGTAACTCATGGTAGAAAAGTCATGATGTATTCAACATTAACTATACACAATGCATGAGGATGACAATAGTGCTCTCAGATCTGGCGCTTGTTTGAGAAGGTGATGACTCAACATAAAATTAAATAGATAGTCCCTATGCAGAGGGAAGCAGGGATTTGCAGAGGTGCTAGAGCTCAAAGCTTAAAACAGAGGTAAATATAATTTTGGGAGGTACATCCTTCCTGTCAACGTTACGGCCAAGAGTTATCAATATCTTCCATGCTAAACACATTAGCGGCAGTTCCCAAGCGATAAAAGTAAAGTTTACTCCCCCTCCACCAACAAACACAGTCCACGGCTAGCCGCATCCACGGGTATCGTCCATACCAACAACAGTCCTGGGGGAGTTTTGTTTAATTATTTACAATTTTTGATTTCGGGAGTGGGCATCCCTATTACCGCCCCTCTCGTGCAAGGACGAGTGAATAAACACTCATCATGAGAATAACCCGCTTAGCATGGAAGATACTAACCACCCCCTGTGATGACCCACAAGTATAGGGGTCAATCGTAGTCCTTTCGATAAGTAAGAGTGTCGAACCCAACGATGAGCAGAAGGAAATGACAAGTGATTTTCAGTAAGGTATTTTCTGCAAGCACTGAAATTGTCGATAACAGGTAGTTTGATAGCAAGATAATTTGTAACGAGCAAGTAACGGTAAAGGTAAATAAAGTGCAGCAAGGTAGCCGAATCCTTTTGTGGCAAAGGACATGCCAAAACGGTCTCTTATAATAGGCAAAGCGTTCTTGAGGGTACACGGGAATTTCATCTAGTCACTTTCATCATGTTTGTTTGATTCGTCTTCTCTACTTTGATAATTTGATATGTGGGTGGACCGGTGCTTAGGTGTTGTTCTTAGTTGAACAAACCTCCTACTTATGATTAACCCCCTCGCAAGCATCCGTAACTACGAGAAAAGTATTAAGATAAAATCTAACCATAGCATTAAACATTTGGATCCAAATCGGCCCTTACGAAATAGCGCATAAACTAGGGTTTAAGCTTCTGTCACTCTAGCAACCCACCATCTAATAACTACTCCACAATGCATTCCCTTAGGCCCAAAGATGGTGAAGTGCCATGTAGTCGATGTTCACATGACACCACTAAGGGAATCACAACATACATATCATCAAAATATCGAACACATATCAAGTTCACATGATTACTTGCAACAAGATTTCTCCCGTGACCTCAAGAACAAAAGTAACTACTCACAAATGATAATCATGCTCAAGATCGGAGGGGTATTAAATAGCGTAATGGATCTGAACATATAATCTTCCACCAAATAAACCATATAGTAATCAACTACAAGATGTAATCAACACTACTAGTCACCCACAGGCACCAATCTGAGGTTTCGATACAAAGATTGAACACAAGAGATGAACTAGGGTTTGAGAGGAGATGGTGTTGTTGAAGATGTTGATGGAGATTGGCCTCCCAAAGATGAGAGGGTTGTTGGTGATGACGATGGCTTCGATTTCCCCCTCCGGGAGGGAAATTCCCCCGGCCGAATCGCTCCGCCGGAGGGCAAAAGTGCTCCTGCCCAAGTTCCGTCTTCAGACGGCGGCGCTCCATCCCGAAAGTCCTCCTCTGATTTTTTTTCTAGGTCAAAATGACTTATATACCAGAAGATGGGCACCGGAGGTGGGCTGGGCTGAGCACAACCCACCAGGGCGCGCCTGGGGGCCCTGGCACGCCCTGGTGTGTCTTGTGCTCACCAGGTGGGCCCCCTCCGGTAGTTATTTGCTCCAGTATTTTTTTTATATTCCAAAACAATTCTCCATAAATTTTCAGCTCATTTGGAGATGTGGAGAATAGGTAACTCTGACATAGCTTTTTCAGGTCCAGAATTCTAGCTGCCGGCATTCTCCCTCTTTGTGTAAACCTTGCATATTACGAGAGAAAAGGCATTAGAATTACTCCATAAAGCATTATTATGCATAAAAAATTTGTAAATAACAGTAGGAAAACATGATGCAAAATGGACGTATCAACTACCCCAAGCTTAGACCTCACTTGTCCTCAAGCAAAAACTGAAATCGAAAGACATGTCCACATGCTTAGAGGGAGAGGTGTCGATAAAAATAAAATACGGACATAAAAGCATCATGCTTATTATTATAACAGCAACAAACTTTATCATATAACTTTATCACATAACTTTATCATATAACTTCTCATGAACAAGTAACAATTCATCACAACATTGAAGTAAAAGCATAAACTCTATTGAAAACCAACAAACTATGTTCTCAGTCAACTTTGCAACTACAATTCATCATCTTTTCAGGAAGGGTCTCGTATCGGAGCCTTTTAGCAAGTCCACATACTCAACCATCATATAATCTTCTATGATTGCTAACACTCACCTCATACACATGAGCAAAAAGTTTCAACCGGACACGTAGAAAGATAGGGGCTTATAGTTTCGCCTCCCAATGCATTCACCTCAATGGTGATGTCAACAATAATAATTCATGCTCACTCATATCCAACTGGATATATGTGCCTAGATCTTTCCTCACCACATGATGCTTGCAAAAACAGAAAATAAAAAGGAATAGGGAAGAATACTTTGGCTCTTGCATAAAAGTAAATACAAAAAAGTAAAAGATAGGCCCTTCACAGAGGGAAGCAGAGGTTGTCATGCGCTTTTTGGTTTGTATGCCCAATCTCTTAGTGCAATAGAACGTCATGTTATATTGCCCCTTATGATAGCAACCTTTATTATGCAGGCTGTCGCCTTTATTACTTTGCCATCACTAGTTAGTACAACGCTCAATTTCCTCTTACACTAAATGATCCAACACATCTGGATGCAATTTTTATTGCCTTATTGCACCGATGACAACTTACTTGAAGGATCTTACTCAATCCATAGGTAGGTATGGTGGACTCTCAAAATAAGATTTTGGGTTTAAGGGGTTTTGGATGCACAAGTAGTATCTCTACTTAGTGCGGAATTTTTGGCTAGCAAAGATATGGGGCAAGCACCACATGCTAAAGGATCTCTGACAATATAACCTCTATGTGAATATGAACAAACATAAATCATTACGTTGTCTTCCTAGTCCAACGTCAACAATTTTGGCATATAATATTTTGATGGGGGCTCACAATCATAAAATATGTCCAAGATAGTGTATTTGCATGTGAATCTTCTCTTCCCTTATTAATTCTTTCATGAATTGCATCATTGACCAATGCTATGTTTGCCAACTTTCAACAAATTTTACCACTTGTACTTTTCTTTATGTGATGTCATTACTTACCATAAGATTAGCATATGATCTTTTTTCATTATTTCCTTTTATTTTGATTGAAACATAAAAGTAAAGAAAACAAAACTCTGACTACTCTTTCTTATATATCTCGCACACGATTACATAGATAGATAGATCACTAAGCAAACACTCGAAGATAGATTGAACTAAACTTTTATTCAACTAATTCAAAAGATAACTAAAGATCGAACTAAGATAAATAAAGGCAAAGAAGGTGGTGTGATACGATACCGAAGCATCTACCCCAAGCTTCGCACAAGCCAAGGGGAGTGCCCATACCATTCAAGTCTCCTTTGGTGGTGAAGAAGGTGATGGTGGTGATGACGAGGTAGTAGTGAGCTTATCCTCTGGTTTCCATGGCAGTGGCTCACCATCATAAGAAGAAGCACGAGTGTCGCGAGTCCTGCAACTGGCAGGCAAACTCATACCTTTAAATCTTGCCTTGTATTCAAAGACTTGATTTTGGAGATCATAGATTTGGCTTTGCAGAAAGTTGATTTGCTCGTTGAGAGTGAATACGATGTCCTTCATGGACCGGCCATCCACCTTGTGATCACGGGTGAAATCCGTAATCATGAGGTGATTTGCATTGAGTCCGCGCTCCACCATCCCCTTGCACTTGAAGGCCTCCTGCTCCATGGCTTCGAGCCTGACCTCCATGGTTCCCTTCCCCTTGGGCCCTTGAACATCGCGGATGTGGAACACCCCCTCACGCATCTCAATGGTTTGAGGGTGCTTCATCACCTCCAAAAAGTATGGGTTGATTACCCTTTCAAAGAACTTGTCCTTGGAGGAGCTCGAAGCGGCCATGGTGATCTACATCTGTCAGAAAATAGCAAGAAAGAAGAACAAAAGATTTCTTCGTGATACGGTGGTCAATACGTTTGGGGGGTATATAAAGATTTTTTATCTTGGAAAACAAGCAAACGAGAAGAAAACGGAGTCATGAAGGTTCCCGAGGTGGGCACAACCCACCTGGGCGCGCCAGGCAAGGCAGGCGCGCCCTGGTGTCTTGTTCCCTCCTCGGTTGCCTTCCTGGTTATTTCTTATTTTCCTATTTTTTCTAATATTCCAAAACTGACAGAAAATATTTTTGCGGATTTTTCAGAGTCCGTTTACTTACCGTATCACGTACCTCCTCTTTTTCATGATTCTGGAGTGTTCCGGAAGGTGTCTTTTATGTGTTCCTCCGGTGTCATGGTTTGAATAATATTGCTTTCAACATTAATAGGCGTACCTGAGATATAGTGTTTAATTCTTTGCCCATTGACCACCTTCGGGTTAGCACATTCGGCATTATTAATTTTGATAGCTCCAGAACGATAAACCTCTTCAATAATATATGGTCCTTCCCATTTGGAGAGAAGTTTTCCTGGAAAGAATCTAAAATGAGAGTTGTACAAAAGAACATATTCACCGAATTTGAATTCCCGCTTTTGGATTCTTTTATCATACCATCTTTAACTTTTTCTTTGAATAATTTGGCATTTTCATAAGCTTAGGTTCTCCATTCATCTAGTGAGCTAATATCAAATAACCTCTTTTCACTGGCAAGTTTGTAATCATAGTTAAGTTCTTTAATTGCCCAATATGCTTTATGTTCTAACTCAAGAGGCAAATGACAAGCTTTCCCATAAACCTTTTTATAAGGAGACATACCCATAGGATTTTTATAAGCTGTTCTGTAGGCCCAAAGTGCATCATCTAATTTCTTAGACCAATTCTTTCGAAACCTATTGACAGTTTTTTGTAATATTAGTTTTATTTCTCTATTGCTAAGTTCAACTTGACCACTAGATTGAGGATGATAGGGTGATGCAATTCTATGGTTAACATCATATTTAGCAGGCATTTTATGGAAAGCACCATGAATAAAGTGTGAACCACCATCAGTCATTAAATATCTAGGGACTCCAAACCTAGGGAAAATAACTTCTTTAAGCATTTTAATGAAAGTGTTGTGATCAGCACTACTAGTTGGAATAGCTTCTACCCACTTAGTAACATAATCAACAGCAACCAAAATATAAGTATACCCATTAGAGGAAGGAAAATATCCCATATAATCAAAACCCCAAACATCAAATGGTTCAACAGCAAGTGAATAATTCATAGGCATTTCCTAACGCTTCCCGATATTACCAATTCTTTGACATTCATCACAAGATAAAACAAACTTCCAGGCATCCTTGAAGAGAGTAGGCCAATAAAACCAGATTGCAATACCTTGTGAGCAGTTCTATCTCCCGCATGATGTCCTCCATAAGCTTCAGAGTGACATTTCCATAGGATTTGTTCCTATTCATGCTCAGGTACACAACGTCTAATAATACCATTTACTCCTTCTTTATAAAGATGTGGGTCATCCCAAAAGTAGTGTCTTAAATCATAGAAGAATTTTTTTCTTTTGTTGGTATGTGAAACTATGTGGTATATATTTAGCAACAATGTAATTAGCATAGTCAACATACCAAGGAGTGTTATGAGAAACATTTATTGCAGCTAGTTGTTCATCAGGAAAACTATCATCAATAGGTAGTGGGTCGTCAAGGATATTTTCTAACCTAGACAAGTTATCAGCTACAGGGTTCTCAGCTCCTTTTCTATCAGTGATATATAAATCAAATTCTTGTAGCAAAAGAACCCATCTGATTAGTCTAGGTTTAGCATCTTTCTTTTCCATAAGATATTTTATAGCAGCATGATTAGTGTGAACAATTACTTTGGAATCAACAATTTAAGATCTGAATTTGTCACAAGCAAACACAACTGCTAAAAATTCTTTTTCAGTAGTAGTATAATTTCTTTGGGCATTGTCTAGAGTTTTACTAGCATAATGGATAACATTTAATTTTTTATCAACTCTTTGTCCTAGAACATCACCAACAGCATAGTCACTAGCATCACACATAATTTCAAAAGGCAAGTTCCAATCAGGTGGTTGAACAATAGGTGCAGACGTTAAGGCTTTCTTAAGTGTTTCAAAGGCTTCTACACAATCATCATCAAAAACAAATGGAATATCCTTTTGTAAAAGATTTGTAAGAGGCCTAGAAATTTTAAAGAAATCTTTAATAAACCTCCTATAGAAACTAGCATGATTGAGGAAACTACGAATACCTTTAATATCTTTAGGACATGGCATTTTCTCAATTGCATTAACTTTAGCTTTATCCACCTCAATACCTCGTTCAGAAATTTTATGTCCCAAGACAATACCTTCATTAACCATAAAGTGGCATTTCTCCCAATTCAAGACAAGATTAGTTTGCTCACATCTCTGCAAAACTCGATCAAGGTTGCTTAAGCAATCATCAAAAGAGGTTCCGTAAATGAAAAAAATCATCCATGAAAACCTCAACAATCTTTTCACAAAAATCAGAGAATATAGCAGCCATACATCTTTGAAAGGTAGCAGGTGCATTGCATAAACCAAAAGGCATACGTTTATAAGCATAAGTTCCAAAAGGACATGTAAAGGTGGTTTTCTCTTGATCAGGTTGTGAAACAGGTATTTGCGAAAAACCAGAATATCCATCGAGAAAACAAAAGTGTGTGTCTTAGATAATCTTTCTAGCATTCGATCAATAAAAGGCAGAGGGTAATGATCTTTTCTAGTTGCTTTATTTAATTTTATTCAATCAATTACCATTCTATAGCCAGTAACAATTCTCTGTGAAATAAGTTCATTTTTATCATTAGGAACAACAGTAATACCTCCCTTCTTAGGGACACAATGAACGGGACTCACCCATCTACTATCAGCTATGGGATAGATTATACCTGCTTCCAGAAGTTTTAGTATTTCAGTTCTTACCACTTCTTTCATTTTAGGATTCAAACGTCGTTGGTGATCAACAACGGGTTTAGCATCAGGTTCCATATTAATCTTATGCTGACAGGGAGTGGGTCTAATGCCCTTAAGATCATCAAGAGTATACACAATAGCAGCTCGGTGCTTCTTTAGAATTTTCAATAATCTTTCTTCTTCATGTTCTGAAAGGTTAGCACTAATAATAACAGGATATATCTTTTTCTCATCAAGATAAGCATATTTCAAAGTGTCAGGCAATTGTTTTAATTCAAACACAGGATCACCTTTAGGTGGAGGAGGACCTCCTAGAGTTTCAATAGGCAAATTGTGTTTAAGCAGAGGTTGTTGTTCAAAGAATATTTTATCTATTTCATTTCTTTCACGTAAGTGCATATCATTTTCATGGTCAAGCAAATATTGTTCTAGCGGATCGGTAGGAGGCATGGCAATAGAAGCAAGACCAATTATCATCCTTATTAGGTAATTCTTTATCATGGGGTTGTCTACTAGATTAGAGAAATTAAATTCATGAGACTCATCACCAAAGCTAACACTGACAGTTTGTTTATGACAATCTATAGTAGCATTGACAGTGTTCAAGAAAGGTCTACCAAAGATAATGGGACAAAAGTCATCTTGTGGGGAACCAAGAACTAGAAAATCTATAGGATATTTTATTTTCCCGCACAAGACTTCAACATCTCTAACAATCCCAAGTGGTGTGATGGTGTCTCTATTATCAATTTTAATTGTAACATCTATGTCTTCTATTTCAGCGGGTGCTATGACATTCATAATTTCTTGGTATAAGGTAAAAGGAATAGCACTCACACTAGCACCTAAATCACATAAACCATGATAACAATGATCTCCTATTTTAACTGAGACAACAGGCATGCCAACAACAGGTCTATGTTTATCTTTTTCATCGGGTTTGGCAATTCTAGCAGCTTCATCACAGAAATAAATAACATGCCCATCAATATTTTCTACCAAGAGATCTTTAACCATAGCAACACTAGGTTCTACTTTAATTTGTTCTGATGGTATAGGTGCTTTGATATTACTTTTGCAGACTACAGTTGAAACCTTAGCATGTTCCTTTATCCTAATAGGGAAAGGTGGGTTTTCAATATAAGCAGTAGGTACAACTGGATCAACATTGTAAATGATAGTTTCATCTTTAGCTAGTACCGGTTCTTTAATTTCTTCTTTAATAGGGGGATGATATTTAAACCACTTCTCCTTAGGGAGATCAACATGAGTAGCAAATGATTCTCAAAAAGAGGTTACTATCTCAGAGTCAAGTCCTTATTTAGTGCTAAACTTGTGAAAAGCATCGGTATTCATAAAAGATTTAACACAATCAAACTCAAGCTTAATACCTGACTCTTTACCTTCGTCGAGTTCCCAATCTTCAGAGTTGTGTTTAATTCTTTGTAAAAGATCCCACCTGAATTCAATAGTCTTCTTCATAAAAGAACCGGTACAAGAAGTATCGAGCATGGATTGATCATCACGAGAAAGCGATAAAAGTAAAGTTTACTCCCCCTCCACCAACAAACACACTCCACGGCTAGCCGCATCCATGGGTATCGTCCATACCAATGATACGCCTCCAACGTATCTATAATTTTTGATTGTTCCATGCTATTATATTATCTGTTTTGGATGTTTTATATGCATTAATATGCTATTTTATATTATTTTTGGGACTAACCTAATAACCTAGAGCCCAGTGCCAGTTTCTATTTTTCCTTGTTTTTGAGCCTCGCAGAAAAGGAATACCAAACGGAGTCCAAACGGAAAAAAACTTCACGATGATTTTTCTTGGACTAGAAGACACCCAGGGGACTTGGAGTCCAAGTCAGAAGAGCCACGAGGCGGCGACAAGGGTGGAGGACGCGCCCCTAGGGGGGCGCGCCCCCCTACCTTGTGGGCCCCTCAGGACTCCCCTGACCTAGCTCTTCCTCCTATATATTCACAAATATTCCAGAACCACCGGAGGCATCCACGAAAACACTTTTCCACCGCCGCAACCTTCTGTTCCCGTGAGATCCCATCTTGAGGCCTTTTTCCGGAATCCCACCGGAGGGGGAATCGATCACGGAGGGCTTCTACATCAACTCCATTGCCCTTCCGATGATGCGTGAGTAGTTTACCTCAGACCTACGGGTCCATAGCTAGTAGCTAGATGGCTTCTTCTCTCTCTTTGATTCTCAATACAATGTTCTCCTTGATGTTCTTGGAGATATATCCAATGTAATCTTCTTTTGCGGTGTGTTTGTCGAGATCCGATGAATTGTGGATTTATGATCAGCTTATCTATGAATATTATTTGAATCTTCTCTGAATTCTTTTATGCATGATTTAATATCTTTGTATTTCTCTTCGAATTATCGGTTTGGTTTGGCCAACTAGATTGGTTTTTCTTGCAATGGGAGAGGTGCTTAGCTTAGGGTTCAATCTTGCATGATTTCACCCAGTGACAAAGTAGGGGTAGCAAGACACGTATTGCATTGTTGCCATCGAGGATAAAAAGATGGGGTTTTCATCATATTGCTTGAGTTAATTCCTCTACATCATGGCATCTTACTTAAGGCGTTACTCCATTATTTTGAACTTAATACTCTAGATGCATGCTGGATAGCAGTCGATGTGTGGAGTAATAGTAGTAGATGCAGGCAGGAGTCGGTCTACTTGACACGGACGTGATGCCTATATGCATAATCATTGCCTTGGATATCGTCATAACTTTCCGCTTTTCTATCAACTGCTCGACAGTAATTTGTTCACCCACCGTATTATTTGCCTTCATGAGAGAAGCCTCTAGTGAAACCTATGGCCCCCGGGTCTATTTTCCATCATATTACTTTCCGATCTACTATTTTACAATCTTTTATTTTCAGATCTATATACCAAAAACCCCAAAAATATTTTATCTTTTGTTTATCTATCTCTATCGGATCTCACCTTTGCAATTGACCGTGAAGGGATTGACAACCCCTTTATCACGTTGGGTGCAAGTGTTTGATTGTTTGTGCAGGTGTTGGTGATTTGTGCGTTCTTCTCCTACTGGATTGATACCTTGGTTCTTAACTGAGGGAAATACATATCTCTACTGTGCTGCATCACCCTTTCCTCTTCAAGAGAAAACCAACGCAAGCTCAAGAAGTAGCAGGAAGAATTTCTGGCGCCGTTGCCGGGGAGATCTACGCCAAGTCAAGACATACCAAGTACCCATCATAAACTCTCATCTCTTGCATTACATTATTCGCCATTTGCCTCTCATTTTCCTCTCCCCCACTTCTAAAATGATTTTCGAAAAGATTTGCCTTTTTGTTCGTATTTTTTGTTTGCTTTTTGTTTGCTCGTGTGTTAGATTGCTTGCTTTGTCACGATGGCTCACGAGAATACCAAATTATGTGATTTTTTCAATACTAATAATAATGATTTTATTAGTACTCCGATTGCTCCCACCACTAGTGCGGAATCTTATGAAATTAATGCCGCTTTGCTGAATCTTGTTATGAAAGATCAATTTTCTGGCCTTCCTAGTGAAGATGCCGCATCCCATCTAAATAATTTCATTGAGTTGTGTGATATGCAAAAGAAGAAAGATGTGGATAATGATATTGTTAAATTGAAGCTATTTCCGTTCTCACTACGAGATCGTGCTATAACTTGGTTTTCATCTTTGCCTAAAAATAGTATCAATTCATGGAACAAGTGTAAAGATGCTTTTATTTCTAAGTATTTTCCTCCCGTTAAGATCATCTCCCTTAGGAACGATATTATGAATTTTAAGCAACTTGATCATGAACATGTTGCACAATCTTGGGAGAGGATGAAATTGATGATACGAAATTGCCCTACTCATGGTTTAAATTTGTGGATGATCATACACATTTTTTATGCCGGATTGAATTTTGCTTCTAGAAATCTTTTAGATTCGGCCGCGGGAGGTACTTTTATGGAAATTACTTTAGGAGAAGCTACTAAACTCCTAGATAATATTATGGTTAATTATTCGCAATGGCATACCGAAAGATCTTCTACTGGTAAAAAAGTGCATGCGATTCAAAAGATTAACGTTTTGAGTGGAAAGATGGATGAACTTATGAAATTGTTTGCTAGTAGGAGTGCTCCTATTGATCCTAATGATATGCCTTTGTCTACTTTGATTGAGAACAATAATGAATCTATGGATGTGAATTTTGTTGGTAGGAACAATTTTGGTAATAATGCGTATAGAGGTAATTTTAATCCTAGGCCGGTTCCTAATAATTCCTCTAATAATTATGGTAATTCCTACAACAATTCTTATGGAAATTATAATAATTTGTCCTCTGATTTTGAGAATAGTATTAAAGAATTTATGAGTTCACAAAAAAAAATTCAATGCTTTGATTGAAGAAAAATTGCTTAAGGTTGATGATTTGGCTAGGAACGTGGATAGAATTTCTCTTGAGATTGATTCTTTGAAAATTAGATCTATTCCACCCAAGAATGATATTAATGAGTCTTTAAAAGCTATGAGAATTTCTATTGATGAATGTAAGGAAAGAACCGCTAAGATTCGTGCTAAGCGAGATTGGTTTGTGAAAGCGTGTTCTTCTAGTTCTTGTGGAAATAATGATGAAGATCTTAAAGTGATTGATGTGACTCCTATTTAATCTTTGTTTTCTAAAATAAATCTTGATAAAGATGGAACTGTAGATGAGTCAACTTTAGTTAGAAGGCGTCCCAATGATTCAGAGTTTATAGATCTTGATGCGAAAATTGATAAAAGTGGGATTGGAGAGGTCAAGACTTTAAGTAGCAATGAACCCACTCTTTTGAATTTCAAGGACTTTAATTATGATAATTGTTCTTTAATAGATTGTATTTCCTTGTTGCAATCCATGTTGAATTCTCCTCATACTTATAATCAAAATAAAGCTTTTACTAAACATATTGTTGATGCTTTGATGAAATCTTTTGAAGAAAGGATTGAATTGGAAGTTTCTATCCCAAGAAAACTTTATGATGAGTGGGAACCTACTATTAAGATTAAAATAAAAGATTATGAGTGCTATGCTTTGTGTGATTTGGGTGCTAGCGTTTCCACAATTCCAAAAACTTTATGTGATGTGTTAGGTTTCCGCGAATTGGATGATTGTTCTTTAAATTTGCATCTTGCGGATTCCACTATTAAGAAACCTATAGGAAGGATTAATGATGTTCTTATTGTTGCAAATAGGAATTATGTGCCCATAGATTTCATTGTTCTTGATATAGATTGCAATCCTACATGTCCTATTATTCTTGGTAGAGCTTTCCTTAGAACGATTGGTGCAATTATTGATATGAAAGAAGGAAACATTAGATTTCAATTTCCGTTAAGGAAGGGCATGGAAAACTTTCCTAGAAATAAAATTAAGTTGCCATATGAATCTATTATGAGATCTACTTATGGATTGCATACCAAAGATGACAATACCTAGATCTATGTGTTTTTATGCCTAGCTAAGGGCGTTAAACAATAGCGCTTGTTGGGAGGCAACCCAATTTTATTTGTTGTTTTTACTTTTTTGGTTCTGTTTTTCAATAAATTTTTCATCTAGCCTCAGGTTAGATGTCTTTTGGTGTTTTAATTAGTGTTTGTGCCAAGTAAGACCTTTGGGATGGCTTACGGTGATAGTTGATTTGATCTTGCTGAAAAACAGAAACTTTTGTGTCCAGTCACAGAATTTTAATAATTCACTGCAGCGTTTAAATACCCTGAATTTTTTACAAGAGATTTATATAAAAATTGCCTCCTTTTTCCTCAAGTTTCATAATTTTTGGAGTTACATAAGTATTAGAACAATTCGGACCTTCGCAGACTGTTCTGTTTTTGAAAGATTCTGTTTTCTTTGTGTTGTTTGCTTATTTTGATGAATCTATGGGTAGTATCGGGGGGTATGAACCATGGAGAAGTTGGAATACAGTAGACATTACACCAATATAAATAAAGAATGAGTTCACAACAGTACCAAAAGTGGTGATTTTATTTTCTTGTACTAACGGATCTCACGAGTTTTCTGTTGAGTTTTCTGTTGTGAAGTTTTCAAGTTTTGGGTAAAGATTTGATGGACTATGGAATAAGGAGTGGCAAGAGCCTAAGCTTGGGGATGCCCAAGGCACCCCAAGGTAATATTCAAGGACAACCAAGAGGCTAAGCTTGGGGATGCCCCGGAAGGCATCCCCTCTTTCGTCTTCGTCTATCGGTAAATTTACTTGAGGCTATATTTTTATTCACCACATGATATGTGTTTTGCCTGGAGCGTCTTGTATAATATGAGTCTTTGCTTTTTAGTTTGCCACAATCATCCTTGCTATACACACCTTTTTATAGGGACATGCATGAATCATGATTTATTAGAATACTCTATGTGCTTCACTTATATCTTTTGAGCTAGGCAATTTTGCTCGAGTGCTTCACTTATATCTTTTTAGAGCACGGCGGTGGTTTTATTTTATAGAAATTATTAAAATCTCATGCTTCATTTATATTATTTTGAGAGTATTTTTAAACAGCATGGTAATTTGCTTTGGTTATAAATTTAGTCCTAATATGATAGGCATCCAAGAGGGATATAATAAAAACTTTCATATAAAGTGCATTGAATAGTATGTGAAGTTTGATTTCTTATGATTGTTTTGAGATATGAGGATGATAATATTAGAGTCATGCTAGTGAGTAATTGTGGATGGGTAGAAATACTTGTGTTAAAGTTTGTGATTCCCGTAGCATGCACGTATGGTGAACCATTATGTGATGAAGTCGGAGCATGATTTATTTATTGATTATCTTCCTTATGAGTGGCGGTCGGGGACGAGCGATGGTCTTTTCCTACCAATCTATCCCCCTAGGAGCATGCGCGTAGTACTTCGTTTTGATAACTAATAGATTTTTGCAATAAGTATGTGAGTTCTTTATGACTAATGTTGAGTCCATGGATTATACGCACTCTCACCCTTCCACCTTTGCTAGCCTCTCTAGTACCGCGCAACTTTCGCCGGTGCCATACACCTACCTTTTACCTTCCTCAAAACAGCCACCATACCTACCTATTATGGCATTTCCATAGCCATTCCGAGATATATTGCCATGCAACTTTCCACCGTTCCGTTTTATTATGACACGCTCCATCATTGTCATATTGCTTTGCATGATCATGTAGTTGACATAGTATTTGTGGTAAAGCCACCATTCATAATTTTTATACATGTCACTCTTGAGTCCTTGCACATCCCGGTACACCGCCGGAGGCATTCATATAGAGTCATATTTTGTTTTAAGTATCGAGTTGTAATTCTTGAGTTGTAAGTAAATAAAAGTGTGATGATTTTCATTATTAGAGCATTGTCCCATGTGAGAAAAGGATGATGGAAGCTATGATTCCCTCACAAGTTGGGATGAGTCTCCAAACTTTATGAAAAATAAAAGAGGCCAAAGAAGCCCAAATAAAAAAGAGAGGCCAAAGAAGCCCACCAAAAAAAAGAAAAAAAATGAGAGAAAAGAGAGAAGGGGCAATGTTACTATCCTTTTTCCACACTTGTGCTTCAAAGTAGCACCATGATCTTCATGATAGAGAGTCTCCTATGTTGTCACTTTCATATACTAGTGGGAATTTTTCATTATAGAACTTGGCTTGTATATTCCAATGATGGGCTTCCTCAAATTTCCCTAGGTCTTCGTGAGCAAGCAACTTGGATGCACACCCACTTAGTTTCTTTTTGAGCTTTCATAAACTTATAGCTCTAGTGCATCTGTTGCATGGAAATCCGTACTCACTCATGTTGATATCTATTGATGGGCATCTCCATAGCCAGTCGATATGCCTAGTTGATGTGAGACTATCTCCTTCTTTTTGTCTTCTCCTCAACCACCATATTCTATTCCACCTATAGTGTTATGTCCATGGCTCATGCTCATGTATTGCGTGAAAGTTGAAAAGGTTTGAGAACATCAAAAGTATGAAACAATTTCTTGGCTTGTCATCGGGGTTGTGCATGATTTGAATACTTTGTGTGATGAAGATGGAGCATAGCCAGACTATATGATTTTGTAGGGATAACTTTCTTTGGCCATGTTCTTTTGAGAAGACATGATTGCTTTATTAGTATGCTTGAAGTATTATTGTTTTTATGTCAATATTAAACTTTTGTTCTAAATCTTATGGATCTGAACATTCATGCCACAATAAAGAAAATTACATGGATAAATATGTTAGGTAGCATTCCACATCAAAAATTCTGTTTTTATCATTTACCTACTCGAGGATGAGCAGGAATTAAGCTTGGGGATGCTTGATACGTCTCCAACGTATCTATAATTTTTGATTGTTCCATGCTATTATATTATCTGTTTTGGATGTTTTATATGCATTAATATGCTATTTTATATTATTTTTGGGACAAACCTATTAACCTAGAGCCCAGTGCCAGTTTCTGTTTTTCCCTTGTTTCTGAGCCTCGCAGAAAAGGAATACCAAACGGAGTCCAAACAGAATAAAACTTTATGATGATTTTTCTTGGACCAGAAGACACCCAGGGGACTTGGAGTCCAAGTCAGAAGAGCCACGAGGCGGCGACAAGGGTGGAGGGCGCACCCTAGGGGGGGCGTGCCCCCGAGCTTGTGGGCCCCTCGGGACTCCCCTGACCTAGCTCTTCCTGCTATATATTCACAAATATTCCAGAACCACCAGAGCAATCCACGAAAACACTTTTCCACCACCGCAACCTTCTGTTCCCATGAGATCCCATCTTGGGGCCTTTTTACAGAATCCCGCCGGAGGGGGAATCGATCACAGAGGGCTTCTACATCAACTCCATTGCCCTTCCGATGATGCGAGAGTAGTTTACCTCAGACCTACGGGTCCATAGCTAGTAGCTAGATGGCTTCTTCTCTCTCTTTGATTCTCAATACAACGTTCTCCTTGATGTTCTTGGAGATCTATCCGATGTAATCTTCTTTTGCGGTGTGTTTGTCGAGATCCGATGAATTATGGATTTATGATCAGCTTATCTATGAATATTATTTGAATCTTCTCTGAATTCTTTTATGCATGATTTAATATCTTTGTATTTCTCTTCGAATTATCGGTTTGGTTTGGCCAACTAGATTGGTTTTTCTTGCAATGGGAGAGGTGCTTAGCTTAGGGTTCAATCTTGCATGATTTCACCCAGTGACAAAGTAGGGGTAGCGAGACACGTATTGCATTGTTGCCATCGAGGATAAAAAGATGGGGTTTTCATCATATTGCTTGAGTTAATTCCTCTACATCATGTCATCTTACTTAAGGTGTTACTCCATTATTTATGAACTTAATACTCTAGATGCATGCTGGATAGC
Organism: Thinopyrum elongatum; assembly: GCA_011799875.1. NCBI lineage: Eukaryota > Viridiplantae > Streptophyta > Magnoliopsida > Poales > Poaceae > Thinopyrum > Thinopyrum elongatum. The sequence goes on from CM022297.1 coordinate 71,872,511, forward strand.
GGTCGATGTGTGGAGTAATAGTAGTAGATGCAGGCAGGAGTCAGTCTACTTGACACGGATGTGATGCCTATATCCATAATCATTGCCTTGGATATCGTCATAACTTTGCGCTTTTCTATCAACTGCTCAATAGTAATTTGTTCACCCACCGTATTATTTGCCTTCATGAGAGAAGCCTCTAGTGAAACCTATGGCCCCCAGGTCTATTTTCCATCATATTACTTTCCGATCTACTATTTTGCAGGTGTTGGTGATTTGTGCGTTCTTCTCCTACTGGATTGATACCTTGGTTCTTAACTGAGGGAAATACTTACCTCTACTGTGCTGCATCACCCTTTCCTCTTCAAGGGAAAAACCAACACAAGCTCAAGAAGTAGCAACCAACAACAGTCCTGGGGGAGTTTTCTTTAATTATTTGCAATTTTTGATTTCGGGACTGGGCATCCCTATTACCGCCCCTCTCGTGCAAGGACGAGTGAATAAACACTCATCATGAGAATAACCCGCTTAGCATGGAAGATACTGACCGCCCCCTGTGATGACCCACAAGTATAGGGGGTCAATCATAGTCCTTTCGATAAGTAAGTGTGTCGAACCCAACGAGGAGCAGAAGGAAATGACAAGTGGTTTTCAGCAAGGTATTTTCTGCAAGCACTGAAATTGTCGGTAACAGGTAGTTTGATAGCAAGATAATTTGTAACGAGCAAGTAACAGTAACGGTTATTAAAGCGCAGCAAGGTATCCCAATCCTTTTGTGGCAAAGGACAGGCCAAAACGGTCTCTTATAATAGGCAAAGCGTTCTTGAGGGTACACGGGAATTTCATCTAGTCACTTTCATCATGTTGGTTTGATTCGTGTTCTGTACTTTGATAATTTGATATGTGGGTGGACCGGTGCTTAGGTGTTGTTCTTACTTGAACAAAACTCCTACTTATGATTAACCCCCTCGCAAGCATCCAAAACTATGAGAAAAGTATTAAGATAAAATCTAACCATAGCATTAAACATTTTGATCCAAATTGGTCCCTTACGAAGTAGCGCATAAACTAGGGTTTAAGCCTCTGTCACTCTAGCAACCCATCATCCAATAACTACTCCACAATGCATTCCCTTAGGCCCAAAGATGGTGAAGTGCCATGTAGTCAACGTTCAAATGACACCACTAAGGGAATCACAACATACATATCATCAAAATATCGAACACATATCAAGTTCACATGATTACTTGAAACAAGATTTCTCCCGTGACCTCAAGAACAAAAGTAACTACTCACAAATGATAATAATGCTCAAGAGCAGAGGGGTATTAAATAGCATAATGGATCTGAACATATAATCTTCCACCAAATAAACCATATAGTAATCAACTACAAGATGTAATCAACACTACTAGTCACCCACAGGTACCAATCTGAGGTTCCGGTTCAAAGATTGAACACAAGAGATGAACTAGTGTTTGAGAGGAGATCATGTTGTTGAAGCTGTTGATGGAGAATGGCCTCCGATAGATGAGAGGGTTGTTGGTGATGACGATGGCTTCGATTTCCCCCTCCGGGAGGGAAGTTCCCCCGGCGGAATCGCTCCGCCAGAGGGCAAAAGTGCTCCTGCCCAAGTTCCACCTCGAGACGGCGGCGCTCCGTCCTGAAAGTCCTCCTCTGATCTTTTCTAGGTCAAAATGACTTATATACCAGAAGATAGCCATCGGAGGTGGGCTGGGCTGAGCACAACCCACCAGGGCGCCTGGGGGGCCTGGCGCGCCCAGGTGGGTTGTGCCCACCTGGTGGGCATCCTCCGGTAGTTATTTGCTCCAGTATTTTTCATATAATGCAAAATAATTCTGCGTAAATGTTCAGCTCATTTGGAGATGTGCAGAATAGGTAACTCTGACGTAGCTTTTTCAGGTCCAGAATTCCAGCTGCCATTATTCTCCCTCTTTGTGTAAACCTTGCATATTATGAGAGAAAAGGCATTAGAATTACTCCCAAAAGCATTATTATTCATAAAACATTATAAATAACAATAGGAAAACATGATGCAAAATGGACGTATCAACTCCCCCAAGCTTAGACCTCGCTTGTCCTCAAGCGAAAAACCGAAATCGAAAAACATGCCCACATGCTTAGAGAGAGAGGTGTCGATAAAAACAAAATATGGACATAGAAGCATCATGCATATTATTATAACAGTAAGGAACTTTAACATAAAAATTTATCAAATAAATCTTATCATATAACTTTTCATGAACAAGTAACAATTCATCACAACATTGAAGTATAAAGCATAAACCTTATTGAAAACCAACAAACTATGTTCTTAGTCAACTTTGCAACTACAATTCATCATATTTTTAGGAAGGGTCACGTATCGGAGCCTTTAGGCAAGTCCACATACCCAACCATCATTTAATCTTCTATGATTGCTAATGCTCACAGCATACCTATGAACAAAAAGTTTCAACCGGACACATAGAAAGATAGGGGCTTATAGTTTCGCCTTCCAACGTATTCACGTCAAGGGTGATGCCAACAATAATAACTCATGTCCACTCATATCCAACTGGATATATGTGCCTAGATATTTCCCCACCACATGATGCTTGCAAAAAGATAAAATAAAAAGGTATAGGGGAGAATACTTTGACTCTTACATAAAAGTAAATGCATAAAAGTAAAAGATAGGCCCTTCGCAGAGGGAAGCATAGGTTGTCATGAACTTATTTGTTTGTATGCCAAATCCCTTAATGCAAAAGAACGTCACGTTATATTGCCCCTTATGATAGCAACCTTTATTATGCAGTCCGTCGCTTTTATTACTTTGCCATCACAAGTTCGTACAACACTCAATTTTCTCTTACATTAAATGATAAACACATTTAGAAGAAATTTTTATTGCCTTATTGCACCGATGACAACTTACTTGAAGGATCTTACTCAATCCATAGGTAGGTATGGTGGACTCTCAAAATAAGATTTTGGGTTAAGGGTTTTTGGATGCACAAGTAGTATCTCTACTTAGTGCGGAATTTTTGGCTAGAAAAGATATTGAGCAAGCACCACATATTGAAGGATCTATGACAATATAACTTCTATGTGAATATGAACAAACATAAATCATTACATTGTCTTCCTTGTCCAACATCAACTATTTTGACACAAAATATTTAATGGGGGCTCACAATCATAAAAGATGTCCAAGATAGTGTATTTGCATGTGAATCTTCTCTTCCCTTATTAATTCTTTCATGAGTTGCATCATTGACCAATGCTATGTTTGTCAATCTCCAACAATTTTTACCATTTATACTTTTCCTTATGTGATGTCATTACTTACCATAAGATTAGCATATGATCTTTTTCATTTATTTTCCTTTCTTTTTATTGGAAGAAAAGAGTAAAGAAACAAAACTCAAACTACTCTTTATTATATAAATCGCACATGATTACATAGATAGATCACTAAGCAAGCACTCGAAAAGAAAGGATCGAACTAAACTTTTATTCAACTAAATCATAGGATAACTAAAGATTGAACTAAAATAGATGAAAGCAAATATAGTAGTGGTGATACGTTACCGGGGCACCTCCCCCAAGCTTGGCACAAGCTAAGGGGAGTGCCCATACCATGAACTCAAGTTTCTTTTGTTGGAGAAGATGATGAAGGTGGTGGTGAAGTAGCTTCACACTTTAGGCTCAGGAGGTTCTCCAATCTACGGATGGTGCTTCGGAGGGCGATGATGTGTTCTTGCAACAGAATATTTTCACGAGTGAGATATTTATTTTGCACACAAACCGTTTCAATGACCCTGAAAGCTTCCATTTCAGTAGGGGTAAGGTAATCATAGTAAGGTTGAAGGACGTCTTCTTCTTCTGCTGCTGGAACAGCCTGCCCTTCTGTCAGAACTCTATCTCCCGTGACTTCCTTAACCTTATCACCCTTGATGGTTTCCTCTGGATCCTCTCTCTTTAGTTCCATCTTCATCAAACAAGCATCTTCTTCTACTTTGTTGGAGGAGAAACAAGTCATGATGTCTGGCCTAAAAGATCTGACAGAAAACAGCAAGAAAGAAGAACAGAAGATTTCTCCGCGATACGGATGTCAATATGTTCGGGGGGTATATAAAGATTTTTTATCTTAGGGAACAAGCAAACGGGGGGGGGGGAATGGAATCGGGAAGGTTCCCGAGGTGGGCACAATCCACCTAGGTGCGCCAGGGGGCCCAGGCGCGCCCTGGTGTCTTGTGCCCTCCTCGATCGCCTTCCTGGTTGTTACTTCTTTTCCTAATTTTTGTAATATTCCAAAACTGACAGGAAATATTTTTGCGGATTTTTTGGAGTCTGTTTACTTACCGTATCACGTAACTCCTCCTTTTTTAGTATTCTGGAGTGTTCCGGAAGGTCTCTTTTATGTGTTCCTCCGGTGTCATGGTTTGAATAATATTGCTTTCAACATTGATAGGCGTACCTGAGATATAGTGTTTAATTCTTTGACCATTCACCACCTTCGGGTTAGTGCCTTCGGCATTATTGATTTTGATGGCTCCAGAGCGATAAACCTCCTCGATAATATATGGTCCTTCCCATTTAGAGAGAAGTTCTCCTGCAAAGAATCTAAAACGAGAGTTGTACAAAAGAATATATTCTCCAACTTTGAATTCCCGCTTTTGGATTCTTTTGTCATGCCATCTTTTAACTTTTTCTTTAAATAACTTGGCATTTTCATAAGCTTGGGTTCTCCATTCATGTAATGAGCTAATATCAAATAACCTCTTTTCACCGGCAAATTTGAAATCATAGTTGAGTTATTTAATTGCCCAATATGCTTTGTGTTCTAACTCTAGAGGCAAATGACAAGCTTTTCCATAAACCATTTTATAGGGAGACATACCCATAGGCTTTTTATATGTTGTTCTGTAGGCCCAAAGTGCATCATCCAATTTCTTAGACCAATTCTTTCGGGACCTATTAACAGTTTTTTGTAATATTAGTTTTATTTCTCTATTGCTAAGTTCAACTTGACCACTAGATTGAGGATGATAGGGTGATGCAATTTTATGGTTAACATCATATTTAGCAAGCATTTTACGGAAAGCACCATGAATAAAGCGTGAACCACCATCAGTCATTAAATATCTAGGGACTCCAAACCTCAGGAAAATAACTTCTTTAAGCATTTTAATGGAAGTGTTATGATCAGCACTACTAGTTGGAATAGCTTCTACCCACTTAGTAACATAATCAACAGCAACCAAAATATGTGTATACCCATTAGAGGAAGGAAAAGGTCCCATATAATCAAAACCCCAAACATCAAATGGTTCAACAACAAGAGAATAATTCATAGGCATTTCTTGACGCTTACCGATATTACCAATTCTTTGACATTCATCCCAAGATAAAAAAAAACTTACGGGCATCCTTGAAGAGAGTAGGCCAATAAAAACCAGATTGCAATACCTTATGAGCAGTTCTATCTCCCGTATGATGCCCTCCATAAGCTTCGGAGTGACATTTCCGTAAGATTTGTTCATGTTCATGCTCAGGAACACAATGTCTAATAATACCATCTACTCCTTCTTTAAAGATGTGGGTCATCCCAAAATTAATGTCTTAAATCATAGAAGAATTTTTTTATTTTGTTGGTATGTGAAACTAGGCGGTATGTATTTAGCAACAATATAATTGGCATAGTCAGCATCCAAGGAGTATTATGAGAAACATTTATTGCAGCTAGTTGTTCATCAGGAAAACTATGATCAATAGGTAGTGGGTCATCAAGGATATTCTCTAACCTAGATAAGTTATCCGCTACGGGGTTCTCAGCTCCTTTTCTATTAGTTATATGTAAATCAAATTCTTGTAGCAAGATAACCCACCTAATGAGTCTAGGTTTAGCATCTTTCTTTTCCACGAGATATTTAATAGCAGCATAATCGGTGTGAACAATAACTTTAGAATCAACAATGTAAGATCTGAATTTATCACAAGCAAACACAACTAAAATTATTTTTCAGTAATAGCATAATTTCTTTGGGAACTGTCTAGAGTTTTGCTAGCATAATGAATGGCATTTAATTTCTTATCAACTCTTTGTCCTAGAACAACACCAACAACATAATCACTAGCATCACACATGATTTCAAAAGGCAAGTTCCAATCAGGTGGTTGAACAATAGGTGCAGAAGTTAAGGCTTTCTTAAGTGTTTCAAAGGCTTCTACAAAATCATCATCAAAAACAAATGGAACATCCTTTTGTAAGAGATTTGTAAGAGGCCTAGAAATTTTAGAGAAGACTTTAATAAACCTCCTATAGAAACCAGCATGGCCAAGGAAACTATGAATACCTTTAATATCTTTAGGACATGGCATTTTCTCAATTGCATCAACTTTAGCTTGGTCCATGATACGTCCATTTTGCATCATGTTTTCCTACTGTTATTTATGATGTTTTTATGCATAATAATGCTTTTTGGAGTAATTCTAATGCCTTTTCTCTCATAATATGCAAGGTTCACACAAAGAGGGAGAATTCTGGCAGCTGGAAATCTGGACCTGAAAAAGCTACGTCAGGCTACCTATTCTGCACAACCCCAAATGAGCTGAAATTTCACGAGGAATTTTTATGGAATAAATAAGAATTATTAGAGCAAATAACTATCAGAGGGGGCCCACCAGGTGGGCACAACCCACCTGCGCGCGCCAGGGAGCCCAGGCGCGCCATGGTGGGTTGTGCCCTCCTCGGTCCACCTCCGGTGCGCCTCTTCTGGTATATAATTCATTTTGACCTAGAAAAAATAAGGAGAGGACTTTCGGGATGAAGCTCCGCCATCTCGAGGCGGAACTTGGGCAGGAGCACTTTTGCCCTCCGGCGGAGCGATTCCGCCGGGGGAACTTCCCTAACCTCCTACTTATGATTAACCCCCTCTCAAGCATCCACAACTACGAGAAAAGTATTAAGAATAAATCTAACCATAGCATTAAACTTTTGGATCCAAATCAGTCCCTTACGGAATAGCACATAAACTAGGGTTTAAGCTTCTGTCACTCTCGCAACCCATCATCTAATAAATACTCCACAATGCATTCCCTTAGGCCCTAATAAGGTGAAGTGCCATGTAGTCGACGTTCACATGACACCACTAAGGGAATCACAACATACATATCATCAAAATATCGAACACATATCAAGTTCACATGATTACTTGCAACAACATTTCTCCCGTGACCTCAAGAACAAAAGTAACTACTCACTAATGATAATCAAGCTTAAGATCAGATGGGTAGAGAAATCATTCTCACAGCCAACTTTCCTTCTTCTGAGCAAATAAATGTAGTATTTAGTCCAACCAATCATTGGTGAATCTATGTCTTTCGTGAAAAGTGGAGTATTTGTGCCCAAGATCTTTCTATTCCCTTTAGTAGGTGCACACATCTCGTATGGTAAATATACCTTTGTGCCCTATAAGGTAAGATTGATTGACGGAGTCAAGAGATGGAGATCTTGGTTTAGCAGCGGCTGCCTGTCCTTTTCTTTCGTGAAAGGTATGATCTAGAGTGTGATTCTGATCCCGTGATTGGGTGCTTGGCGTAGAATGAGTGGAGCATACTAGGAATGCCGAATGCTCGCTCAGTGAGGGAGCTCTGTTGGAGAAGAGTGGGACTAGAAAGAGGGAATACCCATGTCAGGCCATGTAAGGCCAATAGTTGAGGTACCTGGATCCAGACAAAACTCCAAACATGTAAGAATCTACCTTGAAGCAAGGTTTCTACTGGTTAATGCGTTCCACCCGCGTACTATGATTGCTTTCTTCTTGCTGTCAAATCCCAGTCTATCTTTCACTGAGCTTCCTTCGCTTGGAATTCAAAGTCCAAAAAAAAGAAAGAAAGCGTACTGTGAGGTATGAATGATCAAATGTCTACGGGTGTCATTGAATATCATGGGGTACGAACTTCTAAGGTCATGGCGTAGGGTATTGGATAGGCTGGTCCGCTGGTCGAAGTCATTGCAGGGTGTGCTACGGACAGCTATTGTTCCTGGGCATTTCCTTTCTCTCGTCATCACACCAACATACACAAGGCTTGCCTTCACAGAGCCCCACCTTGACTTGCCATTAAGGCATCGGTTGTTCTTAACAGCGATGGCTATTCATTTAAGTCTTCGGGTAGCACCACCAGATCTTCAACAAGGTGGAAATTCTCGTATTTCGTATGTACATGTTCCTGCGGCTCGGATGAGTATAGTTATTTATATCGCGACAGCTATAAACAGTTCCTTGTTCCCATTAACAAAACATCCCCTTTTTCTTCGCTCTTCCGGAACCGGTATTGCCTCAAAAGGATTGGGATACCTTGCTGCACTTTTGTTACCATTACCGTTACTTGCTCCTTACAAATTATCTTGTTACCAAACTACTTGTTACTTATAATTTCAGTGCTTGCAGACATTACCTTGTTGAAAACCGCTTGTCATTTCCTTCTGCTCCTCGTTGGGTTCGACGCTCTTACTTATCAAAAGGACTACGATTGATCCCCTATACTTGTGGGTCAGCAAGGCTCTTTTCTGGCGCCGTTGCCGGGGAGTGAAGCGCTCTTGGTAAGTGGAAATCGGTAAGGAAAAATTATTACTACGTGCTGAAATTTATTGTCACTTGTTACTATGGAAAACAATCCTTTGAGGGGTTTGTTCGGGGTATCTTCACCTTCACCGGAACCACAATTAGTTACCCCTCAACCTACTGCACCTACTGAAAATATTGGTTATGAAATTCCTTCGGGTATGATAGAACAACTGCTAGCTAATCCTTATGCAGGAGATGGAACCAAACATCCTGATATGCACTTGATATATGTGGATGAAATTTGTGGATTATTTAAGCTTGCAGGTTTACCCGGAGATGAAGCTACGAAGAAGGTTTTCCCTTTATCTTTGAAGGGAAAAGCATTGGCATGGTATAGGCTATGCAATGATATTGGATCTTGGAATTGGAATCGATTGAAATTGGAATTTCACCAAAAAAAATTATCCTATGCATCTAGTTCATCGTGATTGGAATTACATATATAATTTTTGGCCTCGTGAAGGAGAAAGTATCGCTCTAGCTTGGGGGAGGCTTAAGTCAATGTTATATTCATGCCCCAATCATGAGCTCTCAAGAGAAATTATTATTCAAATTTTTTATGCTCGGCTTTCTCATGATGATCAATCCATGCTTGATACTTCTTGTACTGGTTCCTTTATGAAGAAGACTATTGACTTCCGGTGGGATCTTTTAGAAAGAATTAAACGCAAACTCTGAAGATTGGGAACTCGACGAAGGTAAAGAGTCAGGTATTAAGCTCAAGTATGATTGTGTTAAATCTTTTATGAATACCGATGCTTTTCAAAAGTTTAGCACTAAATATGGACTTGACTCTGAGATAGTAGCCTCCTTTTGTGAATCATTTGCTACTCATGTTGACCTCCCTAAGGAGAAGTGGTTTAAATATCACCCACCTATCAAAGAAGAAATTAAAGAACCAGTAATAGCTAAAGATGAAACTATTATTTACAATGTTGATCTAGTTGTGCCTACTGCTTATATTGAAAAACCACCTTTCCCTGTTAGGATGAAGGAACATGCTAAAGTCTCAACTGTGGTCAACAAAAGTTATATTAGAACTTCCAAACCTATTGAACAAATCAAAGTAGAACCTAATGTTGCTATGGTTAAAGATCTCTTGGTTGAAAATATAGATGGGCATGTTATTTACTTCTGTGATGAAGCTGCTAGAATTGCGAAACCCGATGAAAAAGATAAACATAGACCCGTTGTTGGCATGCCTGTTATCTCAATTAAAATAGGAGATCACTGTTATCATGGTTTATGCGACATAGGTGCTAGCGTGACTGCCATTCCTTTTACCTTATATCAAGAAATTATGAATGATATAGCACCCGCTGAAATAGAAGACATAGATGTTACTATTAAACTTGCTAATAGGGACACCATCATACCACTTGGGATTGTTAGAGATGTTGAAGTCTTGTGTGGGAAAATAAAATACCCTATTGATTTTCTTGTTCTTGGTTCCCCACAAGATAACTTTTGTCCCATTATCTTTGGTAGACTTTTCTTGAACACCGTCAATGCTAAAATAGATTGTGAGAAACAAATCGTCGGTGTTAGTTTTGGTGATGAGTTTCATGAGTTTAATATTTCTAAGTTTAGTAGGAAACATCAAAAGGAAGAATTGCCTAGTAAGGATGAAATAATTAGTCTTGCTTCTATTGCTGTGCCTCCTACCGATCCACTAGAACAATATTTGCTAGACCACGAAAATGATATGCATCTGCATGAAAGAAATGAAATAGATAAGATTTTCTTTGAACAACGTCCTCTGCTTAAACACAATTTGCCTATTGAAACTCTAGGAGGTTCTTCTCCACCTAAAGGTGATCCTGTGTTTGAATTAAAATAATTGCCAGACACTTTGAAATATGCTTATCTTGATGAGAAAAAGATTTATCCTGTTATTATTAGTGCTAACCTTTCAGAACATGAAGAAGAAAGATTATTGAAAGTTCTGAAGAAGCACCGAGCTGCCATTGGATATACTCTTGATGATTTAAAGGGTATTAGTCCCACTCTCTGTCAGCATAAAATTAATATGGAGCCTGATGCTAAACCCGTTGTTGATCACCAACAACGTTTAAATCCTAAAATGAAAGAAGTGGTAAGAATAGAGATACTGAACCTTCTGGAAGCAGGTATAATCTATCCCATAGCTGATAGTAGATGGGTAAGTCCCGTTCATTGTGTACCTAAAAAAGGAGGTATTACTATTGTTCCTAATGATAAGAATGAACTTATTCCACAAAGAATTGTCACTGGCTATAGAATGGTAATTGATTTTAGAAAACTAAATAAAGCTGCTAGAAAAGATCATTACCCTCTGCCTTTTATTGATCAAATGTTAGAAAGACTATCAAAGCACACACATTTTTGCTTTCTTGATGGATATTCTGGTTTTTCTCAAATACCTGTCGCACAACCTGATCAAGAGAAAACCACCTTTACTTGCCCTTTTGGAACTTATGCTTATAGACATATGCCTTTTGGTTTATGCAATGCACCTGCTACCTTTCAAAGATGTATGACTGCTATATTCTCTGACTTTTGTGAAAAGATTGTTGAGGTTTTCATGGATGATTTTTCCATTTACGGAACTTCTTTTGATGATTGCTTGAGCAACCTTGATCGAGTTTTGCAGAGATGTGAGCAAACTAATCTTGTCTTGAATTGGGAGAAGTGCCACTTTATGGTTAATGAAGGTATTGTCTTGGGACATAAAATTTCTGAACGAGGTATTGAGGTGGACAAAGCTAAAGTTGATGCAATTGAGAAAATGCCATGCCCTAAAGATATCAAAGGTATTCGTAGTTTCCTCGGTCATGCTGGTTTCTATAGGAGGTTTATTAAAGACTTCTCTAAAATTTCTAGGCCTCTTACAAATCTTTTACAGAAGGATGTTCCATTTGTTTTTTATGATGATTGTGTAGAAGCCTTTGAAACACTTAAGAAAGCCTTGATTTCTGCACCTATTGTTCAACCACCTGATTGGAACTTGCGTTTTGAAATTATGTGTGATGCTAGTGATTATGCTATTGGTGCTGTTCTAGGACAAAGAGTCGATAAGAAATTAAATGTTATTCATTATGCTAGTAAAACTCTGGACAGTGCTCAACGAAATTATGCTACTACTGAAAAAGAATTTGATTTACATATGACTGATAGAAAGGGAGCTGAGAACCCTGTGGCTGATAACTTGTCTAGGTTAGAAAATATTCTTGATGACCCACAACCTATTAATGATAGTTTTCCTGATGAACAATTAGCTGCAATAAATGTTTCTCATAACACTCCTTGGTATGCTGACTATGCCAATTATATTGTTGCTAAATATATACCACCTAGCTTCACATACCAACAAAAGAAAAAATTCTTCTATGATTTAAGACATTACTTTTGGGATGACCCACATCTTTATAAAGAAGGAGTAGATGGTATTATTAGATGTTGTGTACCTGAGCATGAAAAGGGACAAATCCTACGGAAATGTCACTCCGAAGCTTATGGAGGACATCATGTGGGAGATAGAACTGCTCACAAGGTATTGCAATCTGGTTTTTATTGGCCTACTCTCTTCAAGGATGCCCATAAGTTTGTTTCATCTTGTGATGAATGTCAAAGAATTGGTAATATTGGTAAGCGTCAGGAAATGCCTATGAATTATTCTCTTGCTGTTGAACCATTTGATGTTTGGGGATTTGATTACATGGGACCTTTTCCTTCCTCTAATGGGTATACACATATTTTGGTTGCTGTTGATTATGTTACTAAGTGGGTAGAAGCTATTCCAACTAGTAGTGCTGATCACAACACCTCTATTAAAATGCTTAAGGAAGTCATTTTCCCAAGGTTTGGAGTCCCTAGATATTTAATGATTGATGGTGGTTCACATTTTATTCATGGTGCTTTCCGTAAAATGCTTGCTAAATATGATGTTAACAATAGAATTGCATCACCTTATCATCCTCAGTCTAGTGGTCAAGTTGAACTTAGCAATAGAGAAATAAAATTAATATTACAAAAAACTGTCAATAGGTCCCGAAAGAATTGGTCTAAGAAGTTAGATGATGCACTTTGGGCTTATAGAACAGCATATAAAAATCCTATGGGTATGTCTCCTTATAAAATGGTTTATGGAAAAGCTTGTCATTTACCTCTTGAGTTAGAACATAAAGCATATTGGGCAATTAAAGAACTCAACTATGATTTCAAACTTGCCGGTGAAAAGAGGTTATTTGATATTAGCTCACTAGATGAATGGAGAACCCAAGCCTATGAAAATGCCAAGTTATTTAAAGAAAAAGTTAAAAGATGGCATGACAAAAGAATCCAAAAGCGTGTGTTCAAAGTTGGAGAATATGTTCTTTTGTACAACTCTCGTTTCAGATTCTTTGGAGGAAAACTCCTCTCCAAATGGGAAGGACCTTATGTTATCGAGGAGGTTTATCAATCCGGAGCCATCAAGATAAATAATGCCGAAGGTACTAACCTGAAGGTTGGTAATGGGTAACGAATAAAACATTATATCTCAGGTACGCCCGTTAATGTTGAAAGCAATATTATCCAAACTATGACACCAGAAGAACACATAAAGGAAACCTTCCGGAACACTCCAGAATAACTGAAAAAGAGGAGGTACGTGATACGGTAAGTAAACGGACTCCAAAAAATCCACAAAAATATTTTTTGTCAGTTTTGGAATATAACAAAAATTAGGAAAATAAGAAACAACCAGGAAGGCACCCCTGGTGGGCACAAGACACCAGGGCACGCCTGGCTTGCCAGGCGCGCCCAGGTGGGTTGTGCCCACCTCGGATACCTTCCGGACTCCGTTTTTCTTCAGCTTGCTTGTTTCCCAAGATAAAAAATCTTTATATACCCCCCGAACCTTTTGACCACCGTATCACGGAGAAATCTTCTGTTTTCTTTTCTTGCTGTTTTCGGTCAGATCTGTTATGACAGGCATCATGTCTTCTTCCTCCTCCAACAGCATGGAAGAGGATGCTTGGTTGATGAAGAGCGAGTTGAAGAGAGAAGAGCCTGAAGAAGTCATCAAAGGGGGCAAGAGCAAGGAGGCCACCAGAGCTCAAGCGCCGGTGGTCGAGCAAGCTTTGCCTGCCGAGGAGGAAGAAGAAGATATCCTTAAACCTTACTATGATCATCTTACCCCCATTGAGATTGAAGCCTTTCGGATCATCGAAATGGTTCATGCGCAAAATAAATATCTCACCCGGGAAAATATTCTATTACAAGAGCACATCATTGCCCTCCGGAGCATCATCCGTAGATTGGAGAAGCTGTTGGAGAGGGCCACTGCTTCATCACCACCACCTCCTTCTTCATCAACAAAGGAAAATTGAGTAATCGGGTATGGGCACTCCCCTTGCCTTGTGCCAAGCTTGGTGGAGGTGCCCCGGTATCGTATCACCTCCACTATCTTTTACCTTTAATTATCTTAGTTCGACCCATAGTTATCTTTTGCTTTAGATGAATACAAGTTTAGTTCGATCCTTTCTTTTCGAGTGTTTGCTTAGTGATCTATCTTTGTAATCGTGTGCGAGATATATAATAAAGTTTAGTCTGAGTTTTGTTTTCTTTACTTTCATGTTCAATAAAAAGAAAAGAAATAAATGAAAAAGATCATATGCTAATCTTATGGTAAGTAATGACATCACATAAGGAAGAGTATAAGTAGAAAATTTTATTGGAGATTGACAAACATAGCATTGGTCAATGATGCAATTCATGAAAGAATTAATAAGGGAAGAGAAGATTCACATGCAAATATACTATCTTGGACATGTTTTGTGATTGTGAGCCCCATCAAAATATTATATGCCAAAATTGTTGACGTTGGACAAGGAAGACAAAGTAATGATTTATTTTTGTTCATATTCACATAGAAGTTATATTGTCATAGACCCTTTAACATGTGGTGCTTGCCCCCATCTTTGCTAGCCAAAAATTCCGCACTAAGTAGAGATACTACTTGTGCATCCAAAAACCTTTAAACCCAAATCTTATTTTGAGAGTCCACCATACCTACCTATGGATTGAGTAAGATCCTTCAAGTAAGTTGTCATCGGTGCAAATAGGGCAATAAAAATTGCTTCTAGAAGTGTTGGATCATTTAGTGTAAAAGAAAATTGAGCGTTGTACGAACTAGTGATGGCAAAAAATAAAAGCGACAGACTGCATAATAAAGGTTGCTATCACAAGGGGCAATATAACGTGACGTTCTTTTGCACTAAGAGATTGAGCATACAAACAAATAAGCGCATGGCAACCTCTGCTTCCCTCTGCGAATGGCCTATGTTTTACTTTTATGTATTTACTTTTATGCAAGAGTCAAAGTTCTTCTCTCTATTCCTTTTTATTTTCTCTTTTGGCAAGCATCATGTGGTGAGGAAAGATCTAGGCACATATATCCAGTTGGATATGAGTAGCATGAGTTATTATTGTTGACATCACCCTCGAGGTGAGTATGTTGGGAGGCGAATCTATAAGCCCTTATCTTTCTATGTGTCCGGTTGAAACGTTTTGCTCATATGTATGCGGTGAGTGTTAGCAATCATAGAAGACTATATGATGGTTGAGTATGTGGACTTGCCAAAAAGGCTCCGATACGTGACCCTTCCTGAAAAGATGATGAATTGTAGTTGCAAAGTTGACTGAGAACATAGTTTGTTGGTTTTCAATAGAGTTTATGCTTTATACTTCGATGTTGTCATGAATTGTTACTTATTCATGAGAAGTTTATGATAAAAGTTATGTGATAAAGCTTTATATTAAAGTTGGTTGCTGTTATAATAATATATTTGATGCTTCTATGTCCGTATTTTGTTTTTATCGACACCTCTCTCTCTCTAAGCATGTGGACATGTTTTTCAATTTCGGTTTTCGCTTGAGGACAAGCGAGGTCTAAGCTAGGGGGAGTTGATACGTCCATTTTGCATCATGTTTTCCTACTGTTACTTATGATGTTTTTATGCATAATAATGCTTTTTGGAGTAATTCTAATGCCTTTTCTCTCATAATATGCAAGGTTCACTCAAAGAGGGAGAATTCCAGCAGCTGGAAATCTGGACCTGAAAAAGCCACGTCAGGCTACCTATTTTGCACAACTCCAAATGAGCTGAAATTTCATGAGGAATTTTTATGGAATAAATAAGAATTATTGGAGCAAATAACTACCAGAGGGGGCCCACCAAGTGGGCACAACCCACCTGGGCGCGCCCTGGTGGGTTGTGCCCTCCTCGGCCCACCTCCGGTGCCCCTCTTCTGGTATATAAGTCATTTTGACCTAGAAAAAATAAGAAGAGGACTTTCGGGATGAAGCGCCGCCGTCTCGAGGCGGAACTTGGGCAGGAGCACTTTTGCCCTCCGGCGGAGCGATTCCGCCGGGGGAACTTCCCTCCCGGAGGGGGAAATCTTCATCGACATCATCACCAACAACTCTTCCATCTTGGGGAGGGCAATCTTCATCAACATCTTCAACAGCACCATCTCCTCTCAAACCCTAGTTCATCTCTTGTGTTCAATCTTTGTACCGGAACTATAGATTGGTACTTGTGGGTGACTAGTAGTGTTGATTACATCTTGTAGTTGATTACTATATGGTTTATTTGGTGGAAGATTATATGTTCAGATCCATTATGCTATTTAATACCCATCTGATCTTGAGCATGATTATCATTAGTGAGTAGTTACTTTTGTTCTTGAGGTCACGGGAGAAATCTTGTTGCAAGTAATCATGTGAACTTGATATGTGTTTGATATTTTGATGATATGTATGTTGTGATTCCCTTAGTGGTGTCATGTGAACGTCGACTACATGGCACTTCACCTTATTAGTGCCTAAGGGAATGCATTGTGGAGTAGTTATTAGATGATGGGTTGCGAGAGTGACAGAAGCTTAAACCCTAGTTTATGCGCTATTCCGTAAGGGACTGATTTGGATCCAAAAGTTTAATCCTATGGTTAGATTTATTCTTAATACTTTTCTCGTAGTTGCGGATGCTTGCGAGGGTGTTAATCATAAGTAGGAGGTTTGTTCAAGTAAGAACAGCACCTAAGCACCGGTCCACCCACATATCAAATTATCAAAGTAGCGAACACAAATCAAACCAACATGATGGAAGTGACTAGATGAAATTCCCGTGTACCCTCAAGAACACTTTGCTTATCATAAGAGACTGTTTTGGCCTGTCCTTTGCCTCAAAAGGATTGGGCTACCTTGCTGCACTTTTGTTACCATTACCGTTACTTGCTCGTTACAAATTATCTTGGTACCAAACTACTCGTTACTTTTAATTTCAGTGCTTGCAGACATTACCTTGCTAAAAACTGCTTGTCATTTCCTTCTGCTCCTCGTTGGGTTCGACACTCTTACTTATCGAAAGGACTACGATTGATCCCCTATACTTGTGGGTCATCAGTCCACCTCAATACCTCGTTCAGAAATTTTATGCCCCAAGACAATACCTTCATTAACCATAAACTGGCACTTCTCCCAATTCAAGACAAGGTTAGTTTGCTCATATCTCTGCAAAACTCGATCAAGGTTGGTCAAGCAATCATCAAAAGAAGTTCCATAAACAGAAAAATCATCCATGAAAACCTCAACAATCTTTTAACAAAAATCAGAGAATATAGCAATCATACATCTTTGAAAAGTAGCAGGTGCATTGCATAAACCGAAAGGCATACGTCTATAAGCATAAGTTCGAAATGGGCAAGTAAAAGTGGTTTTCTCTTGACCAGGTTGTGAAACAGATATTTGAGAAAAACCAGAATATCCATCAAGAAAACAAAAGTGTGTGTGCTTAGATAATCTTTCCAACATTTGATCAATAAAAGGCAAAGGGTAATGATCTTTTCTAGTTGCCTTATTTAATTTTCTAAAATCAATTACCATTCTATAGCCAGTAACAATTCTTTGTGGAATGAGTTCATTTTTATCATTAGGAACAACAATAATACCTCCCTTCTTAGGGACACAATGAACGGGGCTTACCCATCTACTATCAGCTATGGGATAGATTATACCTGCTTCCAGAAGCTTTAATATTTCAGTTCTTACCACTTCTTTCATCTTAGGATTCAAACATCATTGATGATCAACAACGGGTTTAGCATCAGGTTCCATATTAATCTTGTGCTGACGGAGAGTGGGACTAATGCCCTTAAGATCATCAAGAGTATATCCAATAGCAGCATAGTGCTTCTTTAGAATTTTTAATAGTCTTTTCCTTCATGCTCTGAAAGGTTAGCACTAATAATAACAGGATATATCTTCTTCTCATCGAGATAAGCATATTTCAAAGTGTCTGGCAATTGTTTTAATTCAAACACGGGATCACCTTTAGGTGGAGGAGGACCTCCTAGAGTTTCAATAGGCAAATTCTGTGTGAGCAGAGGTCGTTGTTCAAAGAAAATTTTGTCTATCTCATTTCGTTCTTGCATATGCATATCATTTTCATGGTCTAGCAAATATTGTTCCAGTGGATCAGTAGGAGGCACGGCAATAGAAGCAAGACCAATTATTTCATCTTTACTAGGTAACTCTTTTTTATGAGGTTGTCTATTAAACTTGGAAAAATTAAATTCATGAGACTCATCACCAAAGCTAACACTGACAGTTTGTTTGTGACAATCTATAGTAGCATTGACAATGTTCAAGAAAGGTAATGGGATAGAAGTCATCTTGTGGGGAACCAAGAACTAGAAAATCAGTAGGATATTTTATTTTCCCACACAAGACTTCAACATCTCTAACAATCCCAAGTGGTGTAATGGTGTCTCTATTAGCAAGTTTAATAGTGACATCTATGTCTTCTATTTCAGCGGGTGCTATGTCATTCATAATTTCTAGGTATAAGGTAAGAGGAATAGCACTCATGCTAGCACCTAAATCACATAAACCATGATAACAATGATCTCCTATTTTA
This sequence comes from Thinopyrum elongatum, assembly GCA_011799875.1. Taxonomy (NCBI): domain Eukaryota; kingdom Viridiplantae; phylum Streptophyta; class Magnoliopsida; order Poales; family Poaceae; genus Thinopyrum; species Thinopyrum elongatum. The sequence continues at coordinate 71,891,067 of CM022297.1, forward strand.
ACTGGGACAACAGGCATGCCAACAACATGTCTATGTTTATCTTTTTCATCGGGTTTGTCAATTCTAGCAGCTTCATCGCAGAAGTAAATAACATGCCCGTCAATATTTTCTACCGGGAGATCTTTGACCATAGCAACACTAGGTACTACTTGAATTTGTTCAGCAGGTTTAGGTGCTCTAATATTACTTTTCTGAAGCACAGTTGAAACCTTAGCTTGTTCCTTTATCCTAACAGGGAAAGGTGGTTTTTCAATATAAGCAGTAGGCACAACTGGATCAACATTGTAAATAATAGTTTCATCTTTAACTATGACCGGTTCTTTAATTTCTTCTTTAATAGGGGGATGATATTTAAACCACTTCTCCTTAGGGAGATCAACATGAGTAGCAAATGATTCACAAAAAGAGGCTACTACCTCAGAGTCAAGTCCATATTTAGTGCTAAACTTGTGAAAAGCATCGGTATTCATAAAAGATTTAACAGAATCAAATTCAAGCTTAATACCTGACTCTTTACCTTCGTCGAGTTCCCAATCTTCAGAGTTGCATTTAATTCTTTCTAAAAGATCCCACCTGAATTCAATAGTTTTCTTCATAAAAGAACCAGTACAAGAAGTATCGAGCATGGATTGATCATCACGAGAAAGCCGAGCATAAAAATTCTGAATGATAATTTCTCTAGAGAGCTCATGATTGGGGCATGAATATAACATTGACTTCAGCCTCCCCCAAGCTAGAGCGATACTTTCTCCTTCACGAGACCAAAAATTATATATATAATTCCGATCACGACGAACTAGATGTATAGGATAATTTTTTTGGTGAAATTCCAATTTCAATCAATTCCACTTCCAAGATCCAATATCATCGCATAGCCTATACCATGTCAATGCTTTTCCCTTCAAAGATAAAGGGAAAACCTTCTTCTTAGCTTCATCTCCGGATAAACCTGCAAGCTTAAATAATCCACAAATTTCATCCACATATATCAAGTGCATATCAGGATGTTCAGTTCCATCTCCTGCATAAGGATTAGCTAGCAGTTGTTCTATCATACCCGAAGGAATTTCATAACCAATATTTTCAGTAGGTGCAGTAGGTTGAGGGGTAGCTAGTTGTGGTTCCGGTCGAGGTGAAGATACCCCGAACAAACCCCTCAAAGGATGATTCTCCATAGTAACAAGTGACAATAAATTTCAGCACGTAGTAATAATTTTTCCTTACCAAGAGCGCTTCACTCCCCGGCAACGGCGCCAGAAAAGAGCCTTGATGACCCACAAGTATAGGGGATCAATCGTAGTCCTTTCGATAAGTAAGAGTATCAAACCCAACGAGGAGTAGAAGGAAATGACAAGTGGTTTTCAGCAAGGTATTTTCTGCAAGCACTGAAATAGTCGGTAACAAGTAGTATGATAGCAAGATAATTTGTAGCGAGCAAGTAACGGTAATGGTAAATAATATGCAGCAAGGTAGCCCAATCCTTTTGCAAAAAAGGACAGGCCAAAACGGTCTCTTATAATAGGCAAAGCGTTCTTGAGGGTACACCGGAATTTCATCTAGTCACTTTCATCATGTTGGTTTGATTCGTGTTCGCTACTTTGTATTTTGATATGTGGGTGGACTGGTGCTTAGGTGTTATTCTTACTTGAACAAACCTCCTACTTATGATTAACCCCCTCGCAAGCATTCACAACTACGAGAAAAGTATTAAGATAAAATCTAACTATAGCATTAAACTTTTGGATCCAAATCAGTCCCTTACGAACGAGCGCATAAACTAGGGTTTAAGCTTCTGTCACTCTAGCAACCCATCATCTAATAACTACTCCACAATGAATTCCCTTAGGCCCAAATATGGTGAAGTGCCATGTAGTCGACGTTCACATGACACCACTAAGGGAATAACAACATACATATCATCAAAATATCGAACACATATCAAGCTCACATGATTACTTGCAACATGACTTCTCCCGTGACCTCAAGAACAAAAGTAACTACTAACAAATAATAATCATGCTCAAGATCAGAGGGGTTTTAAATAGCATAATGGATATGAACATATATTCTTCCACCAAATAAACCATATAGTAATCAACTACAAGATGTAATCAACACTACTAGTCACCCACAAGTACCAATCTAAGGTTCTGGTACAAAGATTGAACACAAGAGATGAACTAGGGTTTGAGAGGAGATGGTGCTGTTGAAGATGTTGATGGAGATGGCCCTCCCAAAGATGGGAGAGTTGTTGGTGATGATGATGGCGATGATTTCCCCCTCTGGGAGGGAAGTTCCCCCGGCGGAATCTCTCCGCCGGAGGGCAAAAGTGCTCCTGCCCAAGTTTCGCCTCGAGATGGCGGCGCTTCGTCCCAAAAGTCCCCTCCTGATTTTTTCTAGTTCAAAATGACCTATTTACCAGAAGATGGCCACCGGAGGTGGGCCGAGGAGGGCACAACCTACCAGGGCGCGCCCAGGTGGGTTGTGCCCACCTGGTGGGGCCTCCTTCAGTAGTTATTTGCTCCAGTATTTTTCATATAATGCAAAATAATTCTCCGTAAATTTTCAGCTCATTTGGAGATGTGCAGAATAGGTAACTCTAACGTAGCTTTTTCAGGTCCAGAATTACAGTTGCCATTATTCTCCCTCTTTGTGTAAACCTTGCATATTATGAGAGAAAAGGCATTAGAATTACTCCCAAAAGCATTATTATGCATAAAAACATTATAAATAACAGTAGGAAAACATGATGCAAAATGGACGTATCACGCGCCGCTAGTTGAGTGAATATAGTGGTGGCGTTGCATACATCGCACGCCAGCAACACGTATAATACTGCTGGCGTTGCCTCCAGCGCCACCACTAGTTCTTAACAATGGCGCCATATTGGTGGCGTCGAGCTTCTACGCCAGCAAGGTTGTTTTTGGCACGCCATAGCTAGGATTTTTCTGCACTAGTACTTGCATGACATCTTTTGTCCTACCCTCCCGTGGCAGCGGGGTCCATAGGGAAACTAAGGGATATTAAGGCCTCCTTTTAATAAAGAACCGGAACAAAGCATTAACACATAGTGAATACATGAACTCCTCAAACTATGGTCATCACCAGAAAGTAACCCAATTACTGTCACACTAGGGTTTACGGATCATAACTCGTAATAGGTGAATATGACTTGCAAGATCGGATCTAGAACATAGATATAATGGTGAAAACATAAATGGTTCAGATCTGAATTCATGGCACTCGCGCCATAGTGACAAGCATTAAGCATAGCAAAGTCATAACAACATCAATCTCAGAACATAATGGATACTAGGGATCAAGCCCTAACAAAACTAACTCGGTTACATGATGAATCTCATCCAACTACTCACTGACCAGCGAGCCTATGAAGGAGTTACTCACTCCCGGTGGGAGCATCATGAAATTGGTGATGAAGGAGGGTTGGTGATGACAAAGACCGAAGATTCCCCTCTCCAGAGCCCCGAACGGGCTCCAGATCTGGCCTCCCGACGAAGAACAGTAGGTGGCGGCCGCTCCGTATCGTAAAACGTGATGATACTGCCTCTCCTATTTTTTTCTCCGAAAATAGGTATTTATGGAGTTGGAATTAGGGTCAGGGGGGCCACCAGCGGGGCACAACCCACTAGGCGCGCCAGAGGGGGGAGGCACCCTGGTGTATCGTGCCCAGCCAGGGCACCCCCTCCGGTGGTTCTTGGTTCTAGTATTTTTTATATATTCTGAAATAATTCTCCGAAAAGTTTCGTCCAAATCCGAGAACTTTTATTTCTGCACAAAAAACAACACCATGGTAGTTCTGCTGAAAACAGCGTCAGTCCGGGTTAGTTTCATTCAAATCATGCAAATTAGAGTCCAAAACAAGAGCAAAAGCGTTAGGAAAAGTAGATACGACAGAGACGTATCACCCCCCCCCACCGCCCCCCCCCCCCGCGCTGCCACCGCTGGCCGGGCTTTATCCAGCAGTGCGCCGAGGCGACAGCAAGTAGGAAAGAAAGTGGGGAGGGAGGCGAGAGCGCGGTGGCAAGGGTTGCCCCTCCGGTCACCCACGGGTGCGACGCGGTAGGGAGGAGCGGGGTCCCGATTCCACACGTTCAAGGAGATGGCGCTGCGCGTCATATCTCATGCTGGAGTCGCAGGAGGCCGGGCTTCGGGTCTGAACGCCTTCGCCGACCTAAGCGCCGATGAGTTCAACCGCGACTATAAGTGTCGCATGACGATGACGGCGACGGAGCGACGCAACCTCAACATCACTGCTCCTCCGTCCATGAAAAGGCGCGGCGGCCACTTGCCCCTCCTAGTCTACTAGGACTGACATGAGAAGACATGCAGTGACCAGCCGTGCATGGGTCCAGTCCTGGACCAGGGGAACTGTGGCTCGTGCTAGGCCTTCTCTGCGACATGCGCCATGGAGGCTCACCACGCCATCATAGGGGCGAGAAACAAGGAGAAGCCGCTGCAGCTATCCCAGCAAGAGCTGGTCGATTGTGATGCTTTCCAGTACATGACCAAGAATGGCGTCGCATTGTCGACCTCTTATCCTTACATAGTAGTGAAGGGTACATTCCACGCCAGTGCTGCACTGTGCCAAGTCGACCTCATCATGCGTGGGTTTGAGGAGGCGAGACCCGACGACGAGTACCAACTGCTTTCGGCAGTCACGGTCGGCCCCGTCGACGACAACAACATAGACTTCAGAGGTTACGAGGGTGGCATCTGTTAGAGATACGACGGGCAAATCAACACAATGAAGAACAAAAACAAGCAAGAGACCCATAACGTGGAAAACCCCTCCAACACGAAGGTGAAAAAACCACGGCCGTCAGCCAGCAAATGTTCACTATATCGGCGGAGGTTACAAACGACGGGGATTTACAACTAATCAACTTATCCCGTGCGGCGGCTTACAAGAGGTATATATAACACAGGTGACCTAGGTCAATATTGATCCGTACAGCCAGGGGGAGGGGGGGCTTCGCCCCCCCCCTCCGCACCCCGCAAGCGTCCCTATCGAGGGCAGCCCACATGAGCTAACTTCAGACCCACTACGCTCCGCTTCGACCCAAGCCTACCAGCGACGGGCCTCGCTCCACTCGCTCGTCAGAAGTTAGCCTTTCTCTTTATACTTGAATTTGGAGCATAACATAACATCATATATGGCAAGGACAAGCAGTGCGGAAGTCAGAACGATCACCAGCTCTTACTTGTTGGTTACGACTTCAACTCGTACATTCTCAAGAACTCTTATGGAGATGATTGGGGTGACGAGGGCTACCTAATCCTACCGCGCCCCGATACACACTGCCGCATGCTCAGGGAGGGCGGCTCTTACCCAAACATCGGCATCTGAGTGATCGCCAACGCCATACCGTACGTCCAGAGGGAGGTGCACTCGATCTCTGGTCTGCAGATAGATGCTTGATTACTACTAGGAAAATTGCCCGTGCGTTGCAACAGGAGAAAAAGTAGATTTCATCATCATGCAATTGCATATCGACGTGACAGTGCATACACAAACATTGTATACGATCCTTCCAGGGGCCCACCTCTTTGTCCGTTGTGCACCATCACCATGATACCCCCACAAATGGCAAGACACGTCAACCTTAGTGAGCGCGTGCCCTACTAGACGCAAAGGGAGGTCGAGAAGGCCTTCGAGGCAACACATAGGCGCCCAACGGTGTCTTCTTCCTCCTACTCCTCCACCCAACAATTGGTCAACTCAACTATGTGTAAATTACCTCCAAAATTCCTTGACCCCCTATACAAAGCCTTTACCTTCATGAACGAATCATGATACTACTTGTTAGTAATTAGTATGCTTGACTAACAAATGGCCAATACATGTTGCTGAACAGGTGTCGTTTGCTAGTAATACTTGACTGCTGAGTTCAACCTCTTTAATTCCTTGGCATTAGCTCAACTAGCATACCACCAAATCAAACCAATTTTTTAATATTAGGGACGTTTTTTCTTGTATGCATATTATTTTAATCTTATTACTTAATAAATTAAATCACTAGTGCAGAATTGGCCACTAGTCCCGGTTCACCAACCGGGACTAAAGGATGGGGACTAAAGCCCCCCCCCCTTTAGTCCCGGTTCGTCACGGCCCGGGACCAAAGGCCCACCATGTGGCACGAGCCCGCGCCGGGGGCTGGGGGACCTTTAGTCCCGGTTGGTGACACCAACCGGGACTAGAGGTTTAGGGGTTTAGGGTTTTAGGAATTATGAATTATGGTTTATTTTTTCTTTTCGTTTTGTGTTTTCCATTTAATTTTTTTTCATTTCAAACATATTTTACACTACTGCAGTCGTCAAGTGCCACTGCTACTACATACTGTACACGTCATATATAATAGAATTTCTCGTACGACCAATCATATATCATAGAATTTCTCGTACGACCATGCATACACACACACACACACACACACATATATATATATATATACATATATATACAATTTGGTATATACAATTTCTCCTATAATTTGCAGATCATTACATGCAGGCATTATGTGTAATGCTATTCTCCTTCGGGATCTATGACCTGATCAAGCAAAAATCCCGCCATTTCCTCTTGAAGTGCTCATATGCGGTCCGTTCGTAGGAGCTTATCCCGCATCTCTTGCATCTTTATTAAAGAAGGAGAACAATATGAATATATTAGTTGTGTGTATATATATTAGTAACTATCTAAATCACACAAACATGATTTTGTTTTATAAAAAGGATAAGAACAAGAGGCTCACCAAGGTGGTGCCAGCGACGGGACGGTGCGGACGATCGACGGTGGTTAGGACGGGGATGGGAAGGCACTAAGTAAACCACACCTACATATGCAAACTAACAAGTTAATTTGAGCTCAAATTGCATATAAATCAAATAAACTCCCACATATAATTACTCCCAAACTAAAACCCACAAATCACTATACTTATAGAGCATTGCAAGAGCTAATCTAGCAATGAGAGATGAAAGGACAAAGTTGCTAACCTTTGTGAACACTTGGATGGATGGGGTGCTTTCAAATCTTGACAAATTTAGGCAAAAATGGAGGATGAGTTCGAGCAAGAGGGGAAGAACAGAGAGGAGAGGAAAGGGGAAAATGGGCTCGGGCTGGACGAAGGGTTTATATAGGAACATCTTTAGTCCCGGTTGGTGACACAAACCGGGACTAAAGGTGTTCTTCTAGTCCCGGTTTGTGATACAAACCGGGACTAAAGGGGCTCGCGGGGGCCCAGCCTAACGCCAGCCTGCCACCATCCCTTTAGTCCCGGTTTGTGTCACAAACCGGGACTAGAGGTACGCCACGAACCGGGACTAATGATGCCCGCGCCCTAGCCGTTAGAACTGGGACTAATGGTCACATTAGTACCGGGCCATAATCGAACCGGGACTAATGAGGCGAACGTAAGGTCGTTTTTCTACTAGTGAATCACTGGGAGAGCATGGAGAGATGAAATGCCAAACATGACAATATTCATATTATTTTATTCATCAATACACAATATTAATTCACTGATCAGCATGTACTAAAAAGATAGTTTATCTAGCTAAGTGCATCAGGAATCTAACCTCAAAATATATTAATTCATTGATTCTTCATATCCTTGTGAATCCATCAGTGAACAAAGTACTATTCAATAGATTAATGTGGGATTAAAGAAGAAAAGTAAACCAAAAGATCAAACCAGTCTTCTTAGTTAGCTCATCATGCGCGTTGTGACCAAGCTGTTCTCTTTCAAAGTGAACTCCAAATAAGAGGAACAGAAAACTCTTGTCCCTCCTTGACAATGCTGCTACTGTTATCTAGAAGGCTTTTCAGGACTTGCAATATAGGCCCAGTTCTTTTGGCCGATTCTCCCAGAATCTTGATAATCGACCCTCCATCCAGCTTCTCCTAAAATCTTGAACCCATATATTTTTTACAATCCTAGTTATTTACATCCTAACTAGCTAGGATTGTAAAAAAATATGAGTTCAAGATTCTGGGGGAAGCTGGGTGGAGGGTTGATTCTCAAGATTCTGGGAGAATCGGCCAAAAGAACTGGGCCATAGCAGGGTGCAAAGGGGGTGGTATGCCTTGATCTTGCCAACAATCTCCCATGGGTTGGAAAAAACAATTGATCCACATGAGCCTCTCCTAAGTTGTAGCACTGGTATTAATTTTGAATTTCTACTTCTCAAAGTTTACAGTCCTATTATATATTGAGAAGATAGTAACTTCTGCCAAGAAAATAATTCTAGGAAATTATACAGGTGCACTCACTTTGAGCTGCACACTTTTTCTACTCCTGCTAGGCCACCTCATATATATTCACATTGCATACATATATCATATATGATCATGCCAAGAATTGCAACTCTCTAATTGTAGAATATCAGCAGCGCATCATGACTGTTTATTGTTCCGGACCCTGTACCCGCGGTAGATCTCCTCATTGGCGAGGGCACTCAGACCGTTGAGGCCAGATGTGGTCATCCCGTCGGCCCTGGCCCAGGCGACGCGGTAGCGGCTCTCCTTGAACAACGCGTACCGGCACTCCTCTTCATCGGCGTATTTATAAGTCTTCTTGTACATGGCCTTCCACTCCACGAACATCCGGCGGCTCTCCTGCTTGTGCGTGTCCGCGTCCGATGGTAACACCAGCAGCGCCGCCGCCGCGAGAGCAACCGCGCAGCCCCTCCCCATCCTGTTCCAATGACGACAGTGGGCCGGTAGGGTGGTGGGGTAGACTAGATCACTGGTGGTGCGCTGCGGGCCTCGACGCTAAATAGGCCAGGCCCAAGACACTAAACAGGCCGGGCTTTGCGCTTTGTGGCACCGCGATGGAGCATCACTGGAGATACTAAGCTCCCAGGAAATGAAGCTCCCTGAGGGACCTCCTATATGACGCTCGTTGCGGCAAAATGCCAGCATTTCGCACAGGGGCGGCTAACCTGGGTCGGCCCATTTGCAGTGGCACGTTCGCGACATGGAAAAACGCAAAAAATTGCATGTGTGCTTGCGCTGCAACTCGAACCTGCGACTTCGTATCAACTAGGGCGTTGTCCGAGCCGTTGTGACTGAGAGCCTCATGTTAGATTTGCACCACGACCGTTAAAGAAACACAAGAAAGCGGCAAATCTTAAACAACAATTCACAAAAAAATCCAAAAACTATGGGAAAAGCTTACCTTCAGCCGACCGATCGCTTGCGAGCGTCCGTCGGATTGACTCTTCATCATACGGTCCAGAGCAAGCCCCTTTGTGTCCACGTTTTCTGCAACCGAGACTTTGTTTCAGAAAAAGAGAGTTTGCAACTAGCCACCGGAGAGGGGTTAGATCCTGCAGCGTCAGACACTCGGGCGACGACGGCGAGGATTCCAGCCGGATCTCGCCGGATCCGATGAGGATGGCGCGTGGGAACGTCCGGGGCCAACGGGGGCTAACACACATGTGGCTGGGAGGGCGACGGTGCCGAAGTTTCCAGGCGAATCTCGCCGGATCCGGCGAGGATGGCGCGTGGGCAGGAGGCGGGGACGTCCGCGAGTGGCGGGGTTGGAGACCAGCTTCACAGCGACGAGTCTCCACCGTCAGCGGCGCGAAGGCGGGGACGTGCGGTGCCGATCCTCCGTCACCACCATCTAGCAGAGCTCGCGGCGGACACAGTGGCGCTTTTTTTTGCTACTTCCTCTCCGTTGCAAGATTTTCTATAACATCAATCATGTTGCAATACATTTCTTTCGTAACATTATACGAAGGTGAAGACAAAAAAATATTCTGCAACATTACCACTGTTGCAAAGTTTTCTGCAACAAGACCATCGTTATAAAAAAATTCTGCAACAAGACATGTGTTGCAAAGATTTTTGCAACGAGACCTCTGTTGCAAAGAATTCTGCAACAACAGCTTTGTTGCAGTGGTGAAAGGCGCTGCTCTACCGCATGATTGTGTCACACAGACGGCTCGCGAGGCGGCGGATCTATTTAAAAGATCCGTCGGCCGATGTGTAGCACGGCCCAAAAACTATAGTTCGTGTACGGGGTCAAACCATGGACCACTAGCAACTGATTTTTTTGAAATTACGAACATTTTTTACAAAACTCACATGTTTTTTGAATTTTGCCAACAAATTTTGACAAACATGAAGATATTGATGATGTAAACGAATTTGGAAAGCGGGGACATTTTTTTAATTTGTGAAAAAAAACTGAACATTTAAGAAATTCCCAAACCTGTTTTCAATTTGTGGAATTTTTTTGAAAACATGAACATTTTATAAATTTGGAAATCTAGATTTTTTTTTGCAATTCCTAAACATTTTTTAAATTTGCAAAAAAAAATTGAAAACATGAACAATTTTGAATTTGTGAAAAAAAATACAAACATTTTTGAATTTGTGAACAAATTTTTGAAACTTGAACAATTTTATTTTGTGAAGAAAAATTTAAAACATGAACACTTTTATAAATGATGAACATATTTTTAATTTCAAGAACAAAATTTGAAAATCCAAATAATTTGGAAATGCTAACAATTTTTGAAAGCGTGAACAAAAATATGAAAAACAAGAACCTTTTTTGAAATTCCCAAACAATTTTTTTGAAAATATGAACAATTTTTGAATTGACGAATAATTTTTGAAAAACGACCCATTTTTTAAATTTCAAACGTTTGCTAAAATAAAAAATTTCAAAAATTAAGAACATTTTTCGAACATGAACTTAGTTTAAAAAAGATAAAATAACCTCGAAAAAGAAAAAGGAAAAAAGAAGGAAAAAGAAACAAAAAAAGAAAAAAAAAAAGAAAAAAGAAAGAAGAAAAAGAAACAAAAATAGAAAAACAAAAATAAAAAAAGAAACAGAAAAATTGGTAAAAGAAATAAAAAAATAACTCAGGGAACCTTCTAGAAGGTTCCGAAAACCGGCTGGCTTGTTGCGGTAGTTGGTTGTATGTGCACGGTCTACATAACTGGGCCGACTCATCGCGTCCCTGCTTGGTCGCTCGCCTGTGCGAAGCGCCGGCAGTTTGACGCAAAGCGCGTCAAATAGGATATTCCGCTCCATTTTGCATCGGGGCTGTGTGGGTTAATAGTGTCAGCATCTGGGCTTTTTTACCCTGCGGGCTGAAGGTAACGCTTGTCTTGTTTAATTTTTGGATCGCACCTAGAGGCAGCAGCTATTTCTCAAACAAAAAAATAGAGGCGGCATCTCAGGATGCGGGGAAAGAGGGCTTCGCCGGGAAGAAATATAGTGGCCATCGGCGGCTCGCGAGATGGGGAAGAATGGGCGCATCTGGAGCCGTCGCACGCTCACCTTCCCATCTCTCTTCAATCTTACATATCCCCTGCCCTCTTCGTCCAAATTGCACAGTCACCGTCCCGCGCAGTTCCTAGCCCGCTGCGGCCACTGTCGTCCACTCGGCAAGGTCGTCGACCGCCCTAAGTTGTTCAGCTATCCGTCATCGATGCTACTTGTGAACTGCGTTGGGATTTCCCCGAAGAGGAGAGGATGATGCAATATAGTAGAGATAAGTATTTTCCTCAGTTAAGAACCAAGGTTATCAATCCAGTAGGAGAACCAAGCAACAACTCATTAGCAACACCTTGCCACTTGTGAGCTGCGTTGGGATTTCCTCGAAGAGGAGAGGATGATGCAGTACAGTAGAGATAAGTATTTCCCTCAGTTAAGAATCAAGGTTATCAATCCAGAAGGAGAACCACACAACACTATGTAAGCAGTACCTGTACACAAGATAACAAATCCTTGCACCCAACACGAACAAGGGGTTGTCATAGTTTTCACTTGCTGAAGGTGATAGATAGATAGATAGATAGATCGCGCAAAATATAAAATAAAATAATAAAGAAAAATTGCAGCAAGGTATTTTTGAATTTTAATGTATGATAAAAGTAGACCCGGGGCCATAGTTTTCACTAGCGGCTTCGCTCGAGAAAATAGCATACGATGGGTAGACAACTTACTGTTAGGCAATTGATAGAAAAGCAAATAATCATGACAATATCCAAGTCAATGATCATATATAGGCATCATGTCCGAGACAAGTAGACCGACTCCTGCCTGCATCTACTACTATTACTCCACACATCGATCGCTATCCAGCATGCATCTAGAGTATTAAGTTCATAAAGAACGGAATAACACCTAAAGCAAGATGACATGATGTAGACAAGATAAACTCACGTATGAATAAACCCCATCTTTTAACCCTTAATACCAATGATACATATGTGCCATGTCCCCTTCTGTCACTGGGATTGAGCACAGTAAGATCGAATCCATTACAAAGCACCTCTTTCATTGCAAGATAAATCAATCTAGTTTGCCAAACCAAACCAATAAATCGGAGAAGAAATATAAAGCTATAGCAATCATGTATAAAAGAGTTTAGAGAAAATTCAAATAATATTCATGGATAATCTGATCATAAACTCACAATTCATCGGATCCAAACAAACACACCGCAAAAAGTTATTACATCGGATAGAACTCCAAGAACATCAAGGAGAGAACATTGTATTGAAGAACATCGAGAGAGAAGAAGCCATCTAGCTACTAACTATGGACCCGTAGGTCTGTGGTAAACTACTCACGCATCATCGGAAGGGCAGTAAGGTTGATGTAAAGACACTCCATGATCAATTCCCCCTTCGGCGAAGTGCCGACGGAGGCCTCCAGATGGGATCTCGTGAGAACAGAAACTTGCGGCGGCGGAAAAATTATTTCGGGTGGCTCTCTGATGTCACGGGAATATTTGAGTATTTATAGAGGTGGAATTAGGGTTGGAGGTGCCACGAGGGGCCCACAAGCCTGGGGGCGCCCCCCTTGGACGCGCCCCTAGGATTTTTCGCTCCCTCGTGGCTCTTCTGGCCTTCTCCCGAACCTTCTAGGGTCTCTTTTGGCACAGAAAAAATTAATCCAAAATTTCTTCTCCGTCTGGATTTCGTTTGATATTGATTTTCTGAAAAGCCAAAAACATGCAGAAAACAACAACTGGCACTGGGCACTAAGTAATAGGTTAGTCCCAAAAAATAATATAAAATTGCTTGTAAATGAATATAAAACATTCAAGATTGATACTATAATAGCATGGAACAATCAAAACTTATAGATACGTTGGAGACGTATCACAACTGCATACAAACAACAATTCCTTGCAACCCAACACAAACAAGGGGTTGTCAATCATTTGACGGTTACGAGCAAAATTAAATTGTATGGTATTTGATAGATAGATCGGACAAAAATATAAAATAAAATAAATAAAAGAAAAATGCAAAAAGTTATTTTTGGTTTTTATATATGATAGAAGATAGACCCGGGGCTATAGTTTTCACTAGAGGCTTCTCTCAAGAAAATAGCATACAGTGGGTAAAAAAATTACTGTTGGGAAATTGATAGAAAAGCAAATATTTATGACGATATCCAAGGCAATGATCATATATGGGCATCACGTCCGAGACAAGTAGATCAACTCCTGTCTGCATCTACTACTATTACTTCACACATCGACCGCTATCCAGCATGCATCTAGTGTATTAAGTTCATAAAAAACGAACTAACGCCTTAAGCAAGATGACATGATGTAGACAAGATAAACTCACATATGAATAAACCCCATCTTTTTACCCTTAATAGCAACGATACATATGTTTCATGTCCCCTTCTGTCACTGGGATTGAGCACCGCAAGATCGAACCCATTACAAAGCACCTCTCCCATTGCAAGAAAAATCAATCTAGTTGGCCAAACCAAATCAATAGATCGAAGAGAAATACGAAGCTATAGTAATCATGCATAAAAGAGTTCAGAGGAAACTCAAATAATATTCATGGATAGATCTGATCATAAACTCACAATTCATCGGATCCCAACAAACACACTGCAAAAATTGATTACATCGGATAGAACTCCAAGAACATCGAGGAGAACATTGTATTGAAGATCAAATAGAGAGAAGAAGCCATCTAGCTACTAACTATGGACCCGTAGGTCTGTGGTAAACTACGCGTGCATCATTGGAAGGGCGGCAAGGATGATGTAGAGCCCCTCCATGATCGAATCCCCCTCCGGCAGAGTGCCAGAAAAGGCCTCCAGATCGGATCTCGTGGTTCTGGAACTTGCGGCGGCGGAAAAAAGTATTTCATGGACTCCTCTATTGGTTTCACGATTTTAGAGAATTTATAGAGGTGGAGTTAGGTCAAACGGAGCCATGTGGGCCCCACAAGCCACCAGGGCACGCCCTGGTGCCTCGTGGGCCACTACTCCATCTTCTCGTCCCCTCCTGAAGCTTCAGGGTCTCTTATTGCCAGAAAAAATCTCCAAAAAGTTTCGTGGTATTTGGACTTCGTTTGGTACTGGTATTCTGAAAAACCAAAAACAAGCAAAAAGCAGCAACTGGCACTGGGCACTAAGTTAATAGGTTAGTCCAAAAAATGATATAAAATTACTTGAAAGTGTATATAAAACATCCAAGATTGATACTATAATAGCATGGAACAATTAAAAATTATAGATACGTTGGAGACGTATCAGTCGACTCCGATGCTCCGTCTTAAGGAAGTTGCGCACCTCAGGCACAAGATCTACGAGGCTAGGGGCTTGCTTTGAAGCTTGATTATGAAAAAAGCCTTTGATAAAGTAGACCTAGACTTCTTAGCTGACCTCTTAAAGAAGAGGGGCTTTGGTGATAAATGGTTGCATTGGATCCATCAACTTACTCATGATGGCTCTGTGGGAGTCAAAATGAATAATGTAGAAAGTGACTTCTTTCTTACCGGCAAAGGCCTCAGACAAGGTGATCCCATCTCACCTCTCCTTTTTAATTTGGTAGTGGATGTGCTTACTAAAATGTTAGCTAAGGCAGCACACCATGACCTGATCTTTGGCCTATGCAGTGAGGTTTGTCCTGGTGGGATCATCTGTTTGCAGTATGCAGATGATACTATCCTGTTTCTAAACAATAATATCTCTCAGGCCAAAAACCTCAAAACAGTCTTGACCTGTTTTGAGCAGGTCTCTGGTATGAGAGTCAACTACAGTAGAAGTGAACTCATTCCCATGAATATAGAGGATTGTGATTTCCAAAATTTCCTCTCTGTTTTGGAATGTAGTGGGGGTTCTTTCCCTATTAAATACCTAGGAATTCCCCTTCATCATGACAAATTGAGGAGAAAGGACATCCAACCACTCATTGACAAAATCCTGAAGAGGATTGCTGGGTGGAGGGGTAAACTTCTCTCCTGCAAAGGGAGACTAGTGCTCATCCAGGCTTGTCTTGCTAGCATACCTCTTTATTTACTATCCTTCTTCAAATTTCCAAAGTGGGCTATTAAGCTGATTAACTCCCAAATGGCCAATTGCTTGTGGAATGACTTTCATGGGCATAGGAAACTTCACCTAGCTAACTGGAGACTAGTTTACATGAAAAAGGAGTTTGGAGGTTTGGGCATTCCAAACCTACAAGATATCAATTCGTGTCTGCTGGGCTTGTGGGTGAAAAGATACTATGAGGGTGAGGGCAAGCCTTGGAGACTAGTCATTGATCATAAGTACATGGCTAGGAAACCCAACCTCTTTGCCCCCAACTCTACCCCCAAAACTTCCAGATTTTGGAAAGGGGTGAAATCCATTTTTCATGCCTTAAAGTTTGGATATAGATGGAAAGTGGGTAATGGGCATAACATTAGATTCTGGGAAGACACCTGGTTTGGCACGTCCCCATTAGCTGTTCAATTTTGGCCTGTCTATTCTATTTGCAATGAACAAACCAAATGCATCAGTGAGGTTTGGGATGGCCACCAATTAAAACTGACTTTTAGAAGGAACTTTGACAATAAACTTATGGAACAATGGTATCAGCTATCTGAGGTAGCTGGGAGCATTACCCTCACTGATGACATTGATTCTCTAGTTTGGCAGCTAGAGAACAAAGGCCAATACTCAACTAGTTCCCTTTATCATGTGATTAATTTCAGAGGGGTCCAACCTATGCTCATTCCTTGTGTCTGGAAACTTAGGGTCCCTCCCAAAATTCATGTTTTTCTCTGGTTGCTTGCTAACAACAAGCTCATGACTAGGGACAATCTTAGGAAAAGGCAGATTATCAAGCCACTTGATTGTGTGTTTTGTGCTGAACCAAAATCCACCTTTCATCTTTTCTTTGATTGTGTAGTAGCCAGGCAGGTCTGGTCTTTTGTCAAAGATCAGTTTAATTCAAATGCTGGGACTAATTTTGAATCTGTAGCTAGATTCTGGGTCTCCAACAACAAGAATTCTGCTCTAAATACTGTTAGTGCTGCCGTGTTATGGGGTCTCTGGAAATCCAGAAATTCTGTTATTTTTTATAACACTGTCTAGATCTCTATTAAACAGGTACTGAGGCTGATCCTGAGAATGATCAAATCCTGGTCTGTTCCCTCCCCGGAACATAGCGGGGTGAGGCTGGAGGCCTTCTCAGGGCAGCTAGCGAGTTTCATCCAGCGTCCCCTGGTGCTTACAAGTGGCTGAACGCATGCCCGGACCCCGGGAAAAAGCTCAAGATCTCTGATGTTGGCCCCTTCCTCACTCCTCCAGCCAAGAAGAGGGGCACCGAGTGCGTAAACGTGCTCACCAGCCCCGTTTCTACGCTCTCGGCATGCTGGTCCCCACAGGCAACTGCGGCTCCTCCGATGAAGGCCAGGAAAGCTTCCCTAGGCCTTACCTGTGGGTAGCAGTAGTCTGCGTTATCTTTCTCTTGCTGGGGGTGTTATGAACTTAGATGTATCAAAGCCGTCCTTTGGCTTAGCTTTATTTCTCTTTCTGCCGAACTGCTCCCCTAAGTGAGCTGATTGTAAGACTTTGTTAACTTTTGGTTTCATTCAAGTAATGGAACCGGGGAGGAGCCTCCCTGTTCTTCTAAAAAGATCTACGAGGCCCTCCTCCACAGGACGACCTCCTTCACTCCTCAGGTGTTTCCTCTTCTCCCTCGAGATGAAAATTGAGACATGGAAACAGGGGCCACGTTTTCTACCCCAACAGTCGCTTCCATCTTCTCCATGTTCTCGTTTTGCTATGTGGTCGTAGCTTGAGTCTGGAAGGAACACACCAGGAGGTGCCACTTTCAGTCCCCATGTGCCCAGCTCGGCGGCATGCTCTTAACGCATGTTCCAGCCAGAGCCAACAACCTCGGCACTGTCCACGACCAGCTTCGGTACACACGAGGCCATTGCACCGCCGGCATCATACTGTGGTAGCTCATATCTCCTATATATAAGGGTGAGCATCTCCTTGTGTGCTATGTGTTTGATAAATTGCACATTAGTATCTATTGCAGCAGCCTTCCAGTCTACAACATTTGCCATGTAGCCACTAGGGATCTGCTATTGTACAAGTCAGTAAGGATCAATATCTCTGTGTGTGCAATCCTAATAGCATATGAACACAACAAATGATCTAGCAGAAGTTGGAGCCCAGATTTATGACCAAATATTTTCTCAAGCATTGTTTGCACTAACATGCTTACCCTTTGTCAATCTTAGATAACCCTCTTTGGATACTGTATATGTTTTTAGTTTGTGAAATTCATGATAGACATGTTCCGCACGGAAAGAAATTCTTCCATTTGTTGCTTACAAAATTTTCCCTGATGTTGTTAGGAACATTATGACTTTCATAAATAATATGCAAACATGCATACTTAATCACAATTATTGGTTGCTTGGATAACATGTTCAGAAATTTGCCTATTTTTGCTTGAAGCTTCAAGACAAACGAGTGCAGGTACGTTTTGTTAACATGCTTTGATACAAAATGAGTGAAGTGCACTGTAGGTCCTTAAACTATTTTAGGGGTGTCACATAGGTCCTTGAACTATGAAAATCGTCATCCAAGTCCTCAAAGTGCAGTAAGTGTGTCATTCAGGTCCAAAATCTGCCTAACCCCATCTGACTGGCCAGCTGGCGCCATTGACCGTCACACGCTCGTGATGAACAGTGCACCATGGACAGTAAAAAAAATCCCAACGAAATAAAAGTGCACCGGCGGCCACTTTTACCGTACGGACAAAATGTTCACGTATATGGACAAAATGTTCGGGACTTTAAAAAAATGTTCACAAATAATAATTTTGAAAATATGTTCGCGAACCACAAATATTGTTCGCGGAAATGAAAAAAATGTTTGCGAATGATGAATTTGGAAAAATTGTTCGCGACTTTAAAAAAATGTTCGCGAATGATAAATTTTAAAAGAAAAGAACATATGTACACGAACCACAAATATTGTTCATGGAAATGAAAAAATGTTCGCGAACGATGAATTTGGAAAAAATGATCGCGACTTTAAAAAACTGTTCACGAACGATAAATTTTAAAAGAAAAGAAAATATGTACACGAACCACAAAAATTGCTCACCGATATCGAAAAAATGTTCGCAACTTTAAAGAAATGTTCGCGACTATAACAGTATTTGTAAAGTCACGAACATTTTTTTCCATATCCGCGAACAATATCTGTGGTTCGCGAACATATTTTCTATTCTTTTAAAATTTATCATTCGTGAACATCTTTTTTTTTTTGGATTTTTTTCACTTTTACTGTTCACACAACACGCTTCGATGGCAAAGAATTATTTTTTTCATTTGGGAATTTTTTTTATTTCACTGTTCATGCGACCACGCTTCGATGACAAAGGTTTTTCTAGGTGGGATTTTTTTCAATTTTACTGTTCACAACGCACTGTTTATCACGTACGTGTCGCGGTCAACGGCTGGCCAGTCAGACGGGGTTAGGCAGATTTTGGACCTAAATGACACACTTATTACACTTCGAGGACCTGGATGATGATTTTCATAGTTCGAGGACCTACGTGACACCCCTGAAATAGTTCGAGGACCTACAATACACTTCACTCATACAAAATTGCATGCCCCCTATTTTGCAGAGGAACATATTTCCTTTAACCTGCCCCTTTGATTTAAGAAAATACCCGAGTTTTGGCATCCCGTTATGTTGGGGTGTACGGTATATGATTAGAAGATGGTCTCAGCCTTCATTGGCTGCTGTAAATTTTGTTAGGCAAATTTTCTTGCCATCGTGTTAATGATATTCTAGTTATTATTATTTAACATGGCCACCTTTATGAACAGAATTTCCATATGTGTGTTGAAAGTATATTTTGGAATCGTTTCGCACAGGTTCCTGCAGGTGACCGGCTGGCAATTGGTACCTACCCACCGATTTGAACCAGTCAGGTAACAACATTTTTTGTAGAATTATACAGCACATTTTTTTTAGAATTATACAGTACAACGTAGATATCCACCATGAAATGCTATACTAAAAAATTAGGCATTGGTTACAGGGAACCGATGATGATCTTCCACCATCATATCAGAACAGCAGAGGCATGAAAGCAGTGGACGTATCACTAGCAATGGAACATCACCTTGAGCAAGAAGCATATTGTTCAGTTCGTGTGGGTATACTATGCACTGGTCTCTTCATGTTATTAGTTTATGAGTTATTTATTTACGCTGGTTGGCCTAGATATCATGGAACCTCATAAATGTTTGAATGCACCGTCTCAGGAAAAAGAAAGTCTTATTGCTGAGCTTAGGAAGGAGTTACAAGTATTTGACAAGGAACACAGAGAGTTGCTAAACAGAGTTAATAGTGATGATATTATCCGAAGAATAAGGTATTATGTGGATTCATGCATGATGCGTCTTAACTGTGCAATATCCTTCCTCCTCAGCATACACATTACCCCATGCCCAGCCCTACAACCTCTGCTCGCAAGAGGCAAAAGATGTCTCAACCCATTATTCAGGCAGTGAATCATTGGTTGGTTCCATTTCTGTACTTGCTGCTGGTGCGCCGGCAATTAGTTGGCTTGGAGCTTCTCACCCCTGCACCAGCTCAACCCCGACGATGACGAGGATACCCAGGAGAAAGGGCGTCGGCGCAGACCGGCCTGCGGTGTTTGCGGGAGACGGTGTCGTCGGAGTGAGGGCCTTCCACGACTGTAGAAAACCTCTCTGCCTCTCTCTCTCTCTCTCTCTCTATCCCTGTCTCTGCGGGGCGCGATGTGGGGAATTTGACACGGATGCGTTCGTGTCGAGCGCCGTCACAGGGAACAGGTTGGGTTCTCTGACATGGCAACTCAGATGGCTTTAAAATTCAAGTTTCTGATTCGCAAAAAAAAAAAAAGATTCATGTTTCTAATGCAACGACTAACGGAGTAAGGGGTAGTTCGCTGCCCGTAAAAAAAAACGGGTAGTTCGCTGGGAAGTGTCAGAAATCGGACGTTCGCTAGATACTATTTCCGTTTTTTATATTAATATTATTTGTTTTAGAATAAGGAGTTACAAGTATTTGACAAGGAACACAGAGAGTTGCTAAACAGAGTCAATGCACCCGCGGCGTCCACCGCGATCCGACCGGCGGGGTGCATTGACAGCGGAGGTAGGCAGATCGGCGGCCGGTTCTGGATCCTCGCGGGGTCGGATGAGGACGACGACGATGACGATCTCGCCGGCGAGGCACCGGAGGATTACTCGCCCACGCCGTCAGATGTGATATGCGAGGCATTTAACCCAGGGTATTCGGAGGATGAGGTGGCCACGATCGTTGATGGGGTCGTGCCGTTGGACGATCCGGCGCGACAAGGACTGCATTCTGAAGAGAGAGTGGAGGTGGTACGCCGGATAATCCACCGGAGGACGACGGCGGCGGCCACGGGTCGGTCCTGGAAAGGCCCCCTTCCGAAGGTATGTCTCAAACCCATTACATTAGCTGATTTTTTCGATTCGGATTCGTGGACTCGCGTAGTACGTAAGAAGAAGAAGGGGAAGGGCAGGATCAACGTGCCGCCGCCGGCGTCGGTGACCACCTCCGTGGCTGAGATCCGGGCGGCGAGAGCAGCGCGTTTGAACGTGATCCTGGGCCAGCATGGGCCGGAGTTGGAGCAGGCTGGTTCTGGACGGGTGGCCCAACATGGGGATGCGCAGGTTGGGCCGACTGCAGCCGCAATTGCTGGGTATGAGGCCCAGGCAATTAGTGATGCGGGTACAGTTGATCCCGTCGAGTGCGTAGCGACGAGTCTACGTGATTCTTCGCTGCCGCCGACTAGGGTTCTTCGTTTTGCCACGCCTGGTTTTCCTTCGTGTGGGATTGGCCGGGCGGTACGCGTTCCTCCTCTTGGCATGGCGGGGGGTCGTGGTGTCGGCCTTCCTGGCCCGAGGCCCTCGGGGGCTGCCACGGCTGCGCAGGCCGGGCGAGGTGCAGCCCCGCCTGCGGGTCAGCGACCTCCGGTGCCGGCTGGTTCGATCGGCCGGGGCGCTGGGGTCGCGCCAGGCCAGCGCCCGTCTGGGTTTGGGACAGGGCCGCGTCCGGCGCCGGGAGGGTCTACTTCGACGGGACCGCGACCGGCTGCGGGCGGGACTGCTCCGTCGGGGCCGCGACCGGCGGCGCCCCTCGGGACGGCTATGGCGGGTCGGGGAGCTGCACCGGTTGGGCAGCGGCCACCTGCGCCCGGCGCTGCTGTCGGCATGCAGCGCAAGCAGCCTCCGGCGCAAGGGCAACAGCCAAGGGCACCGCCCCCTCATGTGGCTGCTAGGCCACCTCAGATACGTTCCGGGCCGGTGCTGACTGCGACGGCGCAGCAAGGGGGAGATGCTGGCGCGGGTCTCAACCGTGCTCATACTGCGGCGCCCCGGGGTCAGTGGGGCGATGATGGCATAGACGCGTATGGCGAGGGTCAGCATCGCGGCTCTTCCTCGGCCGGTGGTGGGCGAGGCTATGCCTGGCAGAGTGATGGAACGGCTGAAAGACCGTTTCTTGGACCTCCAGGTGGCTTCGTCGAGGGCGCTTCTGGCCCGGATCGCCGGCCGAGAGGTGGTTTCCGAGGACATCGTGGTGGTCGCGGTGGGAGGAACCGGTTCCGACAAGATCCTCCATCGACGGTCATGGCGGAGCCCACGGCCTCTTGTGAGATGACTGCGACTGGACAGACGGCTGTTCTGTCCGGTAAGGCTATGGAGGTGGTGACGGCGCTGGCCGCTGCTGAGCTTCCGGTGTCTGAGCCAGTAGTGGCGACTGTTTCTCATGCTGCTGACCAGTCTGAGGGTGAGAGAGCTTCTAAGTGGGCTCGGAAAAAAGAAAAGATGCTGTGTTATCGGTGTGGTGAGCGAGGCCATTTTATTGCTGAGTGTGTTACTGAGCTTTGTGACACCTGCCTCAGACCAGCGCACGACACGGGAGAGTGCCCGATACTGAGAGATCAGATGCCGAGTATCACGATTTATGGTGTCTGTTGTGCCGAGCTGATGTTCTTTGAGTCTCCCTGTGCGGAGGAGGTCCCTGAGGAGGCTCAGAGCTTGACTACGGGTGTGGTCAAAGTCACGAAAGGTGAAGTTTCTGAGGCTCAGATAATTAAGCGACTCAGGGAGTTAGCTCCGGGGGACTTTCAGTGGGAGCTTATTCGCCTTGAGGACAATAGCTATAAGGTTGAGTTTCCAACTGCAGAGGACTTGGAGCGTCTTCTCAGTTTTGGGCTATGCATAGTTCCTGGAACTGAGTGCATTCTTGAGTTTCTTGGGTGGAAGAAGGTGGAGCCTCAGGGAAAGCCACTCACTCAGGTTTGGTTGAGGTTCTCGGGAGTCCCATCTAAGTTGATTCGGGATGTTCGGGTGGCTGCAAGTTTGGGGATTCTGGTTGGCAGACCTGAGAGAGTTGATATGCCCTTTACACGGGCCAACGGGGTGGCTAGGGTGTTGGTGAGTGTGTTGGATATAGAGTTCGTTCCTGATGTCGTCAAGTGGACGCATAAGGGCCTCGTGTATAACATTGATATTGAGTTTGAGGATGCTGAGCTCTTCGTTGAGGCTTTGGCTGGGATGGATGTGGACATGCATGATAAGAACGATGGCTCAGGTGACTCGGAGGCTCGACAGGGGGATGATGGGCATGAGTTGCCCAATGGCCCGGGTGCTGACCCTCAGACGCCCGGAAATGGAGTGGCTCCTTCTACGACTGTACCTATGAGTACCTTGAGATTCGGTTCTTTTCCGGCTGCTTCCGCGCCACCCAGGTTGTGGAGCGACAGGGTTGATTCTGAGGATATGTTTGAGCACACGCTGCCTTCTCTGGACTTTGCTCAGGCTATGGGCTCTCCGGTTGGGAGGGACGGTCTTCAGCAGGTGACCTGCCCCACTGCTGCTGGCTCGCTGCTTGGGAGGACTCCATCAGGACTGATCGCTGTGGTGGCGGCGTCGCCCTGTGGTGATGGGTCTGCTCTGGGAGGGGGGCTCGGGCAGGAGGCCTCGGCTATCTCCCCCTCTGTGATGGTCAGGATGGCCGAACCTGGGGCGTCGTCTGACATGCTGACGCAGGCTGGGTTGACGACTCGCCCCGAGTCGAGTCCGACTGTCGGGTTGGGTGGGGAGCGGGGGCAGGCGGTCCCCGCCCTCTCTCCTCTGCGTCGGGCGCCTGGTGTGGAGTCTGGGCAGCTGGCCCAGCCACCACTGGCCCCGCGCTCGCCGGCGGGGGGCGGTGGCTCTCCGACTGCTTTTGCTGGGTCGTCCGTTGGAGGTGGGGCAGGTGGCCTTACCACCAACGGGGCAACCAGAGAGGCGGTCATCGCTTTTGGTGGCATACCGGATCCTGTGTCTGAGGGCAGACGGATGAGCTGTCGCCTTCAGGACAAGGCGGATGTTGATGATATACAGCTGAGGTGCGCCATGCGGGTGGCCAAGCTTCGTGACATGGAGGTCACTACTGGTATGTCAGTCAATATGTCCAATTCTATTTTGCATTTTTCTAATGATGAGATCATCCACAATGCAAATGAGTTAGGAGTTTCACTGGGTGGTAATGATAGTGAAATTTCAAAATCTGTTAATGACATTCTCGACCTAGAAGCGGATCGTGCCTTAGAGTTGATCCGTAATTTAGCTGCGGTTAAACCTATGAACGATTCTGATGTTGATGCTTTGGGAGTCAGGGTGCTCGATTCTTTGTGTGCGGATCTTGCCCCTTCACTCAATCAGACTGAGGAGGATGATGGCTTGTTACCCCTGGAGGAGAGTGCTCCGATAGAGGGACAGGAGGTTAGGGCCGCGGAGCTCGGTTGTGAGGACCGGGTGGACGAGTATAACAAGCCTAAGCGAAAGTGGAGGCGTAAGATTTATCCAACATCCGCGGTGCGTAGGAGTGCTAGGGTCCGTACTGCCAAAAAATTCCATGATGAACTATGAGAGGCATTTTCTAGAATAGCAGAGGTCTGTTGGACTTGGCTAAACGAAGGTTTCTTGTGGATGCTTCCATTGAACATAATCTGGATTTTATTGCACTTTCCGAGACGGGAAGGGACAATTTCTCTCCTCAGTTTCTGAACACTTTGTCCGGCGGTGTAGATTTTGATTGGCACTGCCTTCCTCCAAGAGGTAGATCAGGGGGGATCCTTCTTGGGGTGAAGTGTGAGACGCTGGAAGTCCGAGCTGTGGTTATGGGTGACTTTGCCGTCAAATTTCGGGTAAGATCCAAAGTCGATGGCTTTAATTGGGCACTGGTTGCGGTGTATGGGGCAGCGCAGCCGGAACTAAAACCAGACTTTTTGGCGGACCTTGTCCGGATTTGCGGATCTGAACAGCTCCCAATTTTGGTTGGAGGAGATTTCAACATTATTAGAAGGAGAGATGAAAAGAACAATGATAATTTCGACGCTAGGTGGTCGTTTATGTTTAATACCATCATCGAAAGCTTGGATCTTAGAGAGATAGAGCTTTCAGGTCGAAAATTCACGTGGGCTAATACTTTGCAAAACCCGACGTATGAGAAGCTAGATAGAGTCCTAGCAAGCGTTGAGTGGGAACAGAAATTCCCCTTGGTTACAGTCCAAGCATTATCTCGCGGTATCTCAGACCACACACCTCTGCTAGTGGATTCTGGGGAGGCAACGCATGTGGGCAACAAAAATACTTTCTCTTTTGAACTTGCGTGGTTTGAAAGAGAAGGGTTCCTGGATCTGATAGCCAGAGAATGGGCGAAAGATGCAGGAGGAAGATCTCCTATTGAGAGATGGCAGAATAAGATTAGGAACTTGAGAAGTTTCTTGCGAGGATGGGCTAAACATCTTAGTGGGATTTATAAGATTGAAAAGGAGAGACTCCTTACACTTATTCAGTCCTTAGATGTGAAAGCCGAGTCCACTATTTTGCATTCCTCAGAGCTTCATGCTAAAGTTGATGCGGAGATGAGATTGAAAGAGCTGTTGAGGGAAGAGGAGTTGAAATGGGCATTGCGAGCCAAGGTTCGTAAAGTTGTCCAAGGGGACGCCAATACTCAATTCTTCCATATGATTGCCAATGGCAAGCACAGAAAGAAAAGAATCTTTCAGCTTGAGCAAGACGAGGGAATGATCATAGGACAAGAGAACCTAAAGATTTATATTACCAATTATTACAAGCAGCTTTTTGGGCCTCCAGAGGATAACTTTGTGTCCTTGGATGAGTCGAGAATTGAGGATGTGCCTCAGTTGGCTGCCGATGAGAATGAGGTATTGATTGCACCATTCTCGGAGAAAGAGGTGTTTGATGCGATTGCACAGATGAAGAACAATAAAGCTCCGGGACCGGATGGATTTCCGGCGGAGTTTTATAAGAGGTGTTGGCATATTATTAAAGGGGATCTGTTACCGATGTTCCACGATCTGTTCTCCGGACAGCTTCAGTTGTTTCATTTGAATTTTGGAACAATAACATTACTCCCGAAGAAAACAGAGGCTGTGAGAATTGAGCAGTTCAGGCCTATTTGTCTTCTTAATGTTAGTTTCAAAATTTTTACCAAGGTTGGGACTAATAGACTCACACAGATTGCGCACTCTGTGGTGCAGCCGACCCAAACTGCTTTCATGCCAGACAGAAACATCCTGGAAGGGGTTGTAGTCCTGCATGAGACGCTCCATGAACTCCATACGAAAAAACTAGATGGGGTTGTTTTCAAAGTGGATTTCGAAAAGGCGTACGATAAAGTTAAATGGCCGTTTCTACAACAGGCTTTGCGCATGAAAGGTTTCGACCCGGCTTGGAGAAACCAGGTTGAATCTTTTACGCAAAAAGGGAGTGTTGGAATCAAAGTGAATGATGACATAGGTCATTATTTCCAGACACATAAAGGCCTGAGACAAGGAGATCCGATGTCACCTATTCTGTTCAACATCGTAGTTGACATGTTGACCATTCTAATAGGTAGGGCAAAGGATGCTGGCCAAGTTGGTAGCCTCGTACCTCATCTAGTTGATGGAGGGGTGTCTATCCTGCAGTACGCTGATGATACTATTCTTTTCATGGAGCATGACTTGGCTAAAGCACGAAACATGAAGCTGGTGTTATGCTTATTCGAACAATTGACTGGGTTAAAGATTAACTTTCACAAGAGTGAATTGTTCTGCTTTGGAAGAGCCAAAGAAGAACAAGAGGCCTATAAGCAATTGTTCGGTTGTGAAATTGGGAGTTTACCTTTTACGTATTTGGGTATACAAATTCACCGTCGTAAGCTAACAAATAGAGAATGGAAGTGTATCGAGGATCGATTCGAGAAGAAACTAAGCTGTTCGAAGGGCAAGCTGATGTCGTATGGGGGCCGGTTAATTCTTATTAATTCGGTTCTCACGAGCATGCCTATGTTTCTTTTGTCGTTTTTTGAGATACCAGTTGGAGTTAGGAAAAGACTGGATTTCTATCGATCCCATTTCTTCTGGCAGAGTGATGATTTAAGAAGGAAGTATCGACTCACTAAATGGGATATTATATGCCGACCAAAAGACCAAGGGGGTCTAGGGGTCGAAAATCTTGAGGTGAAAAACAGATGTCTTCTCAGCAAGTGGCTGTACAAGTTATCTGTAGAGTCGGAGGCCACGTGGGCGCAGATTCTGCGTAACAAGTACCTCCAATCCAAAACTTTGTCACAGGTGACAGTGAGGCCGACGGACTCACCTTTTTGGAAAGGGCTGATGAGAGTTAAAGCAGTCTTTTTCAACAGAACAAAGTTTATTATCGGAAACGGTACCTCCACGAGATTCTGGGAGGATACATGGCTAGGGGAAACACCTCTCGCGCTACAATATCCGTCTCTTTATAGCATCGTGCAACGGAGAGACGATCTGGTTGCAACCATACTTAAGTCCGCTCCCCTCAATATCCAATTTAGGAGAACACTAGCCGGAGCGCGTTGGGAAGCCTGGCTCCATCTGGTGAGAAGACTGATGGATGTGCAGCTTGCTCAACGGCCGGATTCGTTGAGCTGGAAATTAACTAGGAATGGAGAGTTCACGGTTAAATCAATGTACTTAGATGTCATAAACTCTAGCTCTATTCCCTATTCCAAACATGTTTGGAATGTCAAAGTCTCTCTGAGGGTTAAAGTGTTTATGTGGTTTGTACATAAACAAGTCATTTTAACCAAGGACAATTTGACAAAGCGCAATTGGACCGGCTCTAAGAGATGTAGTTTTTGTGATCAAGACGAGACTATCAAACACCTCTTTCTGGATTGTCCCATGGCGAAGGTTCTTTGGCGGACTGTTCACTTTGCTTTTAATATTACTCCTCCGAATAATATCCACACGTTATTTGGGACGTGGCTGGATGGGATAGAGACCCAAACAGCTAAACACATTCGTGTAGGAGTATGTGCTTTACTTTGGGCAGTCTGGAACTGCAGGAATGATTTGGTTTTTAACAGAACAACAAATACTCATTTTTTGCAGGTCATCTTCCGAGCTACTACGTTGATCCGTATGTGGTCGCTACTCACTCGGACGGAAGCCAGGGAGCATTTGGTTACTGGATCTGCCCGATGGGAGATGGTAGCTCAGGTTATATTCAGCCGGTTTGGATGGCGGTCATGTAATAAGATAGGCAATTAGTTTTCCTATCTTTATTTTGCATGCCGGCTGTGGCTTTTTTTTTCCGCTCTTTGTGAGCCGATTGGGGACTAGTTTGTAATAGAGTTTATGACCTTTGTTGGACCTTTTTGCTTTTAATAAATGTGGCCGTATGCATCTTTCTGATGCAGAGGCCGGGGCTGCGCCCCTTTTCCAAAAAAAAATAAAAATAAAATCGCCAGACAATTCAAATCGCGATTGGACGGAGCACATTCGACGCAGCCAAGACATCGAGAGATTTCAGCTGGCCGGCCGGCCGGATGTTCCTTCCGATTACTACAATATAAATTTTCCAAAAAAAAAGAAGGATACTTTCCAAAACTTATTACACCGATCGGTTTGCAGCAAATTGGTAACCACGCACGTCAGTAATTATTCGCACAAGGTGATTGATTTCCTTCCAAAAGCTTACGGCATCTCCAACTCCAACACGGCTTCGACTTGGTACGCCTTCTTCTCCTTATATCTCTTCCCCTTCAATACAAGCTCGACCAGAGAAACAGAGCACCCGCCTCCGCCGCCGTGGCGCTTCTCCCCCTCGTGCCTCGTTCGACGACCATGACGCATCCGCCGCTCGGCAAGAAGACGAAAGGGCGCCAGCGCCGCGAGAACCGGCTGGTGGAGGACAGAGAGTCCCGGCAGGTGACCTTCTCCAAGCGCAAGTCCGGCCTCTGGAAGAAGGCCTCCGAGCTCGCCCTGCTCTGCCGCGCCAGCCTCGCCGTCGTCGTCTTTTCCGAGGCAGGCAAAGGGTTCGCGTTCGGCAGCCCCTCCACCGACGCCGTCCTGGCCTACGCCGGCTACGGCGACGACAATGTTCATGCTGCTGCCGCTGCTGACGACGTGGAGTGGGAGGCCCTGGAGGCGCTGTGCCGGGAGACGGAGAAGAAAGGCGTGGAGGTGGCCGCGGAGGCCGCGCGGATGAGCGCTGTCGGGAAGAAGGTTGTGGACGTGCAGACGCAGGCTGGGAAGCGGTTCTGGTGGGAGGCAGACGTGGAGGCGCTCGGGGAGGCCGAGCTGCCGGAGTTCGCAAGGGCGCTCCAGCGCCTCAGGGACAACGTGCGCCGCCGTGCCGACAACTTGGTGTCCGCTCTACCGCCACAGTAGTCCAGGCTAGGCTACGCATCTATTAAGATTATACCAGGGACTCTCTTACAGGCGATTCACGATTTCGCGAGTACAATTGAAAGTTACTTGTTTCAAGAATCAAGATGAATGGACCTGCCTTCTATACGAATGTATTGGGACGCAAAATATTGTCTGCGTGCGATCTTCGCTTGAAAATAGAGTTTCCATCCGTCCATTTTGAAATACATGATAAATATATATTTAAAATTCAGATTGAACACTTTTTCAGTATATAATGGTCTTCTTTTCGGCACACAATGAACATTTTCAAATACATTGATTCCTAATTTGATGCAAATAAGGACATCTCCAACGGCAACCCGCAAAAAACCTCCCGCATCCGTCCGCGCAGAGGAGGACCAGTCTGCGCGCACGGATACGGGAGACAGCCATCCAACGCTAGCTGCATACATTTTCACAACAACTCAACCAACCAGATAAAATCCGTGCAAACACGACCGGAATTCATATAAACATGACGGATTTCATATAAAAATGCCGGATTTTTATATAAACACGACGGATTTCATTATAAATACATCAAAGCAGTGCTAGGCGGGCTCTAGAGTATAATTAATACATAATCTAAATGATCGCCGGTGCCTGTTCACCATGTCCAGCCATGAACCAAGAGAATGAAAGCTTCGTCTTTCCCCAGCTCCGCCTTCGTGACCTCCGCCTCCGAAGCCTCGGGAACTGAAGTTGTCCGCCTCGACGTCGCCGCCAAGCGACTAATCAGCCGAAGATGCTAAGCCCGTCAACCTTGGCGTCGACGGGGGGCGAGGAGCGGTGGCAGTCCTGGGTGCACCAGGCATCCGTTAATTGCTATTGGTCTTTAGTTCATTTTTGAGCCATTTGCAACAACAAAAAATTTGTGTCACAAAGTACGAGTCCCTTTTTAATTGTAACTAGCAGGCAGAAGGCGCGGCGCCACGCCGCGCCCGTGTTGAAGCGGCGCCACGCCGCGCCCGTGTTGAAGCGTGTGCGTGCATGTAGGATGTTTTTTTTTTTTTTTGAAGTAAAAGAACGGATGGCCTTGGTACATGAACAGGAAGACACAAATGTTATAATCCTGTAAGCTTGCAAATTATCACCTAAATCTACAATGTGTGCATTCTAAATTAAACCAATCCATTTTTCCAAGCCGTGTATCCAAACATAGGAAAGTTTTACTGTTGAGGAACGAATGGATCCATGGTTGTTCTTCCAGTGAAAATTATTCTGGGTAGATGACCTAGTGCTTTGTATTCCCCTCTGGCTCTGCAAATTTTGAAAGAACCAATCATATAAAACATTCCTTCATGAACCCTGTTATCAAAGGTGTGCATTTTTCTTTTGGGTATTGTTCCTTCCAATGTGACATCCTAGAAAAACACATTCTTGAAGACATGAACTATTGCAAGAATTTATCATTAATAAAAAAAGTGCAACACCTAAATATAGACAAAATTGAAACTGGAAAAGGCACATTATAGATAAAACTGAAACTCTGAAATGTTGTGAGTAACAGGTCATTTTTCGCAAAAAAAAAAAAGAGTAACAGGTCATTTTTCGCAAAAAAAAAAGAGAGTGACAGGTCATTGTTTTTCCACTACATACCTTGTATATTATTTGATTTCAGCTACAGACCAAGCCAACATTTACCCTCGAAGATTTCAATCTTATACCTTGTCACCTTTCTTTTTCTTGATCCTTCCCTATATCTCACATTCACCTTGACAATACGTTATGCGATGTTGAAACAATGAATCTCATTCTGTTCAAATATTACGAAGAATGTTAAAACTGAACCCTTTCTTCTTATGTTCAAGGTTGGAGGAAGTCGCTTCATTCAGTCACCTTATAAAAAATGCAGAGGTAAACTCAAGTAA
The DNA here is from genome assembly GCA_011799875.1 of Thinopyrum elongatum. NCBI lineage: Eukaryota > Viridiplantae > Streptophyta > Magnoliopsida > Poales > Poaceae > Thinopyrum > Thinopyrum elongatum. Next base: position 71,922,014 of record CM022297.1, read on the forward strand.
AGCACAACCTAACGTTTTTTTCTGCAGCTATGAAGACAGTCCGCAAACAACTACATATATATCCCACCATTGTTACCAGAAGACCATGAAAGATAATGCATACGTCAACTCTTACTGCTACAATGGGAATCATATCGATTCTCCTTTTCTACAGCTACAATGGGAAAACCTTCAAATAACACCAACTTCAAAACTAAAATACTAATACAGATCACATTAGTACATGATGGTGCATCTTACCAGGTGGAGCATGTAGAAGAGTTGTTGCACAGGAGGAGTAAGTCTTGCGAGCTTCCATTGCCTTTCTGGTTGCTTCGCTGGCTGCATTTTTTTCCCTTGCCATCAGCGTAGCGAAGATTTGAATTTTCAATAGTATCATGAAGGGCTGCGGTCATAGCATAAGTCTCCTGCAGAGCACACAAAGCATAATTTTAATTCTCATCATTAAAAATATTCTTTAATCCAATTTCCCTCTTTGCTTATCTCAGTCGGAAAGAGAACTGAGACATCAATGACCTCACATTGCGAGTTTTTGGTTATGAAATGCATTGAAGTGCATGATCATGATCTTGAAGATCCATGAAGGAGAAAACAAAAAATGAATTGCACTTTGAGTGCAGGTGGAAATCTGGAGCATTCTGAACAGTGTAACGAAACCTGGACTAATTGTGCAATGTTATCTTGGATCCACTCGCGCTATGTGTTTAAATACATTTTACTTTGAAATAATTTACCAAAGAGTGGCTAAACATTTTGCATTATCCACTAAGTACCTGAAGACATTTGCCATAGGTAATCATCAAAATTAAGTAGCAGTTAATAAAAAGAGATTCACTAACAATTTCTTAGCTTGAAAATCACCCCCTAAAATAGAAACAATATAAACTGTTAGCTACGCTGAAGTATGTATACATCTTCCTAGTTCCTCGGTGCATCAGCATACCAACTTAGTTGCTCCTAGAGGTCACCGGTCGAAGCATCGATGAACAATGGATGCAGAAAGAAATAAACTCAATTATAGCAAGACAAAAGAAGAACAAAATTCCTCAACTCAAAAGCAAGCTACCTTTCAACAGAACAATATCTTCCTTAGAAAACAAAGGAGTCAGCCACGGAACTGTCAGAATAAGAGACATCATCAATTAAATAGAAAGTCATCAAAATGAATTAATCTTCCATTGCAGCCTACTTGCACTTCCATCGAGCACCTTGTAGGCATATGCACAGAATAATCTGCACAAAAAAATAAGAGAAATTCTAAGGCTTAAATCAAAGGAGAGAAGTGGATGGGAGAGGAGGATGCTAATCAAGAGTAAAAGAGGAAGTGTGGGTACCTTCAAGAGATAGGTGAACTTGGCAGGAGCTCTCCTTCTTATTCTCGTGTTGCTCATCTCCTTCTTTGAAAGGGTGATGTAGAAGGCAGAGAGCGGCAGCAAATGGCCGGCGTGGATGAGTTGGGACTTGGTGCAACGAAGAAGAGGCACATGAGAGGGATAGAGAGAGATGCGTGTACCCACTCGTGACTGGAGGCGTCGCTCCTCATGCGCCGCTGCCGTTACGCCGCCGCCAATCCGAGGCGATCCCTTGACCGGAGAACGGGCTTTGGAGACAGTGGGAATTAAGGCACCGCAGAAGATGGCTGGCGGAGGATGAGGACGACGACCACCGGTGGCAGATGTGGGCGACGACCAACAGCTGTGTTGAGGGGAACGCCCATGGTCTCCTCTCTCCTTCCCTGTCTCTTCTCTCTCTGGAAGAACCAGGAAAAGGAAGGGGCGAGCGATTTGGGGTGGACTGCGGCCCAGCTCTAGATATTTCCATAGCTTTGGGCCTTCAGCGGTAAATTTCAGATATAGCAGTAAAAAAAAACTGAAAACCAGGAAAATCAAACTTGGACACGCGTCAAAGTAAAAGAGCCTACGCTCGAGCACTACGGACGCATGAAATCGCTGATGGCTTAGCAGCTTTATCAAAAGGCGCGGCGTGGCCCGCGTGTGCATGTCATTTGTTTTTTATTTTAAAATGAGAGAAGTGGTGACAATGGTATTTTGGCCGCGGCACGCTGTAGAAGTTCGCATTGTTCACAAACTAAAGCAATGCACAATTTGCAAGGTTTTGCTGGGTTTAAAAGAAAGAAAACCAAATTACCCATGAATCCATCATCATCAAGCTTGAAAAGCAGGGATTTTTTGTATTAAAAAAATGAGCATTCTTCCATAGAACTAAAGAACTAAGGAGTGATTAATTGATGTAATTAAAGGGATAAAAAGGAGGAAACCTAATTTGGGGCGGAGGCGGCCGGATAACAAATGGACTTTGATAATAAAAAATCCGCCTGGCATATTTGTGAAAATGCACACACTTGGTTAAAGAAAATGATAGAAGTTACTGATATATAATTTCGCAAAACTGACCGAAACAAAGTAAATACATTTGGCAACTGGAAAGCTCAGTGGAAATCTACTAAAAATGAGTGTGATATCAGCACAAAGCTACTATTCGTTTTCTTATTCCCATCACAAACTGGGCAAAGCTAGTGACTCATTATTGTATGACAAATAAAAGTAGAACAAAAATATTGCTGTAGTCTCCTCAGTTTACTTAAGTGTAAACCGTAGAATGTGTACCTTTGTCGTAAGCTTGCGCACCAAGTCCACCAGTCTTATTTCTAAGCTTCTTTCCGCCAATTGGTTTCTTGAACGAATGGGTAGGACCTTTAAGTGAAGGAATAACTTCAGAGTCAGGCTCATTCTTCTTATTTACAACTTCTTTTAGCGCCTCTGTCAGTTTGATATCAAGAAATGCAGCTGCTTGGCTTGAAATCTGAGGAGCTGCGAATGGGGAGGATGACCAACTATTATTGGCATCTTATGTAGAACTTCAATAAACCTCTTTAAGAAGCAACTGTCTGTATAAGTCAGCAGCTTTTGAAGTGTGATTCGCTTTGCATTATTAATTAGAATGGACACATACGTCCACACTTTTCAGATTGTAACATGAAGAACTACATGAACCAAAGATCGGAAACTACAGTTTTTTTAATAAGCCACAAAGAGATATTATTTTATAATGGATTCACTATTTGCGTAATAATACTCAACGCAGATTTTGTTGACAGCAATACAAAGTTGCCAAACTAATACTAAAATAAATACTACCACTTTTAGAAACAAAATAAAAATGTTGAGAGATTAGAGGAGTTACAAAAGAAAACAATGTGGAGGAAATATCAATGCTCTGCTAAAGAGGAACGACAGGATGGGGAAAAAATGCATCCCACTGATACATATCATTAACCATCAATGCCATAGCGCAGGAATCTTGTTCCTATTAACAATGACCACAATTTTAATTTATATGTACTAATTTATAGCCGATATAAGAAATTACTACACAACAGAAGAAAACAAAAACACATATATACCTAAACCATAATCAGATTGAGTATTATTTGTATGGTTTATCAGTCCAATGTACGTCTGATGTGCAAAAGAAAATTGTTTGAATAGTATATACTCTAGTTATCACCGCTTGAACACCATAGGGATCACACACCTATGGTTTGTGTGCAAGATTCTAGATATTGAATGCAAGCATCATGCCAAATGCGAACCAGAAAATCATGTGTTCCAATGCAACAACGGTACTATAATTTATCCTACTAATTTTCACAAAACTATATGGATTATTATGCAGTACCATCGTCATTTTTCCTGTTAAGCAAGCAAACCAGAGGCATAGCTTACCTTCAATGCATCTTCGCTAGTCTTGTCATCTCCAACATAGATAGGAAAACATCGTCACTCTCGCCTAATTGCAGTTATTCAAGCAAAAATTGCACAACTTTCCCCTTGTTCGGTCAATGACAGGTTGTTCAAGGACCTGCAATCAAGAACGCAACTGAATAAAACAATGTTGTAATTAACGAAGAACTTGGTATGAAGCCTGGTGGTTGTACATAATATTATGCATTCCAAAATTTCTACCATGGAATAGGGGAAACAATTTTTTACTGGAAAAAATCGGCCCACATGAACAGACCTGAATATAGTAAAACAAAATTATTATAAGTAGATGTACAACATTCATGTCCATGTATAACCTCCCGCAATCAATTTTTTTGCCCCATCCCGTTGAAATCTACCCACACACACATTTAGCAAAAAAATAGCAATAGGATTGTAGGCAACAAAGGTAATCTACCTATGCATTGACACCTCACTGAACTTTACAGGTTTGGAAGGCCCGAGCTTTATAATTGAAGCAAGAAGCAGAGGGTGCTGCTCCATGAGAGACTCCACAGATAAAATTCTAATAGATTCACAATGGAGGTTACCTTATTAGGAATCCATGTGCTGATTACATAATCAGTGCAACATCAAGAAATTTGAGGCTCATAAAGAAATTTTGCATCCACCTCCAACTTGAGTCCATGATTATTCATATGGGGTACTTCCACCAGTAACTAATTAAAATATACCGAATCGCTAACCAAGCAAACATACATGAAAGAGGTCACACAAGTATAGGAAAATGTTCTAGGCATTTCGGCAAGGGGAAGGGGCATTGCCTTGAGATGTGAATAACAGACCTGAGACGGCAGTGAGAGCCTGGAATGGAAGAAGCACAGCCCCAGCAACAGCAGGTCCTGCAAGCCAAAAATCATGGGGTGGTTAGAGAATTTATTGGCTTCAATCCTTGGGAAAAGTTAAGAAAATAGCACCAAGGCAGTCGGGGTCCCGTACCAGCGTTCTCCCATTGCCGTTGGCCGTGTCGAGAAAAGGCAGATCTAGAAAGTTACACGGAGCAGGAAAATTGAAGGAGAAGGCCGTATTGGGACAGCGAGGTGACTCGAGGATACCGGAGGCGAGGCGCGGCACCGCCGCATCGGAGCAGCTGGAGGACGACAGGATGGGGTGCAGCTTGATCCGGCGGGGCCGCCGGAGGAGACCGGATCAGGACGCAGAGGCCGTTGGAGGAGGCCGGGATGAAGGGGATGGCGTGGTCGTGGCTCGCGAACGAACGCAGTGGACAGCGCCAACATGGCGCTGCCGTGGACGTGGAAGAAGAGAGGAACGACCTGCTTCCCTCTATCTCTCTCTAGAAGGATGAATTAGTAAGGAGCGAGAGGATAAGGCGGTGGGGGCAGGACCGTGAAGTTTCTGGAGCCCATGGAAAATACGGAGTATCTAGCAAGGCCTGCCACCAACTTTTCACAGGGCAGTACCTTAAGCGGTGGGGAAAAAGTGGCAAAACCGGGCCAGGACAAAAAAACCAGCCACTAAACTGAGAGTGAAAAAAAAAGGGACACGTGTCGCCCAGGGGGAGCCCTGCGCCCAGCATTGGGAGAGCACGGGAGGACCTTAGCAGCTTTAATATATGTAGATATTTGCTACAGTTCAAGATCAATTTGCTACAGGGGCTATCTTACAAATGAAGGTTAGAGCATCTACGGACTTAGCAAATCCAGCCCCTCAAACGCCCGCGGACGCGCCCGGCACGTCCGCGGGCACTGACCGGACACCCACAAATAATGTAATCCACATCCAGACACCTCAATTACCATATCTCAAATCCATATAAACTCATACAACTACGTCGACTCACACGCATCGTTTGGCTACTCCATCACACTACACTAAACATGACATCGGACTACTAAAATTTGGCATGTTTGGCTTTGGTGGAGTTCATCCACGGCTGCCCTTGCCCTTCCCGACGCCCTTGCAGTCCTTCTCGTGGAAGTACCGGTCGAAGACGCAGTATGAATCGAGCCGGATCTGCTCGTCGCCAGAGCTGTCCTCCTTCTCCTCCTTCGGTGACAGTCCGACCATAGCACGGACCACTCGATTCTGCTCGATAAGAGAAGATAGGACGGAGTGAGAAGATAAAAGGACTTAAGAATGCAAAGGGACAACGCTACTGCCTCTCCTTTTTTTTAGTAGATACTGCCTCTCCTTTTTATCTCCTCTGGCTCTTCCCACTAGACACCCCATGAGGCAAACAACTTGGGGATAAAAGGAAAACAGGACCAAGCCGCGAGAGCGATAACGGGCCAAAAAACGTAGAGACAACGATTGCAAACGGGCCGACACGAGCCAAAAACATGCGCGGGACGCGGGTTCTGGACGGGGTTAGAGGTTCGCACCAAAAATCAAGCACAAACACTTCAAACGGTGATAGACTTAGATGAAACATTGTCAAATCTCATTTAGATGTGATTTAACAAATCTGATAAAATTTGGCTGAAGTCAAACTTCATAAAGTTTGACTAATTTTATAAAAAAAAATACCAACATTCACAATACAAAGTCAGTAGGTTCATTAGATGCATCACAAATTTAATTTTTATATTACAGAACTTTAATATTATATATAGATGTTGATATTTTTATGGTCAAACTTTACGAAGTTTGACTTTAAACAATTCTCATATGCGGAGAAAACAAGATCACACTGCACAACACCGAGTCGATGGCTGCACACACACTAGACACGACAGATGTAAAAAAATTCAAAAAACCTCAGAATAAAAGCAGTGAGAAATAGTATATGTTCATTTTTTGAGACATGAGAAATAACACTCCGTAAAGAAATATAAAAGCATTTATACATCACTAAAGTAGTGATTTAAATACTCTTATATTTCTTTACAGAGGGAGTAGTATATGTAGAACTAGATGTTATGGCTTTGATATCATGGAGGTTATGGACGTCTATATAAATGAGGATCTCGTAACACAGTACAAAAAATAGAATCACATTGGGTCGATCAGAAAACGCTCTCGCCCCAAGGTCGCTCCAACAGGGGCGACACGGGTGGCCAACCCTAGCCGCCGTCCGTGACGTCCCCTCCCCTGCCTCTCCTCCTCGTTGCCACCAGAGGGGCCGCCGGTGTGCCGCGTGGCTGCCAAGGATGGTGGCGGCGAGGATCTTGTAGCCTCGGTCTCGCTCGAGGTGCCCTGCATCGATGGCGGCGACCATGGCTGGTGGGTCGGTGCCTGCTTCAGCGTGCGGTGTCCGGCGGTGTTGGCCGTCCTCCTCGCCGCGGGGGCCGCAGGTGATGGCAGTGGTGCGGGGCCCTTCGGCGGCTGCCGTTTCCGATCTGATGGCCTCTTCCTCGACATCCGCGGTGGCCCTCCTGCCAGATCTAGCCTATGCTGGTCTCCGGCTACCGGTGCTATTCATGCTTGAAGGTTGGAGGTGGGGAGGGACACCAGAGAAATCTGAGGCCGGGTGGTCCGGCCACGATGGCTGCGATGTCCTTGGACGCCGTTCCCTTTCTGTTGTCATCGTCAAGGTTGTTCCTTTCCCCTCCTCTTCACCCTACTCGTATACCGGGTGAAAACCCAGATCCTTTCTGGATTGGGCGGCAGTGGCGATGCTGGCGTCGTCACCTTCTCTTGGGGGTGTTGTCTTTGGTGAGCTTGGGGTGGAGGTGCCGTTCGGGATGTCTGATGGTGGTTGGTGGTGTGGTCGGAGCTCGTCGGCCGATGTCTCCATGTGGTAGGGTTACTCCTATTCGCTCCTTTGGTTGGTCCTTGTCCATTTGTGGATGGCGGGAGCTCGGTGCTCGTCTCTGCGGACTAGGTGTACCTCGGAGCTCGGTTGCGGCGTCCTCCTTCCACTGTTGCTTGGTCTTCAACCGCCCTGTCATGTCATTGCTTCTTCACGTTTGCAAATTCCTCGACAGGGTAGAAGCCTCTCTTCAACTAGATAACACCCCGCACGTTGCCGCGGAATGATAGTGCTACAATGAGCTTAAAAGAAAGGTGTACATTAAGAAGAAATGATAGTTAGAAAATAAAAGAAAAAATTGTTTGTAGTGGTATGAGTTTGTTTACTTCTCGTTACTAAAGAAAAAGAAGACTCGAGAAGATGGCTTACATATATAACGCTCTAATCAGCTACGCAAGGCAATCTGTTTTGTGGCCAAACTTGTACATGATCTTAACATTTATTGGATGATAAAAAGTCCTTTGTTGATCGCAATGGAAAGAGGACAATGCAACTGATGTGCTAAAAGAAATATTAGCAAACCACAATTTAATAAAATAAATAAAAGAAAGAAAAGATTGTAGTGGCATGAGTTTTTTACCTCTCGTTAATGAAGCATTAGAAACCGAAGAAGATGGCTTGCATATAACCCTCAAATTAGCTTACTTAGGACAATATAAGTTTAGTGGCCAATTTGTACATAATCTAAGTATTTATATTTGCGGAGAGTGAGCGTATTTTATTGGATGATCGAAAGTACTCTGGTGATCACAATGGAAAGAGGACAATGCAACCTGATGTGCTAATAGGAAAGTATTAATAGATAACAGTTTACCTAAATAAATATACTAATCAGAGAAGGGAAATAAACAATACAAACCACATGTGTACACACCTTGAATGAACTCTCAGCTTTAATATTTCTGACTTTCTCGTCTAGTAAGGAAGGGGAAATGATGGATTTGAAGAATATTGGGCCCCTAGGTACATACTGCTGCAGCTCTCTCCCGTACAAAAACTGATGCAGCTCTCCACTTATGGCTGAAATAAATTAACCCGTTAGTGTTTTGCAACTACATATCCAGTTAGGAGAGTAACTGAAGATTACATGGCTTCAGGAATAAGAGGGCAGCAGGAAATGCATGCATGACGAATCAGTTTGGTTGTTACTGAAGAAATGGCGCCACGTTGTTTGCTATTACGGAATGGAGGAACAGTTGGAAACTGAACTGCTGATGTCATCTATGCTTATGTGGGATGGCTGCATGTGTGTGCATGACTTAGATGCATTGCTTAGTGGGGCTTTGAGGAGGACACCTTGCATGTTGAGAGAATTGGGACCAACTTCTTAAGAATGTAATATTTGCTTGCCTTGTATGTGTTGAGTATATTAGCAACTTTTCAACTAATTTAATCCATGAATAAATCATGTGCATGGCATTGACAGAATTAATAACATGCTGATTACGATCCAGATAAGCATGTACTACACGTACATATAGTAGAAAGATCTACGCACATAGCTAGTACTGCTATGACAGAAATAAATACGAGAGGGATAAACGTGGTATACCCTCCAATAGGCCACCCAGAAGCCGCGGTGGCGGCAGCAACAACGGTCTCCTCAGCGGCCTTCTTCTCAGCCTCGAGTTCCTCGGCGGCGAGACGGTCGGCTTCATCGGCGGTGGACATGATGATGATGATGAAGGCGACCGGGACATAGAGGATGCAGTGGACGTGGATGAACGGCGATGAGCAGTCGCGTAGGAGACGCTCCTCAAAAACCTAATTGCCCCCCTCCCGTATTGGATCTGGAGAGGCGGGGTTTCGAAGGCCTGCTCTTCTGCCAACAGTATACGCGGTGGACGGGATGGGATCACCGGCGGCAGCAGTAGCAAAGGAACGAACAGTGGGGCGGGTGCGGAGGCAGATGCGCTTTTTGTTGTGGCGGCTAGGGTTGGCAGACGCCTCACATATATAGGCGCCGCTGCATGGAGAGACGTGGGCTGGACCCACGTCAGGGTCAGTAACTACCCGCGACTCGAGTCTTAGATCGTGGCTCTTCTGTTAGGGACTTTCCATTCCTGACCGATACAAATAAGCGCATAGGTGTGAGCTCGGCTCGGCTCATTGCCGCAACCCGCGGCGCATTGTGATGAGGCGTGGCGTGGCATGGCGAGGCGGGCGCGAGAGGAGGACCGCATGGGGACCACTCCTCTTCTAGAATACCTTGATCCATGACATCATGCTTCTAGAATACCTTGATTCATGGTTCCTCACAGAACATAACACAAAGGCAAATTTCAGGAAAAAGAACTAACTGAATGTTCATATGAGGCTAATAATCTTCTATCTAGTCAATTAAACTGTAGCAGTCTTATGGTAACATTGTAACTCCAGATATAGTATATGCCAATTTCTAAGTCTACATGAAACATTTAGTAGTTCCCTGATTAATACTAGTGGGATAGGATATGATATTTCACTATTGAAAGTAGAAAACACTGAATAGCACAAGGTATTATGTGCTTTACCTCTTTGTTCATCTAATCTAATATCTTCTGTTATTTGGGAAGAGCCTAATATATACATATAGTAGAAACACATGACCAGTTGCTGCTGTATATTGAGAGGTTTCAGCTGTTCCGTATGTTCATATTTTGTATTGGATGTGGATGATCAACGCATTTCATGCTTCTCACAATCTCACCTACAGGATAAGCGCCTCATATGTTATTTTTCCTCAATCAATGTAGGTCATGTACCTAGCTCTGTTACCTTCATACGAGAATGGAATAATATTCTGTCGACTCAATTGAACTGCAACAGTCTTATGCTAAAGTTTTAACTTCATATATATATGCCTACTCATCTTCTAAGTTGCGTATAGTTCCCTGATTAATAGGATATACCATTTTTCACTATAGAAAGGGGAAAAAACTGAATTAGAACACAATAGCACTCCCTGGATTCTTAAGAGAAGTTGTCGCAGAATTCGATAAGAAATCAGCTTACATGAAGATTATCGCAGAGGCCGGGGAAGTGAAATTCTCCCCCAATTTTTAAGAAATTCGTCCCAAGAGCCCCATGGAGGTCTACGAGGTGCTAGCCCGCTGATAGTGAGGTCGCCGGAACTGCCACCGTCGCTGCGGTGGTCTGTGTCCTTCTACTCTGCCTCTCTTGATGGCAGATCAGATTGGCGTCCAGGCTCCCTATTCCTCGACCATCCATCCACCTTCTTCTTTCCTGCGGAATGGGGATGGAAAGATCGTGGAGGTCCGTCATCTGTGATGCGGAGAGGATTATTCCCGGCAATGGTATGGTGGTGCTCGACTGCGTCGTGCGCGTTGGTCGCCGCGTCTTCCCGAATCAGTGACAGCTAACCCTGGCTCCTGGAGCTCTTTTGCCGGTTTCAGGGTCATCTCGATCTGGCTCGCGTTTTGAGGTGCTGGCCGCCGCTGATGACGATCCACTGCCAGATGCGGAGCACGTGGCGGTTCAACCAGTGGACGTAGTCCTCTCCGGCGATGCTCGCTACGATGGAGGAGGGTCCTGGTCTACCGTGCAACCGCGGAGGAAGAAGACAAAAGAGGAGCTCGTCCAGGAATTCTGGGAGGACGTCGGCTTCCCTACGCCGGCCTCGTGCATCTGGGAATTGTTGGGGAACGTTGCATGGAAAATAAAAAAAATTCTACGCACACGCAAGATCTACCCATGGAGATGCATAGCTACGAGAGGGGGAGAGCATCTACATACCCTTGTAGATCGCTAAGCGGAAGCGTTTATCAACGTGGTTGATGTAGTCATACACCTTCACGATCCGTCCCAACCAAGTACCGAACGTACGGCACCTCCGCGTTCAGCACATGTTCAGCTCGATGGCGTCCTCGCCTTCTCGATCTAGCAAGAGAGGCGAAGTAGTAGATGAGTTCCGGCAGCACGACGGCATGATGACGGTGGTGGTGAAACTTCTTCGCAGGGCTTCGCCAAGCAGAACGGACGTGGACAGAGGAGGAACTAGTACTAGAGGGAGAGGGGGCGCCGCACACGGCTTGGGGATCGTGGTGTGTGTTGCCCCTCTCCCTCCTCACATATATATAGGTGGAGGGGAAGGGGAGGCTGCCCTAGGCGCCCCCAAGGGGGCCGGCGGCCGCCCTAGTGGCCTGCCCTAGGTGCACCCTCTTCCTTTCTTGGCGCTTGGGGAGAAGGCACGAGGGGAGGTGCCCCCCCCCTTTCCTTTCTCTCATGTGGAAGAGAAGGCAGGAGGGGTTGGCCCTCCTCCTTTTCCATCCCTAAGGGCCGGCGGCCTAGAGATGGGGCGCCCCAGCCCCTTGTGGGCTGGTGTGCTTCCCTCGTTGGCCCAATAAGTCCAATAACTCCTCGTGGCCTCCCCGGAACCCCTTCTGGTGATCCGATAAATACCCGGTGCATTCCGAAACCTTTCCGGAGAACAAATACTATCATCCTATATATCAATCTTTACCTCCGGACCATTCCGGAGCTCCCCGTCATGTCCGTGATCTCATCCGGAACTCCGAACAACAGTTGGCCACCAACTCACATAACTCATATAATACTATATCGTCAACGAACGTTAAGCATGCGGACCCTACGGGTTTGAGAATGATGTAGACATGACCGAGACGCTTCTCCGGTCAATAACCAATAGCGGGACCTGGATACCCATATTGGTTCCTACATATTATACAAAGATCTTTATCGGTCGAACCTTTATGACAACATACATAGTTCCCTTTGTCTGTCGGTATGTTACTTGCCCAAGATTTGATCGTTGGTATCTCCATACCTAGTTCAATCTCGTCACCGGCAAGTCTCTTTACTCGTTCTATAATACATCATCTCGTAACTAACTCCTTAGTCACTTTGCTTGCAAGCTTCTTGTGATGATGTATTACCGAGAGGGCCCAGAGATACCTCTCCATCATACGGAGTGAAAAATCCCAATCTCGATTCACTCCAACTCAACAGACACCTTCGGAGATACCTGTAGAGCACCTTTATGATTACCCAGTTACGTTGCAACGTTTGATAGCACACAAGGTATTCCTCCGGTATCCGGGAGTTGCATGATCTCATGGTCGAAGGAATATGTATTTGAAGAAAATATGCCCTAGAGTCAATAATAAAGTTGTTATTTTATATTTCCTTATTCATGATAAAGGTTTATTATTCATGCTAGAATTGTATTGATCAGAAACTTAAATACATGTGTGAATACATAAACAAATAATGTGTCCCTAGTAAGCCTCTACTAGACTAGCTCGCTGATCAAAGATGGTTAAGGTTTCCTAACCATAGACATGTGTTGTCATTTGATAACGGGATCACATCATTAGGAGAATGATGTGATGGACAAGACCCATTCGTTAGCTTAGCATATTGATCGGTCAGTTTATTGCTATTGCTTTCTTAATGTCAAATACATATTCCTTCGACTATGAGCTTATGCAACTCCCGGATACCGAAGGAATACCTTGTGTGCTATCAAACGTCACAACGTAACTGAGTGATCATAAAGATGCTCTAAAGCTATCTCCGAGGGTGTTTGTTGAGTTGGCATAGATCGAGATTAGGATATGTCACTCCGAGTATCAGAGAGGTATCTCTGGGCCCTCTCGGTAATACACATCATAAGAAGCCTTGCAAGCAAAGTGACTAAGGAGTTAGTTGCAAGATGATGTATTACAGAACGAGTAAAGAGACTTGCCGGTGACGAGATTGAACTAGGTATGAAGATACCGACGATCAAATCTCGGGCAAGTAACATACGGATGGACAAAGGGAATTACGTATGTTATCATAAGGTTCGACCAATAAAGATCTTCGTAGAATATGCAGGAGCCAATATGGGCATCCAGGTTTCGCTATTGGTTATTGACCGGAGAGGTGTCTCGGTCATGTTTACATAGTTCTCGAACCCGTAGGATCCGCACGCTTAACGTTCATTGACGATATAGTGTTATATGAGTTTTATGATTTGGTGACCGAATGTTGTTCGTAGTCCCAGATGAGATCACGGACATGATGAGGAGTCTCAAAATGGTCGAGAGGTAAAGATTGATATATAGGACGATGGTATTCGGATACCGGAAGAGTTTCAGAGTGCACAGGGTAGTCATCGGGTCGCCGGAAGGGGTTCTGGACACCCCCGGTAGGTGTATGGGCCTAATGGGCCAAAGGGGGGGACAGACCAGCCCACAAAGGGGCTGGTGCGCCCCTTCCTTGGATGGCCGGCCCTAGGGGAAGGAAAGGGGAGGGGTGGCCCCTCCTGCCTTTCCCTCCTCATGTGAGAAAGGAAAGGGGGGGCGCCACCCTCCCCTGCCTTCCTCCCGCACCTATACATGGCAGGGGGGCGCGGCTTGGGGCAGGACCCCAAGTGGAATTCGGCCCCACTTGGGGCACCTCCAGTCTGCCTCTTCCCTCCCCCCACCTATATATATGTGGGAGGGGGGCGCCTAGCACAACCACGACAATTGCTTAGCCGTGTGCGGCACCCCCCTCCACCGTTTACACCCCCGGTCATATTTCCGTAGTGCTTAGGCGAAGCCTGATAACCCACAAGTATAGGGGATCATTTGTAGCCTTCTTCGATAAATAAGAGTGTCGAATCCAACGAGGAGCTAAAGGTAGAACAAATATTCCCTCAAGTTCTATCGACCACTGATACAACTCTACGCACACTTGACGTTTGCTTTACCTAAAACAAGTATGAAACTATCTTGCAAGAATAAAACTATCAGTACTTTGCGAGAATAAAACTACGAATAAATTGCAAGGTAATAAAAGTGGATAGCTTTTGTCAACAAGAAAGTCATTTGTCCCTAGGCAATCGATAACAAGTACCGGTAATCATTCTTGTAATTTTATATGAGGGAGAGGCATGAGCTAACATACTTTCTCTACTTGGATCATATGCACTTATGATTGGACCCATAGCAAGCATCCGCAACTACTAAAGATCATTAAGGTCCTGAAACCCAACCATAGCATTAAGTATCAAGTCCTCTTTACTCCCATACGCCATAACCCACTTATCCGCGTTTAGGCTGCTGTCACCCCTGCAACACCGACAATAAGCAAACCATGAACATATTGCAACACCCTACAGCGAGGATCCCTCACGTTTGTGCGAGATCGAGGGCACCATAGGACAACACCATAAATAAAATATCCAATCATACCAACCAAGATCACGATTAACCCACAGGACAAAACGGATCTACTCAAACATCATAGGATAATCAAATATCATTGGGAAATAATATAAGGAGTTGAGCACCATGTTTAAGTAGAGATTACAGCTGGGAAGAGAGGTGTTACACCGCTGCATGGAGGGGGAGAAAGTTGGTGTAGACGGTAGCAAGATTGTTGATGTAGATCGTTGTCACGATCCTAGCCCCGGCGGCACTCCGGCGCCACCGGGGGAGAGGGGGAGAGAGCCCCCTCCTTCTTCTTCTTCCTTGGCCTCCCCCCTAGATGGGAGGAGATTTCCCCCTCTGTTCCATGGCCTCCATGGCGGCGGAGGGGCGGGAGCCCCTCCGAGATTGGATCTCCCTCTCTGTTCTCTTCTGTTTCGCGTTCCCCAGATCTGGCCCTTCACCGTTTCTTAAATTCCCGGAGATCCGTAACTCCGATTGCGCTGAAATTTTTACATGATTTTTTTCCATAAATTATCTTTCTTGCGCCAGAAGAAGGACCCCAACCGACGTTCGAGGAGGGCACTAGATACCTGGGCGCGCCAGGGGGTGCCCGGCGAGCCCTGGTGGGTTGTGGTCACTATGGGCCCCTGTTTGCATTGATTCCACCTCCCAAAAATCATAAATATTCCAAAATAATTCTCCGCAAATTTTTATCGTGTTTGGACTTCGTTTGATATGGATTTTCTACGAAACAAAAAAGATGCAACAAACAGGAAGTGGCACTGGGCACTGGATCAATAGGTTAGTCAAATAAATCATATAAAAAGTTGCCAAAAATATGTGAAATTGTATAATATTGGCATGAAACAATCAAAAATTATAGATATGACGGAGACGTATCAGCATCCCCAAGCTTAATTCCTGCTCATCCTCGAGTAGGTAAATGATAAAAAAATAATTTTTGATGTGGAATGCTACCTAGCATAAACTTGATCATATATCTAATCATGGCATGAATATTGAGACATAAGTGATTCAAAGCAATAGTCTATAATTTGACATAAAGACATCAATAGTCAGGCATCCCAACAAACAATCGTCTCTTTCAAAATATCGACGCTAAAGAAAGCTATCCCTACAAAATCATATAATCTTGTCATGCTCTGTCTTCTTAACGCAAAGTATTTATCATGCACAACCCCGATGACAAGCTGAGCAATTGGTTCATACTTTTTAACGCGCTTTAGCTTTTTCAACTCTCACGCAATACATGAGCGCAAGCCATGGATATAGCACTATGGATGGAATAGAGTATGATGATAGGGGTAAATATAGAGAAGACAAAAAAGTAAGAAAGTCTCACATCGACGCGGCTAACCAACGGGCTATGGAGATGCCCATCAATTGATATCAATGCAAGGAGTAGGGATTGCCATGCAACGGATGCACTAAGAGCTATAAGTGTAGGAAAGCTCAATATGAAAACTAAGAGGGTGTGCATCCAACTTGCTTGCTCATGAAGACCTCGGGCATTTGAGGAAGCCCATCATCGGAATATACAAGCCAACTTCTATAATGAAAAATTCTCACTAGTATATGAAAGTGACTACATAGGAGATTCTCTATATGAAAAACATGGTGCTACTTTGAAGCACAAGTGTGGTAAAAGATAGTAGCAATGCCCCTTCTCTCTTTTTTTCTTTTTCCTTTTTTTTTCTTTTTTTTTCTCTCATTGTCCGGAGTCTCATCCCGACTTGTGGGGGAATCATAGTCTCCATCATCCTTTCCTCACTGGGACATGCTCTAATAATGAATAATGATGATCATCACACTTCTATTTACTTATAACTCAAAAGAAATAAAAATTACAACTCGATACCTAGAACAAAGTATGACTCTATATGAATGCCTCTGGCAGTGTACCAGGATGTGCAATGATCTAGCATAACAACGATATAAAAAAATGGACAAGCCATGGAAATATCATGCTAGCTATCTTACGATCATGCAAAGCAATATGACAATGAATGCTCAAGTCATCAAAACGGAGGTGGTGGAAGTTGCATGGCAATATATCTCGGAATGGCTATGGAAAGGCCATAATAGGTAGGTATGGTGGCTATTTTGAGGAAGATATAATAAGGCTTATGTGTGATAGAGCGTATCATATCACGGGGTTTGGATGCACCTGCGAAGTTTGCACCGACTCTCGAGGTGAGAAAGGGCAATGCACGGTACCGTAGAGGTCAGCAAATTGCGGAAAGGTAAGAGTGCGTATAATCTATGGACTCACATTAGTCATAAAGAACTCATATACTTATTGCAAAAGTTTATTAGCCCTCGAAGAAAAGTACTACTACGCATGCCCCTAGGGGGATAGATTGGTAGGAAAAGACCATCGCTCGTCCCCGACCGCCACTCATAAGGAAGACAATCAATAATAAATCATGCTCCAACTTCATAGCATAACGAGAGACTATACGTGCATGCTTCAGGAATCACAAACCTTAACACCAATAGTCTTACTAACCACAACTGTTTACTAGTACCTCCCACATATTACCATCTCTATATCTCAAAACTATTGCAAGGAATCAAACATATCATATTCAGTGATCCATAAGTTTTATGTAGGATTTTATGACTAACCATGCAAATGACCAATTCCTATTGACTCTCTAAATAGATATAAGTGAAGCAAGAGAGTTTAATTCTTTCTATAAAAGACCATGCTCTAATAAGTATAAGTGAAGCAAAAGAGCATTCTACAAATAACAGTTTTCTATGTGAAGAGAAACAGGTAATCCAAACTTTAAATGATATAAGTGAAGCACATGAAGCATTCTATAAAGCCACACTCAAAAGATATAAGTGAAGTGCAATGAGCATTCTATAAATAAACCATGGACTATCTCATACCTGCATGGTGCATAAAAGAAAAAACGAAAAATAAACACAAAAGACGCTCCAAGATTCACACATATCACATGAACGAAATGAGAACGAAAACATACCGATATTTGTTGAACAAAGATGGGATGCCTTCCGGGGCATCCCCAAGCTTAGACGCTTGAGTCTCCTTGAATATTTACTTGGGGTGCCTTGGGCATCCCCAAGCTTGAGCTCTTGCCTCTCCTCCTTCTCCTCATATCGAGACCCCCTCGATCTTTGATCACTTCATCCACACAAAACTCAACAGAAACCTCGGTAAGATCCGTTAGTATAATAATGCAAATCACTACTCTAAGTATTGTTGCAAACCAATTCATATTTTATTTTTTCACTGTATCTACTGTAATATAACTTTTCCATGGCTTATACCACCGATAAAAATCGATAGTTTCATCAAAACAAGCAAAACAATACATCAAAAACAGAATCTGTCTTAAACAGGACAGTCTGTAGTAATATGAACACCTACCATACTTATAGTACTCTAATAATTCTGAGAAATTAGGAAAAAATAAAAAATTTGTATAGAAAGACTGTGCAAAAAGTTTCAGAAGCTTTTGATGTTCCAGTAAAAAATGTAAAATCACGCACTACAGCCAAAGTTTCTGTTGCTGCACCGCACATACCAACAAGCAATCTAATCATCCTAAAGGCAAATCTTGGCACATTATTTTTATAATAAAATGGATTTGTACAAGGGGATAATTATTTTTTTGAGAATCTTCATGAAAAATTTACATTGTTTCCATGAGCATGAACACAAGTGTTCAAGGTCGACCCTCACTTCTCCAATGCATCACCTTTCAATCGCTTCTCTTTTTGAAAAAAATTTAAGTTCCCCTCTATATTTTTTTGTTTTTAAATTTTATAAAATCACTCAACAGAAATAAATGACTCTCTAAAACTTCCAGGTTGTCTCCCTGGCAGCGCTTTCTTTAAAGCCATTAAGCTAGGCATAAAGTGCTCAAGTAATGAATCCACCCGGATCCCAAGGTATATCAAAGCCAATTTTAATTAACAATGATTTGGCATTTAGTTGTGAGCACAAAGCAGCATATATCATGCAATGACGAAGTCTAACTCTCTTCCTATGCATCGGCATGTCATAAAAGAACAATTCATGCACATCAAGTAAAGGCCAATGCATAGCATAAGCAGTTTCTTGCAATTTTATCGTGTTGGAAACATAGAGAGGTGGAGATATAGTTCCTCTCTCATAATAATTGCAAGTAGGAGCAGCAAGCACATGCATATTATATTCATCAAAATCATGATGTGTAGTAGCAAAACGCAACCAATCAATATAATCCTTAATAAAAGCAAACTTCTCTGATATAGTGTAGTTTGGATAATTCAAAAAGATAATAGGACTATCATGTGTGGGTGCAATAGCAACAATATCATTCTTAACATAAGGAACTATAGCAAGTTCATCTCCATAAGCATAATTTATATTGGCATCTTGGCCACAAGCATAGCAAGCATTAAGTTCATCAAAAAAGGATATTTCAAACGAATCAACGGGATCATAGCAATTATCATAGCATTCATCCTTCGGTAAGAACGAAGGGGCATTAAACAATGTATGAGTTGAAGAGTTACTCTCATTAGAAGATGGGCACGAGTGATCAATCCGCTCTTCCTCCACTTGTTCTTCGCTCTCCTCATCATCTTTTTCATCCAATGAGCTCACAGTTTCATCAATTTCTTCTTCCATAGACTCCTGCAAAATATTAGTCTCTTCTTGGATAGCGGAGAAGTCCTTAATATATGGTTTAATATAAGCATTAGAAGAATAATTTTCATAGCAATATTTAAGTATGGCAAAATTTTCAGATTTGTAAAGAGTAGCATCATACTTTTCAATCAAAGAAGCAATTTCATAAGCACCCTTAAAAGCAACAAATTCTTCAATTTGTTCAATATCATAATAATTATAAACACCCTTGGCATAAGAAGATAAAATTCCATTATCTCTAAACTCACATTGATAAGGAAGGTGTTTCTTAGGGTCTTTAGAATAACAAAGTAAAATCATGTATTTCACATAAATTCCAAGCATAGCATTGCATAGTATTAATTTGATGTTGTAAAAGTTTCCATTTTTGAGATAAACGGTGTTGCACAAAACAAGCATGCTCATCTAATGATTTTCCCTCAACTAAGCTAGTTGGGTTTCCAGCACGAGCACAAATGGATCGAAGATGATCCAAATAGAAAGCTTCAGTAGTATGATAGATTTTGGGTGGTTCTTCAACCATTGGTTTAGCGGGTACAACTAATTTTTTTGGTATTTTGTGTTTCCTACCCATAACTAGAGATAGAGAACAACTTAGAACAGGAAATAAAAACTACTTAGTGATAAAGCAAACAAGCACACACGAGAATATTCACCCCACACTATTGCTCCCCGGCAACTACGCCAGAAAAAGGTCTTGATAACCCACAAGTATAGGGGATCATTTGTAGCCTTCTTCGATAAATAAGAATGTCAAACCCAACGAGGAGCTAAAGGTAGAACAAATATTCCCTCAAGTTCTATCGACCACTGATACAACTCTACGCACACTTGATGTTTGCTTTACCTAAAACAAGTATGAAACTATCTTGCAAGAATAAAACTATCAGTACTTGGCGAGAATAAAACTACGAATAAATTGCAAGGTAATAAAAGTGGATAGCTTTTGTCAACAAGAAAGTCATTTGTCCCTAGGCAATCGATAACAAGTATCGGTAAACATTCTTGTAATTTTATATGAGGGAGAGGCATGAGCTAACATACTTTCTCTACTTGGATCATATGCACTTATGATTGGACCCCTAGCAAGCATCCGCAACTACTAAAGATCATTAAGGTCGTGAAACCCAACCATAGCATTAAGTATCAAGTCCTCTTTACTCCCATACGCCATAACTCACTTATCCGCGTTTAGGCTGCTGTCACCCCTGCAACACCGACAATAAGCAAACCATGAACATATTGCAACACCCTACAGCGAGGATCCCTCACGTTTGCGCGAGACCGAGGGCACCATAGGACAGCACAATAAATAAAATATACAATCATACCAACCAAGATCACGATTAACCCACAGGACAAAACGGATCTACTCAAACATCATAGAATAACCAAATATCATTGGGAAATAATATAAGGAGTTGAGCACCATGTTTAAGTAGAGATTACAGCGGGGAAGAGAGGTGTTACACTGCTGCATAGAGGGGGGAGAAAGTTGGTATAGACGGTAGCAAGATTGTTGATGTAGATCGCCGTCACGATCCTAGCCCCGGCGGCACTCCGGCGCCACCGGGGGAGAGGGGGAGAGAGCCCCCTCCTTCTTATTCTTCCTTGGCCTCCCCCCTAGATGGGAGGAGAGTTCCCCCTCTGTTCCATGGCCTCCATGGCGGCATAGGGGTGGGAGCCCCTCCGAGATTGGATCTCCCTCTCTGTTCTCTTCTGTTTCGCGTTCCCCAGATCTGGCCCTTCACCGTTTCTTAAATTCCCGGAGATCCGTAACTTCGATTGCACTGAAATTTTTACACAATTTTTTTCCATAAATTATCTTTCTTGCGCCAGAAGAAGGACCCCAACCGACGTTCGAGGAGGGCACTAGATACCTGGGCGCTCCAGGGGGTGCCCGGCGAGCCCTGGTGGGTTGTGGTCACTATGGGCCCCTGTTTGCGTTGATTCCACCTCCCAAAAATCATAAATATTCCAAAATAGTTCTTCGTAAATTTTTATCATGTTTGGACTTCCTTTGATATGGATTTTCTGTGAAACAAAAAACATGCAACAAATAGGAAGTGGCACTGGGCACTGGATCAATAGGTTAGTCCAATAAATCATATAAAAAGTTGCCAAAAATATGTTAAAGTTGTATAATATTGGCATGAAACAATCAAAAATTATAGATGTGACGGAGACGTATCAAAGCCCTACGGAGATCACTTCACCATCACCATCACCACGCCGTCATGCTGCCGGAACTCATCCACTACCTCTCCGTTTTGCTGGATCAAGAAGGCGGAGGACGTCACCGAGCTGAACGTGTGCTGAACGCGGAGGCGCCGTACGTTCGGTACTCGATCGGTTGGAGCGCGAAGAAGTTCGACTACATCAACCGCGTTAACAAAGCTTCCTCTTACGGTCTACGAGGGTACGTAGACACACTCTCCCCTCTCTTTGCTATGCATCTTCATGGATAGATCTTGCGTGTGCGTAGATTTTTTTTTGTTTTCCATGTAACGTTTCCCAACAGTATTTGACATTAAGAAAGCAGTAGAAATAAACTGAACGATCATATGCTAAGCTAACGGATGGGTCTTGTCCATCACATCATTCTCCTAATGATGTGATCTCGTTATCAAATGCCAACTCATGTCTTTGGTCAGGAAACCTTAACCATCTTTTGATCAACGAGCTAGTCTAGTAGAGGCTTACTAGGGACTTGGTATTTACTTATGTATTCACACATGTATTTAAGTTTCCTATCAATACAATTATAGCATGAATAATAAACCTTTATCATAATTAATGAAATATAATAATAACCACTTTATTATTGCCTCTAGGGCATATTTCCAACAGTCTCCCACTTGCACTAGAGTCAATAATCTAGTTCACATCGCCATGTGATTAACACCCAATGAGTTCTTAGGTGTGATCATGTTTTGCTTGTGAGAGAGGTTTTAGTCAACGGGTCTGGAAAATTCAGATCCGTGCATACTTTGCAAGGATCTATGTCTACAATGCTCTGCATGGAGCTACTCTAGCTAATTGCTCCCACATTCAATACATATCCAGATTGAGACTCAGAGTCATCCGGATCGGTGTCAAAGCTTGCATCAACGTAACCCTTTACGATGAACTCTTTATCACCTCCATAACCGAGAAACATTTCCATAGTCCTCTTTAGGAACCTAAGTATAATTTTGACCGTTGTCCAGTGATCCACTCCTGGATCACTATTGTACCCTCTTGCCAGACTCATGGCAAGGCACACAAGGTCTGGTACACAGCATGACATGTTTTATAGATCCTATGGCTGAGGCATAGGGAATGACTTTCATTCTTTCTCTTTCTTCTGCCGTGGTCGGGCTTTGAGTATTACTCAACTTCACACCTTGCAACACAGGCAAGAACCCTTTCTTTGACTGGTCCATTTTGAACTTCTTCAGAACTTTGTCAAGGTATGTGCTTTGTGAAAATCCTATTAAGCGTCTCGATCTATCCCTATAGATCTTGATGCCCAATATATAAGCAGCTTCACCGAGGTCTTTCATTGAAAAATTCTTATTCAAGTATCCTTTTATGCTATCCAGAAATTCTATATCATTTCGAATCAGCAATATGTCATCCACATATAATATTACAAATGCTACAGAGCTCCCACTCACTTTCTTGTAAATACAGACTTCACCGTAAGTCTGTATAAAACCATATGCTTTCATCACCTCATCAAATCTTATATTCCAACTCTGAGATGCTTGCACCAGTCCATAGATGGATTGCTGGAGCTTTCACACTTTCTTAGCACCTTTAGGATCGACAAAACCTTCTGGTTGCATCATATACAACTCTTCCTTAAGAACCCGTTAAGGAATGCGGTTTTGACGTTCATTTGCCAGATTTCACAATCATAAAATGCGGCAATTGCTAGCATGATTCGGACAAACTTAAGCATCGCTACGGGTGAGAAAGTCTCATCGTAGTCAACCCCTTGAACTTGTTGAAAACCTTTCACAACAAGTCGAGCTTTGTAGACAGTGATATTACCATCAGCGTCCGTCTTCCTCTTGAAGATCCATTTATTCTCAATGGCTTGTCGATCATCGGGCAAGTCCACCAAAGTCCATACTTTGTTCTCATACATGGATCCTATCTCAGATTTCATGGCGTCAAGCCATTTGTCGAAATTTGGGCTCATCATAGCTTCTTCATAGTTCGTGGGTTCGCCGTTGTCTAACAACATGACTTCCAGTACAGGATTACCGTACCACTCTGGTGCGGTACGTGTTCTGGTCGACCTACGAGGTTCAGCAGTAACTTGATCCGAAGTTTTATGATCATCATCATTAGCTTCTTCTCTAGTTGGTGTAGGCATCACGGGAACGATTTTCTCTGATGTGCTCCTTTCCAATTCGAGAGAAGGTACAACTACCTCATCAAGTTCTACTTTCCTCCCACTCACTTCTTTCGAGAGAAACTCCTCTAGAAATGAAACATTCTTAGCAACAACGATCTTGCCTTCGGATCTGTGGTAGAAGGTATATCCAATAGTTTCTTTAGGGTATCCTATGAAGACGCACTTCTCCACCTTAGCTTCGAGCTTATCAGGCTGAAGCCTTTTGACATAAGCGTCGCATCCCCAAACTTTAAGAAACGACAGCGTAGATTTCTTGCCAAACCATAGTTCATATGGTGTCATCTCAATGGATTTAGACGGTGCCCTATTTAACGTGAATGCGGCTGTCTCCAATGCATAACCCCAAAATGATAAAGGCAAATCGGTAAGAGACATCATAGAATGCACCCTATCTAATAAAGTACAGTTACGATGTTCGGACACATCATTACGCTGTGGTGTTCCAGGTGGCGTGAGTTGTGAAACAATTCCACATTGTTTTACATGAAGGCCAAACTCGTAACTCAAATATTCGCCTCCGCGATCAGATCGTATAAACTTCATTTTTCTTGTTACGATGATTCTCCACTTCACTCTGAAATTCTTTGAACTTTTCGAATGTTTCAGACTTGTGTTTCATCAAGTAGATATACCCATACCTACTTAAATCATCTGTGAAGGTTAAAAAATAACGACACCCATCGCATGCTTCAACACTCATCGGACCGCATACATCGGTATGTATTAATTCCAATAAGTCATTAGCTCGCTCCATTGTCCCGGAGAACAGAGGTTTAGTCATCTTACCCATGAGGCATGGTTCACAAGTATTGAATGATTCATAATCAAGTGATTCCAAAAGTCCATCCGCATGGAGTTTTTTCATGCGTTTTACACCAATATGACCTAAACGGCAGTGCCACAAGTATGTTGCACTATCATTATCAACTTTGCATCTTTTGGAATCAATATTATGAATATGTGTATCACTACGATCGAGATTCAACAAGAATAGACCATTCATCAAAGATGCATGACCATAACAGATGTTACTCATATAAATAGAATAACCATTATTCTTTGACTTAAATGAATAACCGTTTCGCAATAAACAAGATCCAGATTTAATGTTCATGCTCAACGCTGGCACCAAATAACAATTATTGAGGTCTAAAACTAATCCCGAAGGTAGATGTAGAGGTAGCGTGCCGACGGTGATCACATCAACCTTGGAACCATTCCCGACGCGCATCGTCACCTCGTCCTTAGCCAATCTTCGTTTATTCCGCAGCTCCTGTTTTGAGTTACAAATATGAGCAACCGAACCAGTATCAAATACCCAGGCGCTACTACGAGCATTAGTAAGGAACACATCAATAACATGTATATCAAATATACCTTTGTTCACTTTGCCATCCTTCTTATCCGCCAAGTATTTGGGGCAATTCTGCTTCCAGTGACCATTTACTTTGTAGTAGCAGCACTCAGTTTCAGGCTTGGGTTCAACTTTGGGCTTCTTCACGGGAGTGGAAACTTGCTTGCCATTCTTCTTAAAGTTCCCTTTCTTTTCCTTGCCCTTTTTCTTGAAACTAGTGGTCTTGTTAACCATCAACACTTGATGCTCCTTCTTGATTTCTACCTCTGCCGATTTCAGCATCGCGAAGAGCTCGGGAATCATTTTCGTCATCCCTTGCATATTATAGTTCATCACGAAGCCTTTGTAGTTTGGTGGTAGTGACTGAAGAACTCTCTCAATAACACTTTCAACTGGAAGATCAATTCCTAGCTGAGTCAAGTGGTTATGATACCTAGACATTTTGAGTATGTGTTCACTGACAGAACTGTTCTCCTCCATTTTACAGCTAAAGAACTTGTTGGAGACTTCATATCTCTCAACCCGGGCATTTGCTTGAAATGTTAACTTCAGCTCTTGGAACATCTCATATGCTCCGTGGCGTTTAAAACACTTTTGAAGTCCCGGTTCTAAGCCGTAAAGCATGGCACACTGAACTATCGAGTAGTCATCAGATCGCGCCTGCCATACGTTCATAACATCTGCATCAGCTCCTACAGCAGGTCTTTCACCTAGCGGTGCATCAAGGACATAATTCTTCTGTGCAGCAATGAGGGTAATCCTCAAGTTACGGACCCAGTCCATGTAGTTGCTACCATCATCTTTCAACTTAGCTTTCTCTAGGAACGCATTAAAATTCAAGGGAACGGTGGCACGGGCCATTGATCTATAACATAGATATGCAAAAACTATTAAGACTAAGTTCATGATAAATTTTAGTTCAAATAATCAAATTACTAATGAACTCCTACTTAAATCAACATCCCTCAAGTTGTCCAAGTGATACATGATCCAAATCAACCAACCCATGTCCGATCATCACGTGAGATGGGGTAGTCTTCAATGGTGAACATCTCTATGTTTATCATATCTACTATATGACTCACGTTCGATCTTTCGGTCTCCGGTGTTCCGAGACCATGTCTGTACATGCTAGGCTCGTCAAGTTTAACCCAAGTTTTCTGCATGTGCAAAACTGGCTTACACCCGTTGTATGTGAACGTAGAGTCTATCACACCCGATCATCACGAGGTGCATCGAAACGATGAACTTTAGCAACGGTTCATACTCGGGGAGAACACTTTTATCTTGAAATTAAATGAAGGGATCATCTTGTAATGCTACCTTCGTTCTAAGCAAAATAAGATGCATAAAGGATAAACATCACATGCAATCAAAAATATGTGACATGATATGGCCATCATCATCTTGTGCTTTTGATCTCCATCTCCAAAGCATCAGCGCGATCTCCATCATCACTGGCCCGACACCTTGATCTCCATCGTTGCGTCGAGGTTGTCTCGCCAACTATTGCTAATGCATACTGATAAAGTAAAGCAATTACATGGCGCTTAAGTGATTGACTCGCATGTCATACAATAATTAAAGACAACCCTAAGACTCCTGCCGGTTGTCGTACTCATCGGCATGCAAGTCGTGAACTTATTACAAATCATGATCATCTCATACATCAACATATATCACATCATATTTTGACCATATCACATCACAACATGCCATGCAAAAACAAGTTAGACGTCCTCTACTTTGTTGTTGCAAGTTTTACGTGGCTGCTACGGGCAACTAGCAAGAACCGTTCTTACCTACGCAAAACCACAACGGTGATTATTAAGTTGCTATTTAACCTTCTGCAAGGACCGCCGTAGTCAAATCCGATTCAACTAAAGTAGGAGAAACAGACACCCGCCAACCACCTTTATGCAAATCAAGTTGCATGTCAGTCGGTGGAACTGGTCTCATGTGCGTGGACATGTAAGGTTGGTCTGGACCGCTTCATCCCACAATGCCGCCGAATCAAAATAAGACATTGGAGGGAAGCAATATGAACCTCACCGCCCACAACTCCTTTGTGTTCTACTCGTGCATATCATCTACGCATAGACCTGGCTCATGATGCCACTATTGGGAAAGGTTGCATGGAAAACAAAAAAAAATTCTACGCACAAGCAGGATCTATCCATGGAGATGCAGAGCTACAAGAGGGGGAGAGCATCTACATACCCTTGTAGATCGCTAAGCGGAAGCGTTTATCAACGCGGTTGATGTAGTCGTACACCTTCATGATTCGTCCCGATCAAGTACCGAATGTATGACACCTCCGCGTTCAGCACATGTTTAGCTCGATGACGTCCTCGCCTTCTCGATCCAGTAAGAGAGGCGAAGTAGTAGATGAGTTCCGGCGTGGTGACAGTGGTGGTGAAACTTCTCCGCAGGACTTCGCCAAGCACAACCGACGTGGACGGTGGAGGAACTAGAACTAGAGGAAGAGGGGGCGCCATACACAGCTTGGGGATCATGGTGTGTGTTACCTCTCTTCCTCCTCACACATATATAGGTGGAGGGCGAGGGAAGGCTGCCCTAGGCGCCACCAAGGGGGCCGGCGGCCGCCCTAGTGGCCTGCCCTAGGTGCGCCCCCTTCCTTTCTTGGCGCTTGGGGAGAAGGCAGGAGGGGAGGCACCCCCCTTTCCTTTCTCTCATGTGGAGAGAAGGCAGGAGGGGCTGGCCCTCCTCCTTTTCCTTCCCTAAGGGCCGACAGCCTAGAGGTGGGGCGCACCAGCCCTTATGGGCTGGTGTGCTTTCCTCGTTGGCCCAATAAGCCCAATAACTCCCCGTGGCCTCCCCGGAACCCCTTCCGGTGATCCAATAAATATCTGGTGCATTTCAAAACCTTTCCGGAGACCAAATACTATCATCCTATATATCAATCTATACCTCCGGACCATTCCGGAGCTCTTCGTCATGTTCATGATCTTATCCGGAACTCCGAACAACATTCGGTCAGTAACTCACACAACTCATATAATATTATATCGTCAACGAACGTTAAGCGTGCGGAACCTACGGGTTCGAGAATGATGTAGACATGACCGAGATGCTTCTCCGGTCAATAACCAATAGCGGGATCTGGATGCCCATATTGGTTCCTATGTATTCTACGAAAATCTTTATCGGTCGAACCTTTATGACAACATACATAGTTCCCTTTGTCTGTTGGTATATTACTTGACCGAGATTCGATCGTCGGTATTTTCATACCTAGTTAAATCTCGTCACCGGAAAATCTGTTTACTCGTTCCGTAATACATCATCACTTAACTAACTCCTTAGTTACTTTGCTTGCAAGCTTCTTGTGATGTTGTATTACCGAGAGAGCCCAGAGATACCTCTCTGTCATACAGAGTGACAAATCTGAATCTCGATTCACGCCAACTCAACATACACCTTTAGAGATACCTGTAGAGCACCTTTATGATCACCCGGTTACATTGTGACATTTGATAGCACACAATGTATTCCTCCGGTATCCAGGAATTGCATGATCTCATGGTCGAATGAATATGTATTTGACATTAAGAAAGCAGTAGCAATAAACCGAGCGATCATATCCTAAGCTAACGGATGGGTCTTGTCCATCACATCATTCTCCTAATGATGTGGTCCCGTTATCAAATGACAACTCATGTCTATGGTCAGGAAACCTTAATCATCTTTTGATCAACGAGCTAGGGTAATAGAGGCTTACTAGGGACTTGGTATTTGCTTATGTATTTACACATGTATTTAAGTTTCCTATCAATACAATTATAGCATGAATAATAAACCTTTATCATGATTAGAAAATATAATAATAACCACTTTATTATTGCCTATAGGGCATATTTCTAGCAGGAATGACGTTGGTCTTCATCACCGGAGACATCTCAAGCGAAGGTGAGTGGTAGTTCCGTTTCAGCTAACGGTTCGTCGGCTCAATGCAGGGTCTCGCCAGACCGTTCTGCTGCTGGCTCGCCACCGAGGACACCCCGCCCGGCTGCTAGCGGAGTGCTCATCAGACCATGGAAGGGGCCACTTCCGCATCCCCGCGCTGTGCACACCGTCGCGCTGGGTGCTTTCATGCCGGCGGTGAGCGCTTCCCCGGCTGCGGTGGCGGAGACGAAGAAGGCAGATCACGATCCGCAATCCCTGGTAGCGAGCGTTACCGCCTCGTTCCAATCGGGGAAGGAATTAACGGCTGGGTCCAAGCATGATTACAGGGCGGGTGGACCCGCTGCCATGTCGAGCATGAAGGACCAGCTCCGATGTGCGGATTTTTCCCATAAACAAGGCGCCGTCGCGACGGGGAATTGCCGAACACCGCAATGGCCGTCATACGCATCCATTGTCTGCGCTCGGGCACCCGCATCCATTGCCAGCACTCCGGGCTCCGTTTCGATGGCCGGACGGCCCCCTCCACCACCGTTGGGAGGCCAGCCATCGGGACTGCCTGCATCCAAGCCGGTGGCCACTCAGCCTGCGACGCGTGCCCCGGGCGCGCATGATCGTCTTGCCGCCTTGCCGGGTACCGCCGCTTGGCCGGGCCGCCGGGACCGGGAGGCTCGGCCGCCTCGGGCGGGCAGGATGTCTCTCCCTCTGCCCCCTCAGCACGAACCTTCAAGGTGCCCATGCAGCAGGCTGCTGTGACCTCCTCCAGCCGCCCCAAGAAGAAGAGAAAGAATAACCAGGTTCAGCGCATGCGGCACCCGTGCTGCGCAACAGCGTACAGGCGGCGGCTAAGGCTGACTGTTTTGTACAGAATCATCGAAGGAAAACCAACAATCCGTGGTGTTATAACTGCAGGACTGATGATCATATCTCAAAAGATTGCACCGTGACTAGATGCTGTTACATATGCAATAACTATAAGCATCCTCTGCATCGTTGTTCTGTATTGAAACAGTCGAGGCCAGTAGCATCTTTTGGTGGTGTCGGTCTTAATGAGGCCACGTTTGTGCATCTACCGGACTCGGTTTTCAAGGAACATCTTGCACCACATTCTTCACCAATTGGTCTGGTAACGATATATGGAGGTTCGGTGACAGCTACTGTTGTGGAGTGTGAGATCACAAAAATTGCCTTGGTCCTAACTCCGTGGAAGTGGGAGGCCGTTCCCCATGGAAAAGAGGCCTTCCTGGTTGCTTTCCCGTCTATGGAGGTTTTGCAGAGGATGAATGCTTTTGAATTCAGAGTCAAATCTCATGATGTGGTGTTTGCCATCAGTGAATGGAAATCAGAATATGATGTCAGGCCAAGACAAAATCCGCTGAAGCACTACCAGAATCATCCCCTATGCCGACGGCCCAGCCCTGATTCCCATCGGGACAGGCCTATGCTGACGGCCCCCGTCGGCGTAGGGCCGTCGTCAACATAAGCGTCGGTGTACCCCCGGAGGCCGTCGGCATAGATGATATCACGACGGTGTCCGTACATCTATGCCGACGGCCCCGGCCGTCGGCGAAGTTCCTAGCCTAACGGTGGCTGTCGGCGGCGCCGTCAAGTGCTGCCCAACCAGGAGGCGCCATGTGGCAATCCTATGCCGATGGCCTAGCCGTCGGCATAGGATTGCCATGTGGCACCTCCGGATTGCTCCTGGAGGATGGCTACGCCGACGGCCGAGCCGTCGGCATAGATGCCACGTGGCATCTACTGGGAGCTCCTGGGGCAGCGCTATGCCGACAGCCGAGTTGTCGGCATATCCCTACCCCAGGAGTTCCCAGTAGCCGCCATGTGGAACCTATGCCGACGGCCGAGCCATCGGCATAGGTGCCACGTGGCGGCTACTGGGAGCTCACACCAGCCCTATGCCGACGGCAAGGCCGTCGGCATAGTTTGTGTTTGATTTTTTTTCTTTTTTCTGTTTCTTTTCAGCTCAATTCAATTCAATATATACAACACATATGAAAGATGCAAATAGACAAACTGATAAGGAGCAGCATCACACAACAATATATGCATCATCACACAACATAAGAAGCATCGCAAAGCATAAGCATATAAGTATCATCACCACCAAGCATATAAGCATCTCACAAACAACAATAAGTATCATCACAAGCATATAAGTATCATCACCACCAAGACCGCCACAAGTCACCCAAAGGCTTAAGCGCCAGGACGTCGAGCACCGCGAAGGTCGTCACCGCCAAGTCCGCCGAAGCCCAGGTCGTCACTGCTAGCGGCAGCGCTACCGCCAAGACCGCCGCCACCACCGCCACCGCCTCCGCCTCCGCCTTCGTGGATCGGAGTGATCGGGCTCCGTGACTCGGGAGTGGTGCCAAGACCAGCACCACCACCAATGGTAGATCCACCGGTTCCCTAGATGTTGAAAAGACATGTTAAGGGGATATATTACTGTGTTGAATAAACGATATGCTTTGGGTGAATAAATTGGGGATGAACTAACCGGCGAGGGACCAGAGTTCTGTGCCAGAAACTCCTCAAAGGTAAGCAGCCTTGGTTGTGGTGGAGGAGATGGTGCTGGTTGCAATTGAGGAACCCTGCCGGCCGCCATTTCCTCAAGAGCGTGCTGCATCCTACGATTGTTCTGCTCATGGAATGCAAAAACGCTCTCGTGCCACGCCATGGTCTCCTGGCGTGTGTACTCCATGTAGGCCTATGGTATGACATGATGGAACTCATAAAATTACTCAATGCGGAAAATAAAGTGAGCAATGAAGATAAGAGGGAAAATACTTACAGATTGCCGGTCCTGGAAGAGGGACTGTGACTGTGCACTGGTCATGGGCGTGCTCGTGCGCTGGCTCAGGCTCGGGTCGGTAGCTCGGAGCTGTGTGTAGGACATAGAAGGAGTGATCACAGCATCTAGAAGCGCCTCCCGACCGTGCTCCTTGGGCCCCATGCCCACCACCACCCTCTCGTCCAGATCCGCCGCAATGGGGTCAGGTGTGCCAGGATGTAACCTCAGATACCCATCGGAGTAGGCCTTCTTCTTTTGCGCGGTCTTGCCGTAGTACTTGGCCTCGCCAGGCTTGGGCTTCCTCTGCGTATGGGCGATCTCCCACGCCTCCATGTGTGAGAGCGACCGCTTCAGTTTCTCCTCCTGCACAACCAAACAGAGGTTAGTCATACATAAGAAAGTGACGGTAAATAGAAGAAGAAGAATGTTTAATGAGGTTAGTCATACATGAAGTGTCTTGTCGAGAAAGTGGTTTCGGTTTCCCTGAGCATGTACTCCCTCCTTCCCTCGGTTAGCCTTGTTTTTATGCTCGTAGCCGCCCAGGCTCCATCCTTATCACACCACAGATCCACCAATGCCGCCTAGGACTCGTCTTTTCCATAACACCAATTTGGACACACCTACATAATGAAAGCATAATGGCATGTCAACACGAAACGGTGAAATGAACCACAAACATCGGAATGAAAAATCTTTTATACTTACCGCCAAGTACTCGTGCCTCTCCAAGGTAATGCCCATCCTCCGCGCTTCTTCCTTGGTCATCTTCACACCAAGAGTGTCGTGATAGTATGTCGAGATGGCCACCCAGCGCACCTCGTACTGCATCTGGCAGGCCTTCTTCTTGCATTGGCGAAGCACGATCTGGTCGGCAGTGGCCTTGTGCTCCGGAAGAACTCGATAGTATTTCTACAATCATTCATGAAACCAGAATGGAAGATGCCATGAGTTAAATCATTCATGAAACCAGAATGGACTTGTGCTTCTGAAGAGAACTCACCCAGAAATTAGTGATCACGGCCTTGGCATGGGTCTCATGGTCCGCGTGGAGGGCCGCTTCCTAGTGTTCCCAGCTCGTGGCCAAAACCCGACGGTCTGGGTGCCTGACTGGATCCGGACAGTACAGCCCCGGCCAGTGTACCTTCAGCAAGACGGTGATGAGGCCGTTGGGAATACGGGCCCCTTTAGGATATATCTAGTTTCTGCAAAAGAATGAAATATTAGCATGTGACAAGCAAAATAAAGAAAAATATAAGCATGTGACAAGCAAAAGAATGAAATTATTATAAAGTGGCACTTACTCTTTCCCCGTGGGCTCAATGAGCCACTTCTGCTCCTCGGTAGCAGGAGTCTGCTTTGGTAGCTTTGCGTTACCACGCAGCCACCCCTTGTTGCCAACCCCCTCCCCGCCACCACCATCATCCCCGCCACCATCATCATCCCCGCCACCACCCTCCTCCTCGCCTGCCTCCTCCTTCTCCTCCTCGTCCTCCTCCCCAACCTCCTCCTCGGCCCCATCCCGAACCTCCTCCTCCTCCTCCTCATCCTCCTCCTCCTCCTTGTCAGAGGGTACCTCACTAGAGGAGGGCCTCGAAGACAACACCCCTAAGTCGGTGAGGGTGCGCTCTTTCTGGCCGCGACCCCCTGTAGTGGCTCTCCCCCCACCCCCTCGCCCTCTAGGGGCTTCCCCCCCCACCCCCTCCCCCTAGGGCACCTCTCCCTCGACCTCCCTGTGAGGAGTCATCGTCAAGTAGTCGGGGGGGGGGGGGGGAGGATTACGTGCTCGACCACTCCGACTGGGCAGGCCGACGACCTTGCGTAGGAAACCCACGCCGTCGCCCTTCCCCTTGCCCATGTTCCACGAACCTGCATTGAAAAGAGAATAAACAATTAGTACATTAATAAAATGAAGGAAAAGGCATAATAATAAGGAATAATAAACACGTTAATAAAAATGCATATTCCTAAACTATAAAAAAAGACTTGAAACGTACATCTGCTAGAACCCATACGAATCATCACTGTTGTAACCTCTTTCTCGGTTGGTCTCATCATCACTATCAATCATATCATCTTCGTTGTCTGACGGAGGTGGAGGCTCTTCCTCGTCATCAGTGTCTTCGTTTAACTTTTCTAGCATAAGTATGTCATTTTCATTGACAATGGTCTCACCATCATTCCATGCATTGTCGTCGTTTGGACCCACATCATCATCACCCAATGGTCTAGCGTCATCGTTTGTAACCACATCATCATCAGGTTGCTCTTGATAGAACACTCCCTCGTATGTCATGGGGTTAATGTTGTAGTAATCGTCTTCATTCGGGTCCGGTAGCTTACCATGTGGCGACACCTTGAACACAACTTCCCAACCCTTTAGGTACTCTTTCTGGCATGGGTAAGGCAGATAATAAACTTGTGTAGCTTGGGTAGCCGCAATGAAGAGATCGGCTCCTGCATAGACGGTTGATGGTTTAACTTCGACCAAACCAATGGAAGGCGTATGTCTCTGCCCCTCCCGCGGATCGAACCATCGGCATTTGAACACAGGCAGACTGAGGGTTTCGCGCCCTTTGCGGAATTTAATCTCGTATATATTTTGTACCCTTCTGTAGTAGTCTACTGAATTTTGACCGGGGGTGTACACTCCGGTATTTATAGTTTTGGGATCAGGCCGGCTGTTCTGGTGCTCCTCTGTATGGAAGCGATACCCATTCACATCATACTTGTTACATGTCATGACGGCAGGGTCAAAACCCATGGAAACCCATCTCAATTCATCATCCATAGATATGTTCGGATCTTTTCCCTACAAGTATAATTGAAATTGCTGGGTGCATTAGTTCGGTTAACTAATAAATGTTGAACTACGTATTTAATAGGGGAATGTGGAAAATTACTTTCTCCATGAACCAAGCAACAAAATTACTTTCTCCAGGGTTTCCATGACGGAGAAGAGGAAGTGCCTCCGCCTCAGTAGGAGGATTCATTCCCGTCCATTCCTCTTGAACGAAATCACTAAAAGAAGAAAAACGGTGTTAGACTGGGACTAAGTGAACATAGAACATAATGCTGTGGAAGACATAAAGGAATGGTGTAGTGGTATTACCTCATCCACACTTCCTCAACTTCCTTGATGTTGTGCAAGATATAGAACATGAGGTCCTCCCAATCTTGTCATGGCATGTTATAAGATTTCGAGGCCCCAGCACTTCCACCTTGCACATTGAATAGATGGAGCCTGGGTTGATACTTGGGCTCTTCTATATTGTATCGAGGCACCTTGTTATGCAGATGGGGAACGTGGTCTGGATAGTATGATGTCCTGAGGTCTGACACCTCCTCTAGGATAACTGCCTCAGCTATGGAAGCTTCAATCTTAGCTTTGTTTCCACATTTCTGTCGGAGATGCTTGTTCTGTCTCTCAGGGCCGTACTGCCAGCGATTCTGCATAGGCCCCCCCAACAATACCTCGTTCGCAAGGTGCAGAGTGAGATGTGTCATTGGAGTAAAGAAGCTGGGCGGAAAGATCTTCTCTAGCTTGACTATCAACTCCGGTGCCTTCTTATGCAATTGTTCAATCACGTCTTTACTTACTTCTTTAGCACAGAGCGTGCGGAAGAAATGGCTTAGCTCGGCAAACACTCACCAGACATGCTCGGGGACATAGCCTCGAACCATCACCGGCATTATATGCTCAATCCATACATGGTAGTCATGACTCTTCAGGCCGGTCACTTTGCCCGTTGAAAGATTGACCCCCTTACTTATATTCGATGCATAACCATCGGTGAACTTCAAAATGTGTTTCAGCCAGATAAGTACTTCCTTTTTTTTCTGGTGTTTTAAGGACAAAATCAGCATCTGGCTTGAACCAGTTTTTTTGACCGCTTGTGGGAGGCTTCATGTTTAGACGTGGTCTATCACAAATTCTCTGTTGATCGGCTCTAGCTTTAACGTTATCCTTCGTCTTATCAGGAATGTTGATGATCGTGCGGAAAAGGGACTCTCCGACATTCTTTTTGGTGTGCATCACATCTATGTTGTAAGGAAGTTTGAGGTCCTTGAAATAGGGAAGCTGTGAGAAGGGGGTAATGTGAGTCCAGTTGTGCGTCTCACCATATCCCTCGAAGCCTTTGGCTTTGGCTTTGGCTTTGCCTTTGACTTTAGGCTTGAGAGCTTTTCGCTGAGCAAGAACATCTGCCCTAAAAAATGTTGGAATCTCGGTTACTTCATGAATAACCCGGCCTTTCGTGAAGTTCTTCTTGTCTTCCCTGTCTAGATGGTTTGGAGGGAGGAACTGTCGATGCAGGTCAAAGGCTACATACTTGCCACCCTTACTCAGCCAAATCATTCGCAGAGCCTGCATGCACACTGGGCATGGCATCTTCCCACTTGTACACCATCCGCTGAGTAGAGCATAGCCAAGAAAGTCATGCATGCAATAGTGCAACCAAACTTTCATCAAGAAATTTCTCCGCAGATCCCGGTCGTATGTCAACCTCGGAAAGTACCAAGAATGGTGCAAATCATCCACCAGCGGCTGCATAAACACACCCAATTGCTTCCCCGGGTATTCAAGCCCCGGAATGATGAGCGACAAGAACATGGTCTTGCGTTGCATTAGGGCACCGGGAGGGAGATTGAGCAGAATTACAAACACGGGCCAGCAGCTGTATGGATTGGACGACACACCATATGGATTGAACCCATCACCTGATATGGCTATTCTGACATTCCCAGCCTCGGCTGCTTCCTCGGGGTATTCTTCATCGAACGACTTCCATGCTTCGCCTTCCGATGGATGTACGATTTTATTTGGATTGTACCTTATACCTTCCTTGTGCCACTTCATCATTTTGGCAGACTCCTCCGTGATGAAAAGGCGCTGCAGTCTTTCTATGAAATGGAGATACCTAAGAACCTTAGCGGGGATGGCTAGCTGCTTTTTCTCACCATCCTCACCGACCATCTCAAGGTACCGAGACGAACCGCACTCCCTACAGTACTTGTCATCCGCATACTCATGCCTAAACAAAAGGCAATTCTTCAGACAAACATCTATTTTCTCATAATCCATAGAGAGTGCCTTCATGATTTTCTTTGTAGCATACATGCTTTTCGGCAGTTCATGACCCTCAGGGAGGCTGTTAGCCCATACTCCCAGGAATGCTTCGAAGCATTTCTGGCTACAGCCGTACTCAGCCTTGACTGCAATCAGTTGCGAGATGGCATCCAGCTGAGATATTTTTGCACCCGCATAAAGAGGTTTTTTCGACGAGGCCAAGACCTCCAAGTAGGCCTTTGCGGTTGCCTCCGGCTCCTCCGGTTCATTCTCTGAAGGTGTCGCATGTGCCGTTTCTGCAGCAATGACATCATCTAGCATGTCCCTGACCCCGTTGTCCGCATAACCATCGATGCGTTGTCGCATCACCTCCTCTCTACCACGGTCCTGCTCGGCTAAGTTTATCGGCGGCATGTCAAAGTTTTGCATGTATCCGTGCATGCGAAGGTGGTCAGTCATGTCCTTCTGATTTCTACGGTGACGTCTGGCACATCTCGCACAGGGGCATGGTGGGATAATTCTCATTGGACTACGGAATATCTCCTTCAAATACACATCGGTTTTCGTGATCCACTCTGATGTTACTCGATTCTGACGGATAAAACCACTGTACATCCACTGATTATCTGCCATCCTCTGCTTTATTGGGAGCCACACAACTAAATTAAGGATTCATTTAAATTAATCACATCAAAATTTCATTTTCTACCGCGTTGACGGCATTGAAACCACCTACATCTCTAATAGGTAAAGATAGGTCCTAATCCCACCCGAGGATGTGTAGAGTGAGTACGTTCTCCATTCTACCATGTTCTGAGACAAAACTTCGGCAGCACCTCCCCGCTGTTCTCCAGATACACGTCTCGGCAAATAGCCGAGAGAATGTGCTCCGGAGAACAATGGGGAGGCGCCGCCGAAATCCTGTCTCGGAACGGGGTGGAACATGGAGAACGTACCCAATCTACACATCCTCGAGCTGTCCGTGGAAAACGCTGGACAATCCAAAAGAGATGCGGTGATAAATATGCAATTGAATGCATATTTATCGATGCAACCCTTTCGGACGGGAGACGCCTAGGTTACGCGACTTGACTTGAGAATGAAATCTAGTGACATGATTCGTAGCTCACCCTAGGCTGTAGAGGAAGTAGTCGAACAGCGGAGGGACAATCGGGGTCCAACAGCTCCTACGATGATGACTCCACCGAGATGGAACACCACAGAACCTGCACCGTGACAAAAATTAAGAACATCACAATATCATCATCATCATCATCTATCATCTTGTAACAATCATCGAAGCATAAAAAAATCATCATCATCCAACAATCATTATCATCTATCATCTCTTCCGCAAAAAAAATGGAAATCTATCATCATCATCATCTAAAAATTATCAAGGCATAAAAAAAGCATCATCATCTATCATCAACATCATCATCTATCATCATCAACATCATAATCTATCATCATCTATCATCTAAATTTTTTTTTGCATTTCTTGCATTTCTCACATTTCTAACTATCATCAAATCATCTAACTATCATCATACATAATGCATCCATCCATCTGACCATCTATCATCATACATAATGCATCCATCCATCTATCATCTAACTAAATTAACAAAAAAAAATTGCTTCAAAGAGGGAGGGAAGGATCTCACCGTGGGGGAGGGCCGGCTTGGGGGGGAGGGCAGGCACGGAGGGAGAGGCGGAGGGGAGCTCGGGCTCGGGCTAGGCCGGCCAGAGCAGCGGCAGAGGAGGGCCGGTGCAGCCTAGCCGCCGGCCGGAGCGACGGTCGGGCGGCGGTGAGGGCGGAGTGGGCTCGGGGAGGTCCGGCCGGACCGAGCTCGATGAGGGCGCGGCCGAGGGGTGGCCGGGGAGGAGTCGACGCGCCCCACTGCGGCAAGGGAAGGGCGGCGGTAGCGCGGGCCGAGACGACGAGGCCGGGGCGGCCGCGGGGAGTGGCGAGCGAAGGGCAGCGGCGGCCCAGAGCGCGGGTGGGGCGGCGGCGGCGCAGGGCGAGGGAAGGGCGGCGGCGGTGACCGGAGCAAGGGAAGGGAATGGCGGCGGCGGGCGGAGCAGAGGATCAGGCGGCGGCGCGGGTGTAGGGTGGGGTGCGTCGGGGGAGATGGGAATGAGTGGTGGGGGGCTAACCGCAGCGGATAAGGCGATACTATGCCGACGGCATACGTGGCACCCTATGCCG
The DNA here is from genome assembly GCA_011799875.1 of Thinopyrum elongatum. NCBI lineage: Eukaryota > Viridiplantae > Streptophyta > Magnoliopsida > Poales > Poaceae > Thinopyrum > Thinopyrum elongatum. The sequence continues at coordinate 71,961,133 of CM022297.1, forward strand.
ACGGCATAGATAGGAGGCTGCTAGATGGCATAATTTAGTCCCACCTCGCCCAAAGACAAGCAAGATGACCTGTTTAAATAGTTCACTAATCCATACGTCATAAGCTCCGGTATTCATTAGACTTACGTTAAGAAAACGGACAATTACCGTGAAACTTTCAGTGGCCGGCCCGGTGCCCGGGCACTGAAGGTTTCACCGTGATAGTATGTTTTCCATGATGAATGCCGGAGTTTTTAATAAATTCAATTATTAAATTTTTTTGATTTTTAGTTTACCGTGTGTATGGGACCCGGTGAGAGGCCCGTGACACGGCGGCACCGACGCCCGTGAGGGGGGGCACACCCCGCACCCGCACGATTCCCCCCTCCAAGTGACGGCGGCACTGCCGTCCGAGGAGGGAGGGCCACACCACGGAGCCCCAAGAAGGGCGTCTACGCATGCCACATCACTTTCACACATGCATCAGGACCCGTGCGATGTTTCGGTGGAATAGCTATGCCCCGAAGGCCACCCCGATTCCCAGTTGACCCGGAGATCTAGCCCTTTGACTTTCGCCGGACGGGCTTTGACCGGTGGACCTTTTCACCTGGTTGCGATAGGTCAGCCCATAGCAACATCCCCGAACACGGTCTGGACCCAACCCACCACTAGATTCCCTCCGGTTCTACCGCACCCGCACGATTCCCCCCTCAAAGTGACGACGGCACTCATCGAGGAGGGGGGGCCAACCACGGAGCCCCAAGACGGGCGTTACACATGCCACATCACTTTCACACAGCATCAGGACCCGTGCGATGTTTCGGTGGCATAGCTACGCCCCGAAGGCCACCCCGATTCCCAGTTGACCCGGAGATCTAGCCCTTTGACTTTCGCCGGACGGGCTTTGACCGGTGGACCTTTTCACCTGGTTGCGATAGGTCAGCCCATAGCAACATCCCCGAACACGGTTTGGACTCAACCCACCACTATATTCCCTCCGGTTCTACCACACCCGCACGATTCCCCCTCCAAGTGACGGCGGCACTGCCGTACGTGGAGGGGGGGCCACACCACGGAGCCCCAAGACGGGCGTCTATGCATGCCACATCACTTTCACACATGCATCAGGACCCGTGCGATGTTTCGGTGGCATAGCTACGCCCCAAAGGCAACCCCGATTCCCAGTTGACCCGGAGATCTAGCCCTTTGACTTTCGCCGGATGGGCTTTGACCGGTGGACCTTTTCACCTGGTTGCGATAGGTCAGCCCATAGCAACATCCCCGAACACGTTCTGGACCCAACCCACCACTAGATTCCCTCCGGTTCTACCGCACCCGCATGATTCCCCCTTCCAAGTGATGGCGACACTGCCGTCCGAGGAGGGGGGGGCCACACCACGGAGCCCCAAGATGGGCGTCTACGCATGCCACATCACTTTCACACATGCATCAGGACCCGTGCGATGTTTCGGTGGCATAGCTACACCCCGAAGGCCACCCCGATTCCCAGTTGACCCGGAGATCTAGCCCTTTGACTTTCACCGGACAGGCTTTGACCGGTGGACCTTTTCACCTGGTTGCGATAGGTCAGCCCATAGCAACATCCCCGAACACGGTCTGGACCCAACCCACCACTAGATTCCCTCCAGTTCTACCGCACCCGCACGATTCCCCCCTCCAAGTGACGGCGGCACTGCCGTACGTGGAGGGGGGCCACACCACGGAGCCCCAAGACGGGTGTCTACGCATGCCACATCACTTTCACACATGCATCAGGACCCGTGCGATGTTTCGGTGGCTTAGCTACACCCCGAAGGCCACCCCGATTCTCCCCTCTAACCAGTTTCCCTCCGTGTCGACCGTTGCCCCCCTCCGTGAGGGGACAATTGATATACCATTGGTGTATGTTTTTTGTTTAGATAAGGCACATTTATGTTGTGAAAACAAATAAAATTGTAAATAATATAAAAAAAATAAAAAAATAGAGGTATGCCGACGGCAAGGCCGTCGGCATAGCTGCGCACACGGAGTTATGATGCCACAGATCGATGACGTGGCACTGCATGCGGATTGATGACATGGCAGAGGGGGCCTATGCCGTCGGCATACCTCTTCCACACCACGGGCCCTCTCTCCCTCGGATCGATGATGTGGAGACAACGCGAATCGGTGATGTCAGCAAATCTATGCTGACGGCATTGCCGTTGGCATAGATATGCCAACGGCCGCCGTTAGCCCCCGTCGGCGTAGCTACGACGCCGTCAAACGGTCGCCACTGACTGGGTAGGTTGGCCCGTGCTATGCCGATGGCCCCCGTAGGCGTATCGCCAGCTGTCCCGACGGGCGTATTTTGCCGACGGCCCCCGTCGGCATAGATCGACATATGCCGACGGCTATTCTACGCCTACGGCCTGCCCTTGGCCGTCAGCATATGTCTATCTATGCCAACGGGGGCCGTCGGCATAGATGAGGCCGTCGGCAACTAAGTAAATTCTGGTAGTGAAGCCAGTTTGGGTACATGTATCCGGTGTGTTCCACCGCCACTTCGCCAATTTCTTGGTTTGTGGGCAGTGGGATCAGTTACCGGCATTACTCAGGATGTTGACTTGGTCTACTTGCGCCGCCGTGGCATCGTACGCATCCAGGTGGCTGTGTTGAATTTGAACATGTTTCAAAAGGAGGATGATACTAGTCGTGCCTCAGTCTCTGCTGAGATTTATGTCAAGCTTAACGGTTACGATCTTTGTTTTGTGCTTGAGCATGATGATTTCATTCCCAAGGAAGATTTTACCCCTCGCATTTGGGAGCGCCATGATGATGGTCCAGAGCACGGGGCTAACCGAGATGATGATTTTCATGATGGTGATGCGAACAAAAAATCCAATAGTTCAGGGGTCATTGATGACACTGTTTCATCAGCTCGGACTGTTCCTATGGAGGCAGTTTAGTACCTTCGTGGCTGCATCGGGAGATCCATCACAACATGCTACAGGCATCATGCATGGTACAGGAGCCCATAATAAGTGACGTGCAAAAGCTACAGCCATGTGCGGCTGCATGTGGGCACTGTGTGGCTGGCTCGGGAGCGAGTCAAACCTCACCGGGTGCTGCCGGCTAGAAGAGCCCCCGTCAAGCTTCGCGTGATGGACACACCCCTGCGGCTGATGCATACCATGGACTTATGCAGGCTGGGTTCACAACTCCGTCGCCAGGTACTGCTTCGCCGACGCCACATGTTCCACTTGCTGCATCGACCTCGCCAACCATGACTGCCGTGCCGTCTGCTACTCCAACATCACCGACGGTCTGCCCGGACACACTGACGACTCCTATATCGGGAGGGATGCCCACTCCCCTTCGGCATAGTAGCCGTCACCCCATAGACGTTGACGACTCTTCTCCGACCGACGAGCATACTCTGGACAAGGCAATGCGCCGTCAAGCTGCGCGCAATCTAGACTCCATGCTAGGTGCATCATCAGTAAAATCATTTCTTTCCTTTTCAGACACTCGTATTTCTTCTACCTTAAAGAACGTTGGTGTCTCTATGGGAAAGAATGATAACAAGGTGAGCTTGTCGGTGGGGGTGCTCAAATATATGGAGATCGACCGTTTAAAGGTTTCTCCAAAATGTCTGAGTACCTTGCCTAACCCCGAGACCGAGGAGGAGGAAGAGGTAGATGCCATATATGATGGTCCGCTTCTCTCCCATTTGGTTGGTGCGGTTACCGAGGTTGGATTGGATGAAGCAAGGCATGGGTCCATGTTTTGTGACTTCACAGCGTCTTCGCGAAAATCTAAATCACATTCCTCAAAAAAGAAACATAAAATGCCCAAGAAGGCGAAGTTGTCCACCCCGACCCGAGTTTCCACATGAGAGGCGTGTTTTGGAATAGCAGAGGTCTTTCAGACTTAGCTAAACATAAACACGTCGGTGACTGTGTGCGTGAGCATGGGTTGGATTTTGTGGCGATTTCCGATGCTGGAAAATGTGACTTCCGTGCGCATGTCTTGGATCACTTGTCAGGTGGTTTCGACTTCACATGGCATAGTCTACCAGCACGTGGAAGGTCCGGAGGAATCTTACTTGGGATAAAAACCACAATCATGGACTTGTTAGCCTTTTCGAGTGGTGACTTTCACATGAAATTCCACCCGCGAAACAGAGTTGATAATTTTACATGGAGCCTGGTCGCAGTCTATGGGGCTGCCCAAGATGAGCATAAATATACTTTTCTTCGGGAATTGGTGAACCTGGCTAAGGATAACCCGCATCCAATGCTTATTGGATGGGACTTTAATATCCTTAGGTACTAGGAAGATAAAAAATAATGATCGATTTGACACTCACTGGCCTTTCCTATTCAATGTTGTGATTGACAGTTTGAATCTTTGGAAAACCAGTATGTCGGAGACAATTCACTTGGGCCAATAACCATTATGTGCCAACATACGAAAAGCTTGATAGGGTACTCATGGATACCGAATGGGAACTAAAATTTCCTCTGGTAACTGTGCGGACCCTAGAGCATATCGAGGCACTATCGGATCATGCACCCATCATTCTTGATTCTAATTCTACAAGACCATCTGCTCGCCGGCCTTTCAAAGTTGAATTGGGATGGTTGTACCGAGAAGGCTTTGCAGACATAATCAAGAATGTATGGGAGAGGCCCGCTATTGGTCGCATAGCTATTCAGAGATGGGACTTTAAAATAAGGGCCACAAGACAATACATTTCTGGATGGGCGAAACACACCAATGCACTACTAGGGAAAAGCCTAGCAGTAGCGTGGGTTTTTGGCCTATCATTAGCGCGGGGAGCCGCGCTACTGATACGGCGCTACAGCTAAAGGTTAGCAGTAGCGTGGGCTTACACACGCTACTGCTATACGTACTTAGTAGTAGCGCGTTTTGCAGAAAGCGCTACTGGTAAGTACTAGCAGCGCGCCTTTGTGCCCGCGCTACTACTATTATTGCGTATTCTATTTCTTTTTCATTTTATGTCGTATTCATACACCATTATACAAGTTTTCATACAGTAGCAATTTAGAGATTGTTTTTACATCATAATGAGTTATTACATCACTGGGTGAAAGAACCATGGATTAGTTTCAAGTGGATGGATCACTTGAAACTAATCCATGGTTCTTTCACCCAATGATATAATAAATCATCATCATCATCATATCATTAACAACTTATCATTATAATACATCATTGTCATATAACAATTCCTCATGATCATCATTGTCATATAACAACTCCTCATTGTCATATAACAACTCCTCATTGTCATATAACAACTCCTCATGATCATCATCATCAACTCTAGCTAACACATTGTAGCACATAATAACACATTGTACCTAGGACCTACTACTCTTTTATAGGACCTACTACCTTCTCTTAGGTAAAATAGCATAAAACAAGATAGGCCCCGACTCTTCATTATGGAGAATGGAGATTATCCTGTCTCCAATTCTTGCGCTTTGCACAATGTTGCTTCCAAGTAGCTCCCAACGAGTGACCATACTTTTTTTCCAATCTTTGATTGTCATGTCTTCATCGGTTTTAGAAATCCGATATGAATAGCAGTGATGCGTAGGATGACCTGCCCGTAAGCTCATAACATCAAGGCGACCTTTTGGAAACATCAGATGAGCCACACAATCCTTCGGGATTTTCTGTTGAAAAACATAGTTATAACTTCGTAGTTAGCAATGTAGTTTAGTTTTAGAAGAATTTATGCAAAAGATGCTCGGATGTTGTAATAGTAAAAAATCTTACCATGACATCTCCATGGATGTTACCATAGTTCAACACGTGCACTAGTGGCACGTATTGACCATAATGTGCAGGAGTTTGATAATAGATATTGTAATTCTCAAGATCATTAATAAATGAGATCAGATGATCTTTCTCCCGATAAGTTAATTCTGCGCCATCGGTGTAGTAGGTTCTGTCTACCATCTTCCGCACATTCTTTGAAGAATGAAAATAAGCTATCAATGAAAATAAGCTGTCAACTATTTTGAAATAAACAATATAAATTACTTAATAACTATGTTTGAGAAACTCACATAGCGGTAGAATTGGAAGCGTATCAACAAGGGCCCAAATGTCCATATTATCTTCGTCTGGATCACCAAGATCCAAGGTGACAAGCATACCCTCATGAAAATCATACATCTTGCAAAGTGCTTCCCAATTCGGGCAACCAAAATGGAATACGCTCTCAGAATTGTAAAGATTTACAGCAAAATCTATACCATGATGGGTCCTTAGGTGAACTATCTTTGTTTCCATACTTTCATGATCTTCAAAATTCATCCTCTGCAAGACATAGCATCTTGCATGGCATGGGATAAGCTAGTCGAATTGTAAAAGACGAAAATTACACGTTGAAGAAGCAGAAGTCGTGCTTAATTATGAAAAAACACTTGTCATCGTTGCGTACCATTTCAACATCGAAGGTCTCCTGGAGTTTAATATTGAAGCGCCGACCTTGTACCAGGTGAGGCCTGTTGCATATACCCCGGTCATCGCCGCACCAGTCGCACTCCGGGAGCCTATCGTCGTCGGACGACATTTCCTATGTTCATAATTCAAAGATTAAACTTCTAAAATTAAATATATGTACTACAAAAACTAAGTTAGATCATTATTATTCATCACGGGTTGACTATCGGTCTGTCGAGTATTTTCTTGAAAACTCTCAGCTCACGTGGTGTATATATTGGACCGTCGGTGATGGTAGCTCCTCCCTTCGTTCCCGAGTGCATTACACCAATTTGTCTAGCACACGGGGACAAAGGAGAAGCTACCCCCACGACAACAGTCGGGATTCTTCTTCTCTCATATATGGTGTAGACTCTCGCTCACTGATTTTTTGACTGTCATGTATGGAGCCCCGACAGACTTAAAGTCAACCCGAAATGTCGTTTAATTCTCTTTCTAGCAAATCCGGGGCACTCGATATTTCCTACATATTCTAGCACAAGTCATGCTTAAAATCACGGAAAAATCCAGCATGACCTTTGCTAAAATAGGACATATCGAGCGCCTGAAATTTGCCGGAACGGAAATGAATCAACACTCCGGCATAACATAGGCCACTCGGATTTTCCCTGCGATACAAAGATGTCCATACACATACAACGATGCTTAAACCGGTGCTCATTGCATTTCAATGGTTCAATATTGACAAAAACATTTCAATATATCTTATAACCTGAACATTTCATTTGGTTAAGAAGCATAACTAAATACCCTAGTCCTACTCTATTCAACACCGAGGAGTAGAGAAGGAGGAGGTGGACTTTTAGCTCACCGAATCGGGTGTAGAGAAAGTAGAGGCAGCTCGGATGACTATCACTCCAAGGAGACACGACTCTACAAAGCCTGCATATTCCACCGAGTAAAATTTTAGATCATCAAATCTCATATAGCATTCTTTGATGACAAAGTGATAATGACATAAATTCAACTAGTTCTATTAATTCAACTAGTTCAACTAAGCACTTACTAAAAATAAACTAGTTCTATTAATTTTCTTACTAAAAATAAACTAGTTCTATAGTAAAATTTTAATTAGATCATCAAATCTCATATACCTAAATTTTCTTACTAAAAATAAACTAGTTTCTATTAATTCAACTAGTTCAACTAAGCACTTATATAAATAAAAAAATTAATTCTTACTAAAAAACAGTAAAAAAACTACATTATACAAGAACAGTAAAAACAGTTTAGGGTTGAGGAGATGGAGGGAGGGGGTGGGAGGAGGGAGGAGGAGGAGGGAGGGAGAGAGGAGGAGGGGGAGGAGGGGGTGGGAGGAGGGGGAGGAGGAGGAGGAGGAGAGAGGAGGAGGGGAGGAGGGGGCCGGCGGAGGGCTTGGCCAGAGGAGGAGGGAGGAGGGGAGCGGAGGGAGGGGGAGGAGGAGGGAGGGCGCGGTAGGGAGGAGGAGGAGGAGGAGGGAGGAGAGAGGAGGAGGAGGGAGGAGGAGGGATGGAGGGACTACTTTAGTGGAGGAGGAGCAGGAGCGTCGGCGGGCGACGACGGTGGTCGGGGAACGGCGGCAGCGGCGGATGACTGGGGGTGCGGGGGAGCGAGAGTGAGAGTGGAGAGGGAGAGCGGGGGCGGCCGGTTGGGGAAGATAGTATTGAACTTAGCAGTAGTGCGGGTTGGCGAAAAGCGATGCTGTTAAGTTCAATAGCAGTAGCGCGTTTACAAAACCGGCGCTACTACTATACCTAGTCTGGCGGCAACGTCGTGGCAATTGTAGTAGTAGCACGGTGTTTTGCTAACGCGCTACTGCCACGTGGGTAGCAGTAGCGCGGTTTGTTTCCACTCGCTACTGCTAAGTAGCAGTAGCGCCTTATTTTAAACCGCGATGCTGGTAAGATTCTGTGTATAAGGTTTTCCCTAGTAGTGATGGAATGTACAAAAAAAAGCAACGTCTCTCCACCATTATTAACGACCTCGACAAAATCGCAGAGACTCGCATCTTGTTGCCACAAGAGATTGAATTGAAGAAATCAATCCAACGAGAAGATAGCACGTCTTATGTGAGAAGAGAAAATCAAATATTACCAAAGATCCAAAGCTGACTTCATCTTGAAGGGTGAAAGGATCTAGATCACGACTAGAGGGGTGAATAGGCGTTTTAAAACTTTTACGGATATGGCTTTATCCTAATGCGGAATTAAACTAAACGGACACTTTTCAAGCATAAATCCTAAATATGCTAGGCTCAACTATGTGCACCAACCACCTATGATAAACAAGATAGGCACTTAAGGAAACTAGCAAGCACAAACTATATCACAAGATATGGAAATGAAGGAACAATTAAGCAATTCAACTAGCACAAGATATATCAATATGAGCAAGTATGAATTGCGGAAAGTAAAGGGTGTGGGTATGAGATAAACACAAGTGAGTCGGAGACACGGATTTATCCCAAAGTTCACACTCATGGGAGTGCTAATCTCCGTTAGAGCGGTGCCGAAGCCAAAGCTTCGGGGCATCACTAAGTGACTCACACTACTGCAGGATGCTGCTAACGCGACACTACGATCAGAGACCCTTTGACGAAACTGTGTGCGATGCATTAATCGCAAACGGTGATGTAGAATAACCATAAAAAAGATGAAAAACATTTGCGATGAAGGATACATCAAACACGGTTCAGATTTTAGTTACGTGTGAGATGCGGGGCATACGGTTGATCCAGAAGAACTGTTTGCGATGAGGTAGAACAACTGAAACGGGCAGCCATATCAATGTGTGTGCGATATACGGCATACGGTTCGCTCCGATGAACTGTGTGCTATTAGGGAATGCAATAGAAACGGTCAGCCAGATCAAAGTGTGTGTGATATACGGCATACGGTTCACTCGGACGAACTGTTTTCGATTAGGGAAGAGAACAGAAATGGTTCAACTTAACAAGATGTGTGTGATATGCGGCATACAGTTCATATAGATGAACTATTTGCGATGAGCCAAAAGAACACAAATGATTCGTGTAAACAAGATGTGTGTGATACGCAGCAAACAGCCCACTCGGATGAACTGTTTGCGATGAGAAATTATAACACAGACGGTTACTATAGTTAGTTCGTGTGCGATTCTGTTCATACAAAAAACTTTGAAAAATGCAAACTAGTTGCCTGCGGTGGCTAGGAGTATCGCACATGATGCGTATGCGAGTACTCGTGTGCGATGATTAGTAAGTTGCACATACGTTTCCTGATGTTAACACGTGTGTGATAAATAACACGTGGCCCAGAACCATCTATATTTTTTTTGAGATCCTAACCATCAATAAATTTTGACCTTGTTTCTCGTCACATTGCAGATTACAACGCAATAAGTAATTGCAAATCTGTTCACACCTATCAAACTAATATGTGTTCACACCTATCAAACTAATATGTGTTCATACCTATCAAACTAATATGTGTTCACACTTAGCACCGGGCTATAAAAACTACCCACTCAAAAATTACTTCACAGTTCCTCTCCTCATCACCCGCAAAACTGGTCTTTCCTGTCAAGTCGTTCTGCCATGACCGGTAAGAGGAGTTTCGGGTGGACATATAACCAGGCAGCAAAGACCAAGGCCGCGGAAGCACTAGAGAGGTCCCGCCGCGAAGCGACAGCCGTAGCAGAGATGTCCCGGCGCGCCGCGGAGCCCTCGAACGAGCTCTCACGGGCACGCGAGGGCTCTCACAAGCGCACTCGCCGCGTCGGCGATCGTGACGAGCTGGCGTTGCTGAAGTCCTTGGCCGGCGACGATGACATTCTCGCTGGCCTCATTAAGCAGCAGGAGCTGGTCGACGGCTTGATGAAGCTGCTCAAGATCAGCGATGCCTCGGTTGACAAGGCGACCGGCCTCGTCGAGCAACTCATGGGTGACAATGCGAAGCTCCTCAAGGCGCTCGCCGAGAAGGAGGAGAGGCCGCCGGCTGCAAGATGCTGCATGAGCAGAGCAGTGCCTCGGGGATGACGCTGACAGCGGTCGTCGAGGAACTGATGGGTGACTTGAGGAAGCTCCGGATCGAGCGCAAGCAGGAGGTGGAGGAATCCGTGGCTATTTTCAAGCAAAGTCGTGAGGAATTGAAGGAGCTGGAGGATGTCGTTGCCCGGCGATCCATCGACGAGTAGAGACAGTAGCGACCCAGATCGTTGTCTGGGATTTCCTTCTTCTCTTGCCCCCGTGTCTTCCGGGCTTTGCCGCATGTGGCATTTTAAATTATCCAGAATATGTAAGACAATTATTATCAGCGCCATTGTAAATGTGTCATCGTATTATCGGTTGCCATTTTATTTATCGCCGTATTATTCGTTGCCCTATGTGGCAATTTAAATTAGGCCGGAATACGAGTTGAAAACACGAACAAAACAAATGCTGCCATGGGATCACAAGCAAACACCCTCCGTCCAGGTGCTTTAATTAACCCATTAATGGAGAAGTTGTGAGCGAGGCGGGTGGCGGCTGGTGGATGGAGGTCAAAGAGCTCGCTTCCCGGTGAGCATGGGCATCCTTGCTGGCCGCACATGTCCCGTCGAGCCTGTGAGGTGGACAGGATGCACGCGTCCCGTCGAGTCGGCACGGCGGACTGCTCGCACGCGTCCCGTCGAGCCTGCACGGCAACTTCTCGCGCTCGTCTCGTCTAATCAAACAGCTGCACGCACGCCATCGAGTATGGTTAAATTTTGACATGGTTCATATAATACAACCGTTTGCGATATTAACGTGTCAGCTATTTGTTTCAAAAAGGACTTCGTTGGCTATTAATGTGTGCGCCTTGTCTCAAACTGGACGATTTTTTTACCACGGCATATATGTGCCATGTCATGAAACCATGCCAAGTTTTTGATTTACTGGGATTTAAAAACCGAGATTCTCAATGTTTCAGGACGACGAGAAGTTTGTAATTCATTCCCATTCCTTAAATGAGACCTAAACATGCACCCAATGACACATGTATGATTTCCCACCCATTTTGCTTCACTGGAGCATGTGCTTGTAGTTCAAATTTGGATTATGGACTACATTAAATGCCTAGAAAACTTAATTAATATATACAATGGCCAAACAAACCCTAAACAGTTTCAAATTTCAGCACGACACTCCTGTTATTCTATGTTGCCTGTAGAAAACAAAGTTCAAGGTGAGAAGAGGTAGCGATTATCGTTTCGCCCACAAGAGGGGCATGTTTCCCTACCGGAACCACGAGAGTTGCGAGAAGCTTTGGTTTGTAAGAGGCTTGTAATATAGCTTCGCCCAAATTGGACAATTATATGTACCATGTAGTGACACCGTGCCAAGTTTCATGATTTCCTGGTGAGTTTTGGATTTACAGAGGTTTAAAAACCGAGATTCACAATGTTTGTGGCCAAGCCAGGATGACGAGACGGTTGAATTCATTTCCATTCGTTCCATGGGACCTAAACATGCACCCCAAGGACACATGTACGTTTTTTCTAGCCATTTTAGTGCACTGGAGCATGTATTTGTAGTTCGGATTTGAATTATGGACATTAAATGCCTAGGAAACTCAATTAATGAATAAAAAAGGTCAAACGAACCCTGAATAATTTCAAAGTTCAGCGTGAATCTCCCATTGTTCCATGTTGCCTGTAGAAGAAAATACAAGGCTAGAAGAGGGAGCGATTATCGTTTCGCCCACAAGGGGACACGTTTCCCTATCGAAACCACGAGGGTTCTTGCGACAGGCTCCGGTTTGTAAGAAAGCTTGGCCCAAATTGGACAATGTTTTTACCATGACATATATGTGCCATGACGTGACACCATGCCAACTTTCATGACTTTCTGGTGAGTTTAGGATTTACGGGGATTTAAAAACCAAGATTCCAAATGTTTGAGGACGAGCCAGGATGCCGGTACGGTTGTAATTCGTCCCCATTCCTGGCATGGGACCTAAACATGCACCCAAGGACACATGTATAATTTTTCTACCCATTTTGGTGAACTGGAGCATGTATTTGAAGTTCAGATTTGAATTATGGACATTAAATGCCTAGGAAACTCAATTAGCGTATAAAAAGGCCAAACGAACCCTGAATAAGTTTAAATTTTAGCACGGATATCCTGTCGTTCCATGTTGCCCGTAGAAGAAAATACAAAGCTGAAAAGAGGAAGTGATTACGTTTCGCCCACAAGGGGAACACGTTTCCCTATCAGAACCACGAGGCTTCTTAGAGAGAAGTCCGGTTTGTAAGAGGTTTGTAATAAAGCTTGGCCCAAATTGGACAATGTTTTTACCACGACATATATGTGCCATGATGTGACACCATGCCAACTTTCATGACTTTCTGGTGTGTTTAGGATTTACGGGGATTTAAAAACCGAGATTCCAAATGTTTGAGGACGAGCCAGGACGCCGGTACGGGTGTAATTCATCCCCATTCCTGGCATGGGACCTAAACATGCACCCAAGGACACATGTATAATTTTTCTAGCCATTTTGGTGAACTGGAGCATGTATTTGAAGTTCAGATTTGAATTATGGACATTAAATGTCTTGGAAACTCAATTAGTGTATAAAAAAGGCCAAACGAACGCTGAATAAGTTTAAATTTCAGCACGGATATCCTGTCGTTCCATGTTGCCCGTAGAAGAAAATACAAGGCGAAAAGAGGCAGTGATTATCGTTACACCCACAAGGGGGACACATTTCCCTATCGGAACCACGAGGCTTCTTTGAGAGAAGCTCCGGTTTGTAAGAGGCTTGAAATAAAACTTGCGCCAAAATGGACGAAAAAAATTCCTCGACATATATGTGCCATGTCGTGACACCATGTCAAGTTTCATGATTTTCGGGTGAGTTTTGGATTTACGGGGATTTAAAAACCGAGATTCTTCTCATGAAATGTTTTCAAATAGCACACGGTTCACTCACGAAAGCCGTGTGCCTACCAAACCGTGGCCGATGACCCCCCCTCCCCCCTGCTGCGCGCGCGATCTGAGTCGTGCGTTCTGATTGGCCAGAACCCAAACCCCACGGATCATACGTCTACACCGTTGGATGCTCCCAGATCGAACGACAATCGTCAGCCCCTTTCGACAGCACATGCAGTACATGGGTAAGCACTGTGCGCATGCGTCGTGCTAGCTCACGCTTCCTTCTCTACTAAGTTTTCTAAACAGGCTAACATTTCCCGCCACTCCTCTCATTGGTTTCCCGCCTCTTCTCCCATCGTTTTCCCGCTACCAGTGTCACTGTGTCAGTGCTCATTGAAGGCTAGGCGGCGACACACCGGCCATGTAAATATCGCACATAGTTTCTAAAAGCAAAAATGTGCGTGATAGGAGGGAGTAGGTCCCATAGGGTGACTAGCATGAAATGCCTTAAAGGCAAGGAGGAAATTCCTATCAGCAAGGGGCTGCTTCCCATCTGCTAGCCTAGTCAAATAGAACGCAGAAGTTAAGCGTGCTCGGGCTGGAGTAGTCCAAGGATGGGTGACCCGGTGGGAAGTTGCATATCTCAAGCTTCATTTATCTCTATAATGACCGTGTCATGGCGATTATATAAACCTTGGGATCCTTGTTTTGCTAATTTGTAGACTATGTTTTTATTGATTATTTTTTGCTCTAAAAAATTAAAGAATGATTGACTCTATAATGACCTGTCATGGCGATTATATAAACCCTTTTCAGGTCGCATGCAGGGTATAGGGGGCAGGGTGTTCTGATCGAGCATGTCTCCCTTGTGCGGTTTATAGACGCTGCACATATCTGTGGGCTCCCCGAGGTATATATATTATCCTTTACCGACAATGAGGAGGGCCCACACAATCTATCCCTTTGACCCAACAACGAGAAGGGTTTGACCATGATGGTTTCCTATTGCTATGTGTGCCATGTTAGACCAAATAAAGTTTGTGTGCATGCGTCGGATGACCCCCCTCCCCCCGCCGCCTCGAAGTTGGGAAACCAACATCGTACGTATTGAACCAGGCATGGAGTCGGGTACGGTGTTCGGTTTGTAATGTAGTTGGTGGCCCATCGAAGTTGTGCATTCGGGATTTAAACACCTTACACACCACCGTACCCATACATATTTTCGGGCCGCATGCAATGTATACGGGGTCTTCTGATCTACCACGTCTCCCTTGTGCGGTTTTTTGTGATGACACGCATATCTGTGGGCTCCCCGAGTGTATATATATCATCCCTTTGACCGATAACGAAGGGTATGTGTTGGCCATGAATGGATTCCTCCTAGTTCGTGTTAGGGCCGGTCACCGTCACATGTCGTTCAACCAAAGCTCGAGCTCATGCGTTGTCAGGATTCCCTCCCACATGCTCGGATTGCTGGGTTCGACCTACATCGAACCCTGCGTATCTCGTCCTTAACTACCTGGCCTTCATGGTTGTTGTCTGTATCGAGAGGTAGGCACCACATGTAAATTGTACATTATTCTATATTGAAAACACACATCACCCCTTCCAACGTACATCATTTTGGGCCGCATGCAAGAGGTGCTGGTTTTGTGGTCCCTCTCGTGCGATTTTTATGATGGTTCAATCTATTGGCCCAAGTGGTTTATCAACAACAATAGTTGTCGTTTGACCAAACGATAGATTCACTGGTCCGTCTTATGGTAGGTCATGGCGACATGCATGTATGACCAAAGTATCATTACGTGCATCTGCCCCGCTGACACGAAGTGGGAGGTGGTGGGTCAAGCACCCTAGCTGGCTACGACATTATGTCATTATAGATATATCCATGGGTACTTTCGGGTTTGCAAGGCAGGTGCCACCAAAGTTGTGCATTGTGTATTTAAAGTTTTAAACATCACACCCAATATTCCTACATATATTTGGCCACTTCCAGGTGGTTCTTGACTTCTGGCACCTCTCATCGATCTTCGACGACGCGCCCAACCGTGGGCCCGCGCAGTCAAAGTTCTGCATTGGAATTTTGAACATCACAGACCACCCTTTTCACCCATATATATTTGGGCCACATGCTGGTGTGGCTATCTTCTGACCCTCTCTAATGTTTTTTTTGCTGCAAAGACTTTGATGACGCTCAACGGACACGGGTATAATGTCTTAACCGTGTGCGATGCAAGTGTGCTGTGAATCATGATGACTGCGCAAGAGCGAGCAAAGGTGGAGGTACTGGCTCAACTGTGTGCGATGCAAGTGCGCTGTAAAATCACCACGACTGCGCAAGCGCGAGCAAAGGGTGGAGGTACTGGCTTAACCATGTGCGATGCAAGTGCGCTGTAAAATCACCACCTGCGCAAGCTAAAGGCGGGTAGTTTATTTAGAAATTAGGACGAACCGTGTGCGATAGACCAGCTAGCTAGAAATATAAAAACAAACTACCCGCCTTCAGCGTTGCAAAAATCGGCGGTTCCGCCACTTTTCCTTATTATCATACACGCATATTCTTATTGGACCATGCGCGATCTTGGGCACTCCCGCCCCGCATCAATTCCTTCACCCAAATTTTAGTAGCCACCGTACTTCAACTGTCGCCCACATTCCTCCAGCACCGACCTTATAGTAAAATTGCAGTAGCCGAGGCATTTGAACCGTTGCCCTCCCTCGTCCACCACCATCTCCACCCAACATTACTAAAAAAATTAGTAGCCGCGGCGTATGCTCAAACACCCCCCCATAGTCCCCCCTCTCGGCCCCCTCCCCCCTCGAACCCTAGCTCGCGGCTGCCACCGGCGTCGCCGCCAACCCCTACCGGTCTGCCCGTTCCTCCTAGCTTAGATAATAAAGTTCAGGTTACCCGGCGATTCCCATACCGTCGCCCCACTCCCCTGAGTTTTTAGATGAGGCCTGCGGTGTCCCTCCCCGCCAGATCCACATCCCCTGCTCCAGAATGTCACAGCCTAAGCTCGACCACGTATCCCGGGGAGCCCGACGAGCGTTTGGCCAAGAAGAGGTTTATCATGGCCTCTCTGACGGACATTGGCGAGGTGGCCGCCGTTCGCCCCGATGAAAGCACAAGTGCTCCCTGGGTGATTTTGGTAATTAATGTCGACATATCTCTTGTTGGACTAATACTTTCATCTAGTATATTTCAGATGAGTTCAACAGTGGAGTGGCAGGACAAGAGGATGTGGAACCCCTTCAAGATGCTAAGGTCACATATCGGCAAAGGCTCAAGACTCTACATTTTCATTTTTAGTGATCCAAGATCACATTGAGTCCATAGGAAAGCCAATACTATTAAAAGGGGATGAGGTGTTGCTTAATGGCTTGCTTGCTCAAAATGCTTAGTGATATGCTCCAAAAGCCCTCAACCACTTTCTCATTTCCACATATGTCCTAAACCTAAAGTCAAACTCGGCCCCACCGATTTGATCTATCCGGCGCCACCGAGTTCACTTGACATAGCCACTGCCAGAAACCCTAATCAGTTCGGTCTTACCGATGGGATCTCGGTCTCACCGAGATGGGCTTGCAAACTCTCTGTTGCCTACTGCAATTATTTTGGTCTCACCGAAATAAGTAGTCGGCCCCACCGAGTTTGCTTGGCCAACTCTCTGTTTGCTTATTACTAAAATTGGTCTCACCGAGTTTGTGTAATCGGTCAAACCAAGATGAGGTTTTACCATAACCCTAGCACATCGGTCCCACCGAGTTGACCTTGTCGGTCCCACCGAAAATCCTAACGTTCACATTTTGAACTGAATCGGTCTGACCGAGTTTTACTATTCGGTCCCACCGAGTTTGGTAAATTGTGTGTAATGGTTAGATTTTGTGTGGAGGCTATAAATACCCCTCCACCCCCTTCTCCATTTGTGAGAGAGCCATCAGAACGTGCCTACACTTCCAGCATACATTTTCTGAGAGAGAACCACCTACTCATGTGTTGAGACCGAGACATTCCAATCCAACCACAAGAATCTTGATCTCTAGCCTTCCCCAAGTTGCTTTCCACTCAAATCATCTTTCCACCATATCCAAATCTGTGAGAGAGAGTTGAGTGTTGGGGAGACTATCATTTGAAGCACAAGAGCAAGGAGTTCATCATCAACACACCATCTATTACCTTTTGGAGAGTGGTGTCTCCTAGGCTGGTTAGGTGTTACTTGGGAGCCTCCGTCAAGATTGTGGAGTTGAACCAAGGAGTTTGTAAGGGCAAGGAGATCGCCTACTTCGTGAAGATCTACCCAAGTGAGGCAAGTCCTTCGTGGGCGATGGCCATGGTGGGATAGACAAGGTTGCTTCTTCGTGGGTGGAGCCCTTCATGGACTCGCGCAACCGTTACCCTTCGTGGGTTGAAGTCTCCACCAACGTGGATGTATGATAGCACCACCTATCGGAACCACGCCAAAAATCTCCGTGTCTCCAATTGCGTTTGCACATTCCAATCCCATCCCTTTACATTCTTGCAAGTTGCATGCTTTACTTTCCGCTACTCATATACTCTTGCCATGCTTGCTTGAAGTGTATTGTGAATGTTTAAACTTGTACTAAAACTCCACCTTAACTTGAAGAACTTAAAAACTGCTACTTTTCTTTGTTGAGGGTCTAACCCCCCCTCTAGACACCTCTTCTCGATCCTTTCAATTGGTATCAGAGCATTGGTTTCCATTGCTTTGGTTTAATCACCATTTGAGGAAGATGGATGAGTCTACGATGGGGAGTTTTAGACATAGAGTGCCCATACTTGATGGAGAGTTATTTATTGCTTGGAAAAATGAGATGCTTGAGATTTTCAATGAATATCACTTGAACAAGTATATTACTAGCCCTTGTGTGCCTCTTGTTGATCCTTTGCATCCTACCCCCGATCAGTCTCTCGACATGATTTGCAATCTTAGAACTGTTAGTCTTATCACTAGACGATTGCCTAGAAACTTGATAGCTCGCTTGCCTACTCTTGATTGTGCCTACACTATATGGAGATTTCTTGAGGAACGATTTCCAAACTACTCCTTGGAAAACTTAGATGAGATTCTTCATAAGTCCATTGCTTTAAATAAGATGAGCCCTAATGATCCTAAGTTTGGTGATTGTCTAGTTGAGCTTCGTGACCTTATGCGTGCCAAAGGAGATGTTGGAATCATTAGCAATATCATTTCTGAAGTCATTAGAATTCATAAAGATGCACATTGTCATGGTCATAAAACTAATGAATCACTCTCTCTAGGTAATGATCAATCACAAGACGATGTTGAACATGGATACTATGATAAGGATGATGATAGTGACTTTGATCTCGATGAGTCTATGAGACACTTTGGTCTTATGGCTAATCTTCGCGGCTACATGGCTGGAGGAAAGGAATGGGTTCTTCATAGTGGATGTACCGATCACATGACCGGAGATAAGGATATGTTTCGTGAGCTTGCTGAAAACAATGGCCCTCGAAAATATGTCACTTTTGGTGATAACTCAAAGGGTAAGGTGGTTGGCCTTGGTAAGGTGGCCATCTCACATGAGAGCTCCATTCAAAATGTTATGCTCGTTGAATCTCTTGGCTATAATTTACTTTCTGTATCTAGACTAGCCGATTTCGGTTTCAATGTCCTATTTACTGAAGTAGATTGCCAAGTGTTTCGAAGAGATAATCATAAAATGGTCTTTACCGGCATATGCAGAGGTGATCTATACATTGTTGATTTCACTAAAAAGGCTCAACCTAGAACTTGCTTAATTGCTAAATCTTCTAAAGGTTGGTTGTGGCATAGAAGGTTAGGTCATGTGGGCATGCAAAATCTTGATAGGCTTATTAAAGGTGATCATATCCTTGGTGTTAAAGATGTTATATTTGACAAGGATAGACTTTGTAGTGCTTGTCAAGCATGAAAACAGGTTGGAGGAAGTCATCCCGTGAAAAACATCATGACCACGAGAAGACCGCTCATATGCATCTTGTTGGTCCCAATGCCTACAAGAGTCTCGGTGGTAACTCGTTCGGTTTTGTCATTGTCGATGATTTTTCAAGATTTACATGGGTGTTCTTTCTTGATGATAAATCGCAGGTCCAAAAGATCTTCAAGAACTTCGCTAGGAAGGCCCAAAATCAATTTGAAGTGAAGATCAAGAAGGTTCGCAGCGACAACGGAACGGAGTTCAAGAACGCAAATGTGGACACCTTTCTTGACGAAGAAGTGATTTCACATGAGTTCTCGGCTACGTACGCGCCTCAACAAAATGGAGTTGTTGAGAGGAAGAACCGAACTCTTATTGAGATGGCGAGAACGATGCTTGATGAGTACAAGACGCCAAAACACTTTTGGCCGGAAGCGGTTGAGACAGCTTGTCATGCGACAAATCGTCTATATCTTCACAAGCTACTCGGCAAGACGGCATACGAGCTTCTCACCGGTAACAAACCCCAAGTTGGATACTTTCGAGTATTCGGCTCAAAGTGCTATATACTTGATAAGCATCGTCGTTCGAAATTTGCTCCTAAATCTCATGAGGGTTTCCTACTCGGTTATGGCTCAAACTCTCACACTTACCGTGTCTACAACAATTTCACCCAAAAGGTTGAAGAAATGGTAGATGTGAAGTTTGATGAATCTAACGGCTCGCAAGTAGAGCAATTGCCAATTGATGTAGGAGACAAAGACCCTTCGGAAGCAATCCAAGACTTGTCTATTGGCAAGATTCGCCCAACGGAGATGAAGGAGAGTACCTCGTCCATCCAAGTGGAAGCTTCTACCTCACGACAAGGTGAACCACGAGTTGACTTGGAGGCATCCACAAGTGGGACATGCCAAGATGATGAAAACGAGGATGTACACCAAGATGAACCTCATCAACCTCCTTCTCCACCCCCACAAGAGAACAACAACACCAACAACGAAGAAGGCCAAGAGGAAGAATAAGATGATGAAGAAGATGTTCCACCCCGACCTAAGCAAAAGCTCTCACGAGTTAGAGCAAGAGTCTCAAGAGATCATCCCGTCGAACAAATCTTTGACGATATCCAAACAGGGAGAATTACATGCTCTAAAACACGCTTAGCTAACTTTTGTGAGCATTACTCATTTATCTCTAGCATTGAACCTATGAAGGTTGAAGAAGCTCTAGAAGATCCAGATTGGATAAATGCCATGCACGAAGAGCTACACAATTTCGAGAGGAACCGAGTTTGGACATTGGTTGAGAAGCCGGACAACAACCAAAATTTCATTGGTACCAAATGGGTGTTTCGGAATAAGCAAGATGAAGATGGACAAGTTGTACACAACAAGGCCCGTCTCGTCGCTCAAGGCTACACTCAAGTCGAAGGTATGGACTATGGTGAGACATATGCCCCCGTTGCTAGACTTGAGTCCATACGCATCTTACTTGCTTATGCCAATCATCATGATATCACATTATATCAAATGACATTAAAAGTGCTTTTCTAGGTGGTGAAATTGAGGAGGAAGTTTACGTTAAACAACCTCCCGGCTTTGTTAATCCTAAGAAACCCGACCATGTTTACAAACTTCACAAAGCTCTTTATGGTCTTAAACAAGCTCCTAGAGCGTGGTATAAATGCTTGACCAAGTTCCTTATTGAAAAAGGCTTTGAGATTGGAAAAACTGATTCTACTCTTTTTACTAAAAGGGTTAATGGTGAATTATTTGTGTGCCAAATCTATGTTGATGATATCATATTTGGTTCGACTAACCCACATTTTAGTGAAAAGTTTGGAAGGCTAATGTCGGAGAAGTTTGAGATGTCTATGATGAGTGAACTCAAGTTCTTTCTTGGTTTGCAAATCAAGCAAACTAAGGAGGGTACCTTTGTTTTCCAAACAAAGTATACCAAGGACCTATTCAAGAAGTTCAACATGCAAGAAAGCAAATGTATGAAAACACCCGTGCCTACTAGTGGACATCTTGACTTGAGAAAGGATGGCAAACCGGTTGACCAAAAGGTTTACCGCTCTATGATTGGTTCATTGTTATATCTATGTGCCTCCCATCCCGATATTATGCTAAGTGTGTGCATGTGTGCACGATATCAAGCGGCCCCCAAAGAATGTCATCTTAAGGCTGTGAAAAGGATAGTGAGATACTTAATTCATACACCAAACTTTGGCATTTGGTATCCTAAGAGGTCTTCTTTTGATCTTGTTGGCTACTCCGATTCGGACTATGCCGGGGACAAGGTTGATAGAAAGTCCACTTCGGGTACTTGTCAATTTCTTGGTAGATCTCTTGTGTCTTGGTCCTCCAAGAAATAAAACTCAGTATCCTTATCCACCGCCGAAGCGGAATACATTGCCGCCGGTTCATGTTGTGCTCAATTACTTTGGATGACCCAAACTCTTAAAGATTATGGGATATATGTGAAACATGTTCCATTGTGTTGTGCTAATGAAAGTGCAATTAAGATTGCTCACAATCCCGTGCAACATTCTCGAACTAAGCATATTGAAGTTCGTCATCATTTCATCCGAGATCATGTTGCTAAAGGAGACATTGATCTTAAGCATGTTCGTACCGATAAGCAATTGGCGGATATATTCACCAAACCGCTTGATAAGAAAGTATTTTGCCGTTTGAGAGGTGAATTGAACATCATTGATGCCTCAAACTTGGAGTAGAAACTCCATTTGGATGCATGCAAGGCATGAGACTTTGACTAATCCTTGATATTTCTCTTATGTTGATGATCATATGTCTGGGATCTATATTTGTACCCTTACATGTTATCTAACCCTTGTAGGTACTTGGATGAGCCCAACTCTATGAGATTGCAACTCACTCACATCCTAAGCAATCCCTACATCGCCAAGTCTCTACAATATGGTGGTTGAAGGCAAGGAAGCATGAATCCATTCAATATATCCTTTGACAATATATCAAATTTCATTTGGTATCAAGTTTCATTATTGTCACTTTGGACACACAAGTGCTCTTCCTTGCAAGACTAACCCATGTAGGAAGGTGAACTCAAACTACAAGTGGTGCTCCCAACTCTTGATGAACTACATCAACCTTGAGCATCCAACAAAAGTTCAACTACATGATCAAGATCAACACCATCACCCAAGGTATGTTATTCCATCTTAGAGAAGCTTTACCCCAAGATATGGGTTAAAGCAACTCAACAAGATGTGAATACATCAAAATGCTTAAACGAAAAATGGCAACCCCATTTTGAGCTTAAACGATGAGTATGACCTATGATCAAGTGACTTCACTTGGCTCCTACATCAATATACTCTAACATAGGTGACTTTGTCACCGACCAATTCTAGATGAAGCTCTCTTGCATTTTTCTATGTTTTTGAATTTGTTTCTTGCATACATATTCCCCTTTCAAAAAAAAACTTCATCTAGATTTCTTTTCTTTTCTCTGATTATTTTCTACATTCCCTGCATCTAATTCTTTGCAAATCTTTCAGTTAATTCCCTGCAAATCTTTGTGAGATCTTATTTTCCTAGTGAGCTGAGATGACAAAAGTTTTCTCTGTGCTGAACTCGGCCTCACCGATCTTTTCTTCTCGGCTAGACCGAACCAACTCAGTGCCACCGACTAAAAAGATTCGGTGTTACCGATTTCATCACTAAGAAAACACTTTGCCATTTGCATCCTGCATATCCGTTCCAGCATCCACTCGATGATTCTTGTCCTCTACCAGCATCCGAAATTGCATAATGCTTTGTAATGTGACTCAAGGACCAAACCTACTTGACTCATGCTCCAGAAGTTCCCTTCTTGGAAATTGATGTCAAAGGGGGAGAGAGAGAACATCAAAGCTCAACCATATCTAAGGGAGACTTCTTAGCCATCCCAGATGCCTGGTAATTCAAAGAGGAGAGAAGCCACATGTCTTTAAGAGGGGAAAGACATGTTAGTAGATGTTTCTTTGAGTATGTTGCTCTGTCTTTCTTTGCTCTAATTTTCTATTACCCTACCTTCTCCCATTATCCAGTATCAGATTCAGGGGGAGTAAGATATCTAAGGGAAGAAAATCTTTGGAATTCATTGCACATCTTTATCTCTTGGGGACATGTCAATATCCAAATAGAGTACTAAG
This sequence comes from Thinopyrum elongatum, assembly GCA_011799875.1. Taxonomy (NCBI): domain Eukaryota; kingdom Viridiplantae; phylum Streptophyta; class Magnoliopsida; order Poales; family Poaceae; genus Thinopyrum; species Thinopyrum elongatum. The sequence goes on from CM022297.1 coordinate 71,984,619, forward strand.
TACTTACTCTCTACATGTCATCCCAGTCTTGGTACTCTTGTGGTTTCCTGTTCTTGCTCTGCTTAGTAGATGTTCCTGTGTTATCTAACCCTGTTTTCTCATGTTCATCTCTTCCAAAGTCAGATCAAGACCACAAGGTAAGTATATGCATCACACCCATGTGCATGAGGATCTCTTGCTGATGTACATATTGTTTGCAAGAAGGACTCATGAACATGTAGGTACATTTTCTGCACTTTACATCATTTGCTCTGATGCATATAGCCAAGATACATGTAACTCATTACTTGCTCTGACATGCTTACGCACTCACATGGTATTATATTCTATCTTCACATGATTGCATACATGTAGGGGGAGCCAATGCATGTTTCATGTTCTTCCAAAGCTTTACTTGTTACACTTCATATCTTTATCTAAAAGCTTTGATGTATGTTGTCATCAATTACCAAAAAGGGGGAGATTGAAAGCACAAGTGCTCCCTGGGTGATTTTGGTAATTAATGTCAACATATCTCTTGTTGGACTAATACTTTCATCTAGTATATTTCAGATGAGTTCAACAGTGGAGTGGCAGGACAAGAGGATGTGGAACCCCTTCAAGATGCTAAGGTCACATATTGGCAAAGGCTCAAGACTCTACATTTTCATTTTTAGTGATCCAAGATCACATTGAGTCCATAGGAAAGCCAATACTATTAAAAGGGGATGAGGTGTTGCTTAATGGCTTGCTTGCTCAAAATGCTTAGTGATATGCTCCAAAAGCCCTCAACCACTTTCTCATTTCCACATATGTCCTAAACCTAAAGTCAAACTCGGCCCCACCGATTTGATCTATCCGGCGCCACCGAGTTCACTTGACATAGCCACTGCCAGAAACCCTAATCAGTTCGGTCTTACCGATGGGATCTCGGTCTCACCGAGATGGGCTTGCAAACTCTCTGTTGCCTACTGCAATTATTTTGGTCTCACCGAAATAAGTAGTCGGCCCCACCGAGTTTGCTTGGCCAACTCTCTGTTTGCTTATTACTAAAACCGGTCTCACCGAGTTTGTGTAATCGGTCAAACCGAGATGAGGTTTTACCCTAACCCTAGCACATCGGTCCCACCGAGTTGACCTTGTCGGAACCACCGAAAATCCTAATGTTCACATTTTGAACTGAATCGGTCTGATCGAGTTTTACTATTCGGTCCCACCAAGTTTGGTAAATTGTGTGTAACGGTTAGATTTTGTGTGGAGGCTATAAATACCCCTCCACCCCCTTCTCCATTTGTGAGAGAGCCATCAAAACGTGCCTACACTTCCAGCATACATTTTCTGAGAGAGAACCACCTACTCATGTGTTGTGACCGAGACATTCCAATCCAACCACAAGAATCTTGATCTCTAGCCTTCCCCAAGTTGCTTTCCACTCAAATCATCTTTCCACCATATCCAAATCTGTGAGAGAGAGTTGAGTGTTGGGGAGACTATCATTTGAAGCACAAGAGCAAGGAGTTCATCATCAACACACTATCTATTACCTTTTGGAGAGTGGTGTCTCCTAGATTGGTTAGGTGTTACTTGGGAGCCTCCGTCAAGATTGTGGAGTTGAACCAAGGAGTTTGTAAGGGCAAGGAGATCGCCTACTTCGTGAAGATCTACCCAAGTGAGGCAAGTCCTTCGTGGGCGATGGCCATGGTGGGATAGACAAGGTTGCTTCTTCGTGGACCCTTCGTGGGTGGAGCCCTCCGTGGACTCGCGCAACCATTACCCTTCGTGGGTTGAAGTCTCCACCAGCGTGGATGTACGATAGCACCACCTATCGGAACCACGCCAAAAATCTCCGTGTCTCCAATTGCGTTTGCACATTCCAATCCCATCCCTTTACATTCTTGCAAGTTGCATGCTTTAGTTTCCGCTGCTCATATACTCTTGCCATGCTTGCTTGAAGTGTATTGTGAATGTTTAAACTTGTGCTAAAACTCCACCTTAACTTGAAGAACTTAAAAACTGCTACTTTTCTTTGTTGAGGGTCTAATCCCCCCCTCTAGATACCTCTTCTCGATCCTTTCACCCGACCTGTCGATCCCGGAACAACACATCGCCGTGGAAGCCGGCGAAGATGTTGACTACGTTGCCATGCCGAAGGCTTCATGTCAGCGGGCTAGCGTATTACTGTATCTCGGGAAAGCTGGCTACGACATCAAGCTCATCGACAGCGACGGCTTCACGCGAGCCATGTCACAGGTTAAGTGGTCCATCCCCAACCCCTCTGGTTCAACCGCCATTGATCTCTTCGACAGCCCTGCCGCTGGTCTCCTCCGCCAAGCGGTCAAGGATTTGCGATCCTTGTACGCCATCGAGCCCGTTTTGTCATTTCTGAAGGACACGTTCTACAGTGGCGGCTTGGGATCCTTAATTGCCAATTCAGATCTCATCGACCACGACCACGACACGAGGAGGGCACCCACAAAGGTTCTTCCAAGGTGAAGCAGCCCATCTGTGACATCAGAGAGCGCACCATGGGTCTGTGCTCTTCCAACTAGAAGGATCCCATCCATGACATGTGAGGCAACATCCTATCAGCAAATCTTACCTTTTCTAGCTTGCCAACCCGTACCCTTTGTTGTAGTAGCATTTGCCGTGCGGTGCTTTAACTGTGTCGTGTTTAATTATTTCAGTTATGCAAAAATGTATTATTCAATAGGGCTATGTGATGTTTAAGTATGAATTGTCCACTTCAGTTTCACAAATGGCTATATTTGGTTGTTTATAGTGAGTAGATGCCTTGTTTATCTGTATTTGGTTGTTAGGTTGGTTGTTGTGAGCATTTTTCCAGTTATCGAGCAAATGACTTGTTTATATGTATTTGGTTCTTAGGTTGGTTGCAGTGAGCATTTGTCCAGTTATCAAGCAGATGCCTTATTTATCTGTATTTGGTTGTTAGGTTGGTTGCAGTGAGCATTTGTCTAGTTTTCAAGCAGATGCCTTGTTTATCTGTATTTGCTTGTTATGTTGGTTGCAGTGAGCATTTGTCCAGTTTTCAAGCATATGCCATGTTTATCTGTATTTGCTTGTTAGGTTGATTGCAGTGAGACTCTGTCCAGTTTTCAATGGCTATATTTGGTTGTTATACTGATCATTTATGCCTTGTTTATTTCAGTCATTCACAATGTGTTGTTCATTATGTGCAAGTCGGAACTGTGCCGCTCGACTGCATCAAAACTAGTTTGAACGGCTATATTTGGTTCCAGTTATGCCTGGTGTAGTTAACACATGCCCTTTATTTCAGTTTTACACATTTATCCAGTGTGATGTTTAAGCATTACCTATGTTCTATTCATTTTCAACAATACCAGTTTGAATTGCAATATTCGATGGCTGTTAAGCCTGCTGTCGGTAACATTGCCTTCCATTTTATATCGGCTTTAACAGCATGTTGAAACCAACACAGTCAAGCTATCATTTGGAGATGATATTGTTTACCTTTGCTATATTTGTTTGATGTTAAGGTTGTTGTATTTATCATGCCTTTCCACTACTTATGCAGGACAACAACGGGAGTGACCACCATTTTCCGCCGAGGTTAGTTTCATCCCTCGGCTTGTACTCCCCCGTCGTTCCATAATGTAGTGCATATAGATCCAGGCCTAGACACTTGTTAGCTTCTAATATTGACTTGTTGCTTGTAGGTACATATGCCCTTGGCAAGGATCCACGCATCGACCCTTTTTGCGTATGGGGCAATGAGATATTCATGAACAAGCATCAAGTGAGGAAACTGATAAGGATTATTAGCAAAAAGATACAAATGGTGGCAAGCAAATTATTTGTTTATGCTCTATCCAACACAACAGTGAGCTGCAAGATGGTAACTACAAACTCTGCAGCCTTCTCTTTTTACTGCCCATAATGAGTTGTTAGACAACAATGTCTGAATCTTTTTCGTTCGCAGTGGTTCCCGAAGCAGTTCACTCAAGATTACCTCGCAAAGTACATGATTGGTGGACACGCAATGAAGGTTAGAGTATTTCATCCAAACTACAATGAGCATCGAGAAGTCGTAATGAAGACAGTGAAGGATGGACGGGCCGCCATCACAAGGGGTTGGCCTAGAGTCGTGTGCGCATTACGCATGGAGGAGGGCACAATATGGGCATTCCGCTTCACTTTCTCCAGCAACCAGAATGTATTTCGCCTCTCTCTTTACAATCTTTAGTACAACTGTGGTTCATCATTCTTTACTTGGTGCTTCTGTAGTTCTTCAGTATATGTACCTGTGCATCGAATTATGCATTCGTGGTTGAACCTATATTTGTAATAAACATGGTTGGATATGAAATAAGTGATTGCCTACTTTCAAATTCAAAACATGTGATTTTTAAATTAGGGATTAATTAGGGATTACACTGCACACGGTTTGCGAAAGCAAAACGTCTACGATAGACGTGGAGATCAGACACGTTTCTAGGATCCACTACATGTGTGATCAATCTCCACTACACACATGATCAGCCAAGAAAAAACATGTGCGATTAACAACAGCATCGCACACAGTTCTTTCTTATTAAATGTTTGCGATAGTGACCTTATCACACACGCTTCGAAATTATGGACTGTTTGTGATGTTGTGCGCATCGCAAATGTTTGGTCATAGAAGAACGCGTGCGATAGGTCGATCATCCGATGCGGGTACGATGGATGAATCGTGTGGGATGTATTCAAGCTTCGCATACAGTTTTATAGCGACAACTGTGTGCGCTCTTACATCGAATCGCACACAGTTGAGGAAAAGTAAATGTGTGTGATTGTCTACTTCTACAATCATGAACTATTTGTGATGGGTCGCGCATCGTAAACGTAGCACCACAGAATACCGACTGTGATGGCAATGCGAGCACAAACAAGTAGGGAGTACTGTATATGCATCGAGGCTCCCTATCCCCGATGGTTTCTGGGTCGTGTGGGAAGGACCCCCCTATCGCCCACACTCACTTGGCGATGGTTCCGAACGCCATCGCAGAAAGGGGTTAAAAACCGTTTGTATAGCACCTCGCTGTACCAGTGTCACTGTATTCTCCCTTTCGAGTCACCCCCAACGGATGAGCCTCGATTCACTCGGGGTTGGTCTTGAAGGTGACCACCACACCTTTACAATCTTTTTCGGAGCACATCACAACCACGGAAGCTTCTGGAGGAACTTGACCACCTAGGCCACTTCACACCCTTTCCTGGAGCACACCACGAAAGGAAGCTTCCGGAGGAACCTTGGCCACCTAGGCCTCTTCACAAACTTCTCAATATGTCACCAAACCGTCTAGGAGGCAGAAGCCTCCAAGAGTAATAAACTCACGGGCTCTCACTCGAACAAATCGATGCGGGGAACTCAAACCAATGCAATGTAACACCCCGGCCGTTAAGCTACAGTAACCACACATTAATGGTGCCAAGTCATCATGATTATTTTTCTAAACCTCACTTTGATCAAAACCGAATTCAAATTCAAATTAAAATAAAGTCAAATTGTTATTTCTTCAAACGGTAAAACAAAAATGTTTGATGGTTTGCAAATATTCACTAACTAATTATCAGGGAGAAACCAACATTAATAAAATGTTTAATTGCCCTAAAACAATTATAACAGTGGCCAAGTCTTTACTAAAATGCATTTTTAAAATTATAGAAATTCTAAACTATTTTATTTAAACTCCAAGACTTTTTGTGGCAGGAGTAAATAATGCCTAGTATTTGATTTGACAAATTGTATATTTTACAAAAGCCTTTTGGTGGTTAAACTAATAGAAACAGTAGCTAAAATAAACAGAAAAGTTTTAAAGAAAGGAAAATGCAAAAGTTCAAAACAGAAAAAGCCCCTAGGCCCTTCCCTAGGCCTCGGCCCACTCCAGCCGGCCAGCCCAATCCCCCTCCCCGGTCGATTCTCTGTGCCCCCGACCCCGTTGCTACAAGAGGCTGGTCGCCGCCGAACCACCTCGCCGGCGACGCCCCAGCAAGGGGATAAGGCGGCCCCTCGACACCTCGGGCCTCCTCCCCACCTACCTCCTCCCACTCACTTCCCCCCTCGCTCTCTCTCGCCCACGTGCTCGCCCCTCCTCTAGATCCCCCCCTCGCTGAGCGCATTCGCCACCGGCCAACTCACCCCACCGTGGCCACCACCCTCCCTACGACACGCCGAAGTGCCCCCAAGGAACGCCGTGCTCCTCTACGTTGACCACGCCGCGGGATTGGAGCCGGGAGCCCCTCCATCATCGGGTCAACCTCCGTATTTGTCCTCGGCATCATCACACCTCGATGCGGGTGATTTGCTTCCCCCTGCGCTACTAAGCCCCCGAGGGACCTCCGTGTGTCCACATGGTGAGCACTGGCGCCCTTTCCCTCTTCTTCCATCTCCCGGTTCATCCCCTAGCACGCCGCGAGCTTCGACTCCGCCGTCCGCCATGGCCAGCGATGCGTGTCCTGTCGCAGTCGCGTCGCGTGTTGGCTGCCCTGGTGCACTCTCTGGTAGTGGCTACACACGCGCCTCGCTAGCCCAGCCGCGCCCTGCCTGCTGCTCCACCGGCCGCGACCCGCTGTGCCCGTCGGCGCCCTACACCCGCACCGACCGCGCCCGCCTAGGCAGCCCAACGCCCGTGCGTGGCCTCGCCACTACTACCGCTGACCGCCTGCCCACTTCTCCTGCTCTGCACTGCTGCCTGTCCCTCTTGGCCGCACACCCAGCCGCCCACTGCCCCGCTGCTTGCCACGCTGCCGCTACCGCTTCTACCTGCCGCTCTGGCACCGCCTGCACATGCGCCCGCCGCTCCCCGGTCACGCCACCAGCACCAACAGACGCGCCGCGCCGCGGCCGATCCAATGCGCCCATCCGCGCCTCGCGGGGATGCCCATGCTAGAATCCCGCGGCAGCTCCACCACTTCGGCCATTATCGGCGGCTAAACGCCGGCCTAAACGGCCATTTGTAATTAACTTAACCGCCCCTGAGGCACTAACGCGCGGGTCCCACGCGTTAATTAAGCGCTAGATTAAACTATTGTTAATTAGTTAATCCCCAGTACCACTGACATATGGGACCCCCCCCCCCTTAATTAAGTCCCTGTTAAAGTTAAACACTAAATTAGCCCGCAGCCTATGACAGGTGGGCCCCCTACCACTGTTCCAGTGGATAGGGCCGACCCAGTCAACTGCTGACTCAGCAGCTGGGTCCCACTGCCAGCCTCACAATACCACTGTCTGGGTACACTGTTTGGTACACTTAGCAATTTGCATTTAATAATTTAGAATTATTAATAAATCAGAAAATTCTAGAAATTGCTTAAATCTTTGAAAATTAATAGAAAATAATCGGTAACTCGGATGAAAATAATTTATATATGAAAGTTGTTCACAAAAATATGACGAATCCGGATATGCGTTCCGTTCATATGTCACATGCCCCTAGCATGCTGAACATGGAACCGTCCCCTATCTTTCGTCTGTCCGGAAAATACCAAACGCTAGGAAAACCTCTCTGGATGTTTTCCCTTTCCGTCCGCAACGTGTAGCATGGCGATATGTCACCCCTAGCATGACATATTGCTAAGCCAATCATTGTGATGCTTTGTTTGCTTTATATTATTGTTTCTTCCTCCTCTTCTCTCCGGTAGACCCCGAGACCAATGCCGCCCCTGTGATCGAGTACGTCAACTACGACCGTTCCTTTGCAGCAGAGCTTCCAGGCAAGCAAACCCCCCCCCTTGATCATTCCGATATTGCCCATTCCCTTCTCTCTAATGCTTGCATTATAACTGCTACTGCTTTTTGTATGATCCTATTCTGATGCATAGCCTATTTTTGTGACCTGCTTTCATACCTTACCTGCTTATCCTAAACTGCTTAGTATAGGTTGGTTAGTGATCCACCAGAGACCCCTCACCTTGTCCTAGTTGCCCCCGCTTGATGACCGATGACTCGATCAACGTGATCGATGTCCAGAGCCCGACACATCACATCACACCCCCTTTGTTGTACGACACTCCAGGGTTACTATCGAGGGCCGAGGGTGATACCTCATATAGCACTTCTGATGTTAACTCTGTAGTGTAGTTAATCGGTCGTGGTCATCGAGGGTGATTCCTCCTTGACCACTCCCGATAACTACTTGGTCGAGCAACCCCTCAAGTGTGGACCATCGAGGGTGATTCCTCCAAGTCCACCTTGATAGTTACATTGAGTGGGAATCCATCGAGGGTGATTCCTCGGGTTTCCCCTTGCTGTTTTGAAAACACGGTTACTTTGACTTACCACAGAACCATGTACTGAAGCCGGGTCGGCCCTAATGGGTACCCGCGAGTTGATGTGTAGTCAGGTTGATCTGGAGGATACCCGCGAGTTTTCCACGCGGCGCGGCCGGGCATTCTTAGCCATTGCCGCAAGTCTGTGAGACGAGGCGACGGGACCACATATCGTGGATCATCGATCGTTACCGCGCGCTCCCAAGACACTAACGATTACTACTTGTGCTTCCAAACATCCCTAAACCCAGTTTTGCCATGAGAGTCCACCATACCTACCTATGGATTGAGTTAGATCCTTCAAGTAAGTTGTCATCGATGCAAGCAATAAAAATTGCTCTCTAAATATGTATAATCTATTAGTGTGAAGAAAATAAGCTTTATACGAACTTGTGATATGGAAGAAATAAAAGCGACGGACTACATAATAAAGTTCTTTATCACAAGCGGCAATATAAAGTGACGTTCTTTTGCATTAAGATTTTGTGCATCCAACCATAAAAGCGCATGACAACCTCTGCTTCCCTCTGCGAAGGGCCTATCTTTTTACTTTTATCTTCTACCCTTATACAAGAGTCATGGTGATCTTCACCTTTCCTTTTTACACTTTTTCCTTTGGCAAGCACTATGTGTTGGAGAAAGATCCAGATATATATATCCACTCGGATGTAGGTTATCATAAAGTACTATTGTTGACATTACCCTTGAGGTAAAATGTTGGGAGGCGAAACTATAAGCCCCTATCTTTCTCTGTGTCCGATGGAAGCTTTGAACCCATAAGTATCGCGTGAGTGTTAGCAATTGTGAAAGACTAAATGATAGTTGAGTATGTGGACTTGCTGAAAAGCTCTTATATTGACTCTTTCCGATGTTATGATAAATTACAATTGCTTCAATGACTGAGATCATAGTTTGTTAGTTTTCAATGAAGTTTTTGATTCATACTTTACCTTGTGAACGAATTGTCACTTTAGCATAAGAGATTATATGACAATATATGTTGCTGTTCTAAAGATGATCATGATGCCCTCATGTCCGTATTTTATTTTATCAACACCTCTATCTCTAAACATGTGGACATATTTTTCGATATCGGCTTTCGCTTGAGGACAAGCGAGGTCTAAGCTTGGGGGAGTTGATACATCTATTTTGCATCATGCTTTTAAATCAATATTTATTGCATTATGGGCTATTATTACACATTATGGCACAATACTTATGCCTTTTCTCTCTTATGTTACAAGGTTTACAAGAAGAGGGAGAATGCCGGCAGCTGGAATTCTGGGCTGGAAAAGGAGCAAATATTAGAGACCTATTCTGCACAACTCCAAAAGTCCTGAAACTTCACGAAGAGTCATTTTGGATTTAATAAAAAATATTGGGCGAAGAAAGTACCAGAGGGGGGCCACCTGCCATCCACAAGGGTGGAGGGCGCGCCCTACCCCCCTGGGCGCCCCCCCGTCCGTGTGGGCCACCTGGCAGGCCCCCGACGCCCATCTTCTGCTATATCCTGTGTTTTGACCTGGAAAAAAATAAGAAGGAAGCTTTTGGGACAAAGCGCCGCCGTCTCGAGGCGGAACCTGGGCAGAACCAATCTAGGGCTCCGGCGGAGCTGTTCTGCCAGGGAAACATCCCTCCGGGAGGGGAAACATCACCATCGTCATCACCATCGATCCTCTCATCGAGAGGGGGTCAATCTCCATCAACATCTTCACCAGCACCATCTTCTCTCAAACCCTAGTTTATCTCTTGTATCCGATCTTTGTCTCAAAACCTCAGATTGGTACCTGTGGGTTGCTAGTAGTGTTGATTACTCCTTGTAGTTGATGCTAGTTGGTTTATTCGGTGAAAGATCATTTGTTCAGATTCTTATTGATAATTAATACTCCTCTGATTATGAACATGAATATGCTTTGTGAGTAGTTACGTTTGTTCCTGAGGACATGGGAGAAGTCTTGTTATAAGTAATCATGTGAATTTGGTATTCGTTCGATATTTTGATGAGATGTATGTTGTCTTTCCTCTAGTGGTGTTATGTGAACGTCGACTACATGACACTACACCATTGTTTGGGCCTAGGGGAAGGCATTGGGAAGTAATAAGTAGATGATGGGTTGCTAGAGTGACAGAAGCTTAAACCCAAGTTTATGCGTTGCTTCGTAAGGGGCTGATTTGGATCCATATGTTTCATGCTATGGTTAGATTTATCTTAATTCTTCTTTGGTAGTTGTGGATGCTTGCGAGATGGGTTAATCATAAGTGGGAGGCTTTTCCAAGGAAGGGCAGCACCCAAGCACCGGTCCACCCACATATCAAATTATCAAAGTAACAAACGCGAATCATATGAGCATGATGAAAACTAACTTGACAACAATTCCCACGTGTCCTCGGGAGCGCTTTGCTTTATATAAGAGTTCGTCCAGGCTTGTCCTTTGCTACAAAAAGGATTGCGCCACCTTTCTGCACCTTGTTTACTTTGGTTACTTGTTACCCGTTACGAATTATCTTATCACACAACTATCTGTTACCGATAATTTTAGTGCTTGCAGAGAATACCTTGCTGAAAACCGCTTGTCATTTCCTTCTGCTCCTCGTTGGGTTCGACGCTCTTACTTATCGAAAGGACTATGATAGATCCCCTATACTTGTGGGTCATCAAGACTCTTTTCTGGCGCCGTTGCCGGGGAGTGAAGCGCCTTTGGTGAGTGGAATTTGGTAAGGAAACATTTATATAGTGTGCTAAAATTTACTGTCACTTGTTACTATGGAAAGTAATCCTTTGAGGGGCTTGTTCGGGGTATCTTCACCTCGATCGGAAGAGCAAAGAGTTGCTCCTCAACCTACTGCACCTACTGAAAATATTTATTATGAAATTCCTTCGGGTATGATAGAGAAACTGCTAGCTCATCCTTACACAGGAGATGGAACATTACATCCTGTTATGCATCTAATCTATGTGGATGAAGTTTGTGGATTATTTAAGCTTGCAAGTTTGCCCGAGGATGAAGTCAAGAAGAAGGTCTTCCCTTTATCTTTGAAGGAGAAGGCATTGACATGGTATGGTCTATGTGATGATATTGGATCATGGAACTACAACCGATTGAAATTGGAATTTCATCAGAAGTTTTATCCTATGCATCTGGTTCATCGTGATCGGAATTATATATATAATTTTTGGCCTCGTGAAGGAGAAAGTATAGCTCAAGCTTGGGGGAGGCTTAAGTCAATGTTATATTCATGCCCCAATCATGAGCTCCCAAGAGAAATTATTATTCAAAAAATTTATGCTCGGCTTTCTCATAATGATCGATCCATGCTCGATACTTCTTGTACTGATTCTTATATGAAGAAGGATATTGAATTCGAATGGGATTTATTGGAAAGAATTAAACACAACTCTGAAGATTGGGACCTTGACGAAGGTAAGGAGTCAGGTATAAACCTTAAGTTTGATTGTGTTAAATCTTTTATGGATACCGATGCTTTTCGTGATTTTATCACTAAATATGGACTTGACTGTGAGATAGTAGCTTCTTTCTGTGAATCTTTTGCTACTCATGTTGATCTCCCTAAGGAGAAGTGGTTTAAATATCATCCTCCCATTTAAGTTAAAGTAGTAGAACCTATTAAAGTTGAAGAAGAAACTATTACTTATAATGTTGATCCTATTGTTCCTACTGCTTATATTGAGAAACCACCTTTTCCTGCTAGAATAAAGGATCATGCTAAAGCTTCAACTGTGGTTCGTAAGAGTTATACTAGAACACCTACACCCACTGAGCAAATTAAAGTTGAACCTATAGTATTGCTATGGTTAAAGATCTCTTGGTTGATAATATTGATGGGCATGTTATTTATTTCTGTGATGAAGCTGCTAGAATTGCTAAACCTGATAGTAAAGATAAACATAGACCCGTTGTTGGCATGCCTGTTGTTTCAGTTAAAATAGGAGATCATTGTTATCATGGCTTATGTGATATGGGTGCTAGTGTGAACGCAATTCCTTTTTCCTTATATAAAGAAATTATGAATGATATTGCACCTGCTGAGATAGAAGATATTGATGTTACTATTAAGCTTGCCAATAGAGATACTATTTCATCAATTGGGATTGTTAGAGATGTTGAAGTCTTGTGTGGGAAAATAAAATACCAAACTGATTTTCTTGTTCTTGCTTCCCCACAAGATGACTTTTGTCCCATTATATTTGGTAGACCTTTCTTGAATACTGCTAATGCTAAGATAGACAGCGAGAAAGATATTGTTACTGTCGATTTAGGGGATATGTCTCATGATTTTAATTTCTCCAAATTTCGTAGACAACCCGATGATAAAGAATTGCCTAGTAAGGATGAAATTATTGGTCTTGCTTCTATTGTCGTGCCTCCTACTGATCCCTTAGAACAATATTTGCTAGACCATGAAAATGATTTGTCTATGAATGAAAGAAGGGAAATAGATGAGATATTCTTTAATCAAGGGCCTATTTTGAAACACAATTTGCCTGTTGAAATCCTTGGGGATCCTCCTCCACCTAAGGGTGATCCCGTGTTTGAGCTTAAACAATTACCTGATACTTTGAAATATGCTTATCTCGATGAAAAGAAGATATATCCTGTTATTATTAGTGCTAACCTTTCAGAGCATGAAGAAAAGAAATTATTGAAAACTCTGAAGAAGCACCGTGCTGCTATTGGATATACTCTTGATGATCTTAAGGGCATTAGTCCCACTCTATGTCAGCACAAAATTAATTTGGAGAATGATGCTAAACCAGTTGTTGATCACCAACGGCGGTTAAATCCTAAGATGAAAGAAGTGGTAAGAAATGAAATACTAAAGCTTCTAGAGGCAGGTATAATTTATCCTATTGCTGATAGTAAGTGGGTAAGTCCTGTTCATTGTGTCCCTAAGAAGGGAGGTATTACTGTTGTTCCTAATGATAAGAATGAATTGATCCCACAAAGAATTGTTAAAGGTTATAGAATGGTAATTGATTTTCACAAATTAAATAAAGCTACTAGAAAAGATCATTACCCTCTACCTTTTATTGATCAAATGCTAGAAAGATTATCCAAACATACACATTTTTGCTTTCTAGATGGTTATTCTGGTTTTTCTCAAATACCTGTGTTAAAAGATGATCAGGAAAAGACCACTTTTACTTGCCCTTTCGGTACCTTTGCTTATAGACATATGCCTTTTGGTTTATGCAATGCACCTGCTACCTTTCAAAGATGTATGACTGCTATATTCTCTGATTTTTGTGAAAAGATTGTTGAGGTTTTCATGGATGATTTCTCCGTTTACGGAACTTCTTTTGATGATTGCTTAAGCAACCTTGATCGAGTTTTGCAGAGATGTGAAGAAACTAATCTTGTCTTGAATTGGGAGAAGTGCCACTTTATGGTTAATGAAGGTATTATTTTGGGGCATAAAATTTCTTAAAGAGGTATTGAAGTTGATAAAGCTAAAGTAGATGCTATTGAAAAAATGCCTTGTCCTAAAGATATCAAAGGTATAAGAAGCTTCCTTGGCCATGTTGGTTTCTATAGGAGGTTTATTAAAGACTTCTCTAAAATTTCTAGGCCTCTCACTAATCTCTTGCAAAAAGATGTTCCTTTTGTTTTTGATGATGATTGTGTAGAAGCATTTGAAATACTTAAGAAAGCCTTGATTTCAGCACCTATTGTTCAACCACCTGATTGAAATTTACCCTTTGAAATTATGTGTGATGCTAGTGATTATGCTGTTGGTGCTATTCTAGGGCAAAGAGTTGATAAGAAATTAAATATTATTCATTATGCTAGTAAAACTCTAGACAGTGCCCAGAGACATTATGCTACTACTGAAAAAGAATTTTTAGCAGTTGTCTTTGCTTGTGATAAGTTCAGATCTTATATTGTTGATTCCAAAGTAACTATTCACACTGATCATGCTGCTATTAAATATCTTATGGAAAAGAAAGATGCTAAACCTAGACTTATTAGATGGGTTCTCTTGCTACAAGAATTTGATTTGCATATTATTGATAGAAAGGGAGCTGAGAACCCCGTTGCAGACAACTTGTCTAGGTTAGAAAATGTTTTTGATGACCCACTGCCTATTGATGATAGCTTTCCTGATGAACAATTAGCTGTCATAAATGCTTCTCGTAATACTCCATGGTATGCTGATTATGCTAATTACATTGTTGCCAAATTTATACCACCTAGTTTCACATACCAGCAAAACAAAAAGTTTTTCTATGATTTAAGACATTACTTTCGGGATGACCCACACCTTTATAAAGAAGGAGTAGATGGCGTTATTAGATGTTGTGTACCTGAGCATGAACAGGAACAGATCCTATGCAAGTGCCACTTCGAGTCTTACGAAGCACACCACGCTGGAGATAGAACTGCACATATGGTATTGCAATCTGGTTTTTATTGGCCTACTCTCTTCAAGGATGCTCGTAAGTTTGTCTTGTCTTGTGATGAATGCCAGAGAATTGGTTATATTAGTAGACGTCAGGAAATGCCTATGAATTATTCACTTGTTATTGAACCATTCGATGTTTGGGGCTTTGATTATATGGGACTGATACGTCTCCAACATATTTATAATTTATGAATTATTCATGCTGCTATATTATCATTCTTGGATGTTTTACAATCATTTTATAGCAACTTTATATCATTTTTTGGGACTAACTTATTGACATAGTGCCTAGTGCCAATTGTTGTTTTTTGCTTGTTTTTTACATCGCAGAAAATCAATACCAAACGGAGTCCAAACGCAGCGGAACTTTTTGTGGATTTTTTATGGACCAGAAGACATCCAGTGGGCCAGAGCAGCACCTGGGGGGTGCCCCAAGGGGGCACAACCCACCAGGGCAAGCCTGGGCCCCCAGGCACGCCCCGGTGGGTTGTGCCCACCTCGGTGGCCTCCCGAACCGCCTCTTCGCCCTATAAATTGCCAAATATTCCAATAACCCTCGCGGTAACCCTAGATCAGAAGTTCTGCCGCCTCAAGGGCTCTGTATCCACGAGATCCAATCTAGACCCCGTTCTGGCACCCTGTCGGAGGGGGAGATCATCACCGGTGGCCATCTTCATCATCCCGGCGACCACCACGATGAGGAGGGAGTAGTCCACCCTCGGGGCTGAGGGTTTGTACCAGTAGCTATGTGTTTAATCTCTCTCTCTCGTGTTCTTGAGATGCACAATCTTGATGTATCGCGGGCTTTGTTAATATAGTCGGATCATATGGTGTTTTCCCCTCTCTATCTTGTTGTGATGAATTGAGTTTTTCCTTTGAGATTTCGTTTTGTCGGATTGAATACTTTTATGGTTTTGAGAGCACTTGATATATGTCTTGCATACGAATACCTATGGTGACAATGGGGTATTATATTGATTCACTTGATATATGTTTTGGCACTCAACTCGCGGATTCCCGAGGTGACATTGGGGTAATCTATGCATCGGGGTTGATGCACGTTCTTGTCTTTGTTTCTCCGGTAGAAATCTTGGGGCACTCTTTAAGGTTCTTTGTGTTGGATTGAGCATTACGAATCTGAATTTGCTTTGGTGTTATTTTAGTACGAACTCTTGGATAGATCGATCGGAAAGAATAGCTTTGAGGTGGTTTCGTACCCTACAAACAATTTATTCTTACGTTCTCCGCTAGATAGGAACTTTTGAGTGATTCTTCATCGCATGTTGAGGGATGGTAATATGATCCAATTATATTAGCATTGTTGAGAGATTGCACTAGCGAAAGTACGGACCCTAGGCCTTGTTTTCAAGCATTGCAATACCGTTTGTGCTCACTTTTGTCACTTGCTACCTTGCTGTTTTTATTTATTCAGATTATAAAAATATATTTCTACCATCCATATTACACTTTTATCACCATCTCTTCGCCGAACTAGTGCACCTATACAATTTGCCATTGTATTGGGTGTGTTGGGGACACAGGAGATTTCTTGTATTTGGTTGCAGGGTTGTTTGAGAGAGACCATCTTCATCCTACGCCTCCAACGGATTGATAAACCTTAGGTCATCCACTTGAGGGAAAATTGCTACTATCCTACAAAACTCTGCGCTTGGAGGCCCAACACGAGTCTACAAGAATAAAGTTGCATAGTAGACATCAAGCTCTTTTATGGCGTCGTTGCCGGGGAGGTGAGTGCTTGAAGGTATATCTTTAGATCTTGCAATCGAATCTTTTAGTTTCTTATTTATCACTAGTTTGGTTTATAAAAGAAAACTACAAAAAAATGGAATTGAGGTTGCATCATATTATTCGTATTTATCATGTCTTTCTTGAAAATGATGAAAAGGAAAATTGTGCTCAATTGATAGAAGAAGAATTCAATAAAATGTTTGACAAAAAATCTTTGAATGATGAGCATGATTGCAATATTTTTGGTATGAACTCTTTGAATATCCATGATGCTAATGATATGCAAAGCCATAAGCTTGGGGATGCTATGTTTGATGAAGATGATATTTTTAGTCCCCCAAGTTTTGATGAGAATATTTACTATCATGAAAGCATGCCTCCTATTTATGATGATTATGGTGATGACATGTATGCTATAAAGAGTAATGATATCCATGAAACTTGTCATCATGATTTTAATGCTCAATATGATTATGCCAATCAAGAATCACATGATAGTTATTTTGTTGAGTTTGCTCCCACTACTATTCATGAGAATAAATTTGCATATGTGGAGAGTAATAAAAATTCTATGCTTGTGGATCATGAAAAGAATGCTTTATGTGATAGCTATATTGTTGAATTCATACATGATGCTACTGAAAATTATTATGAGAGAGGAACATGTGCTTGTAGGTATTGCAAAAATATCAAGTTTCCTCTCTATATGTTGAAAGTTTTGAAGTTGCACTTGTCTTGCCTTCCTATGCTAGTTGATTTTTGTTCCCATAAATTGTTTGCTCACAAAATCCCTATGCATACGAAGTGGGTTAGACTTAAATGTGCTAGTCATATGCTTCATGATGCTCTCTTTGTGTTTCAATTCTTATCTTTTATGCGAGCATCATTGAAATCATCATGCCTAGCTAAAAGGCATTAAAGAAAAGCGCTTGTTGGGAGACAACCCAGCACTTTTACCTACTATTTTTGTATGTTCACATGATTAGGCTACTGTAGTAATCATGTTTTATAAATTTTATTTCAATAAAGTGCCAAGTAAAGCCTTTGGGATAGTGTGGATGATAGTTGACTTGATTCTGTGCACCAACATGTTGAGCTTGCCTTTCCCTCTCATGCTTGCCAAATTCTTTGCACCAAGTAGAGATACTACTTGTGCTTCAAAACATCCCTAAACCCAGTTTTGCCATGAGAGTCCACCATACCTACCTATGGATTGAGTAAGATCCTTCAAGTAAGTTGTCATCGGTGCAAGCAATAAAAATTGCTCTCTAAATATGAATGATCTATTAGTGTGAAGAAAATAAGCTTTATACGAACTTGTGATATGGAAGAAACAAAAGCGACGGACTGCATAATAAAGTTCTTTATCACAAGCGGCAATATAAAGTGACGTTCTTTTGCATTAAGATTTTGTGCATCCAACCATAAAAGCGCATGACAACCTCTGCTTCCCTCTGCGAAGGGCCTATCTTTTTTACTTTTATCTTCTACCCTTATACAAGAGTCATGGTGATCTTCACCTTTCCTTTTTACACTTTTTCCTTTGGCAAGCACTATGTGTTGGAGAAAGATCCAGATATATATATCCCCTCGGATGTAGGTTATCATAAAGTATTATTGTTGACATTACCCTTGAGGTAAAAGGTTGGGAGGCGAAACTCTAAGCCCCTATCTTTCTCTGTGTCCGATGGAAGCTTTGAACCCATAAGTATCACGTGAGTGTTAGCAATTGTGAAAGACTAAATTATAGTTGAGTATGTGGACTTGCTGAAAAGCTCTTATATTGACTCTTTCCGATGTTATGATAAATTACAATTGCTTCAATGACTGAGGCTTGTCCAAGGAAGGGCAGCACACAAGCACCGGTCCACCCACATATCAAATTATCAAAGTAATGAACGCGAATCATATGAGCATGATGAAAACTAACTTGACAACAATTCCCATGTGTCCTCGGGAGCACTTTGCTTTATATAAGAGTTTGTCCAGGCTTGTCCTTTGCTACAAAAAGGATTGGGCCACCTTGATGCACCATGTTTACTTTTGTTACTTGTTACCCGTTATGAATTATCTTATCATACAACTATCTGTTACCGATAATTTCAGTGCTTGCAGAGAATACCTTGCTGAAAACCACTTGTCATTTCCTTCTGCTCCTCGTTGGGTTCGACACTCTTACTTATCGAAAGGACTACGATAGATCCCCTATACTTGTGGGTCATCAACCACTACGCGGGAATAAGTATGGGCACTCTGCGTCGTATGTATAAGCCGAAGCTCTTCAGATGTCAGCGACTGAGTGGCGCGTGCCGGGTTGGATTGCGTAAGGAGGTAGCTAGGTCTGCTCACCGGCCGTGTTCGCAATGTGCAGGAATGCAAAGGGCGATGGGCCCAAGACCCCTACGCACTTAGGATGTAGACCAGCATGCTGGCCTCTCTATTGAGCCTAGGTAGGGTTGCGGTGTGTTGATCGGCCGAGGCCGGTCAGACCTAATGGTGTGTCCGGCCGGAGTTGATCGAGCGTGTTGGGTATGTTTGTGCACCCCTGCAGGGAAGTATATCTATTCGAATAGCCGTGTCCATGGTAACGGACACTCGGAGTTGTATCCCGATCGATACAACTAGAACTGGATGCTGAGGCATGATAAACGGAAATGATGGCTCCGGGATTGCTTTCTCGCAGGGAGTCGAGGAAGTGATCTCTGGGCGATGTTACAACATACTTAATACTAATATAATATGCTACTATGTACTCTTTTAAATGCTGCAAGATGCTTGAAGATGCTAGTCCTCGATAGGCTAGGCTTTCTCTCTGTTATGGCATTCTGCAGTTTAGTCCACAGATACTACCCTTTTCATTGATACCGATGCATATGTAGTGTAGATCCTTGCTTGCGGGTACTTTGGATGAGTACTCATGGTTGCTTTGCTACCTTTTTCCCCATACTTTCTTCTTTCCGGTTGTTGCGATCATTTGACGGATCCCAGGAGCCAGATGGCACTATCGACAACTGCTACTACCCCGACGATGCCTACTACTACGTGGACAACGCCAACGAACAGGAGTAGTTAGGAGGCTCCCAGGCACGAGGCCTTGCCTTTTCAATCGTTGTTGCTTTTGTGCTAGCCTTCTTAAAGCAAACTTGTTTAACTTATGTCTATACTCAGATATTGTTGCTTACACTGACTCGTTTGTATTCGAGCCCTCAAGGCCCTTGGCTTGTAATATAAAGCTTGTATTATTTTAATTTGTGTCTAGAGTTGTGTTGTGATGTCTTCCCGTGAGTCCCTGATCTTGATCGTACACATTTGCGTGTATGAGTAGTGTATGATTGAATCAGGGGCGTCACATGCAACAAATGCAATGCAAGGTCAAGCAACAAATGCTCAACTCACTCTCTCAATCTCACTAGATGCAACTCAAGAAAGTGGGAGATTGAAGAGAGGGGATGCAATGGATAAAATCAACAAATGACTTAATGATCCATCCATAACCCCCCCCTTCACTTAGAGGGGAGATAGGGGTTTGGGAGAGGTGGTAAGAGGCTCAAAATGATGTTTAGAATGAGTGTTAACCAACCCCAAACCGGTGGGGAGGAAGAGTTCTTAAATAGCCAAGCCCCAAAACTAGTCGTTGGGGCTCCAATGGACACTTCCTGGAGACCCCGTTCCCACGGGGTCCCGTGCACATGGTACAAAGCCCATGGGCATGGGGGCCCCGTGCTCATGAGGTCAAAACCCCATTCCCATGGGGTACCCAGAACAGCCTACAGCAGCCCTGATACGTCTTCATCGTATCTACTTTTCCAAACTCTTTTGCCCTTGTTTTGGACTCTAATTTGCATGATTTGAATGGAACTAACCCGGACTAATGCTGTTTTCAGCAGAATTGCCATGTTGTTATTTTTGTGCAGAAATCAAAGTTCTCAGATTGACCTGAAAATTTATGGAGAATTTTTGTGGAATATATAAAAAAATACTGGCACAAGAAGTAACCAGAGCGGGGGCCACCCAGAGGCACAAGCCCTGGGGGCGCGCCCACCCCCCTAGGGCGCGCCCTGCAGGCTTGTGGGCCCCCTGGACCTCCTTTGACCCTAATTCCAACTCTATAAGTACCTATTCGGGGAGAAAAAAAAATCGGAGAGAAGGATTCATCGCGTTTTACGATATGGAGCCGCCGCCGCCTCTTGTTCTTCATTGAGAGGGCTGATCTGGAGTCCGTTCGGGGCTCCGGAGAGGGGAATCCGTCGCCATCATCATCACCAACCTTCTTCCATCACCAATTTCATGATGCTCACCGCCGTGCGTGAGTAATTCCATCGTAGGCTAGCTGGACGGTGATGGGTTGGATAGGATTTATCATGTAATCGAGTTAGTTTTGTTAGGGTTTGATCCCTAGTATCCAATATGTTTTGAGATTGATGTTGCTATGACTTTGCTATGCTTAATGCTTGTCACTAGGGCCCGAGTGCCATGATTTCAGATCTGAACCTATTATGTTTTCATGAATATATTTGTGTTCTTGATCCTATCTTGCAAGTTGTAGACACCTATTACGAGTTATGATCCGCATACCCCAAGGTGACAATAATTGGGATTCTTTCCGGTGATTACCGTAGTTTGAGGAGTTCATGTATTCACTAAGTGCTAATGCTTTGGTCCGGTTCTCTATTAAAAGGAGGCCTTAATATCCCTTAGTTTCCATTAGGACCCCGCTGCCATGGGAGGGTAGGACAAAAGATGTCATGCAAGTTCTTTTCCATAAGCACGTATGACTATATACGGAATACATGCCTACATTATATTGATGAATTGGAGCTAGTTCTATGTCACCCTAGGTTATGACTGCTACATGATGAATATTATCTAACACAATTATCATTGCTGATCCAATGCCTACAAGATTTTCACATATTGAGCTTTGCTAAGTTACTTTCGTTGCTACTGCTATTACAAGCACTACAAAACTGCTACTATTACTATTGCCACTGTTACCGTTACTTCCATACTACTTTGCTACTAAATACTTTGTTGCAAATATTAAGTCTTTCAGGTGTGGTTGAATTGACAACTCAACTGCTAATACTCGTGAATATTCTTTGGCTCCCCTTATGTCGAATCAATAAATTTAGGTTGAATACTCTACCCTCGAAAACTATCGCGATCCCCTGTACTTGTGGGTTATCAAGACTTTTTTCTGGCGCCGTTGCCGGGAAGCATAGCTCTATTTGCTGAGTCACTTGGGATTTATATCTGTTGATCACTATGAAGAATCTGAAAGATACCAAATCCAAGAATTTTCTATGACACCCTGGTTTTTGCCCTTTTTCTTTTTCTGGGTATTATTGCATTTTGAATTGAATTTGAGTTTTGAATCAATTCATTTGGACTTAATCACTTGGGCATTTCTTTGATTTTCACCCAAGTGACTCATCTCACCCTCAAACCCATCTCTTGCCCTCTGTTACATCTTAATATTACTTTGGGAATATTTTTCTTAAATGAAAAATATTCATTTTCTCTCTGAATAGGCCATATCTTCACTTCTGCTCCAAAGCAACCCTCATTTTTCCTGCCCACAAAAATCTAAGGAAATTCCCAAATATTCTTTCGACCTTGGCCCAACTTCCCATGCAAAAATATTTCATGGGTATTTGGAGTATTTTTGCTACAAAAAATCTTTTCCATTCTGGTCAGAAAATGCATGTTGTGAAGGAAGTGCATTTTTGCTTGATCCTCTGGAGCTGAAATTTTTAGGGCATCATTACCTTCCTAAGATAAGCTTAACCCCCAAAGATCAGCACTTAACTCTCTCTGGTTTCTTCCCAAACTTGCTCACAAGTTTCTGTCCAGGAACTTGCTGAGGCTCTCTTGTTCAATCTGGTCGGCCTGGCAGTGTGCCATCACCTCTGCTAGACCTAACACTGCACGAAAAACACTACTGACATGATTAAAACTCCTCAGGACACCGCGTTGCCACAGTTCACGCGGTGACCGCGTGTGGACAGGAGCCCTAGCATGCATTTGGCGTGCTCTAGGCCGCGCCAGCGCCACTGCCACGCCTATGCCCGCGCCTGAGGCCAAGCTAGCCTGCCGCACCGCGCCGTCTGCCTTATCTAGTCCTCCTTGACTCCTCCCTGCCGCTCGCCGACGCCGGAGCTCACCGTAGCGATCACAAGCACGTCATGCCCGAGCACACAGTGAGCCCATACTCCCTGTCGTCGCCTTCTCGCGCGCCCTGTGCTCGGCTGCGAGCTCCCACAGTGGCCGCGTGACCCCTGGCAGCTTCTCCCTCTCTCTCTGACGCATTTCGTCGCCGCCCGCCGTCTCCAGAGAGCTCGCCGAAGCTCTCGATCCCCTCTCTACCTGCCTATAAATAGAGGCCCTCCCTCTCTTCTCCGAGCACCTCAGACCCCTCCTCTGATCCAACTACTCCTCCTAGAAGACCGCGATCAGGCCAGGCGGGCCTCTGGCTGCCGTCCCGCACCGGAGATCACCACCGACCCCTCCTCAGTGCCTTGCTTCCTCTGGCTAACTTCGACCTCCTCTGACCAGCTAGGCGCTTCCGTGGAGCTTCACTGGTCCTAGTCGATGTGGTTGGAGCCCCTGGAGCCGTCCCAGCTCGCTGGCATCTTCGTCTTCGGCGACCTCTGTCCGCAACCGCCACTGGAGAAGGCCACGGTGACCTCCTCCGTCCACCTCTAGCCACCCTACGGGTACGTGCATGCTCGCCGTGGACTGGCGCTTCCATCCCCCCTCTCGTCGACGGTAGTCGAGCCCTCCTCGTCGGAGAACCACCAGCGACGAGCCGCCCTCTCTCTGTTTCCCTCGCTCTCTCTCTCTCTGGACCTGGCCACGGGAGCCGGCTGGTCAGCCACTCAGCCGCCTCCCGAAGTGGTATGAGTGGAGGCGCCCCGCTGGTTTACGCCTTCGATGTCACCCCCTCCCCAGATTTTCTAAAAATCAATTTAAATTCATAAATTTAACCCAACTTTGACCAGTCCTAGTTTCTATTCTGTAAGTCCAAATGAATTGATTCTTTTTGCACTAGTTTTGTATTGATCTCCTCTATCAGCATGCAAAAGATGAAATTTTTGCTTGCTGTAAATCTTTTATGTTGTATTTAAATGTGCTATGTGACATTTTCTTTTGCCATTTTTAAATGTTTTCAGAAGGAACTTGCTGCCTTGAGGATAACCAGGAGGAGTGTGACCCTCCTCTGCACTAACGCAAGCCATCACAAATATTTGCAAGAATGTCATTTCAATAACTATGATTTTCACTTGAATATGGTCCTTTATAATGCATATAGAAATTCACCTAATATCATTTGATGCTAGTTTCATGTCCATGCTATGCTTGTTATGTTATCAGCGATATTTTAGTTGAATGGTTAAGGATATGCAGTAGAGTAACTTGATGTTATGCATGAGTTAGTTCATATCGGTATTATGTTGAAATGGTGCACATATAGTTCATTGCATTTTCATGGCATACTATGACTCGGTGAAATTTATTTGCAAGTTGAAACCTGATAATAAACCAACTTGAACATGCTGTTGATCGAGTCATGGTGCCACCGAATCGAGCTTCCCAAGTGCAACCACATTTGCCTTTATGGGGAGGCCCTTTCTCGGTCTATTGTTATGCCTCTCGCCGGTGCCTCCAACTAGGGAAGGTTATGCGCTTGCGCTACCCTGGCCCGGTAGGCAGGCATAGCCTTGTGTGCCCGTAGTTGTTTTGGTACCATGTCCCCATTTGGGACCGTTTGTTTTGCCACGACGGTGGCCGTTGGATGTCCGGAGTGGCATCGGGGCCACCCATGACTTAGCCCAAAGGGGAGTTGGTCGGAGTGGCCGGGAGAGTGTCATGGCAATAGATTGGTTCTGTCGGAATGTCGTTGGTCCACCCGAATGGGAGTCCGAGGCCATGGGTTCCGTGGTGTGGGTACAGTGTACTAACCTCTGCAGAGTGTGTTTAATCTATTGATAGCCGCGTCCTCGGTCATGGACACAAGTTCGTAGTAGGTCACACCGTGGATCAACAGAAATATTAAACTTGCACACTAAATGTATACTTGTGGCTCTCGCTATGTTGGTGAAGTTGTTGAGACCATCGAGATGGTTTCGTTTGTGATCTGGAGGTGATCACCTTGGCTTGATGATGTTTGTGGTTACAAGGTAACCGAGATGGTAAGCGGATCTGAAAGGCCCTGTTATGAGCACTATCACTCCATGAGTAGCATGCTAGTTCTTGCATTTAACCTGCTTAAATATCATGTTGTTGTTTGTCATTGTTGCTTTATTTGTGTGAGCTTGCGAGTACATTCAAAGTACTCACCTGGCGTGTCATGCCAGTTTCAGGAGAAATCATACCAGAGTTGGAGTTGCATCGTTGCGCCGCAGTCTAGACCGTGTCCACATCAGTGTCCCTATGAGATGGAGTCCTTCTATGTCATCTTTCCGCTGCCGTGTAGGTTTGTCGTGATGTCGAGGCCCCTGCTCATGTCTACTAAATAATGTACATATGTTTAGCAGCATCGTGTGTGCCGCTTGGCCTCGCTACTTGATGTAATATCGACTCTATGCTTCAATAAAGCGGTTATATTTCTATACCAAGTTGTTGTGTGTTGCCAGAAGACTTGATCTCTGGGCTGGCAATGCAAGGTAAACCGGTTGCTCTGAGCCGAGGTGCCACATTTTCCCTCTAAGACAAGGGGAGGTAAGGAACTGCCATCTAGCTCTGCACTTGATTCACCTTCTGTTTTGAGTAAGCTTGCGACACCTACACCTGCTATTGATTCTGATATGTTGCAAGTAATTGATGATGCTACTTCTACTATGCATGATGCTACTACTTTTCTTGATAAAACTGTGCCACTGGGTGAATTTCTTGATGAACAACTTGCTAGAGCAAAAGATATTGAGAATGCTGAAACTGATGATATTTCTGAAACTGATAAAATTATTGAAACTGAAAACTTTGAAACACCCATTAGACCTAGCACTCCTAGATATGAATTGCCTATTATACCTGAGGGTTATGTTATGGATGGAGAGGTAGCTAGGGACTTTCTTGCTTGTAAGGATAGAGATGATCTTAAGAAATTACTATGCAAGTGGAAAGAAAAATCTTTGAATGCTAGAATGCAATATGATCCTAAGTTTGCTACTTCACCTATCTTTGTTACTGATAAGGATTATGAATTCTCTGTTGACCCTGAGTTAATTACTTTGGTTGAATCTGATCCTTTCCATGGTTATGAATCTGAAACTGTTGTGGCGCATCTTAGTAAACTGAATGATATAGCCACCCTATTTGCTCATGAGGAAAAAAATCACTATTACTATATTCTTAAGTTGTTTCCATTCTAATTAAAGGGTGATGCTAAGATATGGTTTAATTCTCTTGCTCCTGGTTGTGTGCGTAGTCCCCAGGATATGATATATTACTTCTCTGAAAAATGTTTTCCTGCTCATAAGAAACAAGCTGCCTTACAAGAAATATTTAACTTTGTGCAAATTGAAGAAGAGAGTCTCCCACAAGCTTGGGGGAGGCTTCTCCAGTTACTTAATGCTTTGCCTGATCATCCTCTCAAGAGAAATGAAATACTTGATATCTTTTATAATGGACTAACCGATGCTTCTAGGGACCACCTAGATTTGTGTTGGTTGTGTTTTCAAGGAATGAACTGTTGAACAAGATGAAGTACTATTGAATAATATATTGAGAAATGATAATGATTGGACTCTTCCTGAACCACCTCCTAAGCCAACTCCGAAGAAGAGGGGTATTCTATTTCTCAGTCCTGAAGATATTCCAGAGGCAAAGAAATCTATAAAAGTCAAAGGTATTAAAGCTGAAGATGTTAAGAATTTACCACCTATTGAAGAAATACATGGTCTTGATAACCTGACACAGGTAGTAGAGGTAAATTCTCTCTATAGATTTGATGGAGGTGATATTCCTCATAATAAGTCTGCTAGTCAATGCTTGGATGAATTTGATAACTTTATTGTTAAACAAGAAAACTTTAATTCATATGTTAGTAGACAATTGAAAAGAAATGCTTATATGCTTGAACAAATGAGTGACTATATGTGTAGAAATTTTAATGATCTCAAGGTCATTAGTAAACATACTTCCATGGTAATGACTCAAGTAGAACAAGTTCTTAAAGCAAAAATGATTTGCTTAATGAGATGAATAGTAAGATGGATGATAATGCTGTTAGAGTTGTGACTAGAGGTGGTAAAATGACTCAGGAACCTTTGTATCCTGAAGGCCATCCTAGGAGAGTTGAGCAAGACTGTCAAAGAATTAATACTGAGGCACCTAGGCCATCTAGGAAGAAAAAGAAAGATGATAGTACCTTGCATGCTTCTAGTGAACCTGTTATAGATACACCTGAGAACCCAAATGATATTTCTATTTCTGATGCTGAGACACAATCTGGTAATGAACATGAACCTAGTAGCAATGATAATAATGATGTTCATGTTGATGCTCAACCTTGTAATGATAATGATGTGGAGATAGAACCTACTGTTGATCTTAATAACCCACAATCTAAGAATAAAAGATATGATAAGAGTGACTTCATTGCTAGGAAACATGGTAAAGAAAGAGAACCATGGGTTCAGAAACCCATGCCCTTTCCCCCTAAACCATCCAAGAAAAAGGATGATGAAGACTTTGAGCGCTTTGTTGAAATGCTTAGACCTGTCTTTTTGCGTATGCGTTTGACCGATATTCTAAAAATGTCTCCTTATGCTAAGTATATGAAAGAAATTGTTACTAATAAAAGAAAGATACCAGAAGCTAAAATTTCCACTATGCTTGCTAATTATACATTTAAGGGTGGAATACCAAAGAAACTAGGAGATCCAGGAATACCAACTATACCATGCTCCATTAAAAGAAATTATGTTAAAACTACTTTATGTGGTTTGGGAGCCGATGTTAGTGTTATGCCTTTCTCTTTATATCGTAGACTTGATTTGAATAAGTTGACACCAACTGAAATCTCTTTGCAAATGGCTAATAAATCAACTGCTATACCCATCGGTATTTGTGAGGATGTGCCTGTTATAGATGCAAATGTTACTATATAACGGACTTTGTTATTCTTGATATACCCGAGGACGACAGGATGTCGATCATCCTTGGTAGACCCTTTTTGAATACTGCAGGGGCTGTTATTGATTGCAATAAAGGCAATGTCACTTTTCATGTTAATGGTAATGAGCACACGGTACACTTTCCGAAGAAACAACCTCGAGTGAATAGTATCAATTCTATTGAAAAAAAATCAATAATTACTATTGGAGGTTTTTAATTCCCTATTCCTACTGTCAAAAGGAAATATGATATTCTTATTGTTGGGGACATGCATATCCCCGTTGAGGTAACCTAGCGTTATACGAAGATTCTCCGGTTTCATGTCCTTCGGAAGAAGTTTGTTAATAAGACTTGATCAACCTTGTTAATGGATTCCTTTTGACGGGCATGAGATGGATGAATTTAGTAAACACAACTCTCTGTACCCATTTTCTACTTTTTGTTATTTAGAGTGAATAAAGAAAAAATGCTATTATTTTTCTGTTTTCTGGATTATCCGTGCAATAAAAAAATGACCAGAAAATAAAAGTTCTCCAAATGCCCTGAAAATTTAGTATGATTTTTTCTGTATTATTTAAGAATTTTTGGCACTGAACACACCTTAGGGAGGTGCACCAGTGGGCCACAAGCCCATAGGGCGTGCCTAGAAGGCTTGTGGGTCCCACGTGAGTCCCCTCACTTATTCCAGCCACCCATCCACTTCGTCTTCCTCCAGAAAAAATCACACCATTGCTCAAACCCTTGTTCTTGCTCATTTTGCTGCCATTTTCGATCTCCTTGCTCGGAACTCCGTTTCTGAAACTGTTTTGGGGGATTGTTCAGCGGTATGTGACTCCTTCGTTGGTCCAATTAGTTTTTGCTATAGTGCTTTATTTATTGCAAATTTTTGCTGTTGTGGTGGCCTTGTTCTTGAGCTTGCATGTCAAATTTATATGGTCCAAAGTGGTTTTGTTGCATGATATAGCCTCTAGACACTTGTATGAGTAGTTGCTATCAATTTTGTTGAGTTTAGTTCACTTTTATTTTGAGTCACTAAAAATTTCAGAAATTTTTCAGAGGAAGAAAATGTTTAGGAAAATGTTCCAAGGTGGTTCCTCGAAGAAGAAATCCGCAAGGCTCGCTATATGGGAGCCGGACCTTGAACCACCGCGGGAGGCCCAAGTGCAACCTTGCGAATGGTCGTCGGATCACTTCATGACTCACGCATGTTTCAAGGAAGAATTTGATATGTACTTGCGCAACGCCGACTTGACGGACTTCGTGTCAGATAAGTGTTTACAGTACTACAACCTTACTGATACCTTTGTGCTGAGGTTTAAGTATTTGGTCCAGTGCAATACGCACTCTGTTTTATTTGATCTTTATGATAAATCATTTAGCATGGACCTTGAAGAATTTAATGATGCATGTAAAATTCCGCAATGGGGCATATGTACTGAGCCTCGTAAAGCTGATTGCTCTGGTTCCTTGCTAGCATTACTGTGGGTGAAACCAGGACCATAACAAAAGCTACTATAGGGAGCATTCACTTTCCTGCATTACATTATTTTGCTCTCTTTATAGGTAGATGCATTAATGGTAAACATGACCATAGCCACCTTTGCGCCTCTGATTTGAGTGTCCTCAAGAGCGCGGTAATGAACGATAAACAATATAATTTGGGGGCTATCGTTGCATTTCGATTACATAATAATGCTAAAGATGGGGATTTCTTTGGGGGAATTTATGCCACTCAGCTACATACCTTGGTGTCCCCATAAAAGAAACTGATGCTCAGTTGCCACCTGCTTTTCTTGATTATGATGCTATGGAACGTTACCAGTTTCTTGAGAGGAGCGAGTTTCCTCTCCAATACAGACTAATTTTTTATAAACGCCAGTCTTCTATGTTACCCTTCCTGCTCCTACCTTCTTTGACTTTCAGACAAAACGGAGATATTTTATAATCAAAGATGAGGCGGAGGAATATGAGAGGGCGAGGGAGACCGCTCGCCTCCAAGAAGCAGCTCACCAAGCGGTGGCAGCTGCAATCAAGTACAACCCCAACTACAATCCTGGATACTATCCGGGCTAGCCATGGCCATATACCAACTTAGGGTAAAAACCTAAGCTTGGGGGAGTACGTATTTCTCACCGACATTACATTCATGTTCACACACTTATTCTAGTTGTCGGTGTTCATCCTTTTTCATTGTATTATCCATGTTAGTTTATTTTTCTTGCTTTCCTCTTGTGTGTTTGAAAAACTTTGAGAAAATCCAAAAAAATTAGTTCTTGCTTCTTTTTAGTTTTTCTTTCTAGTTTATTTAGTAGTAGTATTAAAAGAAAACCCAAAAAGATTTCTCGTTCTTCTTTTGCTTGTTGGGAGCTTTCCCGTGTAAATAGTTTTTCTCGTTTTCATTTTACTTTCTTCAGAAAAACAAAAACTCCAAAAATATTTCAGTGTGTTTCTTCGAAATTGTTTTCCTTTTTCTTTGGGTCGTAAGGAGAAGACCACAATGAAAATGTTGAGTGGCTCTCATATGCATTATTGTTGATCTAACAAAGAGCCCATATTACCTTGTCTTCTCCTTTGAATAAATGTTTGCATATTCCAGCTTATTCCAATGCACGTGCACTCTTATTATTATTCACATCATTCGGTCGTGCAAGTGAAAGGCAATAATGACGATATATGATGAAATGATTGAGATGAAGAAAAGCTGGTATGAACTCGACCTATTTTGTTTTTGTAAATATGATTAGCTCATCGTTCCTGATTCAGCCCATTATGAATGAAACATGTTTGCAATGACAATTAGAGATTATAGTTACTCATACCATGCTTAATTAGCTAGGAGTGGATAATGGTTTGTCTTGCGTGCCAACATGCATTTTAAAATGGTTATGATGTAGTATGATAGGATGGTATCCTCCTTTGAATGATTCAAGTGGCTTGACTTGGCACATGTTCATGCATGTAGTTGAATCAAAAACAACATAGCCTCCATGATATTTATGTTCATGGTAATTTATATCCTACTCATGCTTGCATTCAATGTTGATTAATTTCAATGCATGTTTATGACCGTTGTCGCTCTCTGGTTGGTCGCTTCTCAATCTTTATGCTAGCCTTCACTTGTACTAAGCGGGAATACTGCTTGTGCATCCACTTCCTTAGACCCAAAGTTGTTCCATACGAGTCCACCATACCTACCTATATGCGGTATTTACCTACCGTACCAAGTAAATTTGCTTGTGCCAAACTCTAAACCTTCAAATAATAATCTGTTTTGTATGCCCGAATTGCTCATGTAGCGACTGGGGGCTATCAATATCTTCCATGCTAGGTGGGTTATTCTCACGATGAGTGTTTATTCACTTATCATTCACGAGAAAGTGGCTGGTAATCGGGATGCCCAGTTCCATGCTCAAAATCAAATCAAAATATAATAATGAAACAAAACTCCCCCAGGACTATTGTTGGTATGGGCGGTACCCGTGGATTAGGCTAGCCGTGGAGTGTGATTGTTGGTGGAGGGGAAGTAAAAACTTTACCATTCTATTTGGGAACCGCCTATAATGTATCTAGCATGGAAGATAGTGAGATCTTTTGGTTGTTATGTTGACAATGAAAGCATACCGCTCAAAATTATATTCATCTCTGTTTTAAAAGCTTCGAGCTCTGGCACCTCTGCAAATCCTTGCTTCCCTCTATGAAGGGCCTATCTATTTACTTTTATTGTTGAGTCATCATCTTCTTATAAAAAGCACCGGTAGAGAGCACCACTATCATTTGTATGCTTTTTTATTAATTGATGTTGAGTATGAGTGTGACTGGATCTCTTTTGCCATGAATTATAATGTCTAGTTAGTCCTTGATCTTCAGTGGTGCTCTGCATTTATGTTTTGCGGTCTCAGAAAGGCCTAGCGAGATACCATTTTGTCATATTATATCATGATTATTTTGAAAAAGTGTTGTCATCCGAGATTTATTATTACTGCTCGCTAGTTGATTATGCTATTGATATGAGTAAATATGCGACCTAAATGTTATTGTGAATATGGTTAGTTCATAATCTTTGCTGAAAACCTGAATATTGGCTATACATATTTGCAACAACAAGATCAAACAGAGTTTCTAAAAGTTTTCTTTGTCACTTTCAGTTTGTCAACTGAATTGCTTGAGGACAAGCAATGGGTTAAGCTTGGGTGAGTTGATATGTCTTCATCGTATCTACTTTTCCAAACTCTTTTGCCCTTGTTTTCGACTCTAATTTGCATGATTTGAATGGAACTATCCCGGATTGACGTTGTTTTCAGCAGAATTGCCATGGTGTTATTTTTGTGCAGAAATCAAAGTTCTCAGATTGACCTAAAAATTTACAGAGAATTTTTGTGGAATATATAAAAAATACTAGCGCAAGAAGTAACCAGAGGGGGGCCACCCAGAGGCACAAGCCCTGGGGGGTGCCCACCCCCCTAGGGCGCGCCTTGCAGGCTTGTGGGCCCCCTGGACCTCCTCCGACCCTAACTCCAACTCTATAAGTACCTATTAAGGGGGGAAAATTGGAGAGAAGGATTCATCATGTTTTACGATACGGAGCCGCCGCCGCCTCCTGCTCTTCATCGGGAGGGCTGATCTGGAGTCCGTTCGGGGCTCCAGAGAGGGGAATCCGTCGCCATCATCATCACCAACCTTCTTCCATCACCAATTTCATGATGCTCACCGCCGTGCGTGAGTAATTCCATCGTAGGCTTGCTGGATGGTGATGGGTTGGATAGGATTTATCATGTAATCGAGTTAGTTTTGTTAGGGTTTGATCCCTAGTATCCACTATGTTTTGAGATTGATGTTGCTATAACTTTGCTATGCTTAATGCTTGTCACTAGGGCCCGAGTGCCATGATTTCAGATCTGAATCTATTATGTTTTCATGAATATATTTGTGTTCTTGATCCTATCTTGCAAGTTGTAGACACCTATTATGAGTTATGATCCGCATACCCCAAGGTTACAATAATTGGGATTCTTTCCGGTGATTACCGTAGTTTGAGGAGTTCATGTATTCACTAAGTGCTAATGCTTTGGTCCGGTTCTCTTTTAAAAGGAGGCCTTAATATCCCTTAGTTTCCATTAGGACCCCGCTGCCACTGGAGGGTAGGACAAAAGATGGCATGCAAGTTCTTTTCCATAAGCACGTATGACTATATACGGAATACATGCCTACATTATATTGATGAATTAGAGCTAGTTCTGTGTCACCCTAGGTTATGACTGCTACATGATGAATATTATCCAACACAATTATCATTGCCGATCCAATGCCTACGAGCTTTTCACATATTGATCTTTGCTAAGTTACTTTCGTTGCTACTGCTGTTACAATCACTACAAAACTGCTACTGTTACTATTGCCACTGTTACCGGTACTTCCATACTACTTGGCTACTAAATACTTTGCTGCAGATATTAAGTCTTTCAGGTGTGGTTGAATTGACAACTCAACTGCTAATACTTGTGAATATTCTTTGGCTCCCCTTGTGTCGAATCAATAAATTTGTGTCGAATACTCTACCCTCAAAAACTAATGCGATTCCTATACTTGTGGGTTATCAAGCCCACTAAAACATGCATAACTTTGGCATACGAACTCTGAATTCGATGATCTTGGGCTCGTTTTAAAGCTATGGAAAAGCCCAAGGTCATCACATAGATAACCAGCAAAGATCACCAAGAAATGATGATGCAAATCATGAAAAGGTTTGAGCTCTCTACGCGATGTGATCAAGCAACTTGCCCAAAAGCCCCTCTTGATAGTACGACTATCAAACCTATAATCCGGTCTCCCTCCAAGCACCATGAGACCGGCAAAACTAGAAAAACCTAGCTAAGGTATACCTTTGCCTTGCACATTCCACTTGAGCTTGATGATGACTTTAATGCTTGCCTCAAGTTGGAATCTTTTTCTTGTCTTCAATCACTTGGTGAAGATACTCGAAATGCTTCCTCTTATTGCAATGAGGGAAGCCTTAACTTAAGCCCATGTTCACATGAACATTATCATGATGTGAACCGCAAGCTTCAACGCATATAACCTCCGACTTCTCATTTTGCACTTGGACTCCTCGAACCCGATAACCATCACCACTTGATGTCATCCACACATAGGCTACTTGAAATCTTTCCTTTTGATGCAAGCCCATGAGAAACACCTAACCCACATAGACATAACAAACACATAGCATGGGTTAGGTAGCAAAGCACAATTCACAGTTACTTGCCATACCACTAGATCACTTGATCCCACATGGTACAAAGATTGCGCTTTGTGAGTTGACCATCTAGATAATCTTCGAGCTTCATCTTGGTCAACCAACATCTTTACTTCATGCCCCATCTTGGTTTCTTGAAAGCGACAATGAACTATTCATTTCCCTTCATTTCTTCAAGAAACAGATCACCAAAGACTCTTTCATGACCATATCAAGTTTCACTATGAATATCATATTGATCATCATTTTCTCTCTAAAAACTCCATCATAATCTCTTGAGAGGCACAATGAATTCTTCACTCTAGTTGCTTGCTTCAAGACTTGATCAGCCGAAAACCCAACACATGAGCTTACCATTATCTTGTCTTGAAACCATAACTTGAATTCTTCTATTTGATTATACTCTCAAGCTCTTGATCCTTAAAAGCCCACATATGTCAATCTTTGAGATACTCTAACGAACTCCACCTTGAATATATTTGGCTAGACATTAAAATCAATCTTGATGGCTTCAACAGAAATCCCCAAAGACCAACTTGAAACCTCACTAGATATGTGATACGTCTCCAACGTATCTATAATTTATGAACTATTCATACCATGTTTGCAACAATTTTATATGGTTTT
The DNA here is from genome assembly GCA_011799875.1 of Thinopyrum elongatum. NCBI lineage: Eukaryota > Viridiplantae > Streptophyta > Magnoliopsida > Poales > Poaceae > Thinopyrum > Thinopyrum elongatum. The sequence goes on from CM022297.1 coordinate 72,019,060, forward strand.
GGTATGATTTTATTTGAACTAACCCGGACTGACGCTGTTTTCAGCAGAACTACCGTGATGTCGTTTTTTGTGCAGAAATAAAAGTTCTCGGAATGGGCTGAAAATTTACGATGATTTTTTATGGACCAAAAGAGACCCCCGAAGCACTGGAGCTGGACTAGAAGAGTCCCGAGGAGTCCACAAGCCAGGGGGCGCGCCCTACCCCCTGGGCGCGCCCTAAGGGCTTGTGGGCCCCTCGGGCACCTCCTTGACTTGTTTCCGACGCCAAAAATTCCTATAAATAAAGAAACCTCTGAAAAGAACCCTAGATCGGAAGTTCCGCCACCGCAAGCCTCTGTAGCCACAAAAAAAACAATCGGGAGCCCGTTCCGACACCCTGCCGGAGGGGGAAACCATCACCGGAGGCCATCTTCATCATCCTGGCGGTCTCCATGATGAGGAGGGAGTAGTTCACCCTCGGGGCTTAGGGTATGTACCTGTAGCTATGTGTTTGATCTCTCTCTCTCTCTCTCGTGTTCTTGATTTGGCACGATCTTGATGTACCGCGAGCTTTGTTACTATAGTTGGATCATATGGTGTTTCTCCCCCTCTACCTTCTTGTGATGAATTGAGTCTTGCTCTTTGAGGTTTCATTATGTTGGATTGAGTATTGGATTTGAGAACACTTGATGTATGTCTTGCGATGGGATATCTGTGGTGACAATGGGATGTTCTATCGATTCACTTGATGTATGTTTTGGCACTCAACTCGCGGATTCCCGAGGTGACATTGGGGTAATCTATGCATAGGGGTTGATGCACGTTTTCGTCCTACGTTCTCTGATAGAAACTTTGGAGTGATTCTTTGTTGCACGTTGAGGGATTGTTATATGATTCAATTATGTTATCATTGTTGAGAGAATTTGCACTAGTGAAAGTATGAACCCTAGGCCTTGTTTTCAAGCATTGCAATACAGTTTTTGCTCACTTTTGTTACTAGTTACCTTGCTGTTTTTATATTTTCAGATTACAAAAACCTATATCTACCATCCGTATTACACTTGTATCACCATCTCTTCACCGAACTAGTGCACCTATACAATTTACCATTGTATTGGGTGTGTTGGGGACACAAGAGACTCTTTGTTATTTGGTTGCAGGGTTGTTTGAGAGAGACCATCTTCATCCTACGCCTCCCATGGATTGATAAAACTTAGATCGTCCACTTGAGGGAAAATTGCTACTGTCCTACAAAACTCTGCGCTTGGAGGCCCAACAAGAGCCTACAAGAAGAAGGTCGCATAGTAGACATCAATATGGGACTTCGAGACCAAAACCTATGTGGCACCCCGGCTCAGAGAACCGGTTTACCAGTGTTTCCAACCCAGAGATCAAGTCTTCTGGAAACACACAACAACTTGGAACAGAACATAGCTGAACTTTTATTGATAATAGTCGAGTACAAGCTTATATATTACATGATCATCGAGGCCAAAAGCACATCTAGTGCTATGACAATATCTACATTATTCATCTAACAAATCAAGGCCGCGGTATTACTATGGAATACTACAGCAAAAGACTACTGTGTAGCAGAACATGATAGTAACTCCATCCACAGAGACACTGCTGAGGACACATCCTAGGCATCGAAACACGGACCTTCGAGACCTCCATCTCAGTCTTCTCCTGCATCTGGCATGATACGCCAGGTGAGTACTTTGAATGTACTCGCAAGCACATGACAACCAAATATGTAGCAAATAATAGCATGGCAATCAACTTGTTAAGTCTTAAATGTTTCACTTACTGCTATTAACTTACTCATATCCGGGTTGTCTCACAACCCTCGGAGTACTCGATGCCAGCGAGTACTTCCGCTCATAAGACAAGTTCTTCCATCATTACTATGATTATTATGGTTGATCACCTAGAGAGGTATGGTCGGGCTGTCCAATACCATGGACGCGGCTATTCGAATAGATTTTACACTCTGCAGAGGTTGCGCACTTTACCCACACTATGGAGCACCTGACCTCGTGATCCCATTCGGGTGGACCAGCGTTGCTCCAACGAAACCTGCCTGACCCGTGACTCTCCCATCGTACCACCGGCAATCATCCTCCCCCGGAGTCAAGCCCTGGGTGGCCCCGTGTCACCTCGTGACACCTGCCACCGTCGTGGCCTAACTAAACTGTCCCAAACAGGGACGCCGGCACAAAACTCAACTGGGCTCACAGGGTTATCGCCGTCTGCCTGATCAGGGCAGCACGCACGCATAACCCTCCCTGTCTGGAGTTACCGGTGAAAGAGCACAGAGCCAGACCAAGTCAAGGCCGTCCCATACCGGCAAATGTGGCTGCATGGGTAAGCCCGGACAGGTGACTCATGATCAACCAACTAAGTTTCTCTTAGCAATCAAGGTCATTCATCATATCAATTTAAGTTGTTAACAATAGGCATTTAAATACTTCACTTGAATTATCTATGTTAATTAAATGCAGGAAATGAATATGAATTATGCAATGTTATGAAATGCTTCATAATATGGATGTCCTGGCTTGCCTTGATCAGTTGGGTTGTTCAAATACTCCTGGTCTTCAAATCCACAATAATCTCCTTCTGAAAATATTTTTAAATGGCAAAGGAAAATGTCACATAAAGCCTTTTTATTCACCAACAATTCTGTGAGTATTGGAAAAATAACAAACTTGGTCAGAAAATAAAAAAGTTGAATATGAACACAATGCAAAAAGAATCAGGTCAATTGGACCTTTTAATAAAAAGTTATTAGTGGTCAAAGTGTCTGGTCAACTCTGCTTAAATAAACAAAGTTCAGAAAGACAGAAAAACCTGGAATGGGCCACGTCGAAGGCGTAAAGGCCAAAGGCACCTTCACTTACCCCTTCATGCGCGCGCTGCTGGGACGCTAACAGGTGGGGCCCGCTTGGTTTAAAATAGGGGGAGGAGGGAGAGAACAGAGGGAGGCGGGGCTCCGGGGACGCTCACCGGCGATAGGGACGGCAGCGGAGCTGGGAGTTGACGGGGATCGATCGGGTACTCGAAGACGGTCCTCCCTATACCCGTAGCTCCCCCGGAGATGGACGGACGACGGGGAGCCCTTCTTCTTCGGCGGACAAGCGCTACGGTGGTCGACGGAGGTGGCGATTCTGGCGACTATTCGCTCGGGCAGGAGGTCGAGGAGCACCAGTGGAGTGCACTGAGCTCGAGGGCGTAGTCGGACTATGGTTGCACGGGCGGCACAGTGCTAGTGGTCGTGGCGGCCGCCGAGGGCTTCTCCGGCGAGGGCGAATGATCTGGAGGGGCTAGGTGGTGCACGGGAACGATGTCGGCACGCTTGGACAAGCCACTGCGGCGCGGGCGTCTCGCTCGGACGAGACCCGAGCCTGGCGCAGCACAGAGCGCGGCGACAAGCATGCCATCGCCGTGCTCACCATGGTGCTTGCCACCAGGAGGCCACGCAAGACTGGAAAATCTTGTCCAATGTGACGACCATTGATCACTCACTTCACCTGCACCCTTAGTTTGGCTTGGTTTGGTCTGAGATGAAGGGTAGCCTCAACAACAGTTCCTGACAGCAAAGAAGAGAGGGATCTGGAGAGGTGGAGAGCTAGGGATGGAGCCAAAAAGATTGTCTAGAGTGATCCTCGTTGGAAGGGCTCCAAACTGGCCAAGTTTGAAAAGGTTTGGTTGAGATTTGAGGGTAGTTCATGTGTAACCTACAAATCTGGTCCAGAATCTGAATGTTGAAGTACTGCTCACTTGGATGATCTCCTGAGGCTGAAACTTGGTGGAGGGAAGTCATTTGTAGGTGTCCTCATGCCACAAAAATTTCAGAGCATTTGGACAACCCTAGCAGGTACTTCCTTCACAAAGGTTCAGACTGACCAGGAACAAAAATGAATTGTTTTGCAAAATATTTGAACTAGGTCATGTAATATTTTTGGATATTGAGGCAAGATATGGTCCAAGGTATTTAAGGGAATTATTTTAGAATTTTCTGGCCATCCAAACTATAGGTTGCTTCACAACCCATAGTGATGACCTAAATTCCCAAATAAAAGAAAAGAATTATTAGAAAAGATTTAAATTGGGATTTGGGTCCTTGAGGTACTTGGCAGGGTTTTGGCAAGGTGATGAGGCTTTGGATTACTTGGAAAAGATTCAAAAGTTTCCAAGACCAAATGAAAAGGTTCAAAAACCATTCAAATTTCAAATAAAGCCAAGAAAAGTTTGAAAAGAAAAGTTGCCAAAATTAGGGTGTCACAAACCTACCCCCCTTAGGATGAATCTCGTCCTCGAGATTCGGTTGGTCAGGGAACAAATATGGATATGCGGATCTCAGAAAATCTTCTCTTTCCCAAGTGGCCTCTTCCTCGCTGTGGTGCTCCCATAGCACCTTGTAAAATCTTATCACCTTACTCCTCGTGGTTCTTTCCATCTCATCCAAGATCCTGACAGGTTTTTCCTCATAATTCAAATCCTTAGCCAGCTCTAGCTCACTCATATCCGCTTGCTTGGTTGGGGGTGCAATGCATTTCCTTAACTGTGAGATGTGAAAGACATCATGAACGTCTGACAATGCTGGTGGCAATTCCAACTGATATGCGACTCTGCCCTTCCTAGCAATCACTGGAAAGGGACCAATGTATCTTGGGGCCAACTTTCCCTGGGTGCCAAACCTCTTTACTCCCTTCATAGGGGTTACTCGCAAGTAAGCATAGTCTCCAGGCTCGAAAGTTACTTCCCGGTGCTTTGGGTCATAATAACTCTTCTGTCGGGACTTGGCTGCTCGCAGACGCTCTTGAATATCCTTGACTTGCCTTTCAGCCTCGAGCATCAAGTCCGTACCAAAGATGCGACTATCTCCTGTTTGGGACCAGTTCAGCGGTGTGCGGCACTTCCGTACGTATAATGCCTCAAAAGGCGACATCTTGAGACTTGCCTGATAGCTGTTGTTGTAGGAGAATTCAGCGTACGGTAGACTATCCTCCCATTTGGGTCCATGGGAGGGAGCCCATGACCGAAGCATATCCTCTAATATTTGGTTCACTTGCTCGGTCTGTCCATTCATCTGTGGATGGTACGCTGTGCTGTGTTTCAGCATGGTTCCCAGAGCTTGATGTAGCCGTAGCCAGAATGCTGAGGTAAATAGGGAACCCCTATCTGAAGTGATAGACTTGGGTACTCCGTGCAGACTGACTATCCGGGACATGTAGAGTTGTGCCAGCTGATTTGCGTTGAAAGTGGTCTTTACTGGGATAAAGTGAGCCACCTTCGTGAGGATGTCTACAATGACCCAAATAGCATCATTGCCTCTCGTGGACTTGGGCAGTCCCACAATAAAATCCATACATATGTCGTCCCACTTCCACTGGGGCACTGGTAAAGGTTGCAGTAGCCCAGCGGGTTTCTGATGCTCTGCTTTGACCTTGTTGCAAATGTCACAGCAGGCAACATAGTATGCTATATCTTTCCGCATTCCAAACCAACAAAAAGTTTCTCTCAAGTCCTGATACATCTTGGTACCTCCCGGGTGGATCGAATATGCGGACTCATGTGCTTCCTTGAGTATTTGTTGCCTCAAGTTGTTTTGATTCGGCACACAAATTCGTTTCTCAAACCACACGGTACCCTGTTCATCTACACGGAAGGACTTGGCCTTCCCTTGCTGAATTAACTCCTTGATCTTTCGAATTTCTTTATCTGACTTCTGTGCTTCCTTGATTTCCTCCATGAGGGTTGGAGTAATTTCCAATGTGTCCGGGGTCATTGGGCCGCATAGCACCATATTGAGCTTGACAAACTCTTCTTGTAAGCTCGGATGCATACCCTCAACTAGTGCATTCACAGCAGCTTGTTTCCTGCTCAGGGCATCAGCGACCACATTCACTTTCCCTGGATGATAGTTTATCCCAACATCATAGTCCTTGACTAGCTCAAGCCATCTTCGCTGCCTGAGGTTCAGGTCGGGTTGAGTGAAAATATACTTGAGACTCTTATGGTCTGTGTATATTTCACATCGTTGTCCAATCAGATAATGCCTCCAAATCTTCAGGGCATGAACCATAGCAGCTTGCTCCAAGTCATGTGTGGGATAGTTCTCTTCATGAGGTCGTAGCTGTCGTGACGCATAAGCTACTACCTTCCCTCTTGCATTAGCACACATCCGATTCCATGCCTGGATGCATCGCAGTATATGTCGAAACTCTTGTGAATGTCTGGGAGGACTAAGATAGGGGCTGTGGTTAGCCTCGTCTTTAACTCCTGGAAACTACTGTCACACTCGGTTGTCCAGATAAACCTTTGGTTCTTTTTCAACAATTCCGTCAGTGGCTTGGCTATCTTAGAAAAGCCTTCAATGAAGCAACGGTAGTAGCCTGCCAAGCCCAGGAAACTACGGACTTCGGTCACCGTGGTTGGTGTCTTCCAGTTCAAGACTGCAGTAACCTTACTGGGATCAACAACTATTCCTTTCTCTGACAGAATATGTCCAAGGAATCCCACCTCTTTTAGCCAAAATTTGCACTTACTGAACTTGGCATATAAGTGATGGGTTCTCAATCTTTCCAAGACAGCTCTGAGATGTTGCTTATGCTCCTCTTCATCCTTAGAGTATATCAGGATGTCGTCAATGAACACCACTACAAACTTGTCCAGAAAGTCCATGAAGACTTTGTTCATCATGCTCATGAAGTAGGCTGGAGCGTTGGTCAATCCAAAGGCCATAACTGTAAATTCATATAGTCCATATCGAGTGGTGAACGCTGTCTTGGGGATATCCTCCTTTTGGATTTTTAGTTGATGATATCCCGTTCTGAGGTCGATCTTAGAGAATACCCGTGCTCCATTCAACTGGTCGAATAAGTCATCAATTCGAGGGAGCGGTTACTTGTTCTTGATAGTGACCTCGTTAAGCTGGCGATAGTCTACGCACATTCGTAGACTTCCATCCTTCTTCTTGACAAATAATACTGGTGACCCCCATGGCGAGATGCTTGGACGAATGTATCCTTTTTGTAGCAACTCGTCTAACTGCTTCTTTAGCTCTGCCAGCTCTGGGCCTGGCATACAATAATATTTCTTGTATATTGGAGCTGTACCAGGAATTACTTCAATGGCGAACTCCAATTCTCGGTCGGGCGGCATTCCTGGTAATTCCTCAGGAAATACATCCGGAAATTCACCCACTACCGGGATCAGATTCATATCTGTAACAGTGGTCTGGTATGCCTTGCCCTTTCTTGTTATCATTCTGCTGGCCAGAAATTGGACGGTTTGTCCGACGGGGTTCACCAATGTCACCGTTCTGGTGGCGCAGTTGATACACACTTGGTGCGATGCCAACCAGTCCATTCCCAATATTATGTCCAGTCCTGGGGATTCAATGGCAACAAGGGTAGCTGGGAATTTGACTCCATGGATTGCGATTTCCAGACCCTTGTATATTATATTTGTTCTAAGCATAGAGCCAGGGGATTGTACCACCATGATTTTGTCCAAAAGTGAAGGAGAAAATTTGTGCAAGGTGGCAAAACTTCGCGAAATAAACGAGTGGGAAGCCCCAGAATCAAATATAATTACTGCAGGTATGTCGTTGACAGAAAACATACCAAGGACAATGTCTGGAGCCTCGCAGACTTCTTCGGCAGAGATGTGGTGGACGCATCCATGGCTGAAGTTGTGGTTGGGGCGGCGTCCAAGATGATTGACTTGTGGCTTGTGGTCAGCTAATTGCTTTTTGTTATTAGTAGGACACTGCTTGGCGTAGTGTCCACTCTGGCCACAAGTGAAACAGGTGTTATTGCGGCGGCAGTCCTCTATGACTGGTTGCTTGCCGAAGGTCTTGCTCTGGTTGCCTAGCTTGCTGTTGTTGCCACCATTGTTCCACACAGGTTTGTTTTCAGATGGCCCTGGCTGCCAACTGCGCAGTTTTTGCGCATATGGTTCCTTGTTGTCCTTCTGAGGCTCAAACTTCCTCTTACAATCATCATTCCCAGACTTGTGTTCTCGTTCAGCGATGAAGGCCTTATCCACCAAGGTCTGAAAATCGGGGAAGTCCAACACACATAGCTGACATCGGAGGGCGTGATTAAGTCCTCCGAGGAACCGGTCTATTTTCCTTTCTTCGGTAGCCACATCATGAGGAGAGTACCGGGCCAAGTTGTTGAACTTGTTTAGGTATTCTCCCACTGACATGTTTCCTTGTGTGAGAGCCAGGAATTCTCTCTGCTTTACTTTCATGATACTCGTGGGGATATGATACTTGCAGAACAACTCTTTGAATTTCTCCCATGAAATCTCTTCAGCAGGCCACATTAACTTGGTGTTATCCCACCATATGGCTGCCGGGCCTTCGAGATAATGGGTGACAAATGGGACTTTATCTGCTTCTTCACAACGAGCGATGTCCAATTTCTTTTCCATGGTTCTTAACCAGTCATCAGCCTCAATAGGATCCACAGCCTGACCAAAGCTGGGTGGTTTTGTGCGCTGGAAGTCAGACAATTTGGAATGCACCCCATTGCCATTATTCTGACCTACTAATGTCTGCATACTCTTGAGAAATTCCATGAGGTCTTGGTTTCTCTTTTCCTCAAACATTCTCATTATCTGGTCTATGGTTGGTGCATGAGGTGGTGGTGGTGGTAAGTCTTCGGGCGGTTGCCCTGCCTGCCTGGCGGATCGACGGACGGGGTTTCCATCACCGCCTTGACTGCTACTTCCTTTCTTCATCCTAATTTTTGTTCCCATGGCAAATACCGAATCGATGAGCAACATCCATAAGGAGAAATATAGTAATATGACACCGGAGAAAATTCATGAAAAAGGCAAATAAAAAGAACAACATAATTATATAAGATAACCCAACATCATACATGGCAAGCTAGTAGGGGAATATCATGGCTAGACTGCTCGTACGACAGTCGACATATGCAAAGATGCATGCATTACTACTCAAGCTCCAGTCTAGTGCGTCGGTGACACGAACACTGCCCATCTGAAGAGTCCTTGTCGTCAGATCCTGAGTCAGAATCAGAACTGATGATGTGAGTCACCGGGTCAAAGGAGACGCGACATCACTGCTGAGAAGGCTCTCCCTCTGCGGGAGAAAGAGCATGTCGCCTCAGCATCGGCGGAGCAGGAGTGGCTAGGAGTGAGGCCCACTCAGCTGGAGTCTCAAGTCGGCTACCAGACGATAAGCCTGATGATCCAGAAAAACTAGAAGGGGTATCGAGCACACGCGGAGGTGGAACTGGTGGTGGATAACTAGGTGGAACTACAGGAGGAGGAGGAGTTGGAGTTGTTGGTGTCAAAACCGGCGGATCTCGGGTATGGGATCCCGAACTGTGCGTCTAAGGTCGATGGTAATAGGAGACGGGGGACACGATGTTTACCCAGGTTCGGGCCCTCTCTACGGAGGTAATACCCTACGTCCTGCTTGATTAATCTTGATAAATATGAGTATTACAAGAGTTGATCTACCACGAGATCGTAATGGCTAAAACCCTAGAAGTCTAGCCTGTCTGATTATGATTGTGATTATCCTTGCCTCTACGGACTAAACCCTCCAGTTTATATAGACACCGGAGGGGGCTAGGGTTGTACAAAGTCGGTTACAGAGAAAGGAATCTTCATATCCGAACGCCAAGCTTGCCGTCCACGCCAAAGAGAGTCCCATCCGGACACGGGAGAGAGTCTTCTGTCTTGTATCTTCATGGCCCATCAGTCCGGCCCACATTACGTAGCCCAGACGCCCGAGGACCCCTTAATCCAAGACTCCCTCAGTAGCCCCTGAACCAGGCTTCAATGACGATGTGTCCGGTGCGCAGATTGTCTTCGGCATTGCAAGGCGGGTTCGTCCTCCGAATACTCCAAAACAGACTTCGAGCGCAGAAAACGTGTCCGGCTCTGCAAAACAAGTACCACACACAACCGCAGAGAGTATAATATTTCATGAATCCAATCCGCTGACAACTTTTTATAACGCGATACCACGTTCCTTTAAGATGCAGTTTCCAGTGGCACGCCTTGTCACAGCAGAGATCATGTTCCTTTATTATGGGATTCTCATCAATACGGGTGTGGGTAATCCAATCGTGCCATCTGCACGGCCCTTGGGAATAGGCGAGTTTTAAGGCGAGTGGGGAGGCGCTTGATATTCACTGCCTTTATAAGGAGATAAGGATTCACCCACACCCTCTCTTTCTCTGCCTCTCCATTCTCGAGCTCCAGCGCCCAAGTTCTCATATTTTCCGCCTCAAAGAAGCACTCCAACCATGTCCGGATCCGGAGCGCAAGGCAAGTGGATGGCCTCCTCCGTCAAGGAGAAGGACATCACGAAGCTCCGGGAGGCGGGCTATTTGGCCAAGGAAATCGCCCATCGGCTTCCGACCAAGGGACAGATCATCCCCACCCCCCAGCCTCATGAGAGGGTGGTGTTCATCCCCCACTTCGTCCGCGGGTTAGGGTTTCCTCTCCACCCTTTCGTCTGCGGACTCATGTTCTACTACGAGCTAGATTTTCATGATCTAGCCCCAAATTCTTTCCTCAACATCTCGGCATTTATTGTCGTGTGTGAGGCTTTCCTCCGCATCCCACCCCACTTTGGACTGTGGCTCAAGATCTTCAATGTCAAGCCGAAGGTGGTGGATGGTCAACACGCAGAGTGCGGAGGCGCCATGGTGAGCAAGATGCCCAATGTCACATGGCCCAAAGGTACCTTTGTGGAAACCATCAAAGGCTGGCAACAACTGTGGTTCTATATCACAGAGCCCCGCAACGCTACCTGGGCTGCGGCTCCCGAATTCACGTCCGGAGCCCCAATGCGGCTCACCTCCTGGCTAGAGAAGGGCCTGAATTGGTTGTCGTCGGACGAGCTGACAGCGCTGCAGGCGCGTATCCAGAGCATGGTAGACAAGAACATCAAGCTTGTCAATGTGATCCAGGTGATGCTAGTTCGCCGGATCCTTCCATGCCAAAGCCGGACTTGCCATCTGTGGGAGTTCGATCCGGCCGAGCACCAGACCTTGCAACAGTTCTTCGGAACTACGCACGAAGACATCTGGAAGGTGCATTTTAAGGCCAGCGAGAAATGGCGGGAGACGACCGAGGACCGCGGGCACGACCTGGCCCATCCCGCCAGTCCGGTAAGCTTTTCGTGCTTTCAAGGTGTATCCTTTACTTGCTTGCTCAGGGAAAATGCCTAAGCCTCCCTATTTATTTTTTCAGGTCTGGACGAAGAAGGCAGAGCGGATCAAGTGTCCGGCTCCGCTGCCCGAGGAACCAGCCATCCCGCTTCTGACGAAGATGCTGGTCCCGGCGCCCTACCAGGCGCCGGAGAAGAAGGCCAGGAAAAAGGCCAAGGAGACCAGAAGTGGCCTCCGTCGCAAGGGAACTTCGGACGCGACGTCCGAAGACGCCGAAACTCACTCCTCCGCCGCAGAGGACAACAAGGAGGAGGATGAAAGCAACTCTCCCCTTGAGGGGGGAAGGAAGAAAAGGGCGGCCTCCATAAATCTGGAGGTAGAGGCATCCAAGAAGGGGAAGGTCTCCCTCACGGATAACTCCGCGTGGGATGTCGACAGCAGCCCAGAGCGGTGCCCCCGAGATAAGCCTCTGGCCGGATCGTGAGTACTCAAAGACCCTGACGCATTCATATATCCAGCCTCTTGTCTCCATAGTTTTAACATGTTGAATCATGTACTTGCAGTCCGGTTCGTTCCGACCTCGAGCGATACTCATCCTCGGGAAATTCGATGGACCCGAAGGTGATGGACAGCGGGTCCCTTCTGGCGGCCTCCTCTCCCAAGGCCATGGATGACACCGAGGTGTTGTCCCAAAGGATCCCAGGCCAAGGAGAGACACAGGAGGCCGTCAGCGCGGCGCCAGAGGGTGAAACCTCGGCCGCCGGACACATGGGGGAGCAAATCCCCATGGAGCCTGGCAATGGGGGCCAGGTCCAATTCGGCCCCCAGCCGAATACGATCCCGGAGACCAATACGGCTCCAGAATCCGGCAAGCAGCCTCCTTCGAAAGAAGGGGGTGTGCCCATTTCGCCAGTGACCTTTGTCCAACCAGAGGCACCGAACACCCTACTGGAAGCGCTGCGAAGTGCTTCCATTGTAGAGGAACACCGTGCCCTTATGGGTACGGTGATTGAGAAGATTCAGTCCGCGAAGAGCGGACTGACCGAAGCCTACACAAGCCTTCTAACAGGTTTTGAGGTATGAAATGTAATTATGTAAAAAGAATATCACAGTATAGACAGTAGCCCTTGAGACACTGTCCGGTGGTCGAAAAGAAAAGCCGGACAGAGGATCAAACAATTTTCGCAGGAGACTAACCATACATGTCTATGTGAAAAAGCAGGCGTCGCTGCTGGCTGCGACCTCTCGTGCTGCCGAAGTCTCCGGATTGAAGCAGAGTCTGGAGCGGGCCGAGGAAGAACTCGGCCATGTGAAAACGCAGCTGGAGGATAAGCAAGGTATGCCATGACCTTCTGTATATCAGAAAGGATAGATGATTTGCATTGACCATAGAGACATGATATTTGTAGGAGCGACGACTGAGGTGGAGGCCCTTAAAAAGGCGCTGGCCGAGGCCCAGAAGAGAGCGGCGGAGGAACAATCCGTCCGCGAAAAGCATGAGGCTAGGGTCAGTGAGGTCCAACAAGAGCTCCAGGACGCTGTAAAGAAATGCGAGTCCTTGGAGCGCAAGATGACGGATCAAGAGTCCGAGCTTGCTAAGGCCCACCAAAGCACACAAGAAGCCCAGGTTGAAGCCCAGGGCGCCCTCCAGGAAATCCAAGAGGCCAAGAAAATCGCGGCGGGTAAGGCCTTTATAATGCAAAGAAAATTTGTGAAGAAAAGGTACCTCTTACTGACCGGATTTGGAGTTCTCCAGGAGCGTTTGCGGATCTGCCGCGCAGCATTGCAGATGCTACGAATTTCTTCCGAGCCGAAGAGGGGAGCTCAATGGAGAAGCTGTTCTGGTCGCAATACCTTGCGCCAGAGCATCCGGTGCCCCTTAGCGATCAGCTGAAACAGCTGACCGAACTGCATAGGGCGGCCGAATTGGCCATGAAGGATTTAATAATCCGCTTGTGGCTTGCCGAAGCCATACCCCAAAGCTACTTCGGGCTCGTGAAGCGACTGGTTGCTGTCTGCCCTCGGCTTGATGCCATCAAGCGGTCGGTCTGCATCGAAGGTGCGCGGATGGCCTTCGCCCGTGTCAAGATACAGTGGGCGAAGATGAACGCCGTCAAGCTCGCGACCAAGGGATCGCTCGCGGGCAAGCAGCACCGCACGCCCGAGCGATATTTTGATGATGTCCTGGAGGGATCCCACAATGTAGCGGAGCAGTGTGCAAAAGACATTATCTTCGGATGAATATGTTATCCTATCCTGCACAATAAAACGAAACTGATATGTAATATAATGTTAGTTGTTTATATCAAGATTTTTCCTCCTGTGCGGCCGTTTTATTAAATCTGAGAGTTGGCCAGTCGTCGGCTTCAGCCCCCACGTAGGTAGTACGGGGGTGTTCAGGATAAAATCTAAACACTCTTTATCCAAAGTTTGGTCCTTGAAGGAGGTGTTTAGCGCAACGAACCAGGCAACCGGACTATGTGGCTTTATCACCCTCACTTAGCCATAGGAGTTTTATAGAAATTTAGGCGCAGCCCCTAGTATTCGTGAATCCGAACTAGGGTGCTGTAAACACCGGATCGGGTAAAGACCGATTCGTCGCATAATGCGGAAAAAATCGCAAAAGATTTGTAACCTCCGAAGAGCTGACCGGCTCACGCCGCATCATGACAGTCAGTTTTTGGCTTTCTCTACTGAGGTGCTCATCCGGACAAACCAGGGCACAATCGCAGTAGTTCTCCCTTTACTACCCTAGCCGATATAGCGGAACGTAAGGTAGTAAGCACAGGAGCCGGGCAACCCAACTATTGACCAAAGACATGATTCGGAGCCAATGCATATAATGTTAAATTCGGGGTGCCGAACTATACTATAAAAAGTGTTCGGACTTTGTTGCCGTATTATGGGGCGTAATAAAGCCCCTGGCAAATTTAGGCCGTACCAAAGTGTATGGGTGCAATGGATAAGATTATCAAGAAAAAATGAAGTAGTAAGCTAGTGCCGTAGAAATTGGGCCGCGAACTGTTTCCATTACAAATTTATGGATACGTAAAAGCGTATAAGTAGTGCGATAAGCAACAGGGCTATTTTACATGCCATGACCAAGGGAGAGCTGCGTGAGGGTCCTGAGAACAGGTAGAGTGACCGTCAAAAAGACTTCCTAGAGATTCCTGCATACCGCAATGCTTCTTGCTATCTTAGTGTATCTATCCTTCGAAAGGACCGATGATCAGGCCGTCTTGAGGGGCCTGTGGAAAACCTGAAAAGGATGAAAAAGAAAGAGTGAGAGTATAGGTATCCAGGGGAGGTCGAGCCGTATTATGGACCACAATATAGTTATGCCTCCGTCTATGCCCATGGTATTTTAAGTGCGTAGTTATGTACGCGTGGTACATATGCCGCCATTTGACCGGGACATAGACGGAGGCCAGATTGCTAGTCTAACTCCTGACGAGCCAGACTGTTATGCTGCGGAGTAGTCCGGATCCGCTTGACAATGTCCGGGAGTTTGGCCGCTGAATTAAGATTCTGCTTGGCAAGGCCGCTCTGTACTTCCGCTGCCAAGGTCGCGGTGTGCTCCTCAGTACGGAGGGAGCGCTCCGTGTTTCCATTAACTGTTATGACAACGCGTGGACCCGGCATCTTGAGCTTGAGATAAGCATAGTGTGGCACCGCACTGAATCGAGCAAATGCGGTTCGTCTGAGCAGTGCATGATAGCCGCTGCGGAAGGGCACGATATCGAAGATCAACTCTTCGCTTCTGAAGTTGTCCGGGGATCCGAAGACAACCTCCAGTGTGTTTGAGCCCGTACAGCGGGCCTCTACACCTGGTATGACTCCTTTAAATCTAGTTTTTGTGGGTTTGATCCTTGAGGGATCGATGCCCATTTTGCGCACTGTATCCTGATAGAGCAGGTTCAGGCTCCTGCCGCCGTCCATGAGGACGCGCGTGAGATGGAATCCATCAACAATTGGATCGAGGACCAGTGCGGCTGAACCGCCATGACGAATACTGGTCGGATGGTCCCTGCGATCGAAGGTGATCGGGCAGGAAGACCATGGGTTGAACTTTGGGGCGATTGGCTACATCGCGTAGACGTCCCTGAGCGCTCGTTTGCGCTCCCTTTTGGGGATATGAGTGGCGTATATCATGTTCACCATTTTAACCTGGGAAGGGAACTTCTTCTGCCCTCCTGTGTTCGGCGGACAGGACTCCTCGTCATCATCCTTGCTTTGCGACCCCTTCTCTTTGTGTTCTGCATTTAACTTGCCGGCCTGTTTAAAAACCCAACAGTCTCTATTGGTATGATTGGCTGGTTTATCAGGGGTGCCGTGGATCTGGCATAGACGATCGAGTATGCGGTCCAAGCTGGATGAGCCCGTATTGTTTCTTTTGTATGGCTTCTTCCGCTAGCCGGACTTGGAGCCACTAAAACCGGCGTTGATAGCCGTGTCATCGGCAGTGCCACCACTGCTTCGGCGCTTGTGCCTGCTGCGTCGGGGCTTGCCATTGCCATTCTTGGCTTCAGAGGTACCAGCATCGCTTGCAGTGTTATTGCTACGAGCTAGCCAACTATCCTCGCCCGCACAAAAGCGGGTCATGAGTGCCGTGAGGGCTGCCATGGACTTCGGTTTTTCTTGGCCGAGGTGACGAGCGAGCCATTCATCGCGGATGCTATGCTTAAAGGCCGCTAGGGCTTCGGCATCCGGGCAGTCGACGATCTGGTTCTTTTTAGTTAGGAACCTAGTCCAGAATTTCCTGGCCGACTCTCCAGGCTGTCGAACTATGTGACTTAAGTCATCAGCATCCGGAGGTCGTACATATGTGCCTTGGAAGTTGTCGCGGAAGGCGTCTTCCAAGTCCTCCCAGCTGCCAATAGAGTTTTCAGGCAGACTATTTAACCAGTGCCGAGCTGGCCCCTTGAGTTTTAATGGGAGGTATGTGATGGCGTGAAGGTCATCACCGTGGGCCATATGAATATGGAGAAGAAAATCCTCAATCCATACCGCGGGATCTGTTGTTCCATCATATGATTCGATATTTACGGGTTTAAACCCTTCTGGGAATTCGTGCTCCATTACTTCATCAGTGAAGCAGAGAGGGTGTGCGGCGCCTCTATATCAGGCCACGTCGCGACGTAGCTCGGATTGAGTTCATCGGCAGTCTTTGGCCCGGGCGTGGTTATGTTTGTCACATCTGGCTTGATAGCCGTCGTCGCGCACCAGGGCATGCCCCCGCGATCCGTAGATTGATCTGGACTGACCTGCTCTATTGTCCAGGTCCTGCCGTAGGTCATATGTATGACCCCGGGCTGTTATGTCTCTGCTTTTGCGGAGAGGTAGTATGGGCTGGTGTTCGGCTTGAGTTGCCGCTTTGTCCCGGCCACGTGGTGGTCGGTCAGCCACATTATGTGTTGATGGCATGGGCTTAAGTGCCTCGTCGTTGAATTGGGGTAGCAGTTTACGCCTCGGATAACTTTTAATGGGGCGCTCAAGTCCGTATTCCTCGGCTGCCAGGACATCAGTCCATCTGTCGTTGAGTAGATCTTGATCAGCTTGAAGCTGCTGCTGTTTCTTTTTCAGGCTCTTCGCAGTGGCTATTAGCCGGCGCTTAAAGCGCTCCTGCTCGACGGGTTCCTCAGGCACGATAAAGTCTTTGTCGCCGAGGCTCACCTCATCTTCGGAGGGTGGAAGATAGTTGCTGTCCTCCGAGTCTTCGTTTATGGCCTGTTCATCAGGGCTGGCTTGCCCATCTTCCCTATCGTCCTGTTCGAAAGTCGGCTCGACGGGATCTTCTTTGTCTTCGGCCTCATCCGGAGTATTGTTCTCTCTCGTGCCGGTATTGCTGTCTTTTCCACGGCGTGATTTAGAGCGGCGCCGCTGACGTCGGCACTTTGGCCGTGTCTCAGGAGGTGTATCCTCGACTGGATCTGTCTTGTTATCGCCATTATTCTCTTTGGGGGTATCCACCATGTACACGTCATACGAGGAGGTGGCTTTCCAGCGCCCAGTAAACGGCGGGTTTTGGGCCTGCTCCTCTATGGCATCGGCGTCCATACCGTCGATGTCTTCGGAGTCGTAATCGAGCATGTCGGTTAAATCTTCGACAGTGGCAATGAAGTGGGCGGTGGGTGGGAAGCGAAGTTCCCCGTCCTCAGCCCCCAGTTCAAACCGGATATAGTTCGGCTGCGAGTCCCCCACTAAGGAGAGGGTTTTTAATGAGTTATGCACATCACCCAAAGGTGAGTGCCGGAAGATGTCCGCGGAGCTGAACTCGACGATCGGCGCCCGATTGAGCTCGATGGGCGCGGACACACGCGGTTCGGAACCTGTTGCCGGAGACGAGTCTGAGGTTCCGGTGACACAGATCTCATTCGAAGTTGGGTCTGTGTGCGGCTCCAACGCCGCTGAGTCTGCGGCTTCCGTGGCGGGGTTGAGCTTCCCGTCCTCGGATGGCGCAATTTGCTCCGGATCTAGGGCCAGGGCAGTTACAGGAGCTATCTCCAGGGTGTGGTCCGATGATAGATTTAGGTCATGTTCATCGTGGTGGCAGGGAGCGGCTGCCATGGGCTCGAATCCGTCGAAGATCAAGTCTCCGCGGATATCAGCAACATAGTTCAAGCTTCCAAACCTGACCTGACGGCCAGGGGCGTAGCTGTTGATCTGCTCTAGATGACCAAGCGAGTTGGCCCACGGCATGAAGCCGCCGAATACGAAGATCTGGCCGGGGAGAAAGACCTCCCTCAAGGCAGCATCGTTGTGGATGATTGATGGAGCCATCGAGTCTTCTAGCGACGACACAGCGGAACTCTCAATGAAAGCACCAATGTCGGTGTCAAAACCAGCAGATCTCGGGTAGGGGGTCCCGAACTGTGCGTCTAAGGTCGATGGTAACAGGAGACGGGGGACACGATGTTTACCCAGGTTCGGGCCCTCTCTACGGAGGTAATACCCTACGTCCTGCTTGATTGATCTTGATAAATATGAGTATTACAAGAGTTGATCTACCACGAGATCGTAATGGCTAAAACCCTAGAAGTCTAGCCTATCTGATTATGATTGTGATTATCCTTGCCTCTACGGACTAAACCCTCAGGTTTATATAGACACCGGAGGGGGCTAGGGTTGTACAAAGTAGGTTACAGAGAAAGGAATCTTCATATCCGAACGCCAAGCTTGCCGTCCACGCCAAAGAGAGTCCCATCCGAACACGGGAGAGAGTCTTCTATCTTGTATCTTCATGGCCCATCAGTCCGGCCCACATTACGTAGCCCGGACGCCCGAGGACCCCTTAATCCAGGACTCCCTCAGGAGTCACTGCTGCAAGTGCCTCCTGAACACGACACATCTCCTCAGCCAAGGAAATGATCATACGGTAACTGGCGTTCAGGTAGCGAGACAAAACACCAGCCGCATGATTACACGCAGGGTCAACAGGTGAGAAAAGGACTCGCCCTGTCGTAGGCGACAGAGTGGGATAGTGGAAGAAACCTGGATGGGTCTGCATCTCGACCTCATGGAAGCGCAAGTCGGTAATAGCCTCCATGGCAGCAAACTAGATTGCCAACTCTGGAGTAGGAGCCACTCTGCCCTTGGAAGAGCGAGAAGAGCTTCCAATATCCGAAGTCGCGGTCATGTAAGCCACTGCATGGTACTCA